>CM023451.1:140228660-140828660 GCA_013339765.2 Haemaphysalis longicornis | reverse complement strand
AGCCAACCCAAAATGCCTCCTTGTGCAACCCTTCAGCGTTGCACTCGGGCAGATCCCGTTGGTTACAAACTGGGATTTATGTGGCCCTGTCGTATCCCGCAAAGCCCGGCTCCCTACAGTGCTGAAGTGGGAATACAGTGCTGCTATTTTCTTTTTGACCTGTTTTTTTAGTACATGTCTCTCCTGCAAGTAAAGCCCATGGAGCTCAACGCAATGCCCCACCTGGCGTTCATTGCGGAAAACGAATGGGCAGGGTAAAGGGGAAAGGGGGTGCGTGGTGTCAACATGAGTTTAGTTCCACTGCGGCCAGGGATAAGTTTTTGCCACACGCAAGCCATAAGTCACATGGCACGGATTATCCATTTATGGAGAAGAATTGGGTCGTCCCGGGCTCTGGCATTGCGCCATGCTACGAGCACAGTCACGCGGTGCAGCGGGTGCAAGTGGAGTGCTCTTTGTGGAAACGGGAGGTCTGGTGATTCTTATCCATTTTGTTTTCCTGCACAATTGAGGGTGTTGAGAGAGTTTCCAGAGGAAGCAAAAGCGGGTAATTATAGAACAATTTTGACCAACCATTTAGGCGTGATCGTTAAACACAGCTAAACGCGGATTATCCAGCTAGCGCGGACCATGTCTTGCGCGCTGTATGGCTGTCGGTGGGTCCTTAGGCGCTATCAAAATGTCTGTTCTAGCTTTGTGCCCAAATTGCTGGTTTATACATGAAACGCGTGAAGATAGTCACGGAGACTACAAAAAGACATGAAACTTTCACGAGAAGCTACCAAGAAAGATTCGAGGAAACCGAGAGTGCTTGCTCAACCATTAAGAGTCACCTGACGAATATATGTGGTGGTCTTACCGTGATGCCGTTCTTGATACGTGACTACGCCATTATGTCATCCATAGTGGTACGGCCATAAACCTACGTACCCGGCAAAAACAACATTAGCAAAACATTAGCTCTCATGAACGTACACTGTTAATGGTATACTATCTCAAAGTGAAATTGGCAAGCGCCGAAAAGTGCCAGTCACTTTATAACAACAGGTGTTGCTCGTATCGTACTTCACGTTTTTCGAAGTTCTTGAACGTTCACTTAGTCCCCATTCGGGCCTACCCGCTGTTAAAATTCCGAGACTTCGCATTAGCTTGTATGGCCTACCCGACTTTAAAACTCCGAGACCTCGCATTACCTTGTATGGGAAACGGGTAAAAGCTAGACGGCTGTGCACTTGGCGTTGCCTATCTAAACTCGGCAGTCACTTGATCTCGCCGTGACCAACACGAGCCTCAAAGATACTTTTTTTGGGGGGGATGTGTGCATTCCTTTGACCCTTTCTTCAGCCTCACACTTCCTCGTCCCTTCGAACAAAGCTACATAGGAACTGCTCTTAAGACGGTCCGGTGAACATTTCCCATTGTTAGTCATGCGAGGCAGGAAAGCACGACAAGTCAGGTAATAAGCAGCAAGAACTGGCCGGCGGAATAAAAGAAGTGCTATTGCCTCGGAAACAGCGGAATGCTCTCAGGTGGTGGTGGCGACAGAAGCATCGGTCGTACTCTCTTTACCGCACGTTGTACCGTTGTCCCTTTTATCTTCCGCACGATAGCGACTCCTTTGTCCACGGTGGCGCGTTTCCTGCGGCTGTTATTTGACGGGTTCCGCTTTCTCGCACTCTTTTCATCCGGCTGGGAGCTATCCCATGGGGAACTGGCTAGCCTTTTACAAAGTTCCGTCACAATGTTCCGCCTCTAGGTCTTGTGGGAATTGATTTGTACAGTCGACGCCCCTTTGTGCTTACGCGACCGATATAAACTTGACTGCTGGGCATTGTTTTCAAGGGATGCTGTTGTCACGTTTTCACTACAGATGAGCTAAGGCAAAAAAAGAGCAAAATCCGAGGCCATAAAAAAGTTTTTTTAGGATTGAAAGTTTGCCATGAAGCCCCTTTACCTCGTAAAAAGCAACCGCTGCTAAACTATTTTCTCTTCTAAAGCCGCCCGTTCACAAGGGTCATTTTTAAACGGGTTACATCACCCGTTCACTAACTGCACAGAAGTTGAATGTCATGTCTTTCAAGCTACATGTGTAGAATGCATCTCAGGTCATCGGTGCGGTCATTGTTGCCTTTTGTCTGAGTGTGACACCAACGTGACGGAATTGTTTTTCTTTGCTTTTACTCTAATGCCATGCAGTACGAGTAGATTGTTGGATATTACCCATTTGACACCACTTTACATCCCTCAATAAACCTTTTTAACCCCCCCCCCCCGCCCATCTGTACTTGTGAGTTTTAAACAATATACTTTTCGTTGTATGTTCGAACAATTCTTTCCAAATCATCATCATCCATGTGCAAGATGGGAAGTGACGCTATCGTTTTGACCCTTAGGCTTAGTCCATTATTTCAGCTGCTCGTATGTACACCACATGCCCGAGCGTCGCACTGACGCAATTCCGGTGTACCCGGGGTCACTTACTCATAAACTCGAGGCACAGTGGTGTCTGACCCTGGTGTTATTACCAGCCCCGCCAAGGCGAACGGACACTCCAGCGAACTCTCAGGGCACCAAGGAGGGGGATTCGGCTCCATGGCGGAGGTCATTTCCGACAAGCTGTCGCCAAGAAACAATCTTCCCGTGCACGGAAGTAGCGAAAAAGCAAGAATACAACGAAAAGTTTCTCGTCCCGTTGTCTCGCTGTCTTTCCTTCCTTTGCCGCGAAGTAACAACCCCTTTCCGGAGGAACAGTCGCATAAAGTTTACTACGCTGGCTGCTGTACTTTGTGTCATGCCTTATAAAAACTCTGTTTCTATTCGAGGAAAAAACAAAACATCAGCACGACATCAGTTAGAGTTTTGGTAACTCAAGTGCGAGGATTCCTCACACCCATCATCATTTTTAGCAGCTTTTGCTTGTAGTCACTGCGACTTTTCAGGAAACAGGGAATGAATTCTAAAAACTCCCTGATTGTGTTTCATGGTTTCCCTCCGTTATTCTGCCCAGTGAGACACGTTATAGTGATTTATTAGAGGTCAGGAACTGAATAGAAACTAAAAATATTGTAGTTTACGGCGCCTGAATAAAACTCTAAAAATACTCCGCAACTCCTCTGAAACAATCGTTCCCAAACCCTATGATTGTTGCACCAGCTTTTGAAGAGGTAAAATAAAAAGTTTTAGCAAAACTGCATCGGGCAGCAGCCGTCAAATATGTGAACCGGATTGCAGTCTCGCAAGCATTTATGTTGAAACACGCACGCCCAGTTAGTATATGTGTAACATCAGCTTTCCTGTCTTCTGTAGCTTGCGGATACGTGTAATCATAGAAAAAGATTTATAGAGAAAAGCACAATGGGTTCAAAGGTCTCAAGCACGTTTTAATACTGTTGGGCCGCACACGCAATGTGCCAAATTACATCTCCCCGTTAGGCAAGCGGTACCCTAAAAGAAAGATATTGCTTAGGTAATAATAGTCCCCCTACACGCCATCTAGTTCTGTTCTTGCGATAAGAGGCAATTTAGCCATCCTGAATTCGTTATGGTGTTCATATATTTTCCAGTGTTGGGTGTATCCTCATAGGGGAATACATTTGTTGCAACTGTAATACACTTCGTTGACAGAGTAGAACGACCCCGGGGTCCATTTGCAGCACTAAAGCGGGGTTGCATAAGTTATAGAGCAAGAACTTAAGCAACTCTTATTAACGGCTGTAAACTGATGCACCGTCTAAAGTACCAATCTTCGCGTAATGGTTGTTTAACGGGATGTCCGCGCTGGAGTATCGGTTTCATAGACGCCAACAACCCCATTTTACCGAAGAGGGCGCAGTAAAGGCCTGCAAGTCTTTTACTTTGTTTTGTTTATTCAGTGGGGTCGTTTTTATGTGCATCAGCTCGTGTACCAAGCAGGCAGACGCAGAATATTTAATGATCTTGCAGACTATAGAGCAAAGTGCTTTTTAGTGAGGCCTCCGCGCCACTTTTGGGATGTGGCCTTTAGGGATACGCTGCGTAGTAACCATTTATTTCGCGAAGCGAAAGTTATCTTCGTACAGCGCTAAAAACGACCTCTATTCCTCAATTACTTTGAAGACGAACTTCTTGAACTTCAGAAGAAACTGTTATTATGGTTCATGCATGTCGGGAACGAGCTGGGTTATCATGATCAGGCTGTTTTAAATTATACTCGTTCAAACCGTCAATACGGGTGGAGTTGCACGTTTTATTTTTCCTGATGTAACTTTGCTATTTCTGTTTAACATTTTACATTCAAAAGGTCTGCCGTATAGCGCTGTCATTCTGTGCTCGAACATCGCTTTTCTAATTGTGATATGGACGGGCAATCTATGAAATCTGGACGAACAAGCACCGGTAATTAGAAAATAAGCCTCGGAGGGGATTACGTAAAACTTAGTGCCTAAATTTAAGTGTGCAGCTCTGTTAGGCACTGGATGATGAAGAACTGAAAATTGGATCAACGAAAGTGATACTTATGATCACTTTTCTCGAACAAAAAAAGCACGCATATGGCCGAAAAAGTGCAACATCCACGCCATGCACTTGAATCATTAAACTAGAAAGTTAAAATACTACTTTTAAAGCTTGCTTCAGTGGCCGTTTTATGCAGACGGGCACAAAGCGATACCTGCGTGGTCCAGACAGGAAAGAAAAGGAGGATGTTGCGCGACGCAGCTTGAGATACATTGTAGGAAAGAATTGGCTCCAATCCACTCTGTGAAGGGGGTTCGACTGCGAAGCTGGCAACAATACGCACAACGATTACCCATGTGGCGTCACTTGAATTCACACACGTGGCTCTGAAAGAGTAAAACCAAAGACTCTGTCAACTGTTAGTTAATATTCGCCAGCGGTATCCACGAATGCAGCAGCGTCGGCATAAATAAAACATGGAGGAGCGTGAGGAGGAGGGCGGCACGCTCGGCCACTGCATCATCTCTTTCACTGCCTCCCCCTTACTCTTGTTTCTTGTGCCGCCGTCAAAAAGCGCCCTCCCTCTCCCCAGACGCTGAATACAAGTACCACCGCCTCTCTCCCCGTCGGAGTACCAGAGTCTGTCTCCCCATATTCACGTGTGGGCGTAGCTTAGTCGACTACGTGTCGACGTAGCTAAGCTACGTGTGGGCGTAGCTTCGTGCCAGCGCCGTTCGCGCGGCTCTGGTACCCTACGGGCGTGTGGGCGAGGTGCGTAAGGAGCGGTGCCGCGTTGACCGCATCCAGAAAAAGGGTTCGGCGCTGCGTTCGGTGCCTTTCAAATGGAAAGCTGGCATGAATATTGACGACCTGCAGCACGAACTTCGTGTGGCGGGTGACAAGGTTCTCGTCGTCGTCGCCCGAAAGGGTCCCGCAGTGTTTTACGCTGAAACCTCAGGGGGCACGTAAGGCGTGACTGTAAGGTGCCGAAGTGTATTTCATGTCGTCGCTTCGGGCATGACGCGAGCACCTCCATCAAGTGGTACGATAGCGTCACCGGTCCAACGAGGGATGAATACCTCCCCGAACCCTCATGGACGAGGCACGCGTAAGAGACGGCAACAGCAATCACCAACGAGGGCGGTGAAGGGAGACGACGGCGGCGGTACTGGCCGAGGGTCGAGGCTGTCCAGGGAGTTCCGGAAACGTAGGAGCCGGTACAGCTGAAAGAAACCCCCCTCCCACCCCCCCCCCACCCCCCCTTGCGGCGTCGAACGAGCAGAAGGCAAGCCAAGAGACGACGGTGACGTCCTCCGTTGCATCATTCTTTTCTCTCTGTCTGGGGTTTTACTGCTTCTTCGAAGTGCCAACGAAATAAATGGACTGGGAAGTTGGGACGCAGGAGTACTTTTGCCGTGCGTCTGATTTTTCTGGAGTCTAAAATGTGATTCTTTGGGGGTGGAAGGAGAGGACGGGGTGGAAGGGGTAGTTTTTATTGCAGCGTATTTGAAGCTCTGAAAGGGTATAGTGTCTTTTTTGTTGTTTTTTAGTGTCTATAGAGTGTTCAGGGTCTGCAAAATGTACGTTTTTTCGGATGGTATGAACGTTACTGTGGTGCGAGAAGTCTGGTCCCTCTTATAACACGGCTTACCAAGGCAAGCCTATGCGCATAGCCACGCTTAATGTCAGAAGGCGTCGAAACCAGTTGTACCGTTTTGTGGCAGACGGGGATCTGGATTTAGTCTTTGCAAGAAACAAAGGTGGACAGGGAGCATAAAAGGGACCGTAGAGTGTGGCGGTTTATGCCGCGCTACGACGTCTCCGGTGATAATCCTCCGACTGGCACGGCACACAAGGGCGATTAGGCGAAGACGGAGAGCCGCCATTGTGTACTGAGCTCTTCGATTGTAGTTTTGAAACGTTTTGCCTGAATTTACTCGGTCTGGGCGCTCGTTATTGCGGATGTCACACAAAAAGCGGGTCCTAGCTTCAGGCTGAAATGACGAGTTTCTCCCCGGAACACCCACGTGATTTATTGATTCCTTTCCTGTTAGTGTCCCTAGTGCTTCAAGGGGTTTCGGACTGAAACATCAATTCTTATACCAAAACCTGCAAGCAAGACTGGCAGCTTAATGTTTGAGACTCAAAATAAGGAGCCTGAAGGAAGAAGGCGAGACGCTTTTTCTTTCCATTTGTGTTGCTTCTTCTTTCTATCTCTCTTCTGTCAACTTCTATTTACAAATGTCTCAGAAAATTAGGTTACTTTAGCGAAAAGTGAATGCGGGGTAAGAGCAGAGGTTCTCAAATTAATTGTCGCACAGTTATACACAAACCGGGACAGGACATGCTGGGACAATGATGTTAAAAATTTGGCAGATAGGCTTTAACTACGAATAGCTCTGGTAGAACATCTTTTACTCGGAGTTAACTTCTGTCTTTTTGTGCGTCATGCGGAACTGCTAGGGGCGAATTCAGAGCACCCGTAACCGCATCTACAGCCATGACGTCCGTATTTCTCCGGTCCGCCCGGCCCGTTGACGAAAAGTGCAGATGATATTCCCTATTGAGCCGAGCTCTCAGTTGTATCAAGTATCAGCAAGAAGCCCCCATACCTCCGAAACAGGCTTACAGGTTATGTCGCTTAAGTGGAGCAGTACACGCTGGTATCGGCTAAATTTGACGGCACTTCGACGGGTGGCTTAGTCAGAGTACCAAAGTTGGAAAATGTGGCTTTGAAAATATGTGTCTTTGCGTCCATCGTAGTAGACGCTGTAAAATCCGATAACAATATGTTAAATAACAAAAGCTAGCGTAGTAGCCATGGTTATTCCCGCGAGCGGCATATCTTTCGACATCAAGCAGTTTACCGGGCTATAAAATGCTTGGTTAAAGCTGAAACCTGCGGTGATGCAATGATGACGATGATGCAAAGACAAGAAAAGGTACATCACCGTCTTTACGATTTCCTAATTTTCAATATGATTACCTGACAAGCTCGAGGAGTGCACTCCTTCAGTGCGTCTAGTTAAACATAAATCGTCTGCCGACACATTATGGTACCAGAATGAACTACCACAGTTGCACAATTCGCTAAACAACTTGTGCAGAATTTATTTCCTGCGGCGCAGCCTTCTAGGGCGGAAAAGGTATTACGGTACATAAAGCGGAGCCTTAGACCATTTGGCTCATCCAAATTATTAATTAGGTTTCAATAATTTAGTGAACAGCCACATCACGCGCCTCTTTTTTTGTTCCCTTTCCTCCATCACATAATCACCATTACTGCCAGTGCAATTCCGTAATAGCACTCAAACGGAAGCGCCTCGCTCTTGTAACGTACCACTGTATATAACAAGGAAAAAGTGCTTTTCGAAACAGCAACCTTCAGTTTTCTTTCCTCTGAGGAAACTGCAGCTCGTACCTTGTGCCTTTGTGCGCGGGTGTGAAGGGGAGGCTGTTTTTTGTACGAGTTGGTGGCACGTACTTTCTGCTCTTTCGATGCCGAATGTCACGTACACTGGCAGGAACGTGCGGAGACACAGCCGCCGCTCCGACCGGTGCCGCCGCCTTGTCATTGTTAATTTTCGCGGAAGAAGTTTTTACAAGCACGGACATCACGGACGGGTCATTCATTCTCGAGCTAAGTAATCCTTCAAGGACTGCGGAAGCTGATCCGCAGTGCTTGCCGTGCGTTCGTGGCTTCCATCTCAATTTGCCTTGGACAGACTTCAGGCTTGAGTTGCGACCTAGGGGATTTTTTAACCTTGCGGTGACTTCCTTGCATTTGGTTGTACCTTGATGAGAGACACGTCCATGCTCCGTGAAAAGGGTATCTTGAGAGTAGTAACAACAAAACTCGTGGAGGGACCGACTCCATTCCCTGAAAAGTAGTTTTTGGATAGGGCATTATACTTAACACGGTCACAGTCATGCCCGGCAAAAACACTGTTGTGCGGATGAGGATGCACAGTCTAACGCGTATACGTTGCGAAGCAAGAACGATTAAGGGAGACTTAGGAGCAATTTTACAACTATATTACGCCAAATAAATACGCTAACATTTTAGGTGGCGTTACAGCTTTGTGAAAACGTACGTCGCTCCAATCTCGGGAGGAGAAACACGCAGTTTTACATGGCTCAATTTCACTCTAGGAAGTGTTACTATGGAATATTAAGACGACATAATGTAACGATGGAAAGAAACAAAGCGACACAGACAGACAGACAGACAGACAGACAGACAGACAGACAGACAGACAGACAGACAGACAGACAGACAGACAGACAGACAGACAGACAGACAGACGGACAGACAGATGGATGGATGGACGGACGGACGGAGTTTTCGGGAGATGAGTTGAGCCGTATTCGAAGCTCATCTTTCTAGCACAGATGAGCAAGAAGGGTGACGGGGCACCAAATCTTTCTCGTATAATGCGAGAATGCTCATTCGGCGGCTGTTATTGTCATTAGTCAATCCTTCTGGGCGGGTATGTCAGATAGAAGGTGAGTATGCGGTCGTCTTCTCGCAGGTAATCACTGCAGCGAAATGTATGTGCCATCAGATGCAGGGAGGGAAAACCGGGTGACTGAATATGAATAGTACATCCGGAGCACCACCGTTCCAGATAATACAAACGGAAGCCGATAGGGGGCTAGTCCAACCGAAGAACCGTGAAGTTAACTGAAATGAAAGGGCTCATTGAAGGTTAGGTCTAGAGGCCGAATCAAGTGAATCACTGCTGATCTTTTCTTGGATTCATCTGATGTATCTCGGTATCCTTAGTTCGCCACACAGCCTTGGGACCTGATCGTGAATAGTTGCGATGCCTTCCACAACAACAATTTCGCTCTTACGAGAGCCCCGGCTAAACGCTATGCTTTCTTGGTTCCTTGAAAACTGAAGTGCGCTTGCGTGCTGTGAAGGCAAATTCCTAGCAATTACTGTCATGTCTCGTTTATGTGCACCCCGTCAATACCGACAGCCCGCAATATGGACAAAATTTTGGGCTGACCGGTCTCTCGTCATGAACTTCTGCCCTGTTAATATAGAAACCCGCAGTCCTGACTATACACGGCTATTTTGGGGACGAAACGGGTAGATACGGCGATTTTTGTCTCGTTATTATGGACACGGGTCCACAAAGCACAAAACAGAAAAGATGACTGGTGACCCCCCGAGGCCCCAGGGCGTAGCGCGTACAGGGAATTTACTTTTTGGCGAAGCATAGAAAGTCGATGCATGCAATTATCTCGGAATGCTGTTCATACCAGCACCATCAAATTAGATCGAGAACATTCGGGATCAGCGAACAATTATAGGGTATTGACACGAGGGTGGCTCCGCTATGGACAATTTTTCTGGGGAGCGGAGGCGTCCCCATTAACGAGACATGATTGTACCAGCCTTCTTTAGTGCTACATCGAGTTTGCGTCCTTTCTTTGATTTCGTTTCTTGTCCTGACGTGAACTACTCCTATAGGATGCCTTTCCGCCATTCACGCAGCCGCTCCCTACAATCATTGCTCTCCTATACGGGCACCTGTTCTACGCACACTGATCTGACTTTCACAGGCCACGCAGAATACACCAGGTTAATTTTTTTTTTCGGTGGGGTGTCTAGTGAACTCAGTGGTAGCGCATTTAATTCCTGCTCTGGAGTCACGGGTTTAAATGCACGAACCAAATGTGTTTTTATTTCGTAATTTTCTCTTCACTTCCGCGGCCAATTGGGTACCCTTCCTGTTATCTCCCACGACAACTATGATGAATTTTCCCGTTTTGGGGGGAAACCTGTGGCTTTTTTTCTTAATAAAGTGGCTTCGGCCTGGAACCCGATCAAGGTATCTAAGACAAAATTAGTTGTCGGGTACCAAGACACGTCTGAATACAAGATACCGGGTCCTGATAAATGTTTATTATCAAGCCATTTAACTTGCCTGTAGCTGAACCATTTACACCTTATGAAGGTTCGTTTACTTGTACACAGGTAGCTTTGTATTTCTAAACTCAGACATTCGCCGGCTCAATTTTCGTTCGCCTGACTCATAACTGCAGGCTACTGTCCCTCCATGACCCCCCGACATGGCCTGTTATTGCTGGGCAAACGCACATTTATTACACAAGATTCTCGGTGTCGCCAGAAGTGCCACATTTACAAATCAAAAGCCTTCATTTCCGACGCTGCTCGATGTGGCATTGTGTTTGAACTTCTGATTAGTTCTTATATTTTTTTTTGCTCCTTGCTAAATGTGTTCATCGTTTTGAGGACGGCATTATAACACAACGATTCGTCGTACTGTTGGAGTCATATTTACTTAATTGTTTTGTATCGTAACCGTTCGCTCACACTTCAGTATCTTGACTCTTACTACACAGGGGTGGCAGCCTTGTGCCAGTGGCAGTTTCACGCGTCTAGCAACGTATTGGAAGAAGCCGGAGCTCCACTATAGCCTTCGTTATAACCATCCCTGTTCAGGTTGCTGCGTAACGGTAAAGGAAAGGTAACCAACGGAGGGGCAGGCAAAGCAGATATTGCGCTTCCCTGTGCTTGGACGAGGTTTCATGCGCAGGAATCAAAACAGCCGGCGTCGATGCGGTCCTCTGTGCGCCGCCGTGCAAACGAGCTTTCCCCTGAAAAAAAAAAAAAGACGGATTGTAAGAAAGCTATTTACCTAATTCCGAGGAACCGCATTCGCATAGGACTTGTAGTGGCTGCGAATGAGGGGATCTGATCTGCAAACCGAAAGCTGACAAAAACCGTGATGCATGCGGGTGCGTTTTTCGTATCTCCCGCAGATTTGACCGCCGTTGTTCAGCTTACCTAATTGTTTGCTGCTGAATACCGGATCAGTAACTATTTCTAATTACTTCAGGGTGCCCGATGCAACTGGATCCATGGACGTCGGTGTAGGCAGGTGTGGGGGGTCGGGGGGTGGCGGAGTCATTCACCGCTGTGTTACGTGAGCTGAGGGAAGCTTATGGACATTGTATCGCGGTGCCTTAGAGTTTCGGCTTGGAGGTAACAAAAGGCAACAAAAGAATTTCACTAACGTGCGCTACACGTGATGAAGTTTTTTGCCGCAATTATCACCATAGCTAGGGAAATTTAAATGCGATAGCCTTTGGCTCAGATAGCCAAAACACTTGGGCCGGGTCTTTGAGTTATCCCGATTCCAAACTTTCTGCGACTTTTTCTTCACTCTGTTGGCTTCCTGCGTTTGTTTTCTGATAACTAATATCATTTACATCATTTCTTATTTAACAAGTACAACGCTTCAACATCCTCTCACCTACGTTTTCGGCATCCCACTTACAGGAAAGGTTTTCTTTTAATCATGATTATTTTTACGCGGAGCTCATATGGTAAAGATTCTATGTATTTCCGATGTCCGAGAAGAAAGCTGCAGAGGCTCACGTGTTGTTGAAGCGCGAGATGTTCCATAACGAGACACATTGGAAAACGAACGTCCGGATAGCACACGGTCAGCATTAAAGAACTCAAAGTGGGACGTTAGCCTAACGTGGAACCTTCATACAAAATTACCGGTATGGCTGCTCTCGGGGCATTGAACACTGTATGAGCTTTTGCTCGCACACGAACGATACAATAAAACCCTACTAACCGGGGCCTAATAGCTTCGCTATGAAACATCAAACCATTCTTTACGCAACTCGCAGCTCTTTCAGTGGCCGCAAAAAAAAAGCCTACACGTTCCGTACACTTTCTACAGAAGAGCTGAATTGGAGCCCCCTTAAACACTGTATTAAGTCTCGCATGAACCATCGGTAAAGTTTACTACACCACTGGAAACAAGTATTCATTAGCGCTTCTTGGGCAGGGAGCGTGCGTGCGCTGCGAGCGTGGAAGTGTGTGCATACGCGCGTATAAAAAATTTCTTCACCTTACGCACTAAGAGGACTGACCAGCGAATCTAGGCGCAGTCCAATGAGAGCAAAAGACAAAACACGTTTATTTGTACTTGGAGATTCAGCATACTTCCTATCTAATTAGCTGAATGACACTTGGAAGGTTATATTGTAGCGGACAAACATGGGCTGTCTGTTTCCGTCCGCATCATGGGCATCCTAAAGCTGTATAACGCACCAACCCAAACCGCTCGACCGCGAAGGACAGCAGTGAGGTCGCATTGGGCCATGAGGCGTTCACGTTAAAATCTCCTATCACCACAGCTGGCATGTCGTCAGATAGCGGGTGAAGCCTGGCTGTGCGGGCGCTCCTTCCTCCCAGTGCATGCATGAAGGGGCAGCCGGTGATACGCCCGTGCTTAGACAGGAAAGACACCCGCCAAAGCGTCACTCCTGGAACTCTTATAGAATGAAACACAAAGCACTAGCTCTTGTGTATGAGAAATTTCTTTTCTTCACCGATTTGTACGTGTAGACGGTATGCGGAAGCCGAGTCAAATAAAGCTTCGTTGCAAAATAATGTTAGGATAAAAATGAGGCGTATTTGCGTTATTCACACAATCTGCGATGGTTGCATGCAGCAGCGCATAAACGAACAGTTCGCAAGCTGACTGATCAGCCTTCTCCTCTTCTTTCTCGAACCGAGCACCGTCCAGTGTCTCTCGTCCTCTTCGTCGTTTGCCTGTATTTGGAGCGTCACGTAACAATATGTAGCGTGGAACGGTTTCGGAGGTTGTTACGATACTCATGCGTCTCTAACCAGGAGCACGTCAGTTTTTCTTTCGACGATTTGCCATTTGTGTCAAAGACACCCTGAATGTAAGAAACGGTAGCGGACGTTCCGATTAACGAAGTTCCCGACATCGCAGCAGGCCGGGGCGGAACACAGGCGACCCTTTCAGTACACACGCGTGGCACGTCGGAAACGCAGGTTTGATGCTCGCTGCGACGTGCTGAAAATACTGCGTCTGCCCAGTTCTACGTCTTCATCTTGTGTTACAGTAAATCATAGGCCGAAACGCCATCACGGCTGCATTCCCCCGGTGGTTTGGCTTTAAACAAACCGCTCCTGCGATTTCTCCTGCGGCCTTGGTTTGTTCTTTTGTTGGAATTTCCCGGGCTTTGTCTTAATCCGGTTGGTTTCCCTTCGCATCTGCGGCCTGGGATGCTTCTTTCGCGCTCTCCTGGCTGTTTTTCTGTATGGGTTATCCTCATTGTTGGGAGTTGGAAATGATGTGCTCGTACGTGACCAGCGTCCGGGGCGGAGTTTCTTCGCTGAACGATGTTCATGTGTGTGTCTCCATGCCATTGCCGGTACAACCCACCGGTGTAAGTGCTCATGTGACGGTAATAACCTGCTGCCCCTAAGTCAAGGCCGGAACATCCCACATCGTTTTTACCTGTGTGGCATTGGACCAAGTTGGCATTACACCGCAGTGCATGGTACAACCTAGAAGCGGGAGCGGGATGTCCTGGTCTGTATTCCGATTTTTTGAAGGCTCAGCGGAAGAAGAAGTTAAGCGGAAGAAGCTCAGCGGAAGAAGGGAGAAATATGTTTGAAGTCATCCCTTACTTCCACAGGACTTCCCGATGGGCTGAAAGAAAGTGGCCCAAAGATATGGTGTCAACATGGTCTTCTTGCTCTCCGCAAACTTCCTCGCCTGTGCCCCCAAATCTCTGTTGGGAAGAGGCAAGCTGACACTTGCAAAACTAACCACCAGACGAGGTTAACTACGTGCGCAGGGGGGTGGGGGGTGTATTCTATCCCGTTGTCCTGCGAAAAAAATATGCATTTGGCAAACTGGCGGGTGCCTAAACGAACGCCTGAGGCAGCACCGAGGAACTTTGGGCTCGGGCACGGGAAGCGATTTAGCTTTGCATGTAAAACATTGCCAGAAGTGTGCCCCACGGTTTCACCTGGCTATCCCGTTGCAAAAAAAGTGTGTGCGCGCGCAGGTTTGGCGTATAAATGGGATGTGTTTCTTCCAAATAAACCAGTTGTTAGTCCAGTGGCGTTGTGTGTGTTCCCCCTCTTCTGGTCCTGCGTTCCGCTCGCTGGTTTCCACTTTTCTGAACAATATGAACCATAGCCCAGCAATTCACTCTCTTGTCCCCAACCCATCATCGTCATTAAACCATCGTAGTCGTGCAACATACAAACTGCCGAAGGCCAAAGCCAGCACCCATGCAACAAACACAAGTGGAACGACCCAGTTTCTATTCCAACAACGTGGAGCGTCTTTTTGTTGTTTCATTATTATTATCATCATCATGGTGGTGTGCCGTCCTATTGCGAATTGTTGGCTTCCTTGCAGTGTGTTTTTGGTTACGACACCGCCGTCAGCAAGACCAACGATGCTTCACAAAAAATGGGCCGAACTACAACATCCATATTAAGCGTGCTGTTTGATTCGAGGCGCAAGTATAAGCCCAGCGGAGTGGAGTTTGAAACTGCGATACCTTCAGGTTCGACTTGAAGGCAACATCAATTAAAAAGCACTGCATAATGGTTAGGTAGCATGACTCGTTTCACTGCAAGACTGAAGTCTTCCTTTTGATGAGTGAAACAAAAGCAACAGTTAGCTAAGCCGGAAAATCCTTGAGCACCCCATTGCTAACCGCGCAGAGTACGGTGCAACTACGTCAAGAAATACACTGAAACAACCGCTTTCAGGGTGGAACCCTTCATGTGAGGTCGTACCCGTCGTTTGGGAATTCCTGTCAGAGGTATTTAACCCATGCCAAGATAGAGCCTGTCCCACTTTATTCGCGCCAAACTGGGAAAAAATAACCCGATCTCGTTGTAGAAGAGGCGCCATCATTTATCTCTAGCCGAGACAGGTGTGCTATGAATACAGCATGAGCCAAGCTGTAGAGTACCCGAGGGAGTTCCGCCCAGTGTCCCATCCGCCCTGGGAAGAACTGCCACGCCCTTTATAAATTGAAAGTGTTCTTTTCTTCTGGCCAACTTTTGCATAATAGTGCAGTGAATGCTGTGCAGGGGAAGAAGGTGAAGCGGGCAAACTTTGTAATATTCTTGTTTTTTGTAGTTACCACCGCGTCTCATTGACAAAGGTTTTTTCACGTTATTTCGCGGCGACCTTACTTTTACTTACACGTCGTTATTCTCGGAACATGTAAATCAGGCTACAAAACTTACTTGGAATTTAATGCAAGACCGTGTATACAGAGATATTGCCTGTCATCAAGGTACGTCAGCTGTCCTGTAATTTGTTGCTTTGCGGTTGACTACGTGGTTTCAAGGCGTTTTAGCACTGAAATATTGTTGAAGGCACAAATTAACCGAACCACACGACAACAGATATGGTCTGTATGCTCACCGGAAAGAAAAACAGCTTGCTGTGCAGAACATGCGCTAAAAATATTAAGAGGGCAAATATGAGTTGGGAATTGAGAAGACTCCGCTTAATCAGCAGCTGAAGAAACACCCCCTTAGAAGTTATCAACTTTAGCACAATTTCTCTGCGTTTAAAGAATTCCCATCGCGGAAAGATTGTCATCATTCCGCGGTTACAGCCTCACGACCACAAGCGTTCTTTTCCTGAGGCCCCAGTTCACGAAAATAAACCGCAACAAAGTTCGTTTTTCTTCTTTAAGCCGCTGTCTCTAGTCACACCGCCTTGGGCAAAATAATGGAAGAATCTCCAAACTTCCTCTCACTGTGGTGTTGATCTAAAGGCAGTTCAACCGAAATATGCACATTGTAGTTTTTGAGAGTGTCATGCTTGCCCGCGAACACTAATATGAATGCTTGATTTCCTCGGCTCGCCAATTTTGGGATATCCGGTTAAACATTTTACCCATGCTTTTGTTACTGCACTGATTTGCACAGTAAAAAAAATGCCATCGTAATCTCTTTCTTGTAATAGAGAGCACTATGTCGAAGAGTAAATCCGCATCAACATTCCCACTACTTTCACTGGTGGACGGTAAGTTACATGTCGGCGTTCCTTCACGAAATGGTAACCAGATCTTGGGCATAGCCCAAGTACATAAACAACAAGTACAGCGCACTTTTAAATTCGAATTTAGGTTGAATTGATTTTTGCTGAATTTATTAAAAAATGTCGGTTTAAAAACTGCGTCGAAGAGAGACTAGATGAAAGCGAAACAGAAAAGCCATAGAAACAAGAATAAACTAACTCGTCTTGGCGTGAACAAAGTCAAACGCAACAAAAACGACTGGAATTGTTGTTGTAATGCTTCATTATCAAGGGAAAGCCACGCGTCAACAATACCGGACGAGGGGGGAGAGGCAGGGAGGAGTAGCCGAGTGGATGAAATGGTGAATTCATTTAGGCCATCAGCGATATCACTGCTGCCAGCAAAACAAAGCAAGGGGTGGGATAATCAGGTTGTAAACAAAGTTGTTACGGCCGTGGTTGCCCCAGGCTACACTAACCTTTAGAGACAAACTTTCTAGGCCGCAACAACCCAAGCCCTTTGAGAAAATTTGGGGCTTCGAAGAGGGGCCATCCTGAGAGGTGAGATAAAATCTGAACAGAAAGAAAAGATGGAGAAAAGCTACTTCTACGCGCTGTCGCGAGCGGCGCCTAACGAAAACAAAACATACAATTGTGCTTGACTAGTTCAAACCGGACAGATCCTCCCAACTCCGCCAGGACGCATGTAAAGAAAACGCAACATCGACAATTCTACGATGCTTCCTATACGCCCTATACGAAAGTTCCATATAAGGTGTGTAGTAACCTTTTTTTATTTCTTTTAGAACACCGGGAAAATATACTTTCAGATACTCGTATAAGCTTGCGTACAAATATTTGTCCCAAAACACGAAAAAACTGTTTCGTGGCATGCCGTGTGAAAAAACGTGTTTGTCATTTTTAATAGTTTTCCCGTGGCACGGTTGTATTTATTGCACCCACCACTGTTTCTACAAAATTATCGACACTAGAAAAGGCCCACGTCTTGTAACACTACTTCTTAGCAGCACATTTCAAAGATGCCATGTCACTACCGTCGGTAACGACCTGAGGAAAAGGAATAAAAAGAGGCATAGCATTAACAAGATGAAGCCGCACAAAATGCGATAGCAAACAACGCTATAATTCGGGCGGCTATTCGCGAACTGTGAGAATTCTGCAGCTGATGGTATAGCTGACGTGCTTTGTTTAACAACGAAATACTGCTACACAGTCGAAAGCCTGTGAGCTTGCCGAAATAAATAAATTAGGGGTCCTCAGCGACTGTTCTTTTAGATGTTCAAGAAATCCCGGACGACACAATTGCACAGCGTAGCAACTGTTTCATCAAAAACTTAGGACAGAAAAAATTACGATAATTCAATTTATTAGACAGTTATTTGCTTTAGCACTTCTGATTCGCTAACTGCAGTAGAATGCATTTTTGAACAGGATACGCAGTGCAACAAAAAGACCAATGCGCTCCTGTCGCGGTTCGTTTTTTTTCCACTGAAAAGTGTCTAGACATTTGAAGAGTGAAAAAAAAAATGCAGCCTCAATTGTCAGTAGCTTTTTATCCTTGCTTTCTTACTCCAAATTTTGTGCGGCTCAAAGAAGAGAGCCTAGGCGCGATTCAATGACGAAAGCAAGCTTGTGCGGAAAGAAAACTTTCAGCAGTGGTACAAATAGGAACGCGAAAACCATTACCGAGTGTAACCAAACGAAAACCTCCGGCGCCTACACGTCGCTGAAAAAGCACACCACACAGACCAAGATTCGCGGAAGACGACCATCATTGAAGAGCTCTGCATTCCCCAAGGGTGCAAAAGCAAGCAGAGAATTCCAAAAAACGAGATAAGAAGAGGCCGGAAGGAAAGAAGAATCGGTGGTGGCAGACTTTGGTGTTTACCTCAAAAGCTAGAAAGTAGAACTGCCAGTATATAAACAATAAACGGCTACAATTGGAGGTCCGCGAGCAAAGGAAAGGAAGGGGACAAGTTTGTGTTTGTCAAAAGAGTCCCCGAGACGCGCCCGCGTCTCCACAGATTTCAATCAGATGTCCTTCGTCTATACAGAACAATAAGCAGAGACAGCCGCCAGTCATGCCTTAAAGAGGCTGTCACTAACCTTTAACCAGCGCCAAACCCCGTGATCTAGAACTGTTGACGAGTAGGCCGACGTCACACCCTCATTACGCAATGCGCAAGTACAATGGAAAGATTACTTACCAACGTTATTGTACTAACCTATGTGCTGCAGAACACCTGATTGCTGAGGTTTTAGTTGTACAGTCGAGCATCATTAATTCGAAGTGGCATAATTTCAACCAACCAATTATTAGAACTGGTCCATTCGTCCGGGCAATGTGTCGTGTGTTTGAATAGGGGAACACTCTGGCTAATTCAAACCTGAAACACGTGACATGGTTAATTCTAACAATATTGCACGTGCTGAGCGGACTAGTTTGCGTGAAATTCGATTTCGAAGGCCAAACTGAAATGAGTGACTAGCCTCCGCAGTCTCGCAAAGCCGTAACCGCGTGCTTGCTCGTGTACACTGAAGCAGCTGTCATAAACCAGGGGAACTTCGCAGTATGGGGGTAGTGCGGAAGTGCCCGCCTGCTTCTTCGGGTTCGCATCTCGAACTGACCGTTGGGTAGGCCGTACTTTCGCAGCACGTAATTATTGAAATTGGTCTTTGAAGGATGTGCAAAACTGTCTTCTTTAACGCGCATGCGTTTCTAATACTGGCAGCGTGCGCTGTACCGCAAATCAAAGGGACCCCCGCTAGTTTGAACTCCGGCTAAATCGAACATATTTTCTATCCCCTCGGAGTTAGAATAAAGAGGTTTGATTGTAGTTCAGTCAACCTTTAATGAACAAAATTAATGACCAACTACTACAAAGCAGCCAAAGCGACGGTATATCACATGGTTGTGGGAGTGCCCAGGCCTCGCGACGCACAATATGAAGGGTCATTTGACGGCAGTTCAGTAACTTCAAGACTCAACAAATCATCGATGCAACCCGGAGATTGCATCGGGGATCGCATTGGGGTTGCATCGGCGTATGCGCTGCTTTCTCCGTGGGAGTTCGCGCACTCCACAGTTGTCGACTGCCGAAGGTAAATCAGAAAACCTTAACCAAAATCCCTTTCTTTCCATTCCCCAAGAGGAGCAACGTTTTCACCAGATGTAACAAAGTTTTGTTTAAGTTACGAAGGAAATTTAGCATGCCATAGGAGCAGTTCGTTCAAGGAAAAGCTGTGTCAAGCCATATTATTGGGTACGAAAATTATTAGCATTAAATTTCAAAAAGCTAGTTCAACTATAATGTAATAATTGATGGAGCGCGACAAACTTTACCTCTCAGTGAAAGTAGGGAGGTCTGAAACTGGGGCACTAAGCTTGGAGGGTGTGTAACGGCAGCACTCACGTATTCTCAGCAAAGTGTAGTTCGCGATCATTTTTTTCTCGCTGGAACAGGGTAGGGTAAACCAGCGAAGTATGCTAAAATACTTCGTAAAAATGCCCGCCCATGCCACCTCTGCCGCATACCTCTCTGAACATAATTGAACATTTACACACAATGATCAAGTTCGTTTCAAGAAGCATAACACATCAGCATCCCTGCGGAGGAATCTGGCAGCTGCTGTGTATCGATGTCAGGTGCCGCATTAGTATGGTAGTGAGACAAATTGAGTTCTCTTTCACGCCACGACAAAACGATTGTGCGTGAATTCGTCCCGTAAAAAATTGAAAGGAAGTTGAAGCAGGAAACAAATTATAAAAGAACTGAAGAAAGGCCATTACACACTACGATGCCTTTCCCTACAAGCGAACTTTGATGCAACCATGGGCACAGCGTTTGTTTGCGATGCGTGTCCCCCATCCTTGTGTTTCACAAAAAAAGCGGCTTTTATCTTCACGTCGACGACCCGTGAAACCAAGAGCCTCAATTCCGGCTGGATTCACACCAAGCGTCCCCCTTCTGAAATGGTACGCGCTCACACATGTTGACAGGCACAAATGGGGGCCGCAATCTTGTGTGTTGCGCTGCTGCGCTGCTTCCTTCCCTCGCTCGAATGGACCGTATACTTAAGAAAGAGGGTGCCTCTCAAACATCTCCTCTTGGAAGCACCGTTCGATGGTGCCATCTTTTCTGGTTGTCGTTTCTTTGTTTCTTAGTTGTTCTTGTTGTACATCACCATGACTTCTTATGTTTTGGGGAACACATTTGCCACATTCTTTAAATAGTCGATTCACCCGGTGGTACTTCCTCTGGCGAAAGAAGCGGTAGGATTTTCCACTGGCTTTTTTCACGCCAGATAACGCACTTCTTTTCAACGTGTGCCCGGCTGGTAATCATGGTAACATGAAAGGTGAGGTGTGGGCAGGACAGTTCTGCTCAAACCTGATTGTTCTCTGTAACAGTTCCTTTACCAGAGGAACTTCGCCCTACTGTAATGGTTTCCAAGATATGGCGAATGGAGATAAGAAAATGACTACCTGCATTTTTTATTCTAATGGTATTTATATAGAATGTAGGGTTCGCTGCTCTCATAAATCACCATAGCAGTTGCAGAAAGTGGTATGTACCAACGCAAAGATGGTGCCTCTTAGTTACCCGTTTCTCTCGTATAGTGTTGACTTGCGTTTGTTTGTGTTGAATGAGACAGCTTGATGTTTCATATAACGGCACGATTTGATAGTAAACAGTGTCAAAGCTGCTCTTACAAATACATTGTGGATAGTACCCACGAATAATATAGATGTAAGATCAATGCACGACAGAGCGCGGCTAATTAGGCATAAAAAGTTCATCAGGTTCTATGCAAAGCGGGAAGTAATTCCTGAAACTAAAGATCTCTCCGTGGTGTCTATACACGAAGACAGACGTTCGTTGATGTTTTACTTCTTCCACGTATAAGCTAACCAGTACTGGCTTTTTACTGACCAGTACAAGGTCATTGTAGTTGGGATATCAGTTACAAATACGTGCAGAGTTGAAAACTAGGCTACGTTTTTTAAACTTACTCTTATCGAGCAAAAATGCTCCGAGCTAGCGCACCAAAATCCAAGGCCAGATACCACTTGCAAGGGCACACGCCACACGACTTCGGCCATCAGGCGTAGCTACGGAATGCATCTGGCATTTCTCGCTTGTCGGTTGATGCCTGCGGGACTTATCCCGCCTTATGCCGTCCGGCCTCCGACTGCGCAGTCACGATACTCGCGGAGAAGTGACCCTACCACTTGCTGTGGAGAATGCTCAGAGCCCGAACCCCATCGAGCCATCCCTATTGATTCAGCCCTCGCCAACCTTCGGCTATCGTCGTCTTCCCGGGTCTCTTCCTGCCGGGCTGTCTACACGTAACACGCATGCGCCTTCTTACTTTTGCATCCTTTCCTGGCTGCTGATTCTGCCGAACAGCCCTTCCTGCTTCGTTCTTGGCTGTCCCGACACTCCTCCATTTAGGCGCACTGACTTCCGCTTCGCCTTATCGCCTCGAGCAATGTCGGTGCAGTCGCTTCTCACTCCCGCCCCCTCGTCACTTTAACTCGTTCCCTTATAACTTTATAACTTCCCAACGGGCTACAATCTCGCTTTTCTTGGGTCGGGTGGTGACGTTGACATCCGCATATTGCATATTTTGTCCTCCAGACCTGCTCAGGGAAATGTCAAACGGGTGAAGGCGAGGATGTGTTCACCTTTCTTTGAAATTCTGAAATTAGAATCAAAGTGGAGTTTCCCACGCCGACGCTGTCCACAGCTGTAAATTGATGTAATCTAGTATATGAGGACATTCCGCGCTCATGCGAGAAATATCCGCCATGGCTAGGAATTCAGCTAGCGATTTCATGCTCAAGCTGCGCACGACTTTTTGAATGCATTACAGCGGTAAATATTTGTTAGAATGGAAGTTTCAGGAAATATATTCACCATGAAAGAACACGTCCCTCTTCTGTATGAGCAAGCAGCCACGCTAAAATATGTATATGAAGATACTGAAGAACTGTAGTGTACAGACCAAAAAGCGCGCGACAAATTATTACGGAGAGAGGAGACGTCATTCCACTAGTAACAACGGGATGGTAGTACTATATGCGAAGACATAACCCCTTACGGGTATGTATTTTTTTCTTATTTCTTGTTGAAACAAATATAACATTCTCACAAAAATCAGTAGTTATTTGACCTATAGCTAAACCCGGGTGCATACCCGCATATACCCGCATGTGTAACCTTCATTCAGTTCTCCACGAATGCTAGACTTGAAATGTCGAAACTCTTTAGAAAAGGATGGCTTTGGTTAGTACTTCTAAACCTAGTTATCACGAGCGAAATCAGACTATTCACGCAGTGTTTGTGAAAGCTTGCGTTTGCTTAATAATTCGCCTCCTGCCGTTTAGCCATAGAGTTTCATACTAATACAAACTAGAGGGAAATCTGGCGCCACCCGCCGCGGTGGCTCAGTGGCTAAGGCGTTGCGCTGGTGAGCACGAAGTCGCGGGTTCATTTCCCCGCCGCGGTGGCCGCTTTTCTGATAGAGGCGAAAAGCAAAAACGCCCGTGTGTAGAGAATTTGGCGCACGTTAAGGATCCCCAGGTGGTCAAAATTAATCGGGAGCCCCCTACTACGGCGCGCCTCATCGGCTGCGTTGCGTCGGCGCGTTAAACTCTATAATCAAAATCAAAATCTGGCGCCACTGTCTAGGGGAGCCGTGCTTCAGGGAGGGTTCCGTCATGTACCTGGCAGGCACGTTCCACTTGTCCTTCCACTTAGCAACAATATTACATTAGATGGATCATGAAATTAGTTTTGTTGTTAGAAAATTGAACCTCCAAAAATATTAATTTATCAGTGGTTCTTTAGAAGCTTCATGTACCATGAACAAGAAAAAATTGTTACCCTTTTTCGTTGATTTTGGCTTCGAGATCAAAAAGAAACTGCATGGCTGGCTAAGCCAATTAGTTGAGGAACGTCGCTAGCGACAATGGCGCATCCACGGCGTCCTGGAACTGCAGCGACAGATTTCCCTCTAGTATAGATTAGTATGAAACTCTACGCGTTTAGCTTCATCTACTCTACGATTACATTCACCCTTTCCATTTCGCTGAAGGGCACGGACAGACGGCCCAGCTAGCGCCATCGATGGCGAAATTTGTAGAACCAACCATCGGCAAAGCAGCGCTTTCGTGTGCGTGCATCGTGTGTTTCTCGAGCCTTCGTTCCTGTAAACTCATCCAGGGGCAGTGTTTCATATTGGCGGTGAGCGCGACCACGGGCGGCGCTGTGAAACACGCCTCCGTGACGTCGGCTTTAGAATTCTAGCATTTGTCGTCTGCTTCAATCTGGCTAGCTCTCACCGCTGTTTATTTGCGCTCGTCTGACGTTGGATGCTCGTCCGCACGAGATTTTGCATATAGGCAAATTTTAATCATAATTTGACTTAAAATCGCATACACTAGCTCAGGTCATAATTTAAAGTATAGTTGTTGATACCGCTCCGGAAGGAAACATTGCCGGCGTCGCCCCGTTCCTTCGCGTAGCCGGTCCTGTGCGGAGCGCGAAGAGTCGATGCTAGGCGTCAGCTTCTATATTCAGCAATCTTTCGAACAAAGCGGGCAGGCAGAGTCAAATAAGCGACAACAGCGAAATTGCAAGACCAAAACAAATTCCTGGCGTTAGAGGCTGTCGGCTTTGGCAGAAGGCATTACGATTCCCGGTAATCGCATGAGTGGTAAAACCGTTTTTGCACACTTTCCGAACGCTTATCAACTCACTTTACGTTGTCATGGCATGAAAGTATGCCGACATGCACTGTGGGGTGTAAAAATGTAGGTTGAGCTCCAAATAACCCGCTGTGTGCATAGGCGCGTGTTGGTTTTATACCAGGCTTCTAACCACTATGGGGTCTTATTGAGCAAAACGAGATACGTGTACGGTAAAAATACAGTAATATTATGCTTGTTCAGACTTGGAGGGATATTTCTGTAGATTTCTGACATCCATATCTTCCGAATATTGAGATATGCGTTATACTAAAACTGCACTCAAGAAGAGGATGATGAGCACGAGCAAAAAAACCTTATTTCACTGTAAAATTGAGCTCGTTAGTGGCCGAGGACAAGAGGGTGAGAGTAATTTTCTTCAATTCACGGAGTTTGTTCTTTACGCCTGAAGAAAATGGAAAACAATAAAGAGCTGCTTGGACATATTCATCGGTTTCTATTCTTGTTGTACTGTACACCGGCACTCATACTATTTATTGCGTTCGTTAGCGAGTATACCAAGCCTTCAACAGCGTACGATGGTTAGAAATTCGGGTCAGTAAAGCCGCCTTCTAGTATTCTGGACAACGTTGTCCGCGCCGTTTCGCGGAGTGTAGCGCAAACATCCTCATTGCATTCGCATCTGAAGAAACACTGCACGCTGCGGATATGACCTTCTAGCACACAGCCATAACGAGAGCCAATTGGGGGAAAAGGTGCTGAATGCCTTACGGCCTCAAGCAAATATCCACACGAACGTTGTGCGCCTCCAAAACACCTCCAAAACTCTTAATAAGGCGTTTGTGACGCTGCAGAAAAATTAGTGCGTTAGGCACAGAAAAAATATTATAATGATACAAGTCAATAACAACGACAGAAATAGAAGAAAGCCGTTTTATATCCTCTTGTTCGATGCCCGTGTAGGGGGCCGCTGCTTGGTGCAAAGCATTAGCCTGTTGAGTCTTCATAAGAGCACTTCAGAATACTGTGGGGACGCCTACGCATTTTGAATACTTATCGAGAAGCCCTGAGCACTGAACCTTGCAAATAATCTAGAAAGGACGACTTCTACACGATCTTCTGACCGATGCTCTGAAGAAAGTTGGTCTCTCGCGGCTCATGGGTTGCAAACTTGGGCGGGATACAGATTAAAATTATTCAGAGGTGTCAGAAGCTTGCAAAATACTTGCGTTACTGGAAATACGCTAATAATACACTAAAGCATCAAAGCGGGCGGGGTCTAGCACAGGCACTGCCGACCCTCACAAGCAGACAACAGCGGCGCCAGTGTAGCAGCGGTGCGGGTGTAGCAGACGACAGCACGGCGCGAGTGCCTAAGCCGAAGTCAGAGACAGGGGGCGCCACTCAAACATCTCACCCCCAATATCAGTCGTAAAAATATCGCTTGGTCACGTGATTACTTGCTCTGAACCGCACGCACAGACGGCCCAGCCCCGCTAAACGATAAGGCGCAGGCTAAGGGGTGGTTTCACCCGGGCCTAGTCATAGTGGTACCGTAGCTGCGAAGCTGAGAGCAAACAAAGCGATAAGAAGGGCGCAGCTCACCCGCTTGTGGCTGAAGGTCATTGCGACGCGCTGAATGTCGTTGAAAGATGTAGCGTGGGAAAGCTTTCGATATAAAAGTTGGCCATTTTGTTAGGCGCACTAAGCAGCCTTTTTCAAAATTAATTGCTTTCACTTGCTGCAACTGTTTCTTACTATGTAATGTACAATGGTGTCTTTTTAAGACATGCATCGACGTATTGTTAATTTGTAGCATCCTTAACCAGCAACCCGTGGTTTTGAAAGGTTCGGATTTCCATCCGCCTTTTTCCTTTTGTAGTGGCTCTACTGTTAAAAAAAACACGCTCGCCATCTTCGTGTCTTGGATTATAGCGTGCCGGATGTTGAAGTATTTGTAGGCAAAGCCTTTCTAAACGGCCAACATTGGTGCGACGGTGCATACAATACAATTTGCTGAGCGGACTGTTTGCATTGGGTAAATTTGCACATAACTGTTCCTGACAGTGTTCTATTATTTGAAAATGTCTATTCAATTCCTTGTTGGAAAAGCAAGCTACATTAGTAAAAACATGGTGGCGTCACAAGGTTGCGATGTCACATGTCCGTGATATCCCACATTAGTGGCGTTACATTTGGGGCTCCGGAAAGAACTTATAACAAAACCTAGAAAAATTAACTAACAGAGGTACAGTTATCAAATAAATTCACAGCCCTCAGGCGAATTTACTCATTTCACATGCCCTCAAGCGCCAAGCCATTGTAGAGTAGAGCGGGCAAAACAATATATTGTAGGTTGAAATGTCCCGGCCACGTAAAACATTTTTTGGCTGTGGGATACAGAAGAAAGCAAATTATCTACATTAGAACATAGTACTATAGGCAGATGTATATATCCAAAACTGTGCCGAAATACACCATAATCACGAACTGGCAATAAAAAACAGCGAATCACAAATGTAACCTATAGCGGTAACCGCGTCGTACATATTCTAGCAGGAATATCGCATTGCATAAATACAGACAAGCTCTGGTGCAAAATAGATACATTAGAAATGAATACAATATCTTCAATGTGGTTCCATTCTCTACACGTACGAGGTATGGATTAGTGATAAAATGAGTTACGTGAACGAGTAATAAACTTAGAAAAGGAAAAAAAAAGAAGGCAATGAGAAACTGCCGATCTCCGTTGCGGATACCACCTGGCTGGAGCCGTGCGGCTGGTGTCAGAACGCCTACGGGACCCTACCGGTGCTGCTAGTGAATTTGCACGTGTCGTGCATACAAGCCAGGAAAAAAATCGCGGCGAAGACAATTCAACTATTAATGCCCCGATAGGGAGCCTCGTCCCGCCTTTTTTGCTTGTGTGTGGAGGGGAGGGGCGGGTGGTAAGAAGAGGATTGTTTCGGCCAACTCAACAAGCACTCGTTCACTTCTGAACGCATGCTACATACATCCACTGCCAAGCCTACTCTGAACTCTGTGGAACGAACTGCCTTACTTCTATGTCTACACAATGTAAATATTATACCCATGCTGAAAGATTTAGAAATCGAAATACCGTTCGGGAACGTAATTGAAAATCAGAGAACCGGGAAAAAGTGCACTTGCGCTGAGCTACCTTGATTGCTTTCACTTTTTCTTGCAAATGAAAGATTCAAGGTAGCAACAGTTTAAGGTGATTATTCGGCACTACAAATATTTTGACGTTTATTTTTTGTATGTAATTTGTATTGTACTCGTTCCCCTCTTCTAACCTCATTCCGTCTGCAAATGTACTTTCTGCTAGGCTCCCCAAATAAGTAAAGTGATAGCAGAAATGGGTCCATATAGCATGAGCAGTCTGGTGAGCTTTGGCTGAAATTATATTTCTGGTCTTTTTTTTCCTTTCAGCGAAGCACCATCACACAGCAAGGCTATATCTCAACCGTTGTATGATAATTTTTTTAAAGTTATTTGCCCAAGACACAAGCCGCCTGCTTTCAATCAAAACCCCACAATTTTGAACTGAGCATTGTACAGACAACCAGGGGTGCATCACGAAGTGCCACATGCTCCTCTTAAGGGAATCCAGGGGACGCTTTGTATCAAAAGCTTCGCGCTGTTAGTCGTCGTGCTGAAAGGAGGTACAGACGGACAAAAGCTGTCTCTGACCTGAGAGCGTCTCGCAGAGCTCGGAAACTTGTGTCGCGTTATTTCGAGAAGCTTCGCCAACAACGCTGGAGATCCTTCTGCTCCATATTAGACCAACAAAAGCCACTTTCTAGGATATGGCATGTCGTTCGTGCATTGCCATCTACACCCACTCAGCAGCATCCATTTCTAGCTCTGGCCGTATTCCAGAACCGCATGGACACAGATGTTGCCCAAGACTTTTGCATTCAAGTGGCAAGGTACAATGCTGCAGGCATGGCTCCTTTACATTGCTGTGTTCCTCCAATTGCAGATAGCTGCCTAGACGTGCCTTTTACGCTCCACCAGCTCATTGTAGGGCTCTCTGCTTCGGCTCGTTCTACGGCTCCTGGGCCTGATGGAATAACGTACCGTGCACTTTGCCATCTCCGCACTCAAGGAAACAAAGCTCTGTTGGACCTCTACAGCTTATATTGGTGTTCTGGGTCTGTCCCAAACCACTGGAAAAGAAGTCGTTTAGTGGCTGTCCGGACGCCTGGCAAGTCTCCACGAGACATTTCGTCCTACAGGCCAGTGGCAATGGCTAGCTGTGTCAGAAAGTCATGGAGCATATGGACCTAGTTTGTCTGGAATGGTTTCTGGAGAAGCGTGGCTTCTACCCAGACGCCTTGACAGGCTTTCGCAAAGGACGTTCCTCAATAGACAGCGTTATTTACCTTGTCACTACCATCGAGAATGAGAAACACCGCCGTCGTCTTACAGTTGCCGTGTTCCTGGACATTAAGGGAGCATTTGGTAATGTCTCCCATGATTCCATTCTGGATGCCCTTGAGTCCATTGGTATTGGAGGACGGTTGCATCAGTGGATGGCGAGCTATCTCCGCGGACGGAGTATCTGTCACTTTGACGTACCTACACCGCCAAGGACTTGAAATTTCAACGTCAAAAAGTGCAACAGTGGCGTTTACCCGAAAACCCATGATTTGCTACCCGGTAAAGATCGAAGGAGCAGTTATTCCATGTGTCACGAATCATAAATTTATCGGCGTGACAATTGATAGAGATCTGTCACGGTCGAAACATGTCTCGGCACTAAGAAGGAAATTACAAAGTTTCACCCACGTCCTTCAACATATGGCAGGGAAATCATGGGGCCCATCGGTTTCGTCGCTGTTGCGCCTTTACCAGGCGCTCTTTATTGGCTAATTGCAATACAGTGCCCATATACTGTGTAACCTTCGGCAATCGTCATTACGCGTGCTTCAAAGTGCACAGGCACAAGCCCTACGAATCTGTTTGGGCTTGCCTCGATGCGCATCAACACGTGGAACGATCGCAGAAGCGCGAGTCTGCCCAATTCAAGTCTACCTCGCGCAAGAACCTCTTCGTGTGCACCTCGAACATGTGACAAGACATGAGTGCCATCCACTGTCGAGTGTTTTCAGGGACCGGCCGAATTCAAACTACTCCCGAAGTATTTCGGTGCAGCAACATTTGATTCCCTTCAGATTTGCAGTCGCCAACATATCAGAAGTGCCTCTATGGGTTGTACCTGATCTACAGGTGCGGTTGTCGATTCCTGGAATCGGAAAAAATCCCACATGGCGCCTTCGGTCTTAAGACAACTTTCACAATTTTACATCAGTGAAATGTACGGAGAGGCGTCGCATGTTTTTGTTGACGGCTCGGTCACGGCGTCTTCGTCGGCAGCGGCAGTGGTTATGCCTGGGAAGGACCTGACCCAACGTTTCAAGATTGCTTACAGGACGTCGTCTACCCCAGCAGAACTGGTCGGTTTACGCGAAGCGCTCCGCACCATTTCTTGTGAAAGGCCACAGCAGTGGATTATCTTTTGCGACTGCAAACCAGCGCTGCAGGTACTAAGGCACCCAATGAAGCGAGGCGCGTACGATCAGCTGACCACTGATGTCGCTATCCGGTTTAAAGAGTTGAATGAAAAGGGCCACACGGTGGTGTTTCAGTGGATACCAAGTCACTGTGGCATCGCTGGAAATGAGTTGGCAGATGCAGAAGCACAGCAGGCACACCACAATGGAACTCTCCTGTCTATACCGATCACAAGGCAGGATGCTAACGCGATACTCTACGGAGCACGTAAACAAGCTGCAGCCTTCCATTCGTCGGACCCGCAGAATCGACATGAACGCCTTCACAAGCTCGATCCAGAGCGGACGTTCTGAGTCAGTCATGCTCCTCGTCTTCGCCGAAGTCAAGAGACATTGCTACACAGGCTGCGTCTTGGAGTAGCATTGACTCGGCAGTATCTTTACACAATCGGACGAGAGGACAGCCCAGACTGCCTTCTGTGCGGTTGTCCTGAGCTTAGTGCTTGTCCAAAGTACTCTAGTGAGCGAATGAACCTTGAGACAGCTTTACTACGCTTGGACACTACGCTTGAGCATCGCCGCTGTAAATACCTATGCACTTCCCTCCCCTGTTGCTACTGCCTGGAGAAAACTTTCGCATAAGCAACGTTCAGGCGTTGTTTCCCGCCGGCATTGTCTTGTTCCAGGTGTTTCTTGTTTTGCATAACCTGCACGACTACACGAACTAAGTGTTTAGCGTGAAACCATAGCCCAAAGCATTCTCCATACCTTCAGCAACCTTAGCTTCGTACCAGTTGCCTAAAAAACAAGATGGCGAACTAATTTCCTGGTGCAGGTCGGCCTAAATTACCATTGCTAATAAGGCATTGCGTCCAACCAGGTAACGTTTCCTAGGAAAGAAAAACGTGGCCCTGCGCGTTGACAAGAAATCGCGGTTTTGCGTCGGCTCTCTTCTCCGAACTTTCTTTTGCAGATTTCATGGTTTGCTTTTTTTTATCTTGCTGTAAATGAGTGGTCGATATTGTAGGTAAAGTTAACCAAGTGTGCGTATGGTTGAAGCTCAAGAGGCCACATATTTAGGGAGAGAATAAAAATGTTTACCGTAGGACTGGCACAGGAATTAGCGATTGATTATATAGGGAGTTGTAACATATTCCAGTGGGCTTTCAGCGAACTGTCTGAGGTACTGCAAAAACAATCATGAGAAGTAGAATAAAATCCGGTTTGTAGAGATAAAGAATTGAAAAAAGAAACGTTTATAGATCCCTTACGTAAGATTATCTGCAAAAAGTCACGTTCCGCGTACGGCGAGCCAGTAACATGTTCTTAAAACTGAATTTAGCCCAAAAGTTGTCTACGGGCAATCTCTAGATCTGGAATATTAGATTAGAAGGAGGCCAAGCCAAAACACTCCTGTGTAGCTTGCGGCAACTCAGGTAGATGCAATTCTCTCTAAACCGGTGCAGGTTTCATGAGTTTATTTAGAATTACAAACAGTAAAATTCTTGAGTGCCATGCCGAATTTTTTCGTATACAGGTTTTACTAAAGGAAGAGCTCGCCTTAGGCGCAGTTACGGGTTATCGAGGTTTGGCACGGGCATTGAAGCAATCAGCTTTATTTTAATCGGCGGCAACTTTTGGTGAGAAGTTACCCAAAGTTATTCTGCGATTTGTGAAGAATTTTTTCAGTGTTGCTATGGTGCATGCTCGGCGTTCGCAAATTATCAATTTTCTGCAACGGATATACTAGGTCACCGAATGGTACATTGTTCGAGCGAAATCTACGGTACAGAGACCGATTGAACCCCAATTTTTTGCCATTGAGAATTCCAAACGTTAGTTTCTTAGCAGTTATGTACTCATTAAACTTTTTCTTTTTTCTACCGTTTCCTGTTACTTAGATACGTTCTCCTTGTCAGAAGATGACAGTTTAAGTTTAACGTAGGCAGAGGCTCCACGTACGTAGAACTTTCACAGGTGACTAGTGCGCATGCTCAGAACGCAAAAGGCCTCATGAGTCTCACGGACCTTCGTGTAATTCAAATTTTTACGTTGTCGTGTTCACGTTACTTCCGTACGTAGAGTTCGCCAACATGGTGGAACCCTGCCCTCCCGCTTCGCAGCGAAAAAAGCTTCGTCTCTAATCGCTGGTTACGCTATCGCGTTGTACGCTGTTGATTTAGCCTTCAATTTGCCAATTCTACTCTCACCTAAAGTTTAAATCGATAAATAGCTTTTGGTTCTGAGATAGAACAGGGATTTTTCAGCTGTTAAGCCTGACGCAGAAACGTTTATCGTCGTCATAGCAGCGGGTTCGCGAGATCACGAGTGGCTGCAGCAGTATATGTGTCTGTTAGCATGTGGCGTTAGGAATAACGCACGTGTATGGGGGGAGAGCGCGTGAATTTGAACGCCCTACGTGCGGATTGCATCGCGTGCGTCTAACTAAAAGGATTTCCAACGATTATGCGTGTGGGCTACGTATACTTTTCACGTTTTTGTACGTGAAATATGTACACACGTGAAACTGAGACTGTATAATCTTAGTTGACGTGCACCAGGTACATAAACTGAGTAAAATCCGTAGAAACTGACGCAACTTACAGGAATGCCCTTCAGTTATGTCCCTGCCCGTACTTCATCTAATACACCAAAATTGATTGCACGAAAATGTCAGCGCAAGCTATTTCTCCAGATCCAAAACCAAAAGAATAAATGCATCATCGAATCAATCCCTTATTTTGTTTCTCTTGAGATGAACTATCGTTTCTTTTGCCAGGTGGCGAAATCACCTGACGAACGCAAATGGAGAAGTATCTCCCCCTTTAAAAGGCACGCAAATGAGCCTGAGATTGCACAAACTGTGAGTGCTTTCAATAATCATGATACCTTGATTACGTTATTCCGACTTTTTCAAAGTGCAGCAATTCGTGCCCCGTCCCATCACACTCAAATGTTACAAGAAATCGAGCGTGAGATCCTATCGTCTATGCAGTTAGGCCGGATTTCGCACGCGTCAGCATATGACGGTGGTGAGATGAATGCCCCGGAAAGATAAGCCTACAATCGTCGCGGTAGTTTCGTGACTACAGGGGAGGAATTATGTTGGAGTGCTGTGGAACATTCTCCTTGGCGGTCAGTTTAGTGCTGCACACGCGTATAGAGACTTAAAATTTCTCCAGATAAAGCTGATTTGACTTGCCCTCCCCTAACGAGGTTCTTGGTTCTTGAAATGCGTTTATGGGGAAATGACAAACGTATCTAAACATTTTGGGACTATTTTTTCATTCCGACACGTTTTCTGTATTTCTAATATCTAGTTTGCGTAAGTGTGTGTGTGGGGGTGTGTGTGTATGTGTGCACGCGGGCGCGTGTGGGTGTTGGGATTTTTTCCCGTAAGGAATCAGGCTGTACGTCCTCCTCTTCATGCAGGTTAAGTCAGCAGTGTTTTGCCAGGACTACTCACCCGTTCTGTTGTGCTTATGTTGTCCTTGAATCGCGTAAAAAAACTGTACAGCAATATTATATTCTTTTGGGATGTTTTCTCTTTCAGGAAAGGTTATGTTGACAAACAAGGAAAATAACGGTGCTTCTCTTTCAGACGCAAGCCGGGGATAAATGCGGACTACAAGTTTCACGCAACTCCTTGGCCTCGCCACCTTCAAAGAAAAGACACTCAGAGTAGCCCGAAGAATTAACTGGACCCAATTTCAAATATGTCATTCACCCACGTAAGGATGTATCACTCGGTTTTTTTGTTTGAATTTAGATTAGTCCAATTGCGCTGTGGTATGCAGATGCTTTCTAGAGCTTTTATTAATTTTTGTATTGTTGTGCGGCCTCATGAACATTGGCCACTGCGTTGTCACAATAAGCCAATACCTGGATCATTAAACGTCTTCTGTAGAAAACTGCGGAAGCTCCCAAGATCTTTTTTTTAGTTAATGCAAAAGGATTTCTGGCTTATTGAGTGTTCCTACGCCTTCTCTGCGATCGAAGTTTTCCCGTATTGTGCACGATGAACACAAACCTGAGACATTCGAACCAAGTCCCAGAGTTTGCCGTTAGTTTAAACTGTGAGTCTGATGTTGTCCAGGGGATGCGTTGAGTGACGACTGATTCATTGCGTCCTGGGTTGCTGCTCAGTGCAGCGACGCTGAGCGACAGGAACCGAGGCGGCCCGAGGTGCTCGCCTTTGATTCATGTTTTATTTAGGAAGGGTGAGCTATAGATCCACAAGGCACTTGTTCACTTTCTTTCTGTTTTATTTCTGAGGTAAACCCACATATCACCATCATCATAAGCAGCAGCAGCAACAGCCTATCTACGCCAACTGCGGGGCAAAGGCCTCTCCCATTATTCTCCAACTACCCCGGTCCTGTGCTAACTGCAACCAATTTATCCTCGCAAACTTCTTGATCTCATCTGCCCATCTAACTTTCTGCCGCCCCGTGCAACGCTTGCCTTCTCTAGGGATCCACTCTGTTATCCCTTAATAACCAACGGTTATCTTGCCTTCGCATTACATGGCCTGCCCGTGTCCATTTCTTCTTCTTAATTTCTACTAATATGTCCTTAAAACCCGTTCGTCGCCTGACCCACTCCGCTCTCTTCTTGTCTCGTAATGTTAAATCTACCATTTTCCGCTTTATTGCCCGCTGAGTCGTTTTGAATTGAAGTTGAACCCTCTTAGTGAGCCTCGATGTTTCTGCCCTGTAGGTGAGTACCGGTAAAATGCAGCTGTCATACACTTTCTTCTTCAGGGACAATGTAGGCTGCCATTCATTATCTCAGAATGTCTGCCGTATGCACTCCACCCCATTCTTTTCCTTCTATATATCTCTGCCTCATGGTTGAGATCCGGGGTCATAACTTGGCCTAAGTAGATATATTCGCTTACCACTTCTACTGCCTCGCCACCTATCTCAAACCGCTGCACTGTCCTGAGGTTATTGATCACAACTTTGGTTTTCTGCATATTAATTTTCAGGCCCACGGTTTTACTCTGTTTGTCAAGTGAGGAAAGCATGCTTTGCAATTCGTCACCCGAGTGATTACACCCACATACTGCAATACAATTCTATACAACATATTGCCAACCATGTACCCCTACGAATTCCCATCCTGCAAAGCCACCACACCACACCCCTCTTTGTCTTGGCTTACCCTTACCACCAAAACCCCATCCCTTCCTCGCCCTTGGAGCAGTGGCGCAGCTTCCTGCGTGGAGTTGTGTCTCAGTCAAGAGCGGCTGCCACGGCTCGCGGCTTTCAGGACTAGAAAGGCCACCCACAACTGCATTTTTCGCTCCAAAAAACGCTTCTTCTCCTTCTACTGCTCCCCCTCCTAGTCCTCTTGCTCTTACTTCTTTACCCCCCCCCCCCCCCCCCGAAAGAAATGTGAACTTTGCATAGCTTTTTTGGAACATCAATATATCACACGCGGGGCTGGCTGAGTGACCTAGACATTTGCAGCAAAATAAAAGTTCATATTTGACTCCGCTAACAGCGAGAGACGACGGAAACGGAGGGGGCAGAGACAAGTACATCTGTTCGTCAAAGACTCGGGTAAAACGTACCGACGGTAGTAGTGAAGATGAATCGCACATGCCAATGTTGGTGTGATGCTGCCTTTTCACCCTCCCCACAACCTATGTACAACTGTTTGACTTTGTTATTGAAGGAATTGATCGTTTGTGCTTGTCTTGTGTGCGTGAAGTTTTTACTGCTAAGCAGTATACCTCTAACCAGCCAAGAAACGTTTTGTGGCCGCGTCAGCAGAAATCTCTCTGGCTACTACTGGCTACACCAGGGCTACACAAACAAAGTACTGGCACCATCAGGGATCGAGCCTGGGCCCGAATGGAGGAGTGGAGCAAGGCTCGTTATCTTTCCGCCCACACGTGGGGACGGGAAGACAGGCGGTGGTTTGTATTCGGCGTCTGGGGAGGGGGAAGGCGCTTTATGGAGGCTACACGTGAAACAAGAATGAGGGGTAGCCAGTAAGAGAGATGACGCCATAGCCTAGAAAAACCGCTCCGCTCCGTTTTCTTCTTGTCGGCGCTTTCGCTTTCGGTACTCCACCCCGGCCAATTCCAGGTAACGGCTTGCAGTTTCTGGTTTCACTCTTTGTAGAGCCACGTGTGTGAATTCATGTGACGCTGCATGGCTAATCGCTTTGGGTGTCATTTGGAGCTCCGCAGTCCAAGCACTTTAACAGCGTAGATTGGAGCCAATTTTTTTCGTCGTGTTTTCCTACAACAGACAACAGTAAAACAGAAATCCGTTTCAACAGGCCCCCATCTTAGCGCTACTGAATTAAATGGTTTCTGGCTGCATTAACCACTTGACCAACTTAGTAACGGGTCAACACGTGTTGCTTAGGTGTGCGGAATTGAAATTTCCTACTCCATTACACTGGCTGAGAAAAATGTAGTGCTTATCTAAGCATAAAAGTTACATTCAGATAAGGGACAAAGATCTCTACAAGATTCAGAGTGCGGGGTAAAATAAGTGCGGTTATTTTGTCTGACCAGCCTTTGTTTGGTGCGACCTCGCGAGCGGAAAATACGGGTCCCTGTTCTACCAGCTATAGCTGCAAAAAACCGGGGCCATTAGGCGACTAAATGTGCCGCAAAGACGTAATCGATCGGCAGCAGCGTGCTGTGGGGTTTCCGGAAAGCGACTGGGCCGCTGTAATGACCCTTGCATGACTTAGAGCCGTCACCATGCTGCGCCGGATTTCGGCTTTGGGTAGTTTGCTTGTTTTCTTTGTTTCTCTTTGGTTCACTAACTTTCCTCTTTTTTCCCCACAAAATCACGTACGCGCAAGGCTTAGCAGTTACGCAGTCAATTTCATCTCCACTGGACGTTGAGCAGTCGTGTAACGGGAGTCCGCCAAAATCGTAATGAAATTTTGCTCTCATGCCTTGTCTGTAACAGCAATAAATACGTAAATACACTGTGCTGCGTCAAATTATGGCATCATCTCCTATATCATTATCATTACTGTACGTGGCGACATCGTGACGATAGGGCTCGTTGTTTTTGAACGTGGTCTATCATTCAACCAGATGACGCGCAAGATCATGGCGGCTCCGGCGGCCGATCGCGAGCAGCGCGCTACGCGCCACGACAATGTTTGTTTCTGTCTGACTTAAATAATCACGCAGACACAACAGTGACGACTCAGACGGGATAGCGGAGTGTTTAACCATTCAACACACCCCACGGCATTGCTTACGCCAGCAAGATTCTATTGCCACGCGAACTTAACTTCACTTACTGACTCTTAGTCTACTAGCCGCAAGTTCCTGTGCTACTGTATTCGAATGAGTGCTACTGTATTCAAATACACATGCACGTAGACATTTTCGTTAGTAGTCTTTTGTTGCGCCAAAAAACCTTCAGTCACCATCACCTTTGGTTTTTCTTAACGTCTATGGGACCCTTACTGGCGCTGCTGAGTGCCTTACGCCGATTCCAGTAGCAATTAGGTAGGTACCCGTAGAGTGCGTTATAGCTGTTTAGACGAAGAAAAATCATAAGAAAGGCCAAGAAGGTAAACCTAGTTAAATCCAGTTTGTTTCCCTATGTCCAAGAAAGGGGCAGGCTGGTGCCAAAAAGAGCTCAATAGAGGAAAAGGGGACATGTAATAACAGCAAAACGAAGGGAAAATATATTTCAATAATAATAAAACAAAAACACTCGAAACATAAGCAGAATAATACACCCAGACTGAAATTATAGTACGGTAAACAATCGCTGTAGAGTAACGCATAAGGTACTAGGCACCAGTTCCCCACTTCGGAAGCGTCGTTTTTATTGATGTTTCACTTAGGAGAGAGAATTGTGTACACACACACCACTAATACTGCTGGATTCCGCACACGATCTTATGAGTGCATATTGGCGGGGCAGATGGTAAGGCGTATTTGCGAAATAACAGCGCGCATAAGGTAGGACGGTGCAGACACGGGGATGGCCCAAAATGGCGCGTACGCAGCAGCTTTCTGTCTCCCTCCCGTCTCCTTTTTCCCGTCCTACGGGCGCTGTTACTTCTGAAAAACACGCACAAAACGTTGAAACGTTGGTGCCACCGATCTCTGGTATTGAAGACCTACGAGACATATTCAATCACGTGGTTTGCGGAGGGGATTCCACAGGGACTTGCCCTCGACGGCTAATCACGGTCAAGTTGTCTGGAGCGGGGATTTTTGTTAGCATGGTTTGTGCTCCCCGTCATAGGTTGGTGTGTGCGAAGAACCCTTTTCAAGCTTCTTGCAAAGCATCCTGTCACATACAGAAATTCTTTAAAATTTCTATTACTGCAATTTTAGACACAAAAAAACCCTGCACTATTTGTCCATGATACTACACCATATCGTTGTCCTTTGCATTGTCAAGTGAATGTTCCGAATACCCTTTTTCTCTGCCCATGTTTCTCAAAAGCCCGAAACCGATTCTGCAACTCATTCTGCAAGCAGACCCCACTTTCGATTCCTTCGTAGACTGACTGCATTTTGTTGCTTCTAATATCGTGCAGTGATCTAATTAGCCCTTCCAGCCTCAATCAGTGAAGAAAACAGCAGTAAAAAAAGCAATATCTGGTACTTAAACGAATCGTTGTCTATGCGAAGGATTGATTTGAAATTCAAAATGAATTGAAAACTGAAAAGGACATGACGTATATCCCACCGCTAAGGATTCGGTACACCGCAGTGCAAAAACAATCGTGACCGTTTGTAGCATCAGCAGATAAGCAGGCAGCTCAGAAGCAAAACCTTGTTGTAATTAGAATATATTTTATATATTTGGCTACTGGTTTTCCGAATACAAAGAACATACAAATATCAGATTGAGTTCGGAGCATGGTGTCATCCAAAAGTGACTCTTAAGGTGTTTAATATTTTGAGTGACCGTATTGTAGGTGTACTGATTCTCTCCTAAACATGTGGAAGAAGAAATTATGTTTAAGGCAGCCTATCTTTTAAGAAGGCTGAATGAGCCAGATAATTATCGTTGAAGATTTTCCAATAAGTGTGCCATTATTCAACCTTTAACGCCTTTTACTGAAAGCAATTAGGTTCTCACGGTGGTATCCGTTGACAGATACATACTTGGTCTATCGAGCTTCCAAGTTCTTAATCCCTTCACAAAGTAGGAATTGCCAAGGGCAATAAAACAGGCATTGAGAGTGGTTATATGGTTTTTAGTTAATCAATTGTTTTTTCTAGTGAGACTAAATGCAGCGGCGCTTCTGATCTAGTGCTCACTATGAATCTTGCTCCTCTAAAGCACAATTTTTGGGCGGAATCATTGTTGGAGCTCTTTCACACGAAAGTACTCCTAGTATCTTTCAAATTCCCACCTCACAAGCAATATTCGCACCAGAACATATTTTAAAGCTGTCTCTATCAACCATTATTACGAAAAAAAAACAACCATTTTTGCAAGCCTCCGTTTGTGGAGTACATTACAATTATATATATATAGTGTTAAATGGCGTATTTCAGGCATTGGTTTCTTTATACCCTAAGATAATTTCTGCTCGCAAATTTCTGCATAAGAAGTTTCCTTTTTCTCGTAAATACATGTTTCACCGCAGCTTCAGCCAGTTACTTGCGCGATACAAATACAGAAAGCAAATAAGACCACTTGATTGGTGTGCATAAAACACTATGACTGAGAAGCGAAGAATCCCAATCGGCCATAGTTCCGTCTCCACGGACACTCCACGTGTGCGGGTCGAAAAGTGTTTAGAAGTTGGGAAACCAAAAATAACTTTGTCTGGGAATTTTTTTGTGTTTCACGGGAGTATACAGCAAGACAGAGAACCTTGCCCCCTACGGTGTGCGCACGGCCAGTTATTTGCGCAAAAAGCGCGTCTTTGTACACAGAAGGAAACGCAAAATGAAAAATGACAGAAAACTTTAACGTGCGGGCCAACGCTGTGCCTTGACCGATTTGGAAGGATATATTTGTTTTCTAAAATGTCTGCTCAAAGGCTCTGAATTTGTCTAGTGGGTTCTAAGGAGTTGTTGTACAAATCGGCGACAACCTACTTCACGCAAAGTTTACGTTTACCTTCCAGTGTGCTTCCTTCCTGTTCTACTTCCTCTGCGTCTTGACCAATCGTACTTACATGTTGCAGAAAGTAAGAATGAAAGAACACGACAACAGGATTTACAGATTGTCCTTTTTCTGTTACGAGTGCCCGGTGAGTACATGGAATGGGTTTATTTGAAAGACTTCGTTTTTTCGCACAATGCAGGTTCAATAAATTTTAATTAAAAGCGAAAATTTGAAAAAGTGTTACATGAAACTTAAAATTTTTATTCATTCAAAACCCGTTACAATAATTTATAATAAGTGCACCAATAGGTAGAACTCTGGGCTTGGCTGACATAGTTGGAAATAGAGCAAAAAGAACAGGCTAAGTTCCCCTGGCAACTCCACATATAGTACTTTTTTAGGAACTGAAATTGCATTCGAAGCAATACAGAAGACCGAGCCAAACATCAACAAAATCAGGCCATACCATTTTGTTTTTATGCGTTTGTGCCAAAGCTTTTTTGCTCATGGTTATATGAAGCCCATTTCGACGCTCTCTCAGCCGAAACAACTTCTTGCAGCCTCGTTTATCGCGCTGCTTAGAGGCTGGTGTATTCTGTTGGTGGAGTAATATTAGAGCCTTCAAAATTACGCTGCACATTTCAATACCACTGCAATAAAAAACTGATGGTATGCTGTTTCTGTAGCAGCCCTTTATAAAACGTGCTTCTGTTGCATCAATGCGAATCGGGGAGACGTTTTTCGTGGAAGTTAGCGATCTCATAGAGCCTTAAATTGATTTATGTTTCTGTTATCTGCACTTTGACTAGCCTCATAACGGTGGTGTCAAAACCGTAATGTTACTTCCCAAGTATGTAATGTTGCCAGTTGAAATTTGACAGCCAGAAAACTGTTTTTCTTATAACGGCTGACGGCATGCCATCGAACACGACGGCGGGGATGGCTGCTTTTGGTGCCTGAAAGCTTTTTTTATTGCTAACGCAGCCCCCAGAGGGGCTGAAGTCGATCGCCAAAGCAGGTCTCTCAAGTACAATGCTTTTATCACAGTAGCCATGGCCCTGCCCTTTATATTAGCTTGCGCCGAATATGCTGCTATCGAAAATAAGTCTTGCATATAAGGCTTACCTCCAATACACAGTCGTCCATTTAGTCAAGAAAAAACGTTTTTTTTTTATTTTACCCAAACCTAACTTACAAGTCGTGAGATTTTCTGTCGTTTTGTGCGTTTTGTCAAAGACCTACTTTGGGGGCGGGTGGAGGGAGCTGGAAATCAGGGAAGGTCAGAGGTATTCCCTGGTCTACTCGTATAATGTGGACATATGACAAATTGTGAGAGCGATTAGAAATGCATAACTGAGAATTTTGCGCACAGAAATACGTGGTTGTAGTGGGAGCACATTGGCCAGAACGCAAAATATGCCTTAGACAGTATCGTTATAAACAGCAAACCCGGCGCGTTGAGTAGTATATTTATCATTCAAGTATCTAGCCATCTATGAAAGGTTTAATGTATTGACAGCCAAAATTAACCATCTGACAAGAGGTTGATGTCATTTTATATTATTTATTCATTACGAAAACACGGATTTTTAAAATGCCAACAACGTCCGGAATTTGTTATATGGGCCCTTTGCAACTCTATGCGATTTACCCTAAGTTAATGAACTGTCAAGTAGAGAAAAACATATCTTCCACATTTTTTGTATGTGCGTGTGTTAACAAGTACTTGGAACACACAGTTGAAAACTAAAGCAACCCTCTCAGTGCTCGTGACCTAACCCAGCGGGGCCAGCGGGTTTTAAAGCTGACATCTTTGCCACTCAAACGCCTACAATTCGTTTCCCGAAGAGATGGAGATTTCAAGTTGTATGTCATTATGAAGGTCAGGAGTATCAGAAATCATTTGCCTCACCTGACATAAAAACACAAGAATACAGATAATAATCATAATGTTGCTTGATGATTTGTGGAGGCCAGATAAATATGCAAGTTTTTCTAGTGTAAAACCAAACGCATGAAGCGCATTGTTAAAGGCACTGTCCAAGCGTTCGGCGAAACCGAAACTACACCTGTTATTCTACACATGGGAGAGTCAGTTCTCTGCGCACTACTGATGAACAACCAAAATTTCCCCGACCCAGCGGAGAGTCCGTGCCTGCGCGGAGGATCCCCGAGTAATCAGTAGAGCCTACGCCCACCATATAAGTAGCAGTGCGGCTGTTTCTGCATCAGCGTTGTATATGTCTCCCTCAGGTGGATCATTTTTGGATTTCATACACATGACAGCTCGTTGAAACAAAGGTATACTGCTACCTTTTTCATAACGCATATGACTGCTTTTAGCAAATATGTAATATTAGTCGCTCCTATTATAGTACCTGCACTGTAAAAACAATTCGTAATTTTGCGGACAAATAACGTACCAGATGGCCGTAATAAAACAGAGACGTGTTCCCTTTGATGCAGAACAATAAAAACACCCGTAATTTAACGGAAGGGCGCTCCGTCCCTCAGTATACGAATGCTCTCTCCGTTACACGTCAAACGGAATGTTTTTTTGCTTTGCAAAATACGGGCGTTTCCTCTGTATCATGCAGAACAGAAACAGATCAGTTTATTAGTAACTGCAAGAAATATATTGTCGTGTCGATCGTATGGAATCGATCGAGAAGCGAAAACTGCGCCCCGACAACATTCGTGGCGTAATGAAGCGGCTCTGTATCGTAAGTGTCTAAAGTGTAGTAAACATAGTGAGGACCATGAGGCCCATACCGCTCAACACGAGCGTTGTATCTTGTCTTCACCACGCTCCGGCGACGTCGCTGCCCCGGACCTGCAAACTGCACATGCGTGTGTGACCGGCACACTTGTAGAAAATATAAGGTCATTTGCGTGCAGAAGCAGAGTTGCGGTAGGTAATGTAGTTCTTAAGGAATCAATATCGGCGAAGTATTTAGCCTAAAGCTTAAAACCAAAGCACACCAAGCACTATTCATGCAGTGCGAAATCGCAGTCGCAGACAGTCACACACATTTTTACGAGCGCTTTCTCGAAACAGCGAAGTTGATGGCGATCATCTATTTTGGGGGCTTCGCGGAACCTTACTACGCAAGCGCTATTTAAGAAATCGCACTTTATCAGCCAGGAAATCTGTAAGCCAGCTAGTAAACACCGATGTATGGCACACGCAGGGTGGGCATCCATGTAGTATACAGGTTGTTCGGCACAAGTGCAGCGTTCGTGCAGTGGTGCAGTGGTCTCGAGCGTCGTGCCAATTCGATCAATGTCGCGGGTTCGATTCCTCGTCGAAGTATCTTTTTTTCTTTTCGGAAGGTTCTATCAACTACGGAAAGACGTGCTTTTTGAAACGGAGGGTTTGTTTTGTTACGGCCTTTCCATAGTATGGAATGTCCCTTCTTAAAATTATTTCCGTTGTCTAAATTACGTAAATGTGTCCGGCAACATTTTACCAGCAGCTTTCTTTGTAAAATTGGCCATTTTTTTTACAGTGTGCCACTTTTGCTTCCAGCCAGGCACCCTGTACAATCTGGTCTGGGAGTGCCAACAATCCCAATCCCTCACAACCAATCCCCGTTCTTTGTACGAGCAGTGGGTGGACCAGCTGTCCAGCTCTCTACCTTAGCGCATGCTGATAGAGAGGGCACGAGCAGCCAGCAAGCATCAGGGCATCCTGGACTAGCGGACGCCCCCCACCGGTGCTCTCATCATCCTGCAAAATTAAACTAGAAATTAAAAATGTTTATTCTCTCTCTCTCCCCCTTTTTCAAACGACGAGTCTCGTATTACTCAAACTCGACCCATCCATCGTCCAACGGGCTTTGCCGCTACAATTTCCGAGAAATCACATAACTATAAAACGAAACACGAGGATTCATTTCCACTCAACTGAGTTCATAAACATATAAATACAGCGGTGTTGCTCACGTCCCCTCGACTACTGCACTTTACTTACCGTTTTTGGGGTGCTCTATTTTAATATGTTCAGTTTTACTCCGAATTTCACGCACCGCATCGCTCTTTTTCCCAATTTCAGGTTTTTTTCTGGGCGTTACTAGGGCCTGTCTTTGAAAGGCTTGCGTACCGTTTCTGCAACTCCAAGTTTGCATCGCCATCAAGGACTTTTCCTCATTATTCGTAAACAGCTGTAACACGAAGCCCCCTTTCAAAGAGTCATGATCAGTGTAATTACACAATCCCCGCTATTATTATTTACGAGCCCGATACCCTGCTGTACTAACCACTGGTACTGAGGCATAGCACATATGAGTAGCGCGTCTGGTCACTGCATTACAATGATTTATCTTCTGCTTGGTAGACACGGCTGTACATAACTTTCATCTGGAATCATAAATGCCGCTCAAAATGCGTTGGAAATTACAAAAGGAGCCATAAAAAACCCCGTTCTGTAATTTGGAGTTACGTATTTGCGGTTTCAAGCAAAACACTGAAATATCCGAAAATTCCCGGGATGCTTTTCGTTAAATACACTCCGACTGGAAGTATAAAACATCAGTCCATAAAGCAAACAAGTCTTCTTACTTTGGCACGGTCCAAACTACCCCAGTTATTAATGAAGCATTTAGGTTAAACAGCGCTCTGGCGTCGATAAGAGGAATGGAGTCAGTTCTGCGGCCACAGCAGGGGTAAAGTAGTATCCTAATCTCCCGCTGCAGTCATAACGAAGTCCAATAACGAATTGGCCGGCGTCACTACTCCCAGGGGGTCCAGTCTTTTTCTCTGCCTTCGTTTATTGCGGGCCTCATTAGGTCGATCACACTTCTCCCGTATAATTCCAGCTCCGTACGAGGAAATCTGGCTCCTCTTTGGTGCGTCGCGTCTCGTTGGTTCTCATCGAGGAAGAACTTCTTGCGTTATTCGTTAGCGAAATTTGCTTTCCCACAGCGTATCTCGTCTGATCGATAGGCGTCTTGGCTCCCCACCCAATTTCATAGCTTCTAAAATCCTGTTCCCAGCCAAGTTTGTCTTGCTTATATTTCCTACTACCGTAGCGAGCTAAGAGCAGCACACGTGGCCCGCTGGAATAATATCTTTCTGTTGCAATGTAAAAAATTCCAAAAACTCCTTTTAGGATTGAAATAACGGTCGCATTCACGGTATATAAACGTCTCTCTTTACATATATATATATATATATATATTAATATATATATATATATATATATATATATATATATATATAGATATAATTGATTTATATATAAAGAGGGTAGAACACTATAGAAAGAGAGAAAACTTTCGACAGGTAAAAGCACTTGTTGCCAACGTTTCAGGAAAGAGACTTGCTTTCGTCAGGGCAATCTCTCGCCTGGCTGGCACGCTTTATGTAGGGGTAGGTCCCCAGGTGAGAGGGGAGAAGGAAAGAAGGAAGTGAAATTGAGAAAGCGGATTGGGTTGGGAGTATGTCGGGGGAGAGATTCAGCGGCAAAGAAGGTTGTATAGTTTAAGCCGCGACGTAGGTCATACGGAAGTCAGCTGGTGGTAGATATTCGTGGAATTTTTGGAGAGAAAGGATGAGAGGGTGTTTGTTGACCCGCCGCGGGGCATACGGAAAGTTCTCAGAACCGCCGGAAGCAGACCAGGCGGTGGGAGTGGGGTCCTTATTAGAAACTATCTGCAAGCCTCAGGTGAAAAGAAAGATAGAGAAGAGGGGAAAATAAACTAGGTCTCTCTCATCTCTCTCTCTCTCTCTCTATATATATATATATATATATAGAGAGAGAGAGAGAGAGAGAATAGGAAATGAGGGGCTCGTTGAAAATAACACAGAAATAAGAGTTGGCAGCCTAGAAAACCTCGGAACGCAAAGGGCAGGATGTGTAGGTGCTTGAAAACAGATAAAGAAGTTTGGAAAGAAAGTGGAGAAAAAATGCCCGCCAGGTGGGATCCGAACCCACGACCTCCGGTTCAGATCCCACCTGGCGGTCATTTTGCTGCACTTTCTTACTTTCCAAATTCTTATCTGTTTCAATGACCAACGACATCCTGCCCGTTGCTTTCCGATGTTTTCTAGGCTGCCAACTCTTATTTCTGTATATATATTATATATATATATATATATATATATATATATATATATATATATATATATATATATATATATATATATATATATATATTACTTTTATTCACGGACCTATTTTGAATTAGCGAAATGTTCTTCCAACTTAGTTTGTGGCTCACCCCATTTTTAGTTCCTTCAACCTATCCCGGGTTTTCATGTTGTAAATTGGGTCAACATCCTGCTCACACATGTGAAAATATTTAGCAATGCATCACCGCAATGTCCAAATTCGGCCTAACAACGATACCAGTAAGCAAAGTTTTCGAAACATTTACCACGGAGGTGCTCCACGGAGGAGCGACAAAAAACACACGCAGGGGCAGCACTACCTCAATTGTGGTTTACTATTACAAAGAAACCCTTAGTACTAAACCTAAGGGACTCTATTAAAGGAGTCCACTTCTGTTATTTTTACGTAGAAATTTAGCACACCAAGTGTGAAAGATTTTGTTTGGAGGAGGAGGAGGTGGCCAAAGAAACGGGCACACTCTTCCAATGCGCGTTTTAATAAGAAAGCTCCATATCTACGTTTACGCTAAAAGGCGGCGTCGGCATTGTTATGATCTACAATGGCCGTAAAAATAACAGACAGTTTGAGGCTGCCACCCAGGGAATGTCGTGTGAAAACAGATTCCTGCCGCAGGAGACCCTTGTGCTACCTTGCGGGTATGTAAAAGCTTTCCACGCTGCGGAGTGCGCCTATAGCTTTCAGAGTCATCATGATCATCGTCATCAGCCTGCTCAGGTCCACTGTAGCACGAAGGGCTCTGCCGTTGACCTCCAACCGCTGGTGTTCTGCGCTGCTCAAGTACACAGTTTACCCCCGAATTTCCTATTTCAACCCTGCATCGGATTATTGGTCTTCCCCATCTTTAGACCCATCTCCTAATATCCAATCTGTTAGCCTAATTGCACACCGCTTGTCGGATCGTCTTATTACATGGTCAGCCGAAGTTCATTTCCTTTTCTTTATTTGAACTATAATATATTCTACTACAGTTTGTTCTCTCATCCAGTTAGCTCGTTTCCTGTCCCTGAGTGTTATTCCTAACATTGGTTCTATGGCCCGTTGAGCCGACCTACGTTTTAGTTTGCCAAGTTTTAGCTCCGTATGTCATCAGTGGCAGTATGCACTGGTTGTAGATTCTTTTGGGTGACAGGGGCAGCTCACTATTCATTATTTGGGAGTGCTTGCTGAGTGCTCCCCAGCGCATATCTATTCTGAGCCTTATTTCTCTCTCGTGGTTGTGTCAGTACAAACCATCTCTCCGAGGTAGTTTCATTGTTACTTCTTCTTGCGTTTCGTATACAAAGCTGAAGAAGACCTTCTTGGCATGTGTATTCCTCACTACTTTAGATTTATTCATAATTAATTTTATCCCCATGGCGGTTCTTTCTGATTGCAGTTCCTCAAGCATTATTTGCGTGTGTTCTGCAGTCTCACTCAGCAAGACTATGTCGTCCGCAAACCTCAAATGGTTCGAATACTTCCTGTTTATCCTTAATTCTTTCTTTTCCCTGTCAAGCTTTCTGTGCTGTGAATAGTTTGGAAAAGATGGTATCTCGAGGTGTTACTCCCTTCCGGATCGGAAATTTATCGCTTTGCTCGTGGGGGGTTATTCAGCCCGTGCCTTCCTTATGTATGTCTTCTAGAAGTTCTATGAAGGGTTTCCTCTATTCCCTGGTTTTTTAGTGCTTCTAAGACGGCTGCGGTGAGTACAGAATCAAACGTTTTCTCGTAATCTATAAATACCATGTAAAGGGGTTTTCTGTACTCCGCGGATTTTCTATCACGTGATTGAGTACCTTTTCTCTTAACCCAGGTTGCTCTCTAAGTTAACAGGAATCCAGGCTGTCACCTGTGCGGCTAATTATACTTAGGTAAACAGCTTCTGAACAATTGAGAGTAGGCTGATTGGTCTGTAATTCTTGAGGTCCTTGGGATCTCTCTTCTTATTAATCGGAATGATGTTGGCGTTATTCCAGGCTATGCGGCACTTTTTCAGTCTTCAAGCATTCAGAAAGTACTACAGCAGGCTTTTACAGTAAAGTATCTCCTGTCCCCTTTAAAATGTCTACGGTTATGCCATCGTCACCTGCAGCTTTTCTTATTTTCATGCCTTAGTTTCGACGGTTGGGCTTGTATTCTCAGTAGGTTTCCGCTTGTTTAACGTCACTGGCATACAGCTGATGTTAAGAATCGTTCTATACCATAATTCGCTCGCCCAAGTTGTGCGTAACGTTTCCCTGCTCATCTCTGACTGCGTACATCCTGTCTTTCCCGATGGCAAGCCTACTCATAGTTGCCTTCAAGCTTCCCCATATTTGCAGTGTCTCCTCGATCACTGTGATGTTATACGAACGAATGTCTTTTGGTCTACTTCTGTTAATCACATTACGCTGCTAGGCTAATTCAATTCAAACCACTGTACCTGACACTTTCATGTTTTTTTTTTTACGTTTGGCAATTGTTTACTTCGTTTTCTAGTTTTTCAGTTTATTCTCTAGATGTTGCTTCTCCCAATGCTGCTGCTGTTTCTCTAAGTGCCGCTTTTAAGTTGTCATTTAGCCCGTCCACACTGATCTCATTCTGCTCGTTCAAAAGCGAGAATTTGTATTGAAGAGTTATTTTAAACTTATGCGATCTGGCTCTGACTGACTCCAAGCGGGGTTTCTGTTTTCACCAAATTCCTTGTTTAATTCTGAGATTTAGCCTCAGCTTGCATCTCCCCTTCCTACGATAGCTGTTCCGAATCTTACCTAGCACATATACGTCTCGCACGATGCCCGGGTTGTCACTTAGAATGAAGTCAGTTTTGTTTTTGGTTGTAAATTCGGGACTTGTCCATGTCCATTTCATGTGCTTTTGTTTCTAGAAAAATATGTCCATTACCCTCAGGTTACATGTCTCTGCAAATCCTACCAGACTATCTCCTCGATTGTTGTGATTGTCTATACCGAAGTTTCCCACTGACCTTTCTCCATTTTCTTGTTACCGACCGTTGCGTAAAGGGACACTGAAGTGAATTTGTCAAGCTCCCGTTTTTGCTTGCACTGTGTAGACTGGCTCAAATTAACACACTATTCATCGTTTATCCGGTTGACAAATCGGTAATTATTTTACAAAGCGGGAAAGAAGAAAAACTACTATGCGCGGTTTGCGGCGGCCGCACCAACTAAAGGCTGTGACGTCAGGAGGGGGGGGCACCGTGATTGGACGATGCCCAAGGTTAGCAATCAAACAAGTTTCGGTTTCGGTTTCGGTTCTGTAAAACAACATGCTTGACATCTGATGGCGTTGTTGGATGGGCATTCTCGATATCTCAGTTATCGCCGTACCGCGCTTCTGCCATGTTGTCGGCTGTCAAATGTCTAAGATAAACCTCCCAGGGCGGCTTGGAATCGTAGAAATCACTAGACGAGGCCTACGCAGTGGATGAACGCCCTCCGCGTCACCGCAGACTCTCAAATGCCCATGCGCTTTTTCCCGCATATTCGGAGCTTGCCTCACTGCATGTCTGTTCGTAAAAAGCTAGTTCGCACCAGGCCAAGGGTGTGCTGATTCAGGCCTGGGCCCCCCACTGCCCGCAAGCAGTCGGTGCTTGTGGCAACAGCACGCCAACGAGAACTCGCTAGCGCGTCCATGGTCAGTATGCGCGCGTTCTGCGATCTCGCTCGTGGAGCAGTGAACGTTACGGCCCAAAAAATGGTGAACTCAGTTCAGAAAACATAGGCCGCATACGAAAAAATCATCTTACAAAAAAAAAACACGTGTACCCTGGGGATTCGAACTTGCGACTTTCAAAACAGAAATTTCAAACGCCTCAAGACCACTAGGCCACGAGCCTGGCGCTGGCGGGGTTTGGATATACAAGGTTTATAATGTATACCAGTTTACACTTTTATTTATTTAAGCATTTTAAGTACTTTATGTGACTATTTGTTGTATATCACTCCTGCAGTAGTGTCCCCCAAACTTCCACAATATCTCACGTCTAGCAATTGCATTTCTTTGACGGAAAAGCGTTCGCAGATGTGCGGTCGTGTTGCTGACCGCTGTGGCTTGTTTACCCCAGCGCGAAAGTGCTTCCTTCTCTCCTAGTTTTGCGCTGTACGGTAAAAGTTTCAGTGATTTTATTTTCTTAGTACCTATATTGACTTCGCTGACTCTTCTCCCGCCTTCATTTGCCTTAGATTTTCCTACTAGCGTAAAGTCAGCGAAGCGTCGCATGTGCACTTGTGCAGCGCTTGTGTGGAGCGACCCGGACTCTGAGTTTGACACAGTGTACAAGCTAACAAAGTAAGGAAAGGCACATTCTTTCATTCACAAAGGTGTTGTGGCTTAGTTTCAATTGAGCGAGCGAATAGCGACGACCCGTCGGCGGCTAGCGGACGAAACGCTGGGCCGACTGACTCGATCGGTAGGTCGGCTGGTCGGCGAACCGTGCAGTAGCGCAGCCATTTTCCAGCTCATCTCCTGCTGACGTCACACGAAAACGCCACAGAAAATGGGCGAGCGTAAAGAGAGAAGGACAGCATTTTCGAATTGATTTTCTACTAAATAAATTCGCGTAAACGCGGCCAGAGTGGTCGAAACAATGCCTACGGACTCCGAACTACAATTTGCGCTAGTAATCCCGCAATGTTTACAAATCACTTCAGTGTCCCTTTAAAGTATTCCATCACAATCCTGAATTGCGCTGTTGCCTGCTTTATTCTTGATTCAACGTCCTGGTAGAAGATATCTACGGCTTCATCATCATAGCTGGTTTATTGGAGCATAGGACTGTACTATCTTTTCTTTAACCTGCACTGCTTGTTTAGCTTGATCACAACAGCCGTGACTCTTTTCTTATAGCTGGGAAACGCAACCACGTTTCCTGCTATTTCCCAGGATTAAAAATCCACCCCGTGCTTCTTTCTTCTCTTGGGGGTTCACTGTAGCATAGAATATGCCCGCTAGTGAGCTTCATGGAGCCTTCCCCTGTCCTTATAACTTCGCTTATAACCATACATATCCCCCCAATTATCCTAGAGATTCCTCTATTAGTACAGCTAAGCTTCCCTCGCTAGACGAAGTGCGTGCATTGAATGTTGCCAGGGTCAAGTTCCAATGGTGGCCGGTCCGAACCCAGAGATTTTTAGCACCCCCTGCTGTATCTCTGTTCTGACCGCCGCCGTTGACAGGTGCTCTACACCTGCTGTGGACAGAGGGCCGCGAGTTGAGTTGGTTAGTCATGGTAGGTGGCGACAGACTACTACACCAGGGTAGCCAGAACCTTCTGTGGTGAGGCAGTGTTGTTTATGTCCCTAAGAGCCTTCCTAGCATGGCTGAACCTTTATTGTGTATACTCCTTAGGGATCCAGGAAGGTGGTCATTTCCAGAGCAGGCAGCACACCATACCTGCATGGGTTGGGCGTAGAGAGCCAGAAGAAAAATAGCGAAAGAGTGAGAGAAGTTTCTCGCCGACGATGTTGTGACGCACGCCTGTAATGATACTGAACCAGCGTTTGTCGGTTTAGCTTTTTATACGCGCGGCTCTGAAGGAGTAACCTGACACGCTGACTTACTGATGAGATTCATTGACGTCCGAGCTTTCACAGTACAGTACAGCTTTCAGACTACGGTCACAGAGTTCTTGTTACCGACACTTCTAGAGTTTACACTGTAAGCAATTGGTTGATTGATTTATTGAATGCTTGGCGCCTGCGTGTAAATTGAATCTTACGATGTGCCTAGAAACGTCACATTTTTGAGTACGTCGGACTGCGGGTTCCCATTGGCAGCATTGATGTCTAACTGCGATTTTAGACCTAACGTCAGTCTACCGCATGTCTGCGTCACCCCCTGTCTCTGCTGCATATCAACCTTTTCGCGTGTCTCCTACGCTATTTCGTAGCACACACGCAGTTTCCTGCAGTTTTATGCACTTTTCTCACGGTTTAACCTGCCACACTTTTTCAAACTGTTTTGAAACGCTTGTACAACGTTGTCAACTGACACATCCCGTACTTAGATTAGCGTATCGCAAAAGCTCACCCAGAATTTACGGCTCTATACCCACCAGATAACTTGAAAACATGCTCAGGAGATTTTGCGCTCTGTTTAGACGCCTTGGTGTTCTTCGACCACTCGATTTACGTCAATAGAGCGGTATAGCGGCTATTGGCCGGCTTTCCTTGAATTATGGCAATGAACGCGCTAATTATAGCCACTTTAAAAAGAAAGGTACGAACGCTTAGGAGAAACGTAAGGCGTATCAGCTGCTTCCAGCTAATCACACAGTGACGCTCCGTACTGATGATAATTGTACCGTTCGCCGTGCTTCCGGACGCGAAGGAAAGAGTGAGAATTTATCGGAAGTGTTGCGGAGTTTCCTTATTGCTATATGAAACAGAAGTGCGATCTCCGCTGTGGCAGTCCGCCGTGCAGAGCGTAACGCTTGCATTCGCCATGACACAGCGCAGATCACACTTGTGAGTCAGGTGGTATGCACGTTGCTTTCCTTTGCCGAGTTTGCTTGGTTGGCGGCCCGTATTGGCCAGTAGAGTACAGTGTGTAGAAGCAGAGCCACGGGTTTGGACTAGCGTGTAGGCAGTCTTAAGCGTTTCTGGCGAATAGCCCCTTTGTGTCCCTGAGCGGTAAGAGGAGGAACTGGCCCGCTTAGGGTGACAGTACCTGGAACGCTGCCCGTTTGTGCCCCAGCTACTGATCTCAATTTCACCTTTTTGGACTAACGCAGTCGCCAGTTTAAACTGAAATAAATAAACGTAAAGCGAAGTGTAGAGAGAAAAATAAAAACCCCGTATGAGTAAAGAAACTTTTATAAATATGGCAAGAGAAAGCCGTGGGGCTTTCGAAATAAAAGCAGTTAAGCAGACCTAAGTGGCCCAAAAAATTTGCGCCTACTCCTACTGGTCAGCCATAATTTGTTCACTTTTCTTTGTAAAACAAGGGAATTTTACAAAATCTGCAAGAATTCGTAGGATTGTCTACAGATGCGTATCAACCTTAATCAGCTTGTATTGAGTGGGAGATCTTTAGGGCCACATTTTTGGGTTTTCATTGATTCTTTCTGACCACTTATCTGCATTTACGCTATTATAACGATTACTGGTGTTACTTGCGCCAAGTCGGTATTTTTTTGTAAATAAAGCGCGTTGCACAGTTGGCCATTTCCCGTTGTTCTTTATATTTTTCTTGTTTTCTCGCTTCTACAAAATTCTGTTCTCCCAATTACCTCCATACACGCTATTATAACAACTACCGGAGGTATTTCCACGATATCTGCATTTTTGTGGAAATACGGGCTGTTACATGGTTCTCCATGTACCACATTTTTTTATACTTTTCTTTTTCTCTTCAAGATTTTGTTGTACCAATCATCTCCATTTACGCTATTACAAGGATTACAGGTGTTACTTTCGTGAAATATGCATTATTGTTGAAATGCAGTGCTTCACAGGGCACGCCCTTTTCTGTGATTGTTTTGTTTTTCTTATTTTTCACTTTTCAAGATTTCTTTCGAACAAATATCTCCTTACGCTGTTTTAATGATTAGAGGTTGAACTTCCCCAATATCTGCATTTTTGTGGAAATGCAGGGTGATACACGGTCCTGGCTCTAGGGGCACTCAGCTAAGGGATACTCGGCATTAAAAAAAGTTAGACCACTTGCTTACGAACGCAGAACCACACTCGGAGAATCGACATTTTATCGGTGACCATCCTAAACACGCCGCTGTTAAAAATTACTGGTGCCTGCAAAAAGAGCCGCCGAAGTGCGAACTGAGCACCACCGAGTTTTCGTACCCCATCTTCACGTATACAAATTCTACATTTCTAATTTTCACCAGCAAAAAAAAAATTACGCGATCTCTCTTTCTTTGTAATATTATCAGCATTGACGCCACGCCTTTCTGCGATTTTAAATGTTAGCTTTCGATATATTTTGAAGCTTGAAGCTCTAGCTTTCGTTAAATATCTTTGTATTTAGAGGAAACGCCTCCTCAGGGGAAACTTCTCTTCGTTCATCCTATTAACCCTATCTGCCTTCAACCGTAATGCGTTCGTTCCCAGCAATGAACCCGCGATGTAAGGGCCCTTTCTATTTTCCTTTCAAATCCCCGGAAAAGGAAGTGATTGAGTGAGGCGAGATGAGATTTCGGCATTTCAACCAACTCGAGAAAATCCCTTAAGCCAGTTTCGTCTCCCACTCCCGGGAGGCCTATTCTGCATTTTCCCTATTTTCTTGCTGCGTCTCTTCTGGATTCTTCCTTCTGTCGCTTTCCTATTATCTTGCACCGAGCAGCACTACAACTAGTGTTGATGTACAAAAGCTGTGCGCATGTGCACTATTTATGCCTTAACGTAGCCTGTATGCGCTCTTCCACGCACTGAAAAATAAAATCAAGAAATACACCTGAGCATTTCTTATAAGTTGTGGACGCGAAAGATTTGCGGTCGTTTCTACGCCGTTGAAAGTCCAACTGAACGTACCAGGACACTCCCTAGTGAATACTGCGCCACCGGATGAGGGCAGCATACGCCAATGGAGTGCGAATGACGGCGCGTGTTGAAATCAACCCTGTTTATAAACGGAGGTGTCATCGACATGAGTGAAAGCAGCGGCCACCGCACTCTCAGCTCCTCCGCGTGACTCTTCGCATGCCCAGACGTTACCTGGAGCGAGGAGCTTGCTCCTTATCTTTATGTTTTATATCTGACGTGACACATGACTAGTACCCGTCAATGGGAATTCGTGGTTGTTACGCTGCTTCAGACAACGCGCCCTCGCTGGCTTTTTGGCCTCGTGGCCCCTTTAAATATGCTCTCGCAAGAAGACGCAGAAGACAAAAAAAAAACTGTATTTCAATGAGCTCAACATGCTAAAAAAGTACGACGGCCCACTACCAGGACAAAAACACGTGTATTAAACTGCCGTATTGTGCTACAGTCACCGTTGTGCCCTTAGAACCGCTTTGTACACTTTCAGTTCAACCTTTAATGCTAGAATCAAGACTCTTGTGCAAAAGCTCATCCCGGAGCAGGAAACAGTTGATCACGAGAGAATAATATAACAACCAACTCCAACCAAAAGCACAGACTTACAATTCGATGTTTCCGGACTAGCTTGGTGCCTTCCTGAGGGGTGTCTGGTGCCATGCTTCTGTCGCGTATTGTAGTAGTTATTAGAAGCGGCCACCCACAAAGCACCTAGGTGTGGAGCGAGAAGGGCAGTCTCTGGGTGTAAGAAGCGGGAAGAGTTCCGGAGAAACAATTTTAATTCAAATTAAAATTCCAGGCAAAACGACTCAATGGCCTTTGCATTTTTTACTGCTTTTAATAACAGAAACTTCCATATAAGCATCCCACTATTCTTTTAATAGTCAGCCCTCAATCCTTCTCGGAAATTTCAAAGTTTTTTTTTAACGCGGGAAATAAACTTGTGGCGAAATCTTTTTTTCTTCAAGTCTTTCAGGAAGTCGACTGAGATTTTGTCGTCAGACAGGAAACCGCTGAGTCTGGCTTGACCATCGAAAATTAGGCGCAGCTGTCAGATACCTTTAGTGCTTCGAAATAGGTTGCGGTCCCCTTGCCGAAAATCGGGTTGATGGAGGCAGCCAGGGAAGATGGGCAGACAGACAAACACGAATTTCGAGCATGGCGGCAACACAGAAGAGATGTGCCCCCGCGACGTGCTCGACATTCGGCAGCCCTTTCAAACGTCCCAAAGCACACACATCTTCAAGTTGGCATTGCTGTAAATCAGCCCTCGAACGCCATCGGAGAAGTTGTGTCCGAGCCGTTTTGCCTGCCGGCTCATATTTCGTTAAAATGTGGTAGCTTGGTATTGCTTTAGATTGTGTCGTTCTTTTGCACGCAGTTCTTGTTCGAGCTTTGCTCGGTCGCTGCTTTGGATCGCCGCCTTTCCCTGCAATAATTGCGTCCCCGTCTAGAAAAAAATATTCTTCGGGGGTAGAGATAATGTGACCTTGCGTCACCAGCGTATTCAAAAAGACGCGGGATTGTTCGGATAGGAGACAGGCCGACGTCTTTCTTTGTGGATGTTTATTGGTCAGTGTTTACGCTTCAGAGCACGCGTGTTCTCATGCTGTCTTTTGTCCACGCTTGAGTGAACCGGCAAACTTCGATGGACAGTGGTGGCATCAATTTCTGCCTATTTTACTGTTGCTCGATAAAATATAACGCACAAAGAAAATAAGGAGGTGTAGTAAAAATGGGTGGCTGCACTCCCAGTCATAAGAAAAATGTAATTTTAAAAGCAGAATGCCCCATAAAATTCTCAGTGCCGTCATCACAGCTAATAATGTGCAGCGTCGAAAACGTCAGGGATAGTTGTGGCAATGCTAAAAACAATCATCATCATCGCCGTTGTCGTCATCGTCGTCAATATCTTCATGATCATCTTACGTCTTCTATCTCATAAACTATCAACTGCTCGAAGAAGAAGGAATAAATAGGAAGGTTTTGATGATATTCCAAGCAATCTGAAGTTAGTGTTCCCAGTGTTGTAGTTCTTGCTTGAGGGAGCTGCCACTTATTACTTTTGCTAACTCATTATTTTCTTGATTAAAAATATATCCAGTTTGTCCCTGAATGAGGGAATTTGGCTTTACAGATGAGGCTGGTACACAATGTGGTTGATTACGACAGAAGTCTTCAAAATGGAGAAAAAGCGTAACGACGATATTTCTATAACCAACAAGTGTTACCCTGATAGCGAAATCCCCTGCGAGGAGAAATTCTTACTTTGGTAGCTGCCCTCCCCACCAAACAAAAGAAGACAATGATGAAGTATGAGCAATTCCGGCCGCTTTGAGGGGGAAAAGTGCAAACAGCTGACCCGATTTTAGCTTCGAAGTTATTCCGCCTAATGCTCAGAAAAAAATTAACACCTAGAAGGTTTCTCCAGTCAATTTAAACTTACCCGTTCCACTCTCCACTTCGGGTGTCCCGATACCAACGCAGCCGTATGACGGAGACGCGCTTGAATTTAGGCACCCTACTGCAACGTGTATAAACCACGTTGCTGTCTCCACGAGGGTTCCAAGCGGAACTGGATCCCACCTAGTGAACCTTTCGTTGCTATTGCCGTTTGATTTCTTAATGCGCCAGGAGGAGGAGACCAGCAGACAAATTTCTGCGTTTAAGTAGCCCAAGAAAGACTATCATCTTTAAAAATGTCAGGTTATTTACATCAGATTCACTCACCCCCCATCCGACTACAGTAACTGCTCGCCCATAACGCCTGCGCAACGGTTGTCTACTTCTATATTTAGTTCAGTCAGTCGTCGAAAGGAGGGCTCTTCAAGAAAGCGCCCTTCCTCCTAGAAATCCGGGGCACTTCAGCGCTGCCGCTGAAAAGTTTATCTACTGATTGTTTCGGGCGTCTAGCAGCGGAGCCGTAGAGCTGGCCTTACAACACTATTTGCTAGTTTCGCGTCACGCTCTTTCTAGACCAGGTTTCTCCACCACGCGAAAACGGTTCCCAGTAAAGAAAAAAATCATAAAAATACCAAAAGCTCCCAGGTCCTGATATTTAGATTAAGACGGCTTATATTGCTCTTAAAAATGTATTTCCGTGTTTAAAGGTGATGCAGAGTTTACGGGGATTTTTTAGCTTGGTCTTTGTAAGCAGGCTTTTCCACATCCTGTGTTGAGAGCGAAGCATGGCCACCTACGGATGGGCATGATTACAAAAGCGGGTTTAACTCTTGTGTTAACGAACGTGTTTCAAGACAAAGTATATACGGGACTGATTAGATAGCAATACGGGGCTAATTACATAACAATTAGTCCCATACCTAATCGCACTGAACCGGCGCAGCCCAGCTGCAGTCGCTGCCATCGCAGCTCTGTCCGCCTTAGCACTCTATTTTGCATATACCTAGGGATTGCTCAGTCCCGGGCGCTTCTTTTAGTTAGGTTTGATTCGTGGGGAACGAGCTGAGGAACTGCCACAGCCCATTGGAAGAATTTGTGCGTTGTTTTTATGTGCCAATGGCGTAGATTTTTCATGAGGGTGGGGTTTTCGCTCAGTGATAGAGAAGTAGCGCCTAATGACAACTTGAGGTAATAACCGGAAAGATCGCCACAAGTTTGGTATGGGTGAAATATGACAATAATGACTCTATTGCGGTAAAGGCCGCGAAGCGTGAGGAATCGGCTTTCACACCAGGCTGACAACTTTCGCACGGCAGACGTTACCGTCTGTACTGACGGTCGTCCCGACGGGTATCCAAATGTAAACGCTTAAATGAAGAGAAAAAAAAACACGACGTTCTTTATGGCCCGTACTTTGCGAACGGGGTCTCTTTAGCATGGCCCTGCCCACTAGTAACGCGTATTGACGCCAGCTGGCACCGTGCCTACGCACGCAGTTTCGAAAAGGTATCCTTCAGTGGGAAAGCGCTTCCTTTGCTTGTTGCTGCTTCCCATGCCTTAAAGCCACACGATGGTGTTGCGCTTCTATAGGTGAGGCTAGAGGAGGTACTACGGCTGCGCTATGCGTACGGTGTTTATGTCGTACATGCAGAGCTTAGTTAAACTATTTCTCTTAACGGTATGATATGTGCAGATTTGGCATATTAGCCTTATTGGCGTCGCGCAGGTATGTGGCGGGAAAAGACTCTTTACAAACGCTATCTCTCTCTCTCGTTCTCTATGCAACGGGGACCGTTATATTGCCCCATCGAGACATTAAGAGGGTGACTATAGGTTGATGGTATATAGTTAACGTGCAATGTTCTGATTTTTTATTTGAGTTGTCCAGGTACGCGAGTTGAAAGAATACAGAAAATACTGATAATACTGACCGGTCTAATGGGCGGGTGAACAGTGCCGACGCAAGCTCTACGTTGAAAGCTCTTCGGAGCGCTGTCGCAAACGCCTATCGAGCTAATGAAACTGTGGCTCCTTTGTCCTTCACAAAAGGCATTTGGCAGTTGATGGCAAACTATAGGCTTCTTGTCATTCAAGCGAGTTCCGTGGCGTTTCTGGATTTTTTTAGGTAATGCCGTTGTTTGGGTGGTGCGTTTCCAGGAACGTTTCCTCTATAAGTGCCCCCTTATTAATCATACAGGTAATAATAGCGCTAAGATTTACTTCTTTTTCTTGCTACAAAGCAGAGGCCATGTGTTCCTTAGTACCGCACGCCTGGGGCGTCGGAAATTTTCAAGTGTGCGGTACGAAGTAGGCACTTCTCAAAGACACCTTGCAACACTTTTTTCAATTTTTTTTCCGATATCCTAAATGCTTCCAGAACGTAGTCAACGAACACCTCCAGTACTTAGTTTAGGGGTTCGAAAAGTACCTCAGCCAAAAATAGACTCTATGCCCGTCCTATAACTTTCAAATTTGCTCAAAAGATTTTTGTCTCTATCCCAGTATTGGCGCTCTTCAGCCGCTCAAATTACGTCATTACAGCGGTGCAACGACTATTGGCCTGAATTTCGTTACTTGAAGCAATGAACGCGGCCGATAGCTATTACCCAGTGGTTTTCCGTGCTTGCGATAACTTTATCTCTCGCGGTTCTTCCGGACGCTAAGAAAACTTGAAAGCGTTTATCGGCAGTGTTGCGGATCCCCTTTAAGGGTATTGTGCCCCGTGTGTACACCGCGAATGGCTACACCTACCCCCTATTCCAAACAACGTACCTAAATTGAATGACATCGAAAAACGACAACTCTGAGCACGACTTCCGTGAAGATCTCGTTCGTTTGTTCAAAATTGTGTGCCACCTGAGCTTGGCCGTCCACCTTTAACAATGGGAGTGGCTGGTGAGTGTTCACAAAGTTCGCGTCGATTTCAATGTCACTACCTGCAAACGTTTGCACAGATTCTACTTTTAAGCAATGTAAACGCAACAAAAGTTTTTTTCAGGAAGAAAGTTTGTCCCTTTTTGTCATTGCAACAGTTGAAAACGGCAGCCGAATAACGGCTCTCCTGCGTTGAATTACTAGCAGCACCAAGCCAGAGATAAGAAAACCGTAAAGATATTTTTACGTGCTGTTTCTCGCGTCCTATGCCGCTATTATTTCTTCGTTAGCCAGGTAGAGGACCATCCGTTTGTTGCTACAACAGCGCTGTAGAGACTAATCAAGCGTTCCAGAATCACTTTCCTTTCCGATACTGATGAAGCCCTGGTCCGAGGGCAAAGAACGAAACAAGGACGGGATTCCCTACCCCAACTGTGTATCATCTTTTTCTTGCTTCGGTTTCCCCGAACTCCATTAGCCAGTGCACAAACGTGTTCTTCATTGCGCGAACTTAGTCGATTGTTTTCTCATCAACTTCGAGTTAGCGATCCGTGTTGCAACATCCCATTGCTCAATGCGACTTGTTAAGTCCTGATTGTCCATTAATAACTGCTCACGATTATCAAAAACCGTTCCATTGGTGGTATGTCGAAAAAAAATAAGATTTATAATGACTATTTTTTTGTCGTTTTGTTGCATCAGGTCGTTCGAGCCTTGCACAATATATCGGCAGCTGACCCACTCGAGCGGCACTGGGAGCGTTGAAAATTGGTCTAATTGTAAGTAGGTGCGACTATTTTCCTTCGCAGTGCCCCGTGTCCCCTTGAGGAGACAATGTAGTCCACCAAGTTGTGTGCGGCAGCTGCGTTCCGTATCACCGATAAACTGGGTGATGCGGTCTGTAGCAGGCTTTCGGTTTAAAATTAGTTTCAGCTGCCAGTCTTCCACAACCGTATATTACATGCTCATAGACAAACAGACAACGGTAATCGAATGATCTCTAAGCTATTCCTTGTCGACTTTCACCGTCATTTCAGCGTAATATCACCAACATCAACGAGATAAAATGCGTGTCGAATGCGCGTTATCTGAGCAGGTTCAGCGAAATATACCGCTTGACAGTTCGAGATGGCGACGAACACATTAACTGCTTCTCCGTGTTACATTGGTATAGCCGCTTCGAAACGTGCACAGGCGTCGTCAGACTTATGTTGAGCGTTGAAGCTGTGTTTTCGCGTTCACTTCCCCTCGGGGATAGCCATTAGGATTGTTAAATATAACCCGAATTTTTATGTTTTTAGTGCAGGGAGGGATCTTTACTGTCATGCCAAGACGTAAGACCAGAAACGTGGCAGAGGTTGCACAACGGCAATTACGATAAACCTGGTGGTGAGCAGGCGCCGTGTTGATGATTAAGATGTTTTCCTCGGTGAGATAAGGACCGGTACCACCGTTTTCGTTTCTTCCTCTTGCCTGTTTAGTTCTCATTTTTTTAGATGTTCCAAGCAACCACAGTTCAGCAAAAGTTTAGCAGCAGAGCTGTTTAGTCCGACAAATAACCCTTATCGCACTTGAGCGCGTGCCTCGCGGCGACAGTCCGGCGTCGTCCAGGCTTGCGTCCCCGAGGAGCTCCCGCCTTCGCCGTCGTCGTAGTGGAGCGACCGGTGTGCCACGGGTCCACCTCGGCGAAGACGATGACGACGAATTCGTCAAGCCATCCCTCACAATCCACGCGTGGAGACGGCCACCGCACCGGCTAACGAAGAAGGTGACGTCTACTGAGGCGAGGACGCGCTACAAGGATTTGTCCTACGGGGCTGTGCGTCCGAAGAGGACGACAAAAGAGATGACGACAATTGCTACTGACGAAAACACTGTACATACTTTAACAGTATTTGGTTTACAGTGCCATTGAGAGAGAGAGAGAGAGAGAGAGAGAGAAAAGGTAAACGGCCTTGCACTTCTGGGGTCCGGCCGCTCCATCTCTCCTGGGATCCGCTGTCAGTGTGGGGAGAAGATAGGTTGACCCCCAAATCTGCTGTTTCCTCCGTCTTGCGTCACTGGTCCAAGCTGCGTCAATTTTTTTTTCTGCTCACATTTCATCAATTATGTCACGGAGAGACGGGCCCACAAGAGAGAGAGAGAGAGAGAGAGAGATCAAAAGAGAGAGAGAGAGAAACTTCTAGCAAATAAAGCATTAGTCCAGGCCGCGATGCTCGTGCGTCGACGCAAGGGTCACTTCTGTCTACACACAGCTTCATCAAGCTCTCATTAATCATTTTCAAGGACGTAGTCCTGAGTTGGTCGTTTATCCCGCTTTCTCGGGAGTTTCTTTCAACCACGTTTTTGTGTGTGGTGGGCTTACATTCTTTTTCACCTTAAAAGGTACCGTTGTCTTTTCACAACGTGAACTCAGCAGTACTTCCATGAAGTCTTTCTGGGCACCGTGACCTTGCGCGATAAAATCTTTGCCTGAGCAGTAAAGCACAAGAGGAAGCTATGGGACCAGCTTGCTTCGTTTATATTCGATGTAGCATCGCAAAAGCGAGAAAATGCCAACGGCATCGTTGTCTGGAAACCCTGAAACAAATGATACAAAAAAAGCTGTCATGTAAGTGCCTTTAACGTTCTCGTCATTAACTGTAATTTAACCTTCTCGTCATAGCTCTGACAAATCCCCATAGCACGGGTTCATTTTACGTGCTGGGTCAAATATCTCGTGGCAAGTACCGGTTAAAAGTCGGACGAATATGTCAACAGCGTGTTCTTCCCCCAAAATTTATGCGCGCGTACAATGACCCCCTACCACTCTTGCGTACAAGAAGAGCACAATCGTGGATAATACCCTTGGAAGGGAGTAATGCGGTGAGCGCCAGTTTGAGACTCCCGCAACTACGGGAAAAAAACTGCTGCTCATCCAGTTATAGGGTGTGAGCCAGTCGTTTGCGCTGGAAAGAAACCCCACTAAAACGTTTAAGCGAAGCTTACTACTCCAGGCAGGAACGCGAGCAACGCGTGGTAGCGCTCGTGCGATGTTCAAGCAAGCGCCTCGTGCGCTCAAGGTCGAGCAAACGCACGTGCGGTTTTCCGCAGCCGACGGAGAGAGAGAGAGAGAGAAATTATTCTGTTGAGCCCCTTGCGGGAGGCACAGCAGCCAAGGCGTTGGAGTTTCAGCGGTGGGCCTCAGCCGGGGTTCCTATGTTGCCAAGCTCACTCACCTCATCAACCCGTGTGAGAACGGCCAAGTCCCCCCGGTTGCGTTGCGCACGCCACGACGCCCCCTCCTCCTTCCCCTCCCCCGGCGCCCTCGTCAGGGCGGGCCAACGGTGCCGGCGAGTCCAGAGCCAGGCGGACCAGCCGCAGATAGATCTCCGGGTAGTTTCTGTGCAGAGCTGCCTGCCAGTTGTGATGACTTAGCGAACATCGGTGGTGCCTCCGGACAATCCCAGATTGTGTGTGCGAGTGTGGCTTTATCAATCTTGCATCTTGAACATTGGTCGGTATAAGTTTCCAGTTATATGCGGCTAAATAGTTTGGGGTGGGGTTAAGTATTAGTTTGTATGAGTCTGAGTGTGGTAGTTTGTTTTCTAGTAAAGTGGCTAGAGGGGTTAGGTGATTGTTGACGTCTTTCACGGAAGTAGTGAAGAATGTCGCTGTATCTGAGCAACGGGTGCCAGAGAAAGCTGGGGGAGACGGGTCGATCGCATGGGTCCTGGTTAGTGCATTCACAAGCCCAATCGTGTGCCGCCTCACTACCCTACAGCCCAGCATGTACCGGTGCCCATACGCGGTTGATTTGCGGAAGTGGGTGCATATTGGATATCGTCCGCAAAACGGCTGGCGTGTGAGGGCTTCCCAGGCGCCACCGACCATGCTTCGGCCACCCATCGCACCAATACACGACGGCAACGGCTTCAGCAGTGAAAGCATCTCATCGCTCGTTCGTTTCAAGGGGAGGCTTGCGAATAGGGGGACAGAAGAAAACAGTAAGGACGAGTGAAATAAGAGAAAGGGGCTGGCTGGATCACATTTCGGTGCGTGTTCGCCCCTGCAGCGGAATTTCACCGAGCAGCGTTGGTGCTTTGTCATGCGGCGCAATTGTGTGCGCGTTGAGTTCGCGCTATAGCCCGTAAACCTAGCTTTCACTCTACAAGCTAGGGTTAAAAAATTGCTCATGCCTTTTGCATTAATCCATTTTCACTTCTATGTCATCCAATCACCACCTTCACAAAGTGGAATGGCTCCTAGTTCTTAACACCGGAGCTTTTCTAGGTGGGGCCTTCTATGTGGAGCTGCCCATTCCGTTGCGCGAACCGTTGAATTTGCGAGGCGACGGCGCTGCCTTTTTCGGGCGAGCGCCCGTTACGTTCACTCCGACATAATAGAACCACAGGTACGCTGTTTCAGTAGATTTCGCACTGAGCGGAACAGGGTTTAATCTTTTTTTTTTGTTAAACTTGTCGCTTGTTTTTTTTTCGCGGAAGTTGTGAACAAAGCACGAAGGGAGGATGTTTTGCTACAATTTGCTTGGAACAGCTGCATGTTTGACAGCTACAGTATCAATCTGTGGGCTCCAGCCATGCGCGCTATTGTATGTGATTGCAAGATATTTTAATTAATCAACCTTTCGGATGGTGTATTGGGATTACAAAGAGTGATATTAACAAGCATAGAAACTGGAAAGACTTGTAGTGAACATTTACTGGCGTTTATAGAGAGATGAAGAGTGCTTAGCCAGGAGTCCAGAATATTCAAATATGATTGCAGTAAGGAGTAAAGGCCTTGAATATCAGACTCCGCAGTGAAAAATTAAACATAATTAGCACAGACATATGTATGGACTCCCGAAACCACAGGGACTGCACTAAACAGTACGTAAAAAGACACAGACGGAAGCATCGACCCTTGCGGAACTCCTCTTGTTTCCGGCCGCCTAGAGAAAAAAGTACTACCCCGTATACCACAGAATGATCTATCTTTTAAAAATTCATAAATTCACGCTATGATGTATTTCAGAAAGTTTAAGCTCGCTAATCTAGACAACTACGAGTGATATTAAACACTGTCATAGGCTTTACCAATATCTGGAGTCACCAAAGCAGCAACTTGGTTATAGCGACGGGAGACTTTACCCGGCTTTCAATGTGTATGTGCGCTGTCCCTATGCAGCAGCCGGGGTGAAAACCAATTTGGCATTGGCTGAGGATATTAGCTGTGGACACAAACTGCGTAAAGCAGTGGTGCAAAATCCGAATAAGGATTTTTCCTCCTTGTCCTCCTGTGCAAGAATCTTGACACAACCCGACGCAAACACTTCCCACAACTATACAGACCAGAAAGTCCACTTCAGCCATCATACGTTTTAGGTGACGACTCCATCATTTCTCATAAGCGCACGTTGCAGTTTCTTGCCGATGACCGATTTTTACGCCTCCTCGCTTATCATGCCTATTGACAACCTGTCCCTTTATAACAGTCATCTTCATTGCCTTTTGCTGCATTTCACCTTTAATTTTACCGAAATGCTTTAGCATTTACTGTCCCACTTCGGTCATGAAATAAATTTTCTTTGGCGTTCTTTGTCCATCGTCGGCTTTTGCATCATAAAAATCCAATCAATATCATCATTATCTTCTTCATAACTCCACTACATTCATTCTTGTTTTTACTTTGGCACTTGGCTATTTGAATCCCGTGCAATAAAGCTTCGCGTTGCAACCATCGTGGTCGTTACACAGAAGGGGGAACTTTTTGATCATATTGGTAGCAGTGAGGCGTCTGAACAAACGCTCATAATCTGCTTCCAGAGCGAGCGAGTGGCTAACAAGCACAAAGTGCGCATGCATTGTAGTTTAAAGCAGATATGTACTACAATTTGCCCACACCGAGTGCGGTAATAGTTGTAAGCAACGCCTCTGAAGTAATGCCCGGGGGATTTCTAGCGCTTGCACTTCAATTCATTCCTTTCGAAGCCCCAGGCATCAAAGAAGAACGTGCACGTATTCTTGTTCGCGCATGGCACAGGCATGAGCAAAAGGAGCGAGAAATAAGCGAACGTTGAGCCAGAGTGATTGAACGCCGCGGAGAGAATGCCTCGCGGATGTTTTTGAAGCCGACCATAGTTATTTCGTGGTTCCTTCGCGGAACAGATATTGTGCATGACGCGCCAGAGCCCCATCTGTCTCCTTCAGCCAGGTGAAACATCGTTTACCAAGCCGAGAGATGTCAGACGGGCACATGCATATATGCGGTGGAACGACTTGTTTACGTAAGAACTAAGTCCGCGAAAAGTGGCTGAGGCGGATGCAAATTTGCCGGCGCGAAGCGTGTAATCGGTTTACAGATGAGCGACGGATGTTTTCGCAGAGGTAAGGCAAGCGCGCCGGTACAGGCTTTCTGAAGAATTACCAGAGGCGTTCCCCGGAAGCTTCTCACCCGACTGTTTTGGGGAAAGAAAGGCGTGCGGGGATGCGGATGTGCTTTCTGCACTGCATAACTCAAAAGCAAACGTGTAATACGAGAAGCCAAATGCGGACCGAACAGGTGTGTGGAGAATGGGTGTATAGTTTGCTTTGACGGGTGCATGAGAGGGCTAATATTAGCAACCACCGTAGGAGCGTGCCAAACACTAGAGGGGCCTTTCCGTGGGCTTTGGAGATTACGTATAAGGTGGTTGTAGCACAGGTAGCGGCAATCAGCGTTCTAGAAAAAAAAAAAACTGGAGAAAGCGCTGTTTGTGACAGCTTTCTCTCTTTCCCCACACAAAAGCAAAGTGAAAGAAGCACATCTTTATCATTGGAGCCCAGCGGTAATTTGTTTTCATATAGAAACGCTCCCCACATTTTACCTGGTATCTTGCATCATAGCATAGACGCTTATAGACAGCTTTTGCGGCGTTAGAACTTCTTGTCGCTGTCTGCATACCGAAGTATAGGCGACATTCGTATAATTCTCAGCGTTCTTGAAATAAATGATGTCTTCCAAGCACTGTACGTTTAATAAAAAGAGAAAATAGTTACGATTTTTAAAAACAAACAAAACTGCGCTGTCCGCTAATAATTAAGCGCGTGAACATCACGAACAACAAATACATTAAACACGTCGTTTCGTTCCGGAAAAGCGTTCAGCATTTTATTACAAGCAACTGACACGGGGCCGAACACTCTCAGCACTGTTTTGGGGTAAAGTTGATAGAGGAAGCGCGATAAACGAATCTGCGACATTTCGGTTATCTGATCCACGCAGGCGGTCGTACCGAGCACACAGCGATTTTTTTCAGAATTCTTATTTTAGCAGTCTATGCTTCAGAGATTTTTTGCGCACGTTGATGTGCCAGCGCTTATATTATCTTGCAGTAAACAATGCCCACAACGATTAAGCATGCGACGTCACTTGAATTCACACACTTGGCGCTACAAACAGTGAAACCTGAGACAAGTGAAATGCACTTAACCACACCCTTTTTTACTTCAAAGAGATATTCTTTGCTAAGGTTAAATCGATGCATGATTCATGAATGGTGGTTGGTTGAGTTGTATTGGTGAAGCACATGAGTGGAAACTCTTTTGTTATAAAATAAAGGAAGCTCGATCTAGGTGTTAGACGATCTCACCCCTTCTCCCTCTCTGCCGCGCCGACGGAGCTGACGAGATCCGTGGCTAGAGACGAATAAGTGAGATGCCAATACGTTGGTGTGAGCTTCCTTTAATTTTTATAACTCCTAGCTACATGCGCAAGGCGCGCACGGAACTCCACGTGGGACGCTTGTTAACACACTTCGGAGTGACGGGCTTCGCAAAGACGTGAATCACAAAGACGTGAATGGGCACAGTCTTCAAAGAAGGATATGACAACCTTCTTAGATCGTCCTTAACCGCTGACACATGCAGAGCATTGGTCCCACCAAAGATAATAAACAGGTTAAAGCGAGAAAAAAATGACAGAGCGTGCTATGTTGTGCCGGATTGAAATCAGGGACGGAGGGTCGCGTAGTTTCAGCCCTTCTTTTTTGCATATTAATTAGGTGCGTTTTGTACAGGGGTGATTAAAAGAAGTACGAACAATGGAGCACACAGCATCGACGCATACCGCACAGTCTGGTTGTACTGATAATAAACTGCGCGCATGCGTAGTTTCTTTAGAGCGTTTGAGAGTGTGGCCTATTGTAATGGGAATTGCTTGATAAAGAAGTGACACCGGTCATTTGTTTCGAGGCGTCTTTTTATGCTCCGTCGCCACTGAGCCTCCTGTTGTCTACTACATTGGGGAGCCAAGCGCGCAGCAGGCTGATTGCACCTAGCATGATGCCCTTCACCGGTCATCCTGCTCAGTGGCGACGCAGCGTGACATGGTGCCTGAAATTAAACCACCGGCGCCGCTTCTTGATCAAGCATTTGCCATAAATGCAGGCCACATTCTCAAACGCTCTTTAAGAAGTGCGCATGCACTCAGTTTACTGACTTTGCAGCCCCATGGTGCAGCATTCTTCGGAGGCTGTGCGCTCCGTGGTTCGAATTTCTTTTAATTTCCCCTGTACGCACCAATGCATTCACACGTTGTCAACTTCCATCCAGGGCGCTTATAGCATGCAAATCAGTGGGTGGTGATGTGCAGATAAGGAGGCAAGTTTTCCACAGACAGAAGGGTTTTTCTTGACGATGTTCTCTGCACTCCTCTGGCATGGTTTGTTGATTTGATTGATTGTCGGGTTTAAAGCGCCGACGCAACGCGGGTGATGAAGCGCGCCGTAGTTGGAGGGCTCCGGATTAATTTTGACCACCTGGGGATTTTTAACGTGCGCCTAAATCTCGTACACACGGACGTTTTTGCTTTTCGCCTCCGTCAGAAGAGCGGCCGCCGCAGCCCGGAATCGAACCCGCATCAATGTGCTGAGCAGCGCCACAAGGCATGATTTGTGTTGAAATTTGAACATCTTTTTCCGCTCGCAACGGTAAACAGGAACTGTATACGGTTCAGCAAAGCACGCACTTCGAGAATAGTTGTTTTCAAGGCTACAGCCACCGAAGCTGTGGTTTCGTGCGACATGAACTGAGTAAAGCACTCAAGGCGTAGAGTAACTGCCATGTTTCAAAGCGGGCTGCATGTCGAAGCAAGTTTTTGCAAAGAAAGGTTATAGCCCACCAAAATGTCACTTGAGCAAAAGAAGCCAAAAGTTAGCGTAAAAGTGCCCGTCTGCAAAGTATTTCCCTTCCATTTCAAGGTTAAGTATAGGTTGCATCTGCCCCGAGAACTCACGTGTGAAGTTCTAGCAGTGAAAATATCACATAAAAAGTATGTTGACGTATATACTGGATCCCGTTCTGTCCTCATTGCTGTACGTGGCACTTAAGCGGTGCTCAGGAGCGCTGGTGAGAGAGTATAATGCTTTCGCATTTTACCAAGTAGGCATTGCGCATGCGCAGGCAGTGCCGTTCCCTTTTCTATTTTGTCTTTTCTTCATATTGCTGTTGAAAGCACTCTCAAACAGGGACGACGAAAGGTGGAAGAGACGACACGGCGCAAACTCTCATCTATTTGTACATTAAAAAGAAACACAAATTTATACTGACTAGGTCCCACGTGATGCTTTTTTCAGCTTATCGTTTTCAATGCCCTTCCCGTTCAACTGCCGCGTGTATCTGTGGTTATATTCCCTGTAAAAGTTGCTTTCAAGATTTTTATCTTGGGCGAGCGGAACGCACCTCGTGAGACGCTGTCAGTATACATTTGTGCTTGTTTTCAATAAACAAATAGTTGCGAGTTAGTGCTGTGTCGTCTCTTGCTGCTGTCCTCGTCCTGGTTTGAGAATGCTTTAAAACACCAACTAGCGCAATTGCCCGTTCTACTGCAGTACATTGTGTTTTCTCATTGTGCTGCTAGGGGCCTTGCGGGAGAAATCGGATACCCGAAAAAAAAAAACAGATGACCGAAACAAACAAAACAAAAACTACAATGGGCGAAATTTCTCAGCAAGTATTTAGAATGGCCTCCGCGTCTAAAAAAAAATAAATCCGCTACTTTTCTTTGCTTTCAGATGACTGTAGCGCTAAAGAAAGGCACTCGCAAGCAGAAAAAGATTCTTATAATGGTGAGTTTCTCTCAACAAGTATCGGGACTTGTAGTCTAGACAATTTCACGTAGATTTAATGCGCGTTTCTGGAACAAAAGATGACTACATAGCACGAAAACACCAATATGAAAAATATGACTAGCAGCTCACGTATCGTGGCATCGGGACCAGGCGTAGTGACAGAAGGCAGGGCATACAGTAGACAAGCCCTTTGGCTATTAAGACTACAAAGTTACTGCGTTCAAGTAGATTGCACAGTGTTTAAATGTCCCGCCTTGTAAACAATGAAAGTCCCAAAAACCAAGCACTTGTACGCAGTTTATGAACGTCAGGGGGCGCCCGACTAATATATTTGCGTGCTCTAAACACTAATATATTGTGTACACTACGCGAACACGAAATTGCACATCATAAGCTAGAGAGTTCGACTAAGGCAAAAACTGATTGCCAAGCCAATTCACCACCGCTTGAGGTGAGCGGTAAATGTGACTTCTAGCATGATTCTTTGTCGCACGAGAATTTATTGGATAGCATTTACAATATGCCTGTACTTACGTCACCTGCAGGTGCGCTTGAACGATGATCGCCTCTTTATCTAGACCATGCAGTATTATGCGGCTTTATCTAAAGTAAACTGCAGAATAAGAGATAAAGAGGGGCTGAAGTACAAATGAATGTCTCTCATTCAAATTGAAGAACTAGGCCAAGCTTTTTATGCATCACCAGTAAGGCTGTGTATTTTCGATACTGGAGTCTAAGCTTGCGGCTGCAGGTGCAGTAAAAAAAAACTACCCTGCGCCCGCCTTGGCAGCTGGAAAACAGCAAAAGCTTTTTTTACGATGATAGCCGTACAATTATCAACTTTGCCTCAATGGTGACATTTTCGTAGGAAGGCCTAGATTGTGTCCTGTCACCCAGCTACAGAACAAGAGTTGATCTTAACAATGAAAACCGTGCCATTCTTTGTATAACGAACCTTCAAATGACGAATTCACGTGTTACTTTTACCTTTTTGTTTAATTACATGGGGAGGTGAATTTAGTGAACGATCATTGTTTTAAGGCCACTGAGCTTAAGCGAATGAGAATCAATCGATTTGCCGTGTCGAAAATAACAAAGAAAACAAGCATCATCATGGATACCCGCTAATCGAACACGCTTTTGAAAATTCCCTGCCATACGCCTTCGGCGCACTACCGCTTCATTGAGGATGGGCAGGACGGTTTCGCGATTAAGCCACACGAAATGACGCCACTAGAGCCGTGCGGGAAAAATACATAGACCTACACCTTAGTGTACATCTCGTTGATTGCTGCACGTGTTGTTTTGTATTTTTAAATGATTTCATTGTGTGACGTGCGGAGTTTTAGCAGCAAAACGTAGGGACGTGTAATAGCCAAGAAGGTTCCCAGGTGGCCAGAAGCAAACCTCGCTTTTCGGCTACTTCCACCTCAACCCGTAAAATAATTTCCAAAAATGTATTTTATTTGAAGTGGGCACCGAATTGAAGGGGTTCAGCATCAGCATTTTTACTACAGGTCAATTAAGTGAATAGGTGAGTTTCACACCCAGTTTCCGATTTTGGCTCGAAGGTTTCGAATATAAGGGCTGCTTCGTTAAAACGCTTTGACATGGGCGCTTTATTACCCGCTAGAAGTTTGTTAAATTAGGCAGCAGGTCAGTGTACCTGTTCAGCCTTTTAAACATGATTTCCTTTTAAGTAATGAGGACATTCGGTGTTACCAATTAGACTGGCTTTACATTGGGGTGGTAGTAGTATGTGACGGCATCTAGTAGAGAAGTAATTGTGCGGCAACTTTTTTCTTCATTTGTAATTAATCTATGACTAGATTTTTTTGAATTGCAGGAGGTCGCTTGCATTTTTTCTGCCTTAAATATAGTAGTAATAAACCTTGACGGATGATGCCTCAACGTTGAGGTAATCAGCCAGTTTGGTATAGGACGACCATCGGCTCTTTTATCGTGGCTTTTACGCAGTACAAAACTATTGAAACCAGTCGTTCTTTACAGCGTCATATATATTTCCTTGGACTGTTTCAGGGTATCTACACATAGGGAAACAAATGCTTCAAGTGTGTAGGCCTTCACTAGCCCAACTCGGCTTGGGGACAAGTGTGACTAGTTCATTCCCGACATGTCGGAGCCATTGTGCAAAAAAGGCCTTTCTGTATGACAAATAGTTTTGCGCGGTCGGTCGCATTTTAATGTACAGAAGGTGTAGTAGAAGCTCCATAATACTATAGTTGTAATGGCAGCTACGCCTTTTGTCTAGGAATTGTAAGTCATGCTTAGAAGTAGACATTCTTCGGCGTGTGGAGATGTGGGGAACGGCCTGCGGCCTGCACTGCGTTAATGCCCAACTTTTGGACCTTCATATTTACAAATAAGAACTTTTCAAAAGAGTCGTCCTGGAAACAGCTATATTTTTAGTGGACTGTGCTTGCGGCGTTTTAAATAGCACCGCTGCAAGCAGCGCTGCCTATTCGGATTTTGGAGTTCTTTACAAGTCAAATCTGCAGTTTGGCCACTAGGTGCTCTGACCTTTTTTTGAGCGATCTGTTTTTGATTAATTGATTTTACTATTTTACCTTTAATTGATTTACTATGTCCCATTTACATGTCTTTATACCTACCTTTTTGTGGTAATCACTTCGCTTCATTATATAACTTCTGGCGCTCTTTGCCCTCGTTGGCATTGCGCCATGAAACACCAACCATCATCAACTTCTTCTTTGGCGCTCTTTGCCCATAGTCGCCCTTGCGCCAATAAAACCCAACTATCATAATCATCATCATCATCATCTGATTTTGATTGCTCTGGCCTGAAAAGGGATTGTGTCAATGAGACGATCACGGGAAATTCAGCCTGTTCGTTTTATCTCTTACTGACCAATCATCCTCCTTTCTGTCGTGTATCAAGTGGTCTTTACCCGAAATGATAGCGTCGCGTATTCAGCAAGTCTATAAAGCGCTTAATTTTCTAGAGGCTTCAACAGCCAGAGATGTCGAAAGGTTCTTCCACTGTCGTTCCACAGCTCTCCACGCTTTGCAATGTCTTCGGGTGGGTTTATGTGTGTGTGGGGAGGGTATTGGGGGGAGAGGAAGGGCTGAATACTGATGTTACTCTTTGTTTGGAGAGAATTGGATCGAGCGGTGCCCGTTAGATTGTGCTCGATCGGGCAGTGCCTATGTCCCCAAATGTGCTTAATACCTGTGACTTGGCACCCAGCTTATATTCGTTGTGTTACACCTCCAGTATGTTGTGAAGCACTAATACCTCATATCAGGTGGCCTGAGTCAGATAGGGTGGAAAAATAAGTAATGCACTTTTGCTGCAAGGGGAAGTTGTGCGATGCCTTTGGTGTTGACGGGACAGAGTACGTACTTATTTGTTTGTTTGTTTAGGATATTCCTCACAATTTCAACCGTTTCTACTCGGAGAATTGGTGTCTAGCCCGGATGGTGTTCGCGTGATGTTAGTTTGTGCCTCGCTTAGCAGCGCTGTCTGCCTCCTTTTAAATATAATAATGTTTGTCTCTGTGTTCTTTAAGATTTGTGATGAGAAGGAGAATTCTTGTCTGTATACTAGTATTTGTTGCAATGTGTTTATCTGCAGCGTTTTGTTCGATTCCCTTGCGAACAAGATGTCTGACTCACGAATTCTTACACCCGGCAGGGCGAGTCACCCCTTACATAATGTTGTTAGAGACCACATTGTGTGTATGTGGGATTGGATTTCAATGCTTGGCTGCCCCCTTCCTGATGTCATTGGGTATCTACAACCGACAGGATTCGCCCTAGTTTGCGAAGAGAGGTAGTATAGATTGTGGAGCCTTATGGCTTGTTTATTCAGTTGCAACTCGGCGTCTACTAATTCTGTACAGTTTACGACAATTACTGTGAACACCCACATACTGCCGTGAAGATGTCCCTGTTAACCTAACCGATGTCCTATAAGGTCCGTATTTACAGGTTGGTACTAGAGCCTCACTCTTAGTCTTGTTCCGGAGTAATGTCAGAGAGGACCTGGGCTTCTCGGTAACGCCAACGGGGATTTTTTACGGCTCTCTTATAGAAGTATAGGCTTCTATATCCTGTTTGAACTTTGCTAGGTAGTGAATCAAAGTTTACTCTTACAAGAATCGGTCTGTCAAGCACCATGAACCTAAGCATTTGGTGAGGATTTGCGAAAAGATCCCAACTATATTAAGTAAGAAAGCACTTGTTTTATATGGCGGGCGTCGTCTCCAACATTTCCCACAAGAACCACCACTAGCTGCTGCAGACAAAAAAGTATTCACAGAACCATGTTCGTGGCGATGCATAAATAAGTGAACGTCCAAACTAAATATAGTATTGCAAGGGGTTGCAAGGCTGATACAAAAACCAAAAAACGCGTCCTTTTCTCTGATTGATACACATCGAGCGAGGAATAAAATATTTAATGGAGACCTCCTGTATCTGACTCTGCGATATTTTAGACAATGTATCCACCGAAATGACAAGATTAAAACAGCTGCCGCTCCTACAGTATTTCAGAAAAAAAAGGTCTCAATGACTCTTTATTGCCTTGGTTCTTTTCATGGTACAGACACCTAAATTCTGAGAACTTATTAAACTTTAAAGTGAGGGTGGCGAGAAGCGAAAATGACCGCCGTAAATTCGTGTTTACCCTAACGGCTTTGCCTGACACTCACTTGCAGCAGCCGACACGGAAATTTATGTCCCGAGAAAACCGTGAACACGTGATGTAAAATGGACGACATGTTTTGTTCACGCACACAGACAAACACATAGCGCACACGCATTCACACACACACACGCACACTCAAAACCACGCACACGAGCGCCCGGGCCGAAGTGACCAAGATATCAAAAAAGACGTTGAATAAATGCCATTATAGGTCGCAGCGCAATCATTTTATAACATAAGAGGACCGACATACATATTTCTCGTCCCTTTGCTGGAGGCGTTTTTACCCAATTTTTCAGGGTTGACTCAAGCGAGAAAAAAGATCGTACGAAGTGTGGACGATCTATGACTCTGTTCGTACATGGTTATCGACTTTCTCAGTTACTGTCACTTGTGCGTGTTCTTGTTCGTGTGCGTGTAAGCGCGCGCGCGAGAGTGTGTGTGTGTGTGTGTGTGTGTGTGTGTGTGTGTGTGTGTGTGTGTGTGTGTGTGTGTGTGTGTGTGTGTGTGTGTGTGTGTGTGTGTGTGTGTGTTTGCGCGTGCGTGTGCGCGCGCGCGGGGTGTGTGTGTGTGTACGTGTGCGTGTGTGTGTGCGTGCGTGTGTGTGTATGTGTGTGTGCGTGTGTGCGTGTGCGCGAACGTGTGTGTGTGTGTGTGTGTGTGTGTGTGTGTGCGTGTGTGTGTGCAAAGAGAAGTAAACGAGAGAGAAATAGCAAAGAAACCAAGAACCCTTTGTGAGAAACAGAAATTTGCATCTTTCCTGAAGCACATGGTTACCCTCCCCCTTTCACGTTTGTTTTGACTTTGCGTGAAATAGGTTTTTAGTATAATCTGCGTCTAGAAAAGAATTTGAGGCCACCGAACATGTTATTGCGTGGAATAGCGTGTACTGTATACGCCAGAGTGGTGAGACGCTGTAAACAGCGTCATACTCCAGTGGCGCTCGGGTGGATCTGGAGCTGCAACGGTCAAATTTTAAATAAAAATAATGCTTAAAGAACAGGTGATGAACAAGCGGAAGCCTTCCCAATCTCTGAGCAAACAGGGGAAAAACAGTTTTGTAAATTGCTGCAGGCACATCTTGGATAAAAATGAAATGTTAGGAATCTTTGCTTAAGGGGCCATAAAGACAAAAAAGAGCTTGGTTAACTTTACCAAGCTTAAGAGCTTGCTAAGAACGAGGCTTTAGTACCTTACTCAGCTTAATTAAATCCACGAAAAACGTTTTGGGATAAAAAACGCAAAAAACATATTGAAGAACTTTCCGATTTTGCGCAACAGTGATGCGTTAAGGGCAGGAGTGACGTCATACGGGCGAGCACTAAAAAATCTTGTCCTAACGGCACGTTACAATGCAAATGATGCGATCAAACGTAACTAGATGCCCCACTACTATCGTGCAGTCAGGTGTCTAAGCGATTCGTTAGTTTGGCTGGCGCTAGTCGCACGAAAAAATTTTCTGACGTAATAGAAAGTTTCCGGATGCGGGCTAGGAATTTGCCACTGATTCACATGTTCCCTGTAATATCTCCATTGTCTTTTGAAAGTTTGCAACAAAATTGGTGTCATAATTATCAAGACAAAGCAGTCTTTTTAATGAACCAACTTGTATTTTGTCACCACGGTCCCTTTAGAATATGAAAAAAAACGGTAATCGGAGGCTTTCATTTTGGACTTGACATAACGACGCCATAACCTGCAGTACCAGTATTCTCGGTGCAAATATACGCTTCGCGGGTGTGTACAATATTTTTTCGCGCTTGTTTTCCGCTTGCAAGATATTTTGGCTTGGGGCTTATTGGCTAGGCCGGTTTTGATACCCACGCATAACAGCACAGATGTCGAATGGTATCGCCCTTATTTTGGCAGCGCACATAGCTATTCATCAACACATAAAGAAAATGAAAATAATACCGGCCTTGTTAATAACAATAGATCGTTTAGCTCTCGGCACGAGCAGAATAAACATTTCTGTCGTGTCATTAGGCGGACTGCAGGAGTTAAGGTTGAGTAAACACGAATGGAGCTTGTGTATTTTCGCATAATATGCTGGGTTTTTCCGGCATATGACTATACATTGAGTGGCAGAAGACCCCATTGAAAGTGTTCAAATAAACGATTTCTCTGAATGTCTGCTGTACGATTGGTTTCAGCCGGTTATGCCTCGGCGTGGCAGGTAGAGTATCGATTTGAACACGCCTTTACTTCGGTAGCATGAATCCAATTACTGAACTAAGATGAAGGTTAAATGTAAAATAAGTCTAGCTGTCCAAATGTTTCAACTCACTGCAATGGTCAGTAAATGACACTTTGCTTCCGTCTACCACCACGGAATGCCAAAACAACAAGGTGCTCAGACAAGAACGATCTTTCATTCTCCGTATTCAATCTCCGTGAGGTCAAAGAGTAGATCAAGAATGAGTTTCATTAGCATGGAAATATTATTAAAGCGAGACCTTTCTTCGTGAGATGATGGCATCGTGCGAAAAAAACTGACACATGTCCTCATACACCGGCTGTTCAGCCGGAAAGCTCAGATAATGTATCTTGACCCACAGTGCGGGCACGAAATCGGGCTTCGATAGTGTTAACACGGTTACTCAAAATTCGCAAAAAATGAATGGTTCTATATACAACATTGCACGCATTTACCATAAAGGAATTTGATAGTATACCTTTCTCTCATAAACCACATATCGGTATACATTTAGATAGTTCGTAGATGCATTAACTACTGCGCGAAAAATTGTCGCATGGGTTCGTTCGTCGTTTGCTATTTCGGCCTTTGAAGGTATGATTATCGATTGGACGCACTTTCAGCGCAGGTTAGACCCATTTACAACTTTCGAGCTCCTCTGAGGAAGGGATGGTATTTTTTGTAAGATATTCAGGGGATTTTTTGTTGGGTAAATTGAGGTAATCCGAAGCCGGTATCTCACTTGAGTGCGGTGGCTTGCTTCGAATCTTTCCCGCATTGTGCCCCACTTTTCACAACACCGGTGTTGGTTTGAATACACTTTTGCGATTCTGTTTGTTTCGAATACCGCCTTACAAAAGGCCGTGCACTTGTAATGTGTAAGTGCACGGTCTTAGACGGTATAATACGCCAATGTACCAATGCCATTAGGGAATTGGTGCATTTGCGTATTAGGCCGTGTAAGATCTTTCAAAATGTTTTTGCGTGAGAAAAGTCAGCTCGTCCGTTTTTGAATGCATACTGTTTTTTGCTAAGCCGAAAGCCGCTGGAAGGTTTCTTATCGCAACGGCGAAGTGTTGCGTCGGAAGTGATGGATCACGGTACTGTACAGACGCTGAAGTTGCGCGAGAAACGGTGACATCAAAGAATAAATAGAAATGCATGTAATAAAAACTACAAAACCTCGCGATGCTATAAGCGGGACTACTTAGGAAAGTGGTAAGTTTCAACGAGGGCAGCTGCATTTCCTGTTACCCATTCCTGAAAACGTTTTCGTTTTGCCAGAAAATAGGCCCAAGGCTCATGGGAACAAAATAGGCTAAAAATACGAGAACATTATCCAAGAGTTAGGTTTCTAGGTAAATATCGCCCACGCTCAGCGGGAATTGTTTTCTTAAAAAGTTAGGTTACTTACACTCATTTGAAGTCTTTACCATGCACATTCAAGTTTAGCGAAAGATGTTGTTGAACTGCGAACACGTTAAGAGCTGAATGATGTAACTTTCTCAGAGGGAGTCAGCCAACTCGCGAAGAGCAATTTAGGAGTTTTATCCTTTACCTGTTTTTAAAAGTGGTCGTGATGAACTGATTGCTTTGACATGTCCTTTGTTACCACATTATTCGTAAGTGTTCTGCCTTGTTCAGAAACGTTCATCAGCGTATAGCCTGAACACAATACTCAACACAAAACCAAACAAAAGTCACAGAGAATGGGCCTTACCTCTCCAGCCGTGTCTTTTTCCTTCAGCCTACAGCATCACATTTCGAAAATCCTACTAAGTTCTACAGCGCCTTTAGCAGCCTTGTAACTGGTCCAGTGTTTTATAGCAACGCTATCAAAAACAATAACAAGAACGGACAACACATTATTAACCGAAAAAACAGCTCGCTGTACTACCGGAAATAATAACCCACAGAAAATAAAGTGGCGATGCTTTACAAAATATTGTTCAATTCTACCCCAAGAAAGAAGCTGGAATCTCTCCTAAAGAATGTATCATCACGTTGCGATATGTTCATAAGGTTTTCATTTCTAGGAGTCACATGCACTCATTCGTCTGTTAACCCATTCCACGGGCATCACGCGACATAATTTAGACTTAATTTAGACATAATTTAGACTTTGTTTATTTTCCTATCATTTGTTTTTCTTTATTACTTCATTCTGTGTGTGACGGCTTGATTCGTACTGTACTGATTGCTCGTTGAATAATAAAGACTCACACCACTGTATAATGCTCCGACTCGGAGGGTACCTATATATAAATCAATTAAAATGAAAACACAAAGAGGGAAGGAACTAATTTCTTGGAATAAAAAACATTTTCAGCACGTTATGAGGCCCACAGTTGGAGAAAGAACAAACAATGAAGTATTCACTCACGTGTGACAGAACACAGCACAGCTAAGAAACCCTCAGAACCATAATTAACATTAAAAATTGGCATGTTGCTTGCCCAATGCGTTTCCCTTTTGAGCCATTATTCTACAAAAATATCACGCGCCATGGCTGACAGCATAGAACGGAATAACCCTCTCCACACTCCAATTCACGAGTCCCCGTTTCACAAATTTCCTGCTTGAGTAGGTTTTTTCCAAAGGTATTTTCATTTTCGGGCACCAAAAATGCCGTTGGGAGGTCTCCTGCAAAGTGACAGAATTTCTATACGCATTCCAACTACCGTATTAAGGTTTAAGCCCGGGTTGCGTTAGTGTAACCTATTTTACTAAATTACGTGTAATTCTGTTTAGCTCGTACATTCTTGAGTACAAGCGCAATGAACTTTTCGGAGGTGGCACGATAAGGTCTGCGACCTAATTTTTGAGAATACAGGTGCAGGCGGAGAGCCGCTTAATTGTAGAGCGCAGATCAAAACGGGACACGGTGAGGCAGGTTGCACACCATTAAATTATTCATGTCTTAAAAGACACGTTTTCTGTCATCGAAAAACATGCCCGGGAAAAGCATGGGGATTTTAAATCGCGTATGGAGGCTTCTAATTACTCAGCAAAAGTCGCAGCCCCTGTTTGTTTTTGTTTCTCGGAAAAGGATGTGTCTTAAAACATTTGGAACTGCAGAAAAAGAAGACCAGAAGAGTTATGAAAAGTTGGGCTCTAATTAAACCTGCCCCGGGAGGCTTGTCGTGAGTTTGTGGGGTCGCGCTTGTCGCAGCAGTAAGGGTATCGCGCCTACTGCAGCCAGCTTAACAGAATGGCAGCCACGGGAACTTGAATTCCAAAAACAAAACAATAGAAGCCTCCTGGGCTTTCTTGCTTCATATTTGGGAATTTGCAAACAAGGGTTTTCCTACTCCGTCTGAACTACTTCCCTCAACGCAGGTTTTTCTTAACGCCGCGGGAGAAATGTTACTCACCCTCTTAGAGAGCAGCTAAAAGCTGGAGAGCCTCTCATGGAACGAGTTTCGAGCAAACAAAACCGCAAGGTTACGATGGGGGCGCTTCCTTGAACCCTGGCAAGCTGGTACGAGAACACGAGACCTTTGCAACTAATCTGGAAAAGAACACGACCGGGGATAGTGTTTTCGCAATGCTAGCATCAAAGTAAAAGTACCAGAGGTTTCATTGCAGCTTTTTTCTTTCTCAAGTTTTTATGGGTCCGGGAACATTTTTGTTTGGCAATAGTGGGTGCAAGCGAGCGTGTACTTCGAAACAAGGGTGCTTGTTCTTCCTGTCTCGGAACTCTTTCTTTTTTTGCATTTCCTTAAGAGGAAGCTGGAGTACCAAGAAACAGAGATAAAAGAAAACCAGAAAGTACCGTAAGTAATACAACGGGTTAAGATCATTTGTACAGCACCATATAGGGGGTGCTGTATCCTGGATTGGCACTTGAGTTTGCCTGTGGGCTTGTATGTTTAAATTCTTCTGTTACTTCGAATGAACCGGATGAGCAAATGTCTGTTTCATTCGCCATTATGGAATTTAGCAGCGCGGTTAGGGTGAACACTAACCGAGAATAGTTAGCTATACAAATATTTATTCAAAATGTTTGGTTTCATGTCCCGGAGGCACGCTGTACCTTGCTAGGCACATAAGTATATTGACAGGTAATAACTTGTTTTAAAATGCATCTTCTACATTTGTTAACCTGCTACGTGCGAAATTCGTTCTCTGTGCATCGGGAGTGAGTGAAACAATTTATTATAACGAGAGGGCATGAGGCCCTGGGGTGAGTAAGAATGGAGGGATACGGAAAAGTCACAATTCTTACAAGAAGCACAGTTGGAGCTTCTCGGTCCAATTCACAAAAGGCATCGGGATTTTTTCGCCCCTTCATAAAAGCCACAACCAACACAACCACCTAACGCCCTGGATGGCTGCCGCTGGATGGCGCCAGTCATCTATACTCGTGGGTGCGGTAGCCCTTTTCGAGAAAGCGTGAGAGCAGCGGACGGGCGGATGGTCCGACGCCAACATTCGCTTTTTCTCAAAAGGACAATATGGTTTTCTTCAGCGAAGCGTCAATACTTAGCACGGGTCCCACGAAGAAACATTTTTCTTAGTGGTTTGCAGCTCGAAAGGAACGCTGCTAGAACCACATCGTTTTTCGCCGTCTGTTTGCAGCTAGGAGGGCACCATCATCTCAGCGCTCTTCGATGTAGGCAGTTGCGAAAGTCCGCCTCAAAAAACGGCCCGCACATGGACCCCCCCTGCTCTGGATCGTGCGTACCGTGGCGCGACTGCGGCGGCCGCATGCACTATCCAAAAGACAAACTAATTATTCAAACTGATATTTTAACATTAAATGTTGATTTAAAGTGCATAATTATTTCTTTTTGTGCTTTAATAAGTTATTGATTGCTATCTTAACTCCGGTTTTTAGGTGGCGATTGGGTCTGAGTCAGCGCATCTGCCTCGACCAATTGGCGCTTGGGCGGGCACTCCGGCACAACGTAGGTCCGAACTGGTCCGAACTGAAGTACCAAATTTGGAGTTATCGTTTGCCCTACAGCTCATTGTATGCCAAAACTAATCGAGTAGCCGATCACGAGGCTCTAAATAATCATTTTCAGCTTGCATAAAGCCGTCCAAGCGGCTGATTTATTTTTTTTGCCGTCGCAAGAGCGAAGAGGACGCGCAGCAGACGACAGTGCGTAAGCGATGGTTGACCCCATGGTCGCATTTCTTTTTACTACTTTTGCTCCGTATGTATATAAAACACTTTCATAGTTCAACACATTGGGCTCCTTTGGCATAAAAATTTACGTGAGCACTGAAATACCATTTTTCGCCCAGGTCCTCGAGCGGCGAAGCAAGTTGTATAGTTTATGTTGTCACCAAAAGATGGCGCCACTGTAAAACAAGATCCAAAGCAGTGGACCAATCGTAGGGCCACTTTTTGATACATGGGGCCTATGGGGAGTTTCGCAACTCCTATTTCAATAACTCTGCCATCATCTTTCGCCGTCATTTGCAGGGAACAAATGCATATGCCCCAATTTTTTTTTTGCGAGGCAGTTAAATTACGTCTATTTCGACAATGTTCTAAGAACCCCCTATGGAATCATTTTATTGTTTATTTCCAAAACCAAACCAATGCACACTTTTATTTATGAGAGCAATGCTATCATCTATTTTCCACTTGTGTTTTGTCATAAATGGGTCCGAGTTTCGTATACGCTAGGAAGTCTAGTCATGTCTGAACCTGGCCATCCGTACTCATGCTTAAAGAAATTCTGATCGTACAAAATACCGTACATCGTAATGTACGCTCTTGGGGCGGGAGTGTTTGGGTGTGTGCGTGTGTACGCGCGTGTGCATGTGGGTGCGTGTGGGCGCGTGCGGGTGCGTGTTTGTGTTTTGCCGGAGTAATGTTTCTGTGAGCTGAAAATGGCTTCAAGAAAGGGCTTCAAAAAGAGAGGCGCAATTTAACGTCGGAAAACTGGCCGGGAATAATGTATGCAGCAAAAAGATCGCCCGACAAGAAAGGCTCCTTCTTCCTCCGAAACCGGAGAAGAAAATAGCATTGTTCGCGATACCAATAACGGTCAAAAATGAGAACCGAACTCAAGCCTGTATTATGGTCGCTAGAAATATTTGCTAGTCTGCCGTCTCCGCTCCTTCTCCATGGGGAGGCGTGTCCGCGCCGCTGATGCACGCACAGCGCTGCGCAGAGGGCGCTGCGAGCAATCGGAGCGCCGGAGCGGTCGGAGCAAGAGCGGCCGCCGGCCGTCCTGCCCCGCGCGTTACAGCCGCGGAGAGCAGGTGCGCATGGGGTTTGTCAGCCAGTTGAAGCGATGAAATCCAATGGCTCGAGGTGCATTAGTTCACAATTGAAGCGGCGATAGAACTACTACTATTAGACTGTTTAATTTCGCGGCCCAGGTTTTTCGCGAATCGTGCTACGGAGCCAGTTTGCGGCCGCTGACCTTCACGAGTGAGACCGAAGGCTGAAACCACAGCAATGAGAGTAGCCGTTTCGCTACCGCCGTTGGAACCATATTATTTTACGCAACGTTGAGACAGTGAGATCGCGTTCAAAGAGAGCCAGGCGGCGCAAGACGCAGGGTTTGTTCCATTTATTTGTGAAAACTTCTGGGTTATCCCCAGACGTCATGCATTTATGGTGGTTGGCGCGTAGCCGGCCAGGTCAGCTCAAAAAACAAAAACAAAAAAAAAACAAGAGGGGAAGGGAGGGTGGAGCAGCTGTAGTGGAATGTTTCAAAAAAAAAAAAAAACATATGTGGTCATTGGTCTGAATAAGCCTCAAGAACCTTTCTCCTTATTTTCAGACAGCCGCAAATAAAATTATTGGCAATAACACAAATTTTCTCCCCTATTTCCACGCGTGCGTCTCGGGATACACTCCGAGTATGCGGTAAAAAAGCCCTGCGCAATGATGGATGCAAGCGCAGGTACTGTTTGGCAGCATCATTTTATTAAAAATAAGTTTCGCGCGACCCTCAAGTTTTTGTGAATTTTCCAAATCGTGGAATTCAGAAATTAGAGGTGCGCAAAATAAAATGTTTGATAATACCTCTGTTTCCGCATGTTGACTGAAAGGGCCAAAAAACATCGTATGCATGCGTACACGCGTAATATTTTTATTTGGGAGTAAAATTGAACGGATATTTCCAACTCAGGAGGCATGAAGACGTGGGATAGGGCCTTATTAAAGAACGACGCAAGTTTGTCAGATCCCGTTCAAGCCTCAAAGCATATATTTGACTCGCAAACAGAGAGAAATCAGGATGGTTCCAAAGGGTCACAAGAGAATTTACGGAGCGCCCACACACCACAATATTGTTTTCACGCGTTTACATTACTGTACGACGGAGGTATACACCCAAACGCATCTTTGTAAGGTAAATTGTCGAAATTCCGCGTAAGGTGCCCTAGTTAGAACAAGATGCCGTGCCGACAGTGTTTCCGATGTCCCCGAGTATGTGTGCGGAAACTCGTTGCCCGGAAGTGGATCTAGAGGATAGAAGGTAGCGACAGGTACGAATCCGTGGCTTGGCTGGATCGTTCTTAATACGCGAAAACGTTCTCCCATCAGTTTATGCTTCTGTAAAAAAATGCGTTGGCCGGCCGCACTCCGATTGCCTACAGCGCTGCCGCTGCATGCATCACGGAAGAGCCTCCTTCGCGAGCGCCAGACGGCAGACTAGCAAATCTTTCTAGTGACCATACCTATATCGTGGCTTATCGCCGCCATTACAAGCTGCGCATTGGCGTAGAACTGCTGTGCGTAACCCTCTATACCCTCTGCTCCAACTGTTGTGTCCGGGTGATGCGGAACTCGGAGAACTAGGTATTAACGAGCGCACTATTAGACCCTGTCGTTTGGCAACAGCTTCGTAGCAGCTTACGAGAGCACCAAGCGTGCAACGGATTTACTGTAGCCCCTAGGCTCCGGTAGAAGGGTGCTAGAAGGAGTAGAAAGAAACCCGAGCTTTCGTGGAGCGTGGCGTCTTAACAAAATAGCCATCGCACTAACGCGCGCTACACGGGGTGCTAAGAGGGATAATAGCTGTAATATGCGCTCCATAGACGGATTCGACGGGAAAGTTTGAAAAGAAAGCTACTTTTTTATTAGAAAAGATCGCAGCTTTCTTAGTATTTCCTTGGAGCTCAGCGTTAATGAAATAATCCTTTTGTATTCATGACGGAGTGAACATGACGTGCACGCTCAGTATTCAGACTTCTATGTTTTTCTTTTGTTTTCAGCGAAGGATCATATGAATGTTGGGTCCACTATCGTTGCGTTGGGACAGACAAGAAAAGATCAATAAACACATCGTTAAACCACACAAAACTCCTTTAATGACCCGAGACAACGTGCCGTGTAACTACTGTTTATATCAAGATCCTTTATCTGTGCCACCCCTGCCGATTCAGTGCACCCACGTGTAGGAATTCTAGGTTTCGGAGGACAGGACTGACGAAAACAATCTGAAGTTGGATTACACGTTGACAATATAAAGCATACTGCTGTTGCTTGGGCCTCTATTAATAGCACAGAGTATTAAAAAAAATAATAAATAAATAAATAAATACGCAGTTAAATTCTGGAAATTATGCTTCAGTTTGAGGAGGCGGCTTGATGTTTTGCCATCCCTAGATTACAAATCAGGGGATGTTTTATGAAACACTAAATTAGGTACAATTTTATGTGTGGCCATAAAAACGTTTAAATGGTATTTTCAATTTTAAGTATGTTTTCTGTTTTTGACAAGCGGTTTAAAAGAATAACTACGTATCATACACAAAGATGTCCGATATTTGTTTGCGGGTGCCTTAATTCGAAAAATATTTTTTTTTGTCTTCTCGCAGTGCTTTCCTGGCTTGAAATCAAAAGCCTAAAGACACTTAACAACGAATCCTTTGCTGCAACTTCGTATTTTTTTCTCTTTGCTCCCTTTCGCATCTTCGTCTGTTTACTCAAATTACTTCGAAGGGCCTCTATACTGCAGCACTGTTTCTGTGCCTCTTTCCTCGCTTTCGTCTTTTTTTGCGAAATCCTTCCATTGGTAGGCTGGTGACACACGCCACACCGTTTCTTTAGAATTCGAGTTCTGTGTGTCCGGACCGCCCTTCTTCTCACGTGCAGTCACATTCAGGTGTCGTGAAGTCACATTCAGGTGTCAGGTGCCACCAGCAGCAGAACTTTCGTTCTGCTGCTGGTGGCGTTCGGACATAGCGAGTAGTAAAGCACTGCACTCCTACTGGGGTGACCTTGGATCAAATCTCATGCGAAATTGAAGATGTCTTTTATTCACCCTTCACAACGGCGCCGTTTGCTTGATGGGAGAAATACAACAACAATGACGGTTTTCTGTACGATGGCCTAGTTGACGCTTCCACTTTAAAAATACAAAAATGAGAATACGCCATTGATGCTAAAGCATGCTCGACAGCAGGAACATTGAATGTGAATAAATATATCTTGCTGCCTCGTGTCTGTTCTTTGCGAAGATAATGTAATTGCATAAAGGCAAATTGTTCTGGTTCTAATTGTCGACGTTTTGTGTCCGTATTAAGAAGGTTCAGCAACACCTTTTAAGAAGCCAAAACCGAGTCTATGAAAAGCTGTGGATGACTTTTTAAATTGACCCAATAACATTGTGCATGCTTACATAACTCATGAATGAGACTAAGGAATCCCAGCCTAATTAGGTAATGAACGCCGCGTTAGAGCATCAGCTTTGTGCTACCACTCTGCTGAAACCAGCGTAATAAATTCGTCGCGCTCGCAGCACATTTTCCAACCAATCTGACAGCGTCCGCCAACTACCAACGTTTCCTACTGTTCTATACTTTTCGATTGGAAGCACATCGTCACTGGAAATTAACCAAATGCAGCGTAGGCCCCTAAGTGACTTGGCAGGTCGTGTTTCGCTTGGGAGTCACATCGATCAGCGCTTCCCTGCAAATAGCGCTTTGCCTAATATGGGCTCTAGCGTGGTTAGTCATTGTTGTAAAAAGTAGTCGCTTACTTCAACCATTATTAGACAACACAGATAGATTTGAATTGTGTAGGGGTAGAAATCATCCGATAACCTCCTAAGTGACTTGCACTCAATCAGCCGTTGCCTAGCTTTCATTAACAGGCACTGACCCCCCCCCCCCCCCCCCACACACACACCCAGGTGTCAGTTGACGGGCTTCTAGTCATTTCTATATTTGCCTCAAGAAACTAATTAGTAAATTAAATTTGAAAATGACACTTTCTGCTCCACAGTTTCCCGGAAAACCTAATAGTTTCGCTTTATTTTTTTAAAATCACCAAAGTTCGTAGTTATGCCCAGGGAAGTACAGTAGGTTTATTTTGTGTGAGTATTTATTTTACCACAGACGCACGGCCTCACACGGAAGAAAAGCCAGCTTTACTCCAAGTGAGTGTTATACACTACGTTCCAACAATGTCGTCCCGTCGTGGAAACTTCCTTCGACAGCGACTCCCGCACAACCTGCCCATTCAAACTCAAAGGCTCGCTCCTTTGAAGAAACTTTCGCCTCGCGACTTCTAATATGCATAGTAGCCAAAGCAGCCACTACGGACCGCGGACCACACCGAAGAAATAGCGATCGCGAGGGCACTCACAAATCCGAAATGCACCACTGTGATCAGTGACTCACGAACAGCGATCACACATTATGCCACCAATTGTGTCGCCCCCGGTGCTGTGAGGGTGTGTGGGGCCGTACATCCCAGAAGAACATCGGTGACTATAAGGTGGTTCCCGGCGCACGCTGGCCCACTGAGCACGGGTGAAAACCGCAATGAGGAGGCGGGCCGGGCAGCGCACGCGCTCACCAGCCGCGGCGCGAGCCCGAGACCTACACTTGCGGCGCAAGAGCCCAACGAGGCGATGCCACTCACCACTTACAAGGACACCTTAGAATTGTACCGGACCAACCGCCAGACTTTCCCACCACCCCACCCTAATCTGACGAGACAGGAAGCAGTCATGTTTAGACAGCTACAGACTAATGCGCTAATGACTCCGGTGTTAGCTAAACACATTTGCCCAGAAGTGTTCCCGAATGATGTGTGTGTGCTGTGCAAGAAAGATAGGGGCACGGCAGCCCATATCCTGTGGGACTGCAGAGTATATCCAAGTGAAGCTAGTACAGTCGAGGCGTTCCCGCCGCACCTAACAAGTGCGGCTATGAGCAAGGACTACGAAACACAACATATGGCCGTCCAGGAGGTGTTGGACGCCCTCAAACGTCAGCGCCCCGAAAGTGCTGTCTCCAACGGGGGCGTTGCATGAGTAGGTGACTGACAACGAGCGGCAGTCCGACACGACGTAAGGCAGCGTCCAAGTTGCAGGGCAAATAAAGATGTTTTCTCTCTCTCTCTCTCTCTCGGCGCGGCTTGTGCTTTTCTGATGGTGGAGCCCGCTTCTTGGTTCTCCTGTCTTTCTCCTTCTTCTTTTGAACTTGTTATCTTTCCACTGCTATCGCGTTCTGATGAAAAGCTTAGTCCGTTTTACCTCGGAAGAATGTAGGTAAACAGGGCCATTACGTTGTAATTTCCTTGGTTAGCTTTTTTTCCTAAGGTTTATCCGCTACTGTGCTTACGCGCTATTTGTTGGGGCCATTTGTTTCGGTTGTTCTTCAAACAGCTCCATCCGATATCTTTTTTTTTATTCCCATCTATTTGACACTATCTTAACGTGATTTCAAATCTACTAGCGTAAAAGCGAACCTAGCGTTTACGCTTGAATATATACCGTTGTTATTATCGGTTATGCCCTTATGTTGTCTTTCAAATATTCACGAAGTTTCCTTTACAGTAAATAAATGTTTTGATTGATTGATTGATTGATTGATTGATTGATTGATTGATTGATTGATTGATTGATTGATTGATTGATTGATTGATTGATTGATTGATTGATTGATTGATTGATTGATTGTGAGGTTTGACGAATCGACACTACACAGGCGTTGAGGCACGCCGAAGTGGAAGGCTCCGGATCAATTTGGTGCACCTGGGGATCTTTAACGTGCGCCAAAATCTCGAACACTGGACGTTTTCGGTTTTGGCGTCCATCCTGAAAGCGGCCGCCGCGGCAGGGAATCAAACGCGTGTCCTTGGGTTCACCATCAGCAGCACAACGCCATAGCCGCTGAACCACCACGGCGGATCAGCCAATATTGTGGACATGTATCTGAAACGGTGTTGCCTACATAGGCCTTCGAATTCAAGCACTCTTTAAAATGTTTTTTTGTTCGGGAGCTTGAATCGAGTGGTGGCAGACAGACAGACAGACAGACAGACAGACAGACAGACGGACGGACGGACGGACGGACGGACGACGGACGGACGGACGGACGGAGACGACAGACAGACAGACAGACAGACAGACAGACAGACAGACAGACAGACAGACAGACAGACAGACAGACAGACAGACAGACAGACAGACAGACAGACAGACAGACAGACAGACAGACAGACAGACAGACAACTTTATTAAGCGTCCTCCAGGTAGTCGCTGGCCACACCATTTACAATTTACAACACCACACATAGCTGTCGAATCGAGCGTACTTTCAAAAGCGACAGAAACAAAATATCGAAACAGATGGCGCGGGAGCAGGGAGGGCGCGGTACAATTCAAGACAGCAAACCCCCAACTGCGTTCATCACGAGAAAAGAGAGAGTTTAGAAGAAAAGTTCCAGGGGTAAAAGGGAGGCACAAGAGACAGACAGTTACTTGGCACCCGCGGGGATAACTATCGTCTTTGGACATGATTCGCAGTGAAGCGAAAAGACACGCCGCCACATGTTTTGTCTCATTTCAGCAATCATTGTTTATGCTTGTCTCATGGATCATAGCAATTTTTGTGCTGATATTGGTTTAATTATTCATCTCATGCGTGTTCACTGGGGAACATCACTGGCTGGAATTTAAAGCTCGTCTTGTTCTTCGTTCAGCTGCGAGCTCCTAGGAAGACTCCTGGTCACGGGGCTATTGGCGAGCACGCTCCGCACGGGCACAGCGCGCACTTAGCGCTTCAGAATTTCGCTCCTCGGTCCTTCTAGCTCACCGTTCAGGTCCAAGATCCCGATAAGCAACCCTTCTTTCCTTATCTCGATCTCTTCTCACAGAACGACGAAACAGACACTCGCGCGATGCCCTGTGCTCATGCAGCCGCGATACGATGCTTCAAAGGGGTTCAAAAAGTCGGCTTAGCGCGGGCTCCAAGGCGATGAGAACATCTTGCAGGTTTACCGGAGAACACCATATGACTTTCGCTTTGTAGACATAACGTGAAGTATTATCAGGGAAGCGTCGACTGTTCCTACGGAGCCCAATTAAAAGCGCTGAAATCACGGTGATGGTATGTTTGATTTCATACGGGAAGCATATATCATCGCGGATCCCAACATATTTTCTGGAATCGGTCATCTGAAGAATTCTTAAACCCGTGGAACTTGGTGGTACTGACGTAAACTAGCATCCCCATAGCAGCTGTGTGCGTCATTTTGAACGAAATGTATCCGCAAATTGTTTCAGTTCTCATGAACCGAGATTTTGTTTTGTAAAAAAATAGAATTATGAAGCCAGAAGCGTTTGGTTAAATTTTCTTCTATAGCAGTATTATTTAATGTTTTGCGCAATAGAATACACATTTGCGCCGCATACCACATAGTTCAAGCACAAGTTCTTCACATGCAACTTCTGGTATATTTCAAGTTCCTGCCCCGCATGAGTCAATCTGTCACTACAGCGCTGTATTTTTAGGCCAATTTTTAATCATTTAAGATACTGTCACTACATTGAACTGACACACTGTAAAAGCTTCCACACGGCCACCGACCTGACCACAGTATGTGCGACAGGGCCCTAGGACGCGCTACCGTTATTCGAACTTGAATCACCTGAACCTAAAAAGGGTAACCTCAAAAAATATAAAAAGAACAAAGGTAAGAAACATTTGTGCTGGCACAGCGGCAATGAGAAAAGGTCTGAAAGAAGTTTAAAGATATAAGGAACCACAATAAAAACAGTCGCATTTTTCCGATGACTTCTGGAATGTCAACCATCACCAGCCTTGAGTTGTGAGGGCTAGACGGGTTTACTGCAAATGCTTTACGATGTGCACTTGAGGTGCACCATTCCTGCGGGATGATTGACTCTGGTAAGCAGATTGCCCGTGGTAATTTGAAATACATATGCCAGAAAGAAGCTTCGCCTCGGTAATCTTTATTTTTAGTAAAAAGAAGAGATCATGCACCAAATCGTTTTAAATTTGGCGGAAAACTACGGTTTGCATTTTTGTTCGAATTTAAAGAAATCAATTAGTGCACATGGCGATTGTCTTTAGTGCGTATTTTATATAAAAAACCGAAGTGGTCGCTGCTTTTTCGCTGTAATTAAAAAGGCAAAGAGAACATCCTCGTGTGCGCACCGGCGACAACAGAGCGTCTACGCTGTTCTGTATGTATAGATAAGATCAAAGTATACGTCTAGGCAGGCCCGGTAAATTAGGCAAAATCTCGCTGAACCTTCACATAAAATAAAAGCGTAGCTGGAAGCGTTAACACGCCTACTTTTAAAAGGGCTGGCGCACAGAAAGGAGCCATGGGTGAGTGCTAAAGCCATCTTTATTTTAAAGTTTTAGTTCGGAGATTCGCTTAACAGGTATTTAACCTATATGAGAAAAGATACTTTTTTGATACCAAGACCTCCCAAGCATGCTGCGGTAAAGATAGCCAAGCTGTTTGAAAAAGCCTGGAAGGAGCAGGACGATACCGCTAGGACAGATCAAGAGAATGTGGCGGAAAGTTCAATTTCTAGAATAATACGATTGAAACTGCGGCTTTTGCTTCATATTTTGGAACATAACGGCCCCTTACAAACAAGTAAGTGTTGTTGCTTTGAATGTAGATACAGCAAGAGGTGATAACGCGAGGGGCGCCGGAGTTTCTTCCCCGTGGCTACAATCTGTGTAAGCACTGCAGGAAGCTGGTCACTTTGTCTAGTGTGACGTGTGGCAAAGGCGGCTGAAAGACATGATAATCCGTGACCGGCCCTAAATTTGCTGTGAAGGTACAAAAGACAAAAACAAAACCCCTCCGGCTGAACGGCACAGTTGTGCAAACGGAATTACGAGCGCAGGGAAGCAAACCGTGGCCATGAATCCCGTATGTGCATTCTTATCGCCTGCTGGCACAAGTGGCTCGACTGGGCGATGTTGTGATGGCAGCGTTCATTATGCAGGCCGCGGAGACGAACAGGGGCTGAATATTCCCCGAGCTTCCAGTATTTTTATTTTGTCCCTCAAGGCAAGACGTCCGCTGTATTGCACAAACACAGGCCGATGTCCGTCCCAGAAGCAGTAGTGGCGTAATTCGGTCAATGCAAATCTAAGCCAATAACTACGATGAGGAAAATAGCACAAAAAATACGAAGACACTTTATCAGCAGATATAAGGCTTCACCTTTGCGGGGAATTTCCTCCCAATTTCTATCAATGTTTGTCTATGTCCTAAATTGAGTCCAAAACGTGTAGAATAATTTCTGCAAGACCATATTTTGTCGTGGCCACTGGGAAAAACGCTTTCGCGATCGATGTAACTGGTTACTGCTGTAAAATAAAACTGTAATAACAGTAACAAAAATGATGGCGGGCGTAATGTTTGCTGATTGACTTCAAGGCGTGTAGGAATATGCATCGCCTCTTCGATAAAAATTCGATTCTACTGCGAATGCTCGCATAAACTATTCTTAGAAAAACTGATCCTTACAACTTTTGAATGGGTGCTTCCTAATCTACGTGATTTCTAAATAATAAAATACCCACTGCTAACAGACAACTGATATTATCACTGACAGATTGTTTTCCGCAATTTTAAACTCATCGGCAGAATAGACGGTACTACAGAGGTCACAACACATTTACTACCATGAATAAGCTTTAATTAAGAAATAGATTGAAACCAAATAAAGTTGACAACAAAGGTTCACAAATCGTGTTGCCTCTAACCAAAATCAGTCTTTCTACATATCAGGGTGTGTTTCTGGCTAAACGTTTCGTGCTCTCTCTCACTTGTGCTACACTCACTTCAGCTCACTCAGCTTTATGAGAACCAGAGGAAAACGAAAAAAAACGCCACGTTACCAGCGTTGATGCTTTGGACTCTTATACAAGCCCGCGATCAGGCAATGGAGAGCGCTGGCCAAAGAAAAAAATGATACAATGCTCAGCTGGTCGACCAGAGATTGATTGATTGATTGATTGATTGATTGATTGATTGATTGATTGATTGATTGATTGATTGATTGATTGATTGACTTGATGATTGATTGATTGATTGATTGATTTGTTGATGTAAACATTTCTTCAAAACAGCAAGCGCCATGTTAGGGTGCCCGCCCAGTGAGAGGGGTCCTCAGTTCAGGATATCTTGGAGTGGGCCTACTCGAACTGCCCTCTCTACAAACATACGCGGGTTAGAGGCGCCGGAGCCTGTCAGCAGCTCCACCAACTGCCGTGTGGTAATTTTTGGACGAAACTAAATTATTCCCTGCTTAAATTGCTACCTACCATTCGTCGCGAGTTCTGTCAATCGCAGGGCCGTCTGTAATCGATGGTGCAGTGCTGGGCAATAGTGAAATAGCAAGATGTGCCTTTGTTGCGTATTGTCAACTGGTTCATGCAAACTAACTGTTGCAAGCACGTACGATAGGGCTAGCATGATTTCTGATTTTACACCTTTCACTCAGTACATCATGTGATGCAACAAGGCATATTTTATGAACACCCGAATATTTGAAGAACACCACCTATTGATGACCACCCAATGAACACACAGAAAAACTACTGTGGTATATCTCGCGCCGTTTCTCGGGGAAAAAATAACAAAATATTCACGGAAATTGCCAGGACTCAGGCGCGACGTTTTGTACTGGGTTTTGTACTGCTCCTCACTGCTGATTTTCCCCCATTTTCACATCCATACCTCGCTTTCGAAGGCAAGGCTATAGCCCTGCCGCTATCCCGCCCATAACTCTTCGGCAGACGTAAGCCCTATATCCCCAGCGCATCCCTCTGGAACTATGCGATTGCATCTCTGTCGCCCCAATACCCACGAATATGCACCCCCTTCATAGTCAGGGTAGCGAACAAGACCGGATTCAAATGCTTCGTAATATGCTTCAAGTCAAGCCAAGAGACATCCGCTACGTTGACGCCGCCAAATATGCCGAAAAACCAGCTTTCGCAATTTCAAACAGAAGACGACCGAGGAATTCAACTGACTTCCGGAACAGTAATTGACAACCACTCCACAACGGCAGAAGAAATCGCAATAGCCCTCGCAGCCACATCTCAAGACATTACCACCATAGTCACTGATTTGCAAGCTGCCTGTCGCCATTACGCCGCTGGTCACATTGCTCCGTTAGCTCTCGCATCCTACAGTCCAAACCTAACCCCCTTTTACCTCTACATTCTCTGGACTACGGGACATGAGTCTCCGGAGGGGAATGGGGCGGCTCATGCTGCCGCCCGCCCGCATACCTACCAGGCGTTCCCCTCCAACACTCCAGAGTCATCGATGGAAGCCTACCATTCTCAACCTCAAAAATTCAAAGATATCTTCGAACACTACCGCCTCGAACGACGCATCTCCCCCCCCCCATGACAAGTTGACTAAGGAAGAAGCCACCACCTACAGCTGCCTTCAAACCAACACCTACCCGGAAGGCACCCTCCTCCACGCCATCCAGCCCACCTAATACTCCGCACCTGCAAGCACTGGTCCCCAACCTGCACACTTTACCATTTGATTTGGGAGTGCTCCCACATACTATTCTCCCCCCTATTCCCTCCCCCAACCATGAGCAGTGGGAAGGCATGCTAGCCAGCCCGTACCCCGGCGATCAGCTTCCCGCTGGTTGAAAGGCCCGCTTGGCAGTGACCCCCCAGGCACTTCTGCCCTGAACTTATATTAAAATAAAGTTTATTCCTCCTGTTCCTTCCTCTCTCACTCCTCCTCTTTCCTCTCGTTCCTCCTCCTCCGCGTCATCCTCCTCTGGCCCCTCCTCCCTATAGCCCTTGCATTTGCACAGGCATATATCGCCGCCGAATGCAAGGATATAGTCCTCCCAAGGTCATAGCGATTACTCTCTACCCGAAGCCCTAATATATACTTGGCACTTTCACAGTCATACTTCGCGCCGAAGGCAATGCTATAGCCTTGTCACCTATTACGTCCATAACTCGCCATTTTAACTGCTATAATGCACAGCCAAAGGTAAGGTTATTCCCTTCCCATCTTCATCGCCATAAACTGACGCCAAAAGTAAGGCTATCCCCTTGCCACCTTCACAGCCATAATTCACCTGCGAAGGCAAGGCCATAGCCCTACCAATTTTCTAGCTGTAACTCCCCGGCAGACGCTAGAAACAGCCTCGTTATATTTGCAGCCATAACTAGTCAGCGAAACTAACGCCATACCTATGTCCGTTTCGCAACCGTAAATTCTTGCCGCAAGCAAAGCTGTAGTTCTGTCACTATTACTGCCATAACTCGGCGCCGAATGTAATGTACTACCCTTGCCATTTTTCACAGCCATATTTTCCCACCGATGGCAAGGCCATAGCTCCGCCAATATCACGCCCATAATTCACCGCCGAACAGCTATAACAACCATAACTCGAGGCCGAAGGCTAAGATAATGCCCTACGATTACCACACCATGACTGTAGGCCAAGTTATGGCGATGACCCTTGCATTGTCATCGCTATTTCACCCCACCGAAATCAAGCCTGTACCCTTCTCCTTTTGACAGCCAGAACGCGTTGCCGAAAGCAAAGTTATAGCCTGCTACAATCAGAACCACATTTTGCCCCTAACTACAAGGCTATAGCCCTGCTACTATTAAGGCCATATCTCTCTGGCACACCGTCATAACTCGTCATGACACAGCCATTTTCACAGTCAAACTCACTGCTGAAGGCTCTATCACGGCCGTAGGTAAGGCTATACCGTTTCGCTTTTCGCAGCCATAATTCGCGAGCGACGAAGGTAAGCCACCAACATATCCCTGATACCCAATATGCTTGGCATTTTCACAGCAATAGCTCACGCCGAAGGCAAGGCTAGAACCCTGCCACTATCACCACCATAACTCGCTGCCGAGCGTAAGGCTATACCTCTGCAGTTTTACAGCCATAACTCGCCACCGAATGCAAGCCTTCAGCCCGGTCACTATCACGTCCATAACTCTCAGGCATAACGTTTCGCCGAAAGTAAGGGTATACCTTTGCAATTTTCACAGCAATAACTCCCCGCCGAAGACAGTGCTACAGCCTGTTAGTATCACGGCCAAAACGCACAGCGACAACTCGCCCCATAAAGTGAGGCCCTTTCCATTTTCATCGCTCTTGTAGCACCAGCTACAGCGACATCGCTGGATCGAGCGCCGCTCCTCGCGCAGCAGCCCGAATAGACATGGTCACAGGCTGCGTGGCCGCGCGGGCGCGCGAGGACACGGGGGCTCGCCGGTGCTCACAAAATGGAATCTGGTTTTGCCTTGCGACCAACGGTCGTCCTGCCTGAGGCTCCTTCCTCTCGCCCGACATAGCGCCCTACAATTGGTTACCCTACCGAACGCGCCACCGAGGTTAATGTAGAGCCATGTCCCTCGACAACCAGGACTCAACCCGTTCACGAGAAGCCGGCGAAGCAGTCTCAGCCTTGACCGTTCGGCTTCCGCAATTCTGGGAGCGCCACCCGACGACCTGGTTTCTGCACGCAGAGGCGCAATTCTAGCTGGCTCGGATCACCTCTCAAGAAACCAAATTTCTCCACGTCGTCGGAGCCCTTCCGCTGACAGCCGCAGAGGAGATCTCCGACATCCTCGCTTCGTTCAAACCACACCCGCCCGCAGCGCCTTACGACCAGCTCAAGGCTGCACTTCTGGAGCGCACAGCTGCTTCGGAACGAACGCGCATCCAGCAGCTTCTTTCCACCGAGGAGCTCGGCGACCGCAGGCCAAGCCAACTCCTACGGCGCATGAAGCAACTCCTTGGCACGCATTCTCACGCCATGGATGACACACTACTGCGTGAGCTCTTCCTTCAGCGCCTATCTTCCAACGTCCAAATGGTCCTCGCCACTGCCGCAGCCATGGACCTGCCGGCACTCGCCGCGCTGGCAGACGAAAGTCATGGAGGTCGCCACCCCCTTTTCTCAAGTGGCCGCGGTTGCATCATCTGAGTCCCCCGTCTCCTCCCGGCCCAAGGAACCCCGCTTCAGCGCCCAGAGAGTCCGCCGCTTCATCTAGACTCGACAGCCTTTGCGATCGTCTAGAGAAGATCATCGTTGCCGCAACACGCCGTAATAACTCGCCGCAACGTTCGCGTCAACGTCGTCGCTCTTCGTCGCAGCGCCGAAGCTCAGAACGCCCACGCAGTGAGTCGCCCAACCACGGCATTTGCTATTACCATCGACGTTTCGGCGCTGACGCCCGCCACTGCCGTCTGCCCTGCGCCTGGACGGGAAACGGCCTGGCCGACCGCTAACGGCGGCAAGCGATCTCGCCCAACTCAGGAATGTCGCCTCTTTCACGTCACCGACCGCACCACCGCACAGAGGTTTTTCGTGGATACCGGTTCCCAGGTTAGCGTTTTGCCCGCTACACGCTCGGATCGTGCTTCCCGTGCCATCTCGCATTTACAAGCAGTGAACGGCACGTGCATACCCGTCTACCACCAACGCTCACTCACTCTAAACCTGGGGCTCCGCCGAGTTTTCCGGTGGGTTTTTCTCGTCGCCGACGTTGGCACCGCCATTCTCGGTGCCGACTTCCTCGCAAAACATGGCCTTCTCGTCGACCTAAAGCGGCAGCGTCTACTTGATGCTACCACACTCCTCTCAGTGCAAGGTGTGTCAGCTGGAGGCAGCTGCTAATGTAGCACCATCCTGCGCTACAGTTGCCGATGAACCGTTCGCCACCTTGCTGCGGGACTTCCCGACCGTGACAGCGCCACCTGACTGGACTCAGCCTGTTCGTCACGACGTCCGTCATCACATCATCACCACTGGCCCTCCCGTTTTCTTTCGACCACGGCGGCTCGCGCCTGACAAGTTCAAAGTCGCCCGTGCGGAGTTCGAGCACATGATGGAACTGGGCATCATCCGTCCATCATCCAGTAACCACGCTAACCCACTGCACATGGTGCCCAAGAAAACTGGTGACTGGCGCCCCTGCGGAGATTACCGGTCCTTGAACACCAAGACCGTTCCTGACCGCTATCCGTTACCCAACCTCCAAGACTTCACCACCACTCTCCACGGGGCCACAATATTCTCTAAGATAGACTTAGTTCGTGCTTACCACCAGATCCCCGTGGCAGAAGAAGACATCCCTAAAACTGCCATCACAACCCCATTCGGCCTGTTCGAATTTCTGCGCATGCCGATTTGGACTCCGCAACGCTGCACAAACATTCCAGCGTTTCATTGATGCCGTAACACGGGGGCTACCGTTCGTCTACGCCTACGTTGACGACATTCTGGTGGCCAGCACATCCCTGGAAGAGCACCTGAAGCATCTTCGCCTTCTCTTCGAGCGTCTCGCTGCTCACGGCATCGTCATCAACGTCTCCAAGAGCGAGTTTGGTGCCACTGCTCTGGATTTCCTTGGTCATCGTTTGGACGCCACTGGCATATGTCCAATCCCGGCCAAGGTTCAGGCAATCATCGACTTTCCCAAGCCAGTGTCGATGACAAAGCTCCGCCAGTTCCTAGGACTGGTAAATTTCTACCGCCGCTTTATTAGGAACTGTGCCACGCTGCTCGAACCTCTCGACAGGCTGCTTTCCACCAAACGCTCATCCACTTCACTTGATTGGGACGCTACAGCTGACAGTGCATTTCGGGCCATCAAACGCGCTCTCGCCGACGCTGCACTGCTGGCTCATCCAAATCCGAGCTTTCCGTTGGCACTCATGACCGACGCGTCAAGTTCTGCCGTCGGAGCTGTCCTTCAGCAGCGAGTTAAAGGTGCATGGCAACCGCTAGCGTTTTTCTCCAAGCGCATGACTCCGGCTCAGACACGATATAGTGTTTTCGGCCGCGAACTGCTAGCCATGTACCTCGCTGTTCGTCACTTCAAACATCACCTCGAAGGACGCACGTTCACGATCTTCACCGATCACAAGCCGCTCACGTTCAGCCTTGAACCTGCCCTGACACCCTCTACACTCCACGACAGGTGCGTCAACTAGCATACCTCTCGGAGTTCACGTCCGACATCCAGCACGTCAGTGTGTGGCCAATTCCCCTGCAGACACTTTGAGTCGCATGGACGATGTAAATGCCATTTCACCAGGAACGCAGGAAGCACTTACCGACCCGCTTGACGTACACGAACTGGCTACGACGCAAGCCAACGATAACGAGCTCTCCCGTCTGCGTGGAGCACCTACAGCACTCAAGCTTGAAGACGTACCGTTTCGTGGTGTAATCATCGTCTGCGACACGTCCACAGGTGTTCCCCGACCCTTCCTGCCTGCCTCACATCGTCGCCGCCTGTTTGACGCCATCCACAACATGACCCACCCCGGCATTCGGGCATCTCAAAAACTCATTGCGTCCCGCTACGTTTGGCCCCGTATGAACGCTGACATTCGAGACTGGGTACGAGCCTGCACGCCGTGCCAGCGTTCAAAAGTCCAACGCCATTCCGTCCCCCTGCCAAGCCATTCCTCAGGCCCGATGAACGTTTTTCAGTCGTTCATATTGACCTCGTCGGCCCCCTGCCTCCGTGCCAAGGTTACCGGTACATCCTCACCTGTGTTGACCGCTTCACACGTTTGGCCCGCAGCCTGCCCTCTTCCCGACATCACGGCCTCCACAGTAGCGTCAGCCTTTGTTTCTACCTGGGTGTCGCGCTTCGGATGCCCTTCCACTGTTGTTACGGATCGCGGCCGGCAGTTCGAGTCGTCTCTGTTCACAGAACTACTTCACCTTCTCGGCACGACTCGTCTCCGAACAGCTGCGTACCACCCGCAGTCAAACGGCCTCGTCGAGCGTTTCCACCGACACCTCAAGTCTTCACTCACAGCGCATGGATGCCCAACCGAGTGGGTCCAACGGCTACCACTGACGCTCCTCGGTATCCGGAGCGCGTACAAAGTGGACCTCTCGTGCACGTCTGCTGAGCTCGTCTACGGTACACCTCTGCGTTTGCCAGCGGACTTGTTCGACGAGTCTTCGCAACCTGTTCCCCGCAAGTGACTGACGTCGATCACCTACGAGAGGTTTTTCGGCATCTTCGGCCTCAACCCACACGCCTTGCAAAGTACCCGACGACTTACATGCACCCTGACCTCAAAACTGCCACGCATGTGTTCCTGCGCTACGGACCCGTCCGAGGACCATGGCGGCCTCATTACCTTGGCCCCTATCCGGTCGTTCAACACCACTCGACCACTTTTGTCGTGGACATCAATGGAACCCAAGACACCATGGCCATTGAACGACTGAAGCCCGCGTACCTCGAGCCTCGAGCCGAAGTCACTTCGTTCGAACCTGCTGTGCCCCCTAAAACAAGACCACCCCGGCATGTCCACTGGAACCCTCGCATGACTTCTCCGATCGTCACTCTCGCTCCTCTTTTGGGGGGGGAGCCCTGCTAGCACCACCAGCTCCAGCGACATTGCTGGATCGAGCGCCGCTCCTCGCGCAGCAGCCCGATAGACATGGTCACAGGCTGCGTGGCCGCGCGGGCGCACGAGGACACGGGGTCTCCCGGTGCTCACAAAATAGAATCTGGTTTTGCCTTGCGACGAACGGTCGTCCTGCCTGAGGCTCCTTCCTCTCGCCCGACATAGCTTCCTACACTATAATCACCGCCAGTGTGAAGGATAGGAATTTCTACGGCGCTTCTCCAAGACGCTTTTTTTCGGTTCACTAACCTGAGCGCGTGTTTCCAATCGTTTCGCTGCTTAGGGCACCACGCGTCATGTGTGATTTCACTGCGGGCGCTATCGCATTGAGCTCCTGCTCAAAGGAGCCCGCCGTTGGGCCTCTGCATATTCCTGATATTGCTTGGTGCTGGCGCTGATGGCCAGGGTTCGGGCTGCAGCGGGTCTACATTTTAATTTCTTTCTTGCAGTTGTTAACATTATTCTAAGCATTGTGTCTGTTAATAACTAGTAATGTTTTTATGTGAGGTCGCTTTAAGTTCGGAGCGCACAGCCTATGACTACGTTTAATGAACGTTCTGCTTATTGATTGATTGGTTTTAGGCGATTAACAGTGCCGACGCAACTCAGGAGCGGGCCGACGCAACTCAGACCAGCTATGCTGCAAAGATTGCTCGAAGCCAGGTTAAAAGACAGTGGATTGGGATGTATAAGTGGGCTATCGCCACCGCCAGGCATGCATGCGTGTTGTAGTCCTTTAATTTGGCGCCGGTGCATCTACACGGCCCTCCTATGCGGTTCGTGGCACACCTCCCGCGCTTCAATTACGTCTGACGGCCACTGTACGTGTGTAAGCGTAACGGACAACGTACACCAGCCTAGCTTTGTGGGACCCATGAATAGGGGAATTGGGGTGGCAAAAAATACACTTTTAATGCATGTAATAGATTTTAAGGCCTATGTTAAAGCCGATGTCAAAGCACCATCACCGCAGCCATCAGGCCGAAATATGTTTGGCGTGGGTATTCGAAGTGATCTGCTGCAACGGAGTCACCCAAGTCGGCCCGGGGCATGCAAGAAGTGAGACGGCCCCCGTAATGGTCCCCTCAGTCTTCCTGCCTTCGCCAGTTTCATAGAAAAAAACAAAAAAAAAAAAACAGCGGGTACAACTCTAACCGGCCCACCTTCTGTACGTGTTAGCCACCTCAGTATCGTACAGAAGATGGCCGTCTCGACACTTGCAACTGCTGCTAGAAGACTCGCCGAGCGATCCTTCTTAGTATATCACCTTCCAAAAACGTATTTAAAATAGATGCTATTGTTGAGGGTGAGCGACCTGCGCCATGAACCTAATGTCTCGATCTGTTCCCGATCTCAAAGCAATCAGGATGAGTATGTAGAGCGAATGCCAGGCAAGAGACAGATGGTGCGAACGTCTTGCAGCAACGATTGACTGACGTATTCAGTGCGCTTGGCTCGGCCTCTTCCAGGACAAGTCGGCGGATAATGGCGATGGCAGAAAGCAGGCAATGATAATGATGAAGGCTGCAGTGATGGTGGTGGTGGTGGTGATGATGATGATGATGATGATGATGATGACGACGACGATGCCGCTACAAATATTGTTCGAAATATTAGAGAGGAAGAAGAGGCAGCCCTTGACAACTGCCTTATAGCATCACCTTCATTTTATTGTAGTTCCACTCCATCATTAAAGTGATCACACTTGCCGCGACTCGCGCTGCGGTTTCCTCAACCAACACACAATGGGATCGGAGGTGCATTGTGGGCACGCAGACTGGCATGCATCTTCAAACAGATCCTGACTTTATTCAGGAGAGTGATTGCGACGCCTCTTCCTCAGAACCTCGTCCAGAAGAAAATCGGCATGCCGTCACTTTAGTGAAAGGTCGGATAACTGCTCCGGCGTGTTATGAGCGCGATTCCACTGATCATTCTCGGACATTGCCTTTCCTACGATACGGACCGTGTCCGGCTACTGCGAAGGAGTTGAATATGGTGGTGGCTGTGGCTATGCGCAGTCATCCATATGCACGGAGAATTGCTTTCGTGAAGACACCCACAAGTCACTTTGAACTGTGAAGCCTTGCACTTCAAGAACCTAGTGAATGCACACAAAGGCGCGCGAACACGAGCGGACGCACGCACACATGCGCGCACGCACGAACACATGCACACACGCACACTCACGCACGCAACACGGACAAACTGTGCTCTAGCGTAATCCTGTCGAAAACAGTGCATCCTAACCGCTGTGTATGCCACGAAGAGCCTTGAAACGATTGTGCCTGACATTGGCGTAATTACAACACCGGTAATTTTAACTAATTTTTCTCCTCACTTATGGTCGAAATATGCAGGAAAAAAAATAAGGACAGACCCCTGGTAGCTGAAACGCATTATGAAAATGTTGCCGAAGTGTCGTAATTCCAAGAAAGTATAAAGACCGTGTTGCTTAATCTTTACAGCTAGGGCGGCTAAATCGAACTAGTGCGGTGGGATGTTTTTACATCACTTCGGCGGAGCTATGCATGCGAATAAAACCAGCTGCGGAGAAGGCGTGTAAGGCTGACCTCAAACAGATTCCGCGGCGTTCACAGGTTTCATCAGCGTTTGCTTCCCCCATCGTGACGGATCATGTGCGTTTTGAACAAACGTATAAGCGGTAAAGTAGAGATGCAGCAGAGGAGGATTGGGAATGATAGTGGGCTCCATGGACATTTTGACATGGTGAGATCGGCTTTACAAAAACAAACACGTCCACAATCCTGTTGTGAATTTCCTTTTCCTGCATGGGTAGGAATAAAGGGATCATAACCACCGTTTCCTCGCTAGGAGAGCACGAGACAGAAACATTTTTAGCCAAAACTCTTCATTCAGGAAAGACTTCCAGCACGTCCGGGCAGCAGGCCAATACATTAAGACAAGCCCACCCGACCCCTTTCTGCTCCTTCCTGCGTTGCGCTGCGAAACCCTCACAAGAAAATGCGTCAATAACAACAAAACTATGCCCCCCTTGTCACCAGACGTAAATTCACCGATGATAAATTGAGAATGGTGACATATCGGGAGGTCTTTCAATGCTGAAAGATAAACACTCACCCACATCTGCGTTTACACCTCCATCGTTCAACTCTGATGAGTTTTATTGCAGGCCTTCCACCACACGCATTGAATGCCCGTAGATTTTTTTTTACGGTTTGTGTCTGAGCTGCCGCGGTGGCTCAGTGGCTAAGGCGTTGCGCTGCTGAGCCCGAGTGCCGCGAGTTCGATTCCCGCCCGCGGCGGCCGCTTTTCTGATGGAGGTGAAAGCAAAAACGCCCATGTGTACGAAATTTCGGCACACGTTAAAGATCCCCAGGTGGTCAAAATTAATCCGCAGCCCTCAACTACGGCGCGCTCCATCACCTGCGTTGCGTCGGCTCGTTAAACCCTACAATCAATCATAAACGGTTTGAGTCTGGGCGTCAGCTTTAGTATTTTACCGGCACCGTTCAACTCAGGTTTTCCGTGTGCATGTCGTTCCTCCTGCCTTTATGCACACCTATTGACCTAATCAATGTCGTCACCTTTATTTGTGATTTGTTTGTACCTGCCCCTCGTCACGGCGTCAAGGGCTTTGGTTAGGCTGTTTCTGAAGAACGCTTTGGAAGGGTAGTAATTCTCTCGTTCTGATTTACGCTAAGGACGTCGTACCGAATAGCAGGCACAGAAATGAAATCCCGGCTGCCGGGTCTTATGTGTCTTATTTGAGGCATGTTACGCTGAAGTGATTTTCAACTAAGCACAACAAATAATTCCTTTAAGGGCAATATTAAGGCAACCTTGACGGTAAACATATAATTCAGTTGTCTGAAACCCTCGTAGTAGCAACATAGCTTTCCATTTGCGGAAGCTGGAGGGAAATATGTTTTTAGCAAAAACGCTTTTTGTTCCATTTAGACGTAAAAAAAGCTTTGCTACACGTCAGATGAATGAATAAGCATCCTCTGTAAAAATGGACGCAAAAGGCAATTGTTTTTGGTTGAACCTAAGTCTGTCCCACCGACTGTCGAGCATCGAGAAAACGGGAATGGAATCTTTCATTCCCCTTGATATAGCGGTGGGGCAGAGGGAATTGTGGGGATTGGGTTTAGGTTTTCAATTCTATAGTCTTTTATATAATATAGTGGGAAAATGTTTTTGGTGTTTCTCGCGTTATGAAGTCATCCTGGCAGATTAACATTCGCTTTTCTCAACTGCAACTTGGTGGCTGAAAATTATTCTCTCCGTTTACGTACCTGTGTTTCCGAGGGGAAAGCATTTTCCCTAGGCAAATGGTTTTTCATATAAAACACGAAAAAATGATGCGCACTGCCGCCATGAGACACCCTCCTCTCTAAAAATTAACGTTCATTCAACTAGCAGGTATTTAGATTTGGTTGTAATGGATACCGAGCATACCATTTGATGGCCCGGCTTTATGAAGGAGACATTGCTTCCATAGTAGGGATTTTATTACCACTTTTCTAATGCGCTCCGAGATCGGATAAACAATTCAAGCAAGTAGTAACTTATAAACGGCCTAACAAACAAAATGCTGGCTAAACAACATATTTATTGCATATATTCAGGTGCCTGCATCCGATTTTTCAGACAATCCCATATTTAGCACGATGCATCCTTAGTAAACCATCGTCACAGCACTTTTAAGTACTCTCAGTTCGCCTGTTTGTCCTTGCACTGGACATTGAAGAGAGAATCAATGCAAGGTTCTTGTTTAGTGATCAAAGGTAATAAACAGAATAAAGGTAACAGACAAAACATTGAACTCTGCAGTGCAAACAACGATGGATCCAACCTCAACATGACTCCAGGCGATGTAAAGAACGAATGGTAGAGAGGACGAAAGTAGAGCTAAAAGACGCTATTACAAGACGTTAGAAGGACCTTCAGGAAACACCTGTAATATATTCAGCTTCGAAGTTACTTAATTTTTACAAGATATAGAAAAAACATTTTACTGCCGATAAAAACGCTAACCAGAAGACGAGTATTGGTGTGATCAGGAGAGAAGTGTTAATGCCCATGCAGGACGCATAAAAGTAAAGACAAATGATTAAGAACATTGCAAGCTGTAGCAGTAAAAAAATCTCCGGAAAAGGAAACGCAAACGGCGAATAGTAATAGAGAAAAGCAAGCAACAGTTTCTTTCTGATGACCTCTTCGCCGATTGCACTGCCCTCGTTGCGGAAAAGTCGGACTTGATTGGAGCCAGGGTATTCTTTCTTCATTCAGTGTGAGTTCATGATTCAACCGGGACATGTGTAAACAGTAGCCTGCAACGAAGTACACGTGTTGCCCTGTGTATATACACTATGACTTTTCAAGAGGCAACACAGGGCTTCCTGGAACACGCGCGTGTCCCAGTAAAGAAAGCACGAGACAAACGTAAATTTTAGGTGCAAAAGAACTGAAACATGCTTCATTACTCTGAACAGGCTTTTCATTTGTTTTTACCCGTCGTGCCACATCGCTGTTGTTTCCACCTGTCTAGTCTTGTCCCATGTACTAGTTTTTTTCCCACTAAAAGAAAGTAATAAAAATGTGCGGTGAACGTGTTTGCGCTGGAACAAAATCTGTGCTCCGTGTCGATATAAAATTCATCGAAGTATTTTCGTCGAAGTCCTGGCGGCAAAAGATGGGCTTTAATGTGGTCAGAACGAAGTTACATCTACATGCGAAGATTACGCGCTATGTATAAAAAAAGCAAAGTCCTCGATATAATTACGTCCTCAAAAATATGCACATTATCATCATTATGATTTTACGTGCCAGCACTTCATCATCTCTGTAAATACTCATTTTCATGGTGTGTGTTCCCCTGTTCTTCGCTCGAGCGTCCCAATAAAAGGTCGCCCCGTACATCGGCCGCCAGAGTCAACGTCGGCCCCTCAAGTGGTAAGGTGCGAGGTAGTATTTGCGCCATTCCAGCAGGCGAACGTCTTGAACAGCGCGGCAATGCGGTTGACCACGGAGGGCCAAGCCAGAAGATGGTGACCACGAACAGCGCTGATTCAATGAGAGCCACCGGCAGCGTGGATCCGGGGAGGGTGCTCGGACAGCAGATACAGCCAGGCCATTCCCGTGACGCTCCCATTTCCCACAGCAAGCATAGGTATCGGCCAACATGAAAGCTTGCTCACATAATTGTTCCTCACAAGGCCACTTCCAAATAGGCTTTGTGCGACGCTGCACCGGGTACAGGGCGTGGCTCGATGGACACGAATCGTGCCAATCGTAGCGGTTCAGCCGGTTCTGCATTCAGCAGCGGTGCAGAAACAGGATGGCGCGCGCACAGGGAGACACCAACTGAGGCTGCCCCGCGTGATCCCTTTTGTCTGAGCAGAGGCAGAAGGAGCGCCTCCCTCCGCCCGTGCCTGCGAACGGGGAGCGCGACGCCTCGGAGACCCAGCCCTGGTGATTTTCGGCCAGCTCCGGGGTCAGCGCTGTAGATGCGGCCCGCTAGCACGCCGGCCCCGCCCGCGTCGTCCTCCGGCCCGTTGCGCTCGAGGATTCCCGTAAGCTGGTTGGCAGCGGGGCCTCCCCGAGCCCCCTTCAAAAAATGGATGGCACCTTCGATGGCTGGCTGCTGTCGCTGCAGGTCCTGCTTGCAGCAGTTCTGACGTCGGGCCCCAGACTGAGTAGCGGCCAGGCGGCAGCCTTCTGCACCGGATGGGTGGGAAGTGTGAGCTCCCTCGGCCGGGACGAGTGGTGCTGGTTGGCGGAACCTCTGATGGTGTGCGAACGTTGGACTGATGATGATGATGATGCTCTTTGCGGAGTGCCTGCAGTGCTTCTTCTTCATCTATACAATACCATCATCACTGGCTGGCATGACAGCACTTTGTCTTCTCTTTAAATACTCATCAACGGGATATGTGCTCGATTGTTTTCCGCTTGAGCGTCCTAATAAAAGGTCGCTCGCAACTTTAGCACCTCGAATGACCTCAAGGGAAGCGCCTCACTCGGTATGAATAAGAAGCTAAACTGAAGCAGAAGGCGGAAACATGGGGAAACAGGAATCAAATGAATCTGTCAGCCCTTCTTTTTCGAAGCCCCCCGCCCCCCCCCCCCTCTTCTGAATTTTTCACAGTGCAGTCTGTGACTGGGAAACCATTCGTTTGTTTGCAGAAAGCCTTTAGTGCCACACTCGGTGAAAAATCGTCGTCGTCGTCATCGTGGTTGTTGTTCTTGTTGCTGCCCGGTCAAGAAAATTGCAGCATCATTAAACAGTAAATAAAAACGCATATGTCATCTGGAGCCGGTGGCCATTTCAAGTCAGGTCTTCACAGTTGCAGCCCCATATGTTATCGCTGAGCTACCAGCGCCCATTACCAAGGGCAGAAAATGTTTGGTTGCCCATGCTGTTCCTTTCTTCGGGCGCAGATCCCCTGAGAGGACTGTCCAGGAATCGGGAGCTCTGCTGGCTAATGTCACTGCTTCACAAAATTCACAGTACTCTGAATTGTGAAAATAAAAGTTACAGAACATTGCGTGCCTCTTGCGGTAATAATAGGAAACTAAAGTGAAGAATGCTGAAACATAGTGAAACAGGAATCAAATACCCAGAAGTAATTCCTCCAAAGAAAAAAAAAAGAACGAAACCGAGACGTTAAAACGATGTACCACTACAGAATTCGTAATTCATATCGAATACGTTTGTTAATTCATATTGCCAGGTTTTCGCCTTCAAGTGCACGTAAGCAGCCTGTCGCAACGAATTGCTATATTTGATATTTTTATTAGGTACATGTACGCGGCCCAAACAACCAATGAATTAACGGCTGCTCAGTAAATCCCAATATTAAGGCAGAAAGGTGTGCAGATATTTAAAGATACAGGTGGAGCTCCGTGTGCCCCGTTTACAGCTATAAATACAAAAGCTAATGGGCACTGCTTATGCAAACCTCCTACAGAGATTTCCGTTAGCCTGTGGCATGATTCAAAGGACAATCGCCCTAGAAGAATAAGATGACGCGGTTTAGAGCGAAACCATCGAATACTGAGAGGAAGGTGACAAGTTTGAATTGGCCGCCAAGAATTGATGCATTTTCGACCTCTTCTAAAACTAACGGGAGATAGTGGCGTCTAGGAAAAGAAACAATCGGGCAGGTAGAGGCGGAGTCAATTAAAGGCTGCTGCGACTGACGGGAGAAAAGAATGTAAGTCTGAGTCAAGCAGGTTGAGCGGCAGCTCAATGACCCAGCAGGATAAAGCAGCGCTGGGTGTTGGAGGACTACGCCATGCAAGCCTGGGCGGGAGCGAGCCGACATCGCATCGGTTCCAGATTCTCAGTCGCACTGCGAATGGAAGCATTGGCGGCACCAGCAGTGATGTTAAGGGCTTCTTCATTAATCGAAATGCTCCGTCAACCTGTACCGCTGTGAAGGACGCCCCACAGCAATGCTTCCATTTTCACCAGGTGCCTCCTGCAGCCACAGCGACAGTTCCCAGTCCCTTCTGTTCCTTCGGATATGACGGAGCTTGCAACGAAGGACCGACGACGGGGCGCGTGGCGCAATGACGGCGCCATCCCCACAGCTACAGCGGGCAGTGACGCCAGACCACCACACTTGATGACTACCGCTGCTTTCACGTCACGGCCCCACACGTCTACGCCTCGGTACAGACAGCCACCCAGCTAGGCCTGTTCTCTAGAGACAAGTAGACGAGACGCGTAGAAACTTCACTTAGGACATGTATATTAATTAGTGTTGTGTGGTGAAGGATTTCGTGGGTGAGACGGGGCAGTCTTTATTAAAGTGACCTTTTATGACTGGACTTCTCTTAGGCGAGCTAAGCTAAGCCAAGCCAAGCTTGTGCAAAGGGGTTAGTGTTGTCAAATTTTGTGCTATTTTTTTTTTGCAGTGAGGATTGTTTGCGGAGTTACTTCGGGAAGACTAAATATCTGGTTTGTTCCACCCACCTTCGTCTGTCCATCGCCCAACCCTCTGAGGCAGTCCAGATATCCAACCCGTGACAGCACGACCCTATCCACAAATTCGAATGGTTACCACAAATTATCCAGTATTTTTTGGAATCGGGCTCTTTGAAAAGGGAAGAAGAGGAGTAGCTGGTGTTCTTTACAATGGTACTTTTCGTCCGTGCGCTCCATTCAGAATCAAAACAGAGTCAAATTAAAACTGGGTGAATAAGACAGCGCTCAAATGTATTCATTTGCTACCATTCAAATATATGTATGCTATAGCAGCAAATTGTCTATAGTTGTCGCCAAAAATAAAACATTCATCTTTTTTTAGCAGAAGAGCTGCTTAAGCTCGAGCTTTGTCAGTTGGCGGTAACAAAAAAATGAAGGAAGAAACTCCCCCTGGGTGAGGCGCCCAGCACGACCTTTGCGCAGTGATTTTAGCAAGACAATATACCGAGCACACGAGAGTGTGCACCTCGTGAGGGGTTCCCGACATCACCCAGGCTTGCGCGTGGGCTCGCGCCACTTGAGAATCTCCCGCCTTCGTCGTCATCGTCTTCGGCTCGGTGGACCCATGCCACGCCGTTGTCTACACGGCTCTCGCCTCCACGTAGAGATAAAGGCCATTGTATTGCCCACGTGACGCTTTTGGTCGTTGAGCCTGGGACTTCCGGGTCGGGGTCGTTGAGACGGGGGTCCCTGGGTTGGTCGGAGAGAGACGACGTAAGCGGGATTGACTCGGTCGGCAGCGACGACGTCTTGACGGCCGTTAATGTCGACTTTGACAGCTTTGGGTAGGCGCTCGCCGTACGAGGAACGTGCCTAAACTTGATCTTTCTGCTCTCTCCCTCCTGGCATCAGCTGTCAGCGTGGCGAGAAGATAGGTCGGCCCCCAGCTCTGCTATTTCTACAGCCTTGTATCAGTAGTGCAAGGTGAGCCAAGTTTTTACTGGAGTGAACTCCTACTACACTGCTCAAGACAGGACCTATAACAGAAACACATTATGCTACCCCTTCGACATCCGCACAAAAACGAGACGCTCCCAAAATTTTTTTGATCTAGATTTAATATTCGGCAATATGGAGTTACTCATTGTATTTGTCGCGTCTCTTAAAGAACATGCGCATTACATTCCTATCCGTGGTGATTAAGAATATAATATGAAATTACTTTATGGAAATATACATGAGTCGCAGCAGAGGGGAAAAGTTAAATTTTTTATCTTAACCACGGGTGTAAGCAAATGTGCCTCCTTTTGCTGCATATATATAGTCATTTTGAGAACGCTTTCCTCTCTGAGTGCGCCGCTATTATTTCACAGGATCCTCGTGTTCAGGACAGAGCTACCACTCAACGCACCCAAGCCCGAGACGAGCCAACAGCCACACAACATCGCGAACCGATACCAGGGGCCCAAGCCACAGCTAAAGCTTCCGTACAAACTGCAGGGCTCGCTGTGCAAGCATTGTCCAAGAATAAACGTGCTAGAAGACCACGCCAGAACATAATCGAGCCGCGGCATCAGCTGAAGGAACTGTTGAACAACCAGCAAGTGCGGCGCGCGGTGCAACGCAGTTGTATAAAGGGAGACACGAACGTTGCAGGTTCGGGAGGATTTAAATCCCCCGGCGTGGCGCGCCGCGACCATGATCATCGCATAGAGAATACCCGTGCCATGGCCCCGGTCTTCCTTGCGTCTTTCTATCCGAACACCAGGTTGAAGAAACCGAAAGTAAGCGTTTGAGTCTAGCATCAAAAACCACCTTAACTTGTAATAGAAGAGAAAGTTTGGCGAGTTGGTGCCCGTGCATTTTGAAGTGTAACAGCGCGAAAAAACTACGAGGGACGCAGAAGGTATTCACAAGACAGGCGCTGCCTCGGCATAGTTATTTTATTGGAAAGAAGCACAAATATACCGCCGACACGCACAATATAGTGTGGTGAAAAAAAAAACAAAAAATTGAAACATCGGATAAAACCGAGTAAAGGCATGTGGAACGTTGTCAAAGCTAGCTGGCATCCAAGCACATCTGTTCCTCCTCGTACAGCGTCAGGGAAGGCTGGCTTACACAACTGGCCGGCTCTTGCCGTAATGATAGGCTTGTACAACTTCTCGTGTCAGCTGATCCTTGTGGGTTAACAAAACATCGGAATCATGAAAACATGGCGTGCAGCCACATGGTCTAAAGCGCACCGATATGTGGGAAGATGTGTCTTTTGTTAAATTATTCTAATGTTCCCGCAGGCGCGTGTTGACACATCCACCTGATTTCCCACTGTAAACTTTCCGGCAATCGACGGGCAAGTGGTAGACATGGCCATACGACAATGCACAAATCTCTCACCCAGTTGATACCATGTGGTTGTGTAAGCCAGCATTCCCTGACGCTGTACGAGGAGGAAAAGGCGTTTTTGGACGCTACCTGGCTATGAGAAGATTTCACCCGGTTTTATACTGCGTTTCACATTTCTTGTTTATTTTCACCTTGTCAGATTTCACGTGTCGGCTATATATTTGTGCTTCTTTCAAATAAAATGCAGTTGCCAGTCAGCGCCCATCTTGTGAATTTATTTTGTGTTTCTCGTCATTTTTTAGCGCTGTTACACTTCTAAGTACACCTTAACTTACCCTTGGTTGCGCAGAAGCATGCATATGTATCTAGCTAACGTACGCACACGTCCGTACAAGCGTGTATGTACTTACGTGCACGAGTGTGCATGTAGGATAAATGTAGGCACATAAATATTTGCGAAGGTTCCTGTAAAAAGGGTTAATAGCAGTGCGATGACGGGACGTAACAGCAGAGAGTTGAATTTTCCAGTCTAATGCGCTGGTGCTACACCCTGGCTTCAAGGCTCCGATGACCCCGACTCCCTTAGGCCGTGCCGTTGCTTAGTGCTACCAAGGATTTCACTTACAAATCTGGCTCGGGAGTGCGGAAAAGTAAACGCGTTCGTTTTGGCAAACGTCGCTCCCAAGGAACACACGGGTTATTTTTGTCATAAAATGAAAAACACGCATGACTGGACAAAACCATGTTCATAAATACTGCGCGGATTTATTGAACCAGGAAAGAATTCGCGGTCAGAGAAGTGTTACCCTTCGGACCCTGTGCTAACGTTGACGGCTACATTGTTTTTGAACATTAAACTTTCCTCCAGAGAAACTCTTTAGCGAGTATACAGTATACAGAACAGAGTATATAGAATATATAGTATAGGGTATGTAACGTTTAGAGTATATAAAGTATAGAATATGCAGAGTAGAGAGTACAGAGTAGCCAGTATAGGTATAGAGAGTAAACAGTTGAAAACAAATGATGAAATCCGTAAAATCTTGCAATGAATATTTCTATAAAAAGAACTAGTTGCGCTCTAACATTTCCCAAACAACTCTCCTCTTTAAATAACAAACCAAGAAGCAGAAAGGGCACACTTGTCACAGAAGCTGCTCGAAAACAGCCGCGCAAAAAACTAACGGGTAACAAAAATAAAAGAGACAGCGCGAATCTGCCGAGGTCGCGTGAAGGACCTTCAAGCGGCCGGGGGGTAATATAATAAGGTCGGTAGACGGAGTTCTGGCGCCTTCAAAATGGCAGTGGTGGCGACAGCGGCAGCACGCATCGGTGCGGAAGTTTCTATCATAATATTGCCCTTTCGCAACTTTTGCAAAAGCACTTCAAGGAATTTTCTGAAGGATGTTGAAAGGGACTCTATCTCGCTATTTTCAGGCGCGGCGCGTAGTAAAAACGCAAACACAAGTCTGACATTTCTAGAGCAAAGAATATTCTTCCACTCTGCTTCTGGCCGATTGTAGTAGACTGGTACGACGCGATGTTTTCTCGTTGGCCTTGAACTTTGAAAAAAAGTTCGAAATATTCAGATCGCACCCATATGTTTATATTTAAAGACATAATCCTGTCTAACGAACTTCGCTTTGTACGCGTATGGGCTAAAATGATATTCTCTTTTTGCAGTAACCGCTTAATTAAGCCGCAGAACATGTGGATGCACACGTGCACAGAGCACTAGTACGTGAATAAAACACTATGCGTAGAGGTATCTATGCGCAATATTAAACAATGGTAGCGGCTCCCAAAGTTTCCTACAAGAAGAACTGACCTTCGTCAAGCCGGAGGCATGTCTCCTTATCAAAACGTAGGCACCGGAGTGAGTCCAATGCTTTTTCCGCAGGTTATATCTCTTGTTTTCCCACCATCTTTCAAGTCTCATCGGTCTATGAAGGCGTATGCATATATCTGTACCACCCTTAATTACCCCAACAGGAAAAATGCCTCCACTATTGATTTTGAACTGCTCCTACAATGCGCCTACCGAATTAGATGATTGGAATGGAATTATCTTTTCTCCGCCTTCCATCGAGTCATGGGCCCTCTTCAACCTCCTGCTGCCTCTCTCGATGGCGACTCATTTACTTTTGTGGTTCACCGGTTGTTCCTTCTGCAGCGTTACACGTAGAGCTCCGTCCCACATTTTCTTTTCAATATGACCTAATATATCTGACACCTGAGTCCGCTGCCTGAGTCAAGATGCTCGTTTTCTGTCTCTAATTATTGCTCGCAATATTTTCTTTTCATGGCTCATATGGCTAACCTGTTTGTTCCTTCGAAATACTTAGTAAACCACAAATTTTCCCCAATAAATCCCCTTTTAGGCTACGCACAGGCTGATAATTCTATTTTGACAATGTACTCACTTCTTGATTACTTCTGAACGTTTTCTGACTGCTGTCTAGCCAGTAGTAATTCTAACCCTTATTTCTCGCGGTTGGGAGTGACACTCACAACTCCCTCAAGACAGTTATATTGATCCAGCTTTTCTAGTATTTGATTGCCTAGGCCAGGAGTCGGCACACTGTGGCAAATTGGGCAGTATTATGTGGCCCCCTGCATGTCGTCAGAAGCCCGACCCCTCTCCCGGTCCCTTCCTACCTGAAGGCCGACACGCCAGTTTCCACCTGAAATAGGTTTAGACGACAGACATGAACAGAAAATGAATCGCTTCCAGTTGCATGGCATTTTCCGCCATCTTCACGCTTAGCCGGATTATTGTCATTATTGACAAATATTATTGTCAATTCGCTGCTTTTCTTCTCTGCATGCAGTCCCCCTCCTTCACTCCCCCTCCATCCCCCCCCCTCCCCGCCCCGCCACCACCACTACCCGGTTCGTCATCCGGCCCTCCATGGTGTCGGCTTAATACAACTCGGCCCTCCACCTTAAAAGGATGACGACCCCTGGCCTAAGCTGAAGGATACGCTTCCTGAATTTTTAACATTATATTCGCCCTATTTTACTATTTATCGTTAACCCGACGCCTAAGCTTTCTGCGGACAGTTTCTGACGCAACCTCGGCAGGTCTTCTCCGTAATGACTTAGGTGTTGTCATCAGCGAATCTGTGGGTCAAATATTCTCTATTTACCTATACCCCTGACCGCTATCACTCAATCCTCTCTGTAAATAATTGATTGATTGTAGGGTTTAACCCGCATTCGCAACCCTGGCGATTTATGTGCGCCGTAGTGGAGGGCTGTGGATTAATTTTGACCACCTGGGGATGTTCAACGTGCACCGAAATCTCATACAAACGGGATTTTTTGCTTTTTGCCTCCATCAGAAAAGTGACCGCCGCGGCCGGGAATTGTACCCGAGTCCTCGTGCTCAGCAGCACGCCTTAACCACTGAGCCACCGCGGTGGGTTCTGGGAATAATGTCAATACGAAGGCACGATTCACAAATTTCCTTGAGAGTTTCTGAAAAGCTCAGATATATTGGCTCTTTATCCCACCCCTCAGGTATCTTATAAAATCACACGCATTACTAAACATTTTTATTTTACTGCCACCCATCTCACTCCAGAAGGCTTGGGTATACTTAGATGGACCTAGCTTTTTTCAGGAAAGCGGTGTATTTCTGTGTTCTTGCGTGTCTAAAGGAAAACACTGCCCTTAACCCCAGCTCGCGCGCGTGTTCTTCGATGCGTTGCCGCACGACGGAAAGAACCTGCAACAAGTACAAGCCAACACAACGTTGACAAAAGCTCGATCATAAAAAAAAATTCCTTCTCTTGTGGTCTGTCGGCAAATTGGTCAAGCCGACAGCATGGTTTTCCTCAATGCCGAGATTGGCGTGCGAGCACCGACAAAGCCCGTTAACCAGCGACAGCCGCCTGCTCTTTCCGACCCTGTTCTCATCAGCGCTGAACTTTGGGAAATAAGCCGTCTTTTCCTTGCCCACCTCAGAGCGTAGCACTTTTACTCAGGGCCTCCTCGGACGTAACAAGTTGTTCGCTCAAAGTTCCAGCCTCGTTTGTCATCCGTAAGTGTTCAGCTTTAACCATAGCGTTACCTTCTTTGTTCTCGTTATTCCGTGCTCGCCAACAATAGCCTGAGGAGCTTCAAGCTGGGGCACTGGTTATTGATGGGAAGTTTTTCTAGCATGTTTTTCTGGCGACGACATCGCGCAATGTTCTCAATCTTGATTCCTGTCATTCCTGTCTGAGTCTTAGAGTTGCGTAGTGCACTTGCGCTGTCTGATGCGGTACTCTAATGCCCTTCATAATGATGAAACTTGTCAGAAGTGTATAGATTGTTTTATTATTGTGGGCACTTGTGAGGGAACAAGTGCGGTGTACGAGGCTCTTTTCTTCATACGACAACAAAGGCCACAACTAAAACGATAATCACCACATACATTCAGACCTCTTACACCTTCTCCTGTTGAGCTAGTAAAAAATGCCGTGGTCTAGTAACAGGACATACCTAAACTACCTTTAAACAGAAACAAGCAGCACTTGTCATGGCAGTAACATTCAGCGTGGTTAAACAAGAAAACAATAAAAGGGAGAATGTAGAATATACCCTTTGATTTATTTTTTTTTTCTTTTTTGTATTATTCTTAATGAAATGCTTAACTTAACTTGAAAACAAAAGGTAATTTAATTTCTGATGATTAACTATGCAGCACTGTGCCTTATTTTGAACGACATTTTATACACTGCACGGTTCCTGCCAATACGTGATGGTTATCACGTGTACCTAGGAGTACGCACATTACAGGGACACTAAATTGTATAAGCAGGTTGACGTATATGTAAATGTGAAAAAGTGTCCGGAATACAAGTGTACTGCTCGCAGATAGCAACAGTTGCTTATGAACCCACAAAATCCCAAAAGCTCTAGATAAGGTGTCGACGGCCCATACACTTTCCCGCACTACAAAATGGCATCATAAGTTGCGAGGGGATGGTGAAACAAGATTGGTGGAGCTTCATAAGATTTTGTCTGAAACGAACCCAGAGGCAGCAGGAACATGTAAATGTAACATAAACGAATCTGTTTGCTTTTTCTGATCATGCCCTTCTAAAATACACCAACCTAAAACAGCCGACGTTATAAAACATGATGTAGTACTCTCAGGTGCGAGCACGTCCTGGGCATTCCAATCAAGCTTCGCTAGCGTACCGAGGCCCACCCATAAGGCACCAGTACAGTGCCGACGACTTTAGCTTTACGCCGCCTGAATAAGATGATGTTAGAGAGCCTTTATGATTGACTGAGACGGAATCGAAAGCCAATGCGAACAGGCTTTCAGGAAGGTGGTGTCAATCGTGTAAAATTTGGCTGGTCTGCCTCCGGATCTGTGAATGGCTCTGAGACGTCGCTATAAAATTGAAGGGAAACAGTTGAGGAAAATGTCAGCTGTAATTTTCTTTCTTAGAAGACAAGGCAGCGCTGGCCGTAGAACAAAATCCGAGGGAGCCAAAAAACGCATGATTGCTCAGTTAAAACAAAAGTTATTCTGCATTTATTGTTCCTTTAGAAATCAATGAAATGCTCTTAAACGCCGTACGTTTTACACAGCATAGCGTAAGCATAACGCCGGACAAAGTTCAACATACACGTTTTTAGGTTGAATATCCCTACAAAACCTTTACGAACAACCTAAAGTAAAAAAAAAACTGTCTTCAAATGACAGTTTAATCAGGCACCACGTTCCCTGAACATCGATAGGTTTTATTTCGAAGTGGGTTTACACTGTGCATAGTCTACCGTCTCGTCGCCGAGTTCATACTTTTCTTCGTCATTGTAATATATTAGCCGCCTATCAATATTACCTTGCGTTCAAATGTGACCTTTCCTCTGCTGCTCGAAGAGGACTAGCATATATATATTTTTTACATTTTAACAGTGAAGCTGTTTAGCAAATCGTTATTTTGCTTTTCTGGAGTTAAAAATACCAAGAAAATGCCGGTCGCACGTGGGCACGTGCATCGCGGCGATCGCCTGGTAGTTAAGAAACCAAGAAAATGCCGAGTGCTCGTGCGTGCGTGCCTTGCGAAGACCACCCAACGTCCCTGGCCCACGTTCGTCGAGCCAAGCATGCCCACTTAGGGAGATTGACCAAGATTGGTCAAAAAATAAATGAAAGAAACTCGAGCGTTCACCGTAACCATGGCAACACGTGCTCGGAAAGAGAAAGACTCCAGCGCACTCGTTCCCCGTAATAGTGGCAACACTCGCTCGGAACGAGAAACACACGTCAGTATTGTACGCCCCTCCAAGGTGATATCGAATAATTATTACTTCAAAAAAAATTGAAGGAAGCTCACACTAATAGCAACAAATATGGAGCAAAGGTTGTTGCAGCCGCGAAGAAGCAAACGGGTTACAACCATGGACTTAAACCGTCATGATGGTCGTGAACATTGCGTGCAGCTTTGCTACGTTCACGTATTACGCGTTAGCGTTAGCTTCCTTCAATTTTTTGACATAGAACCTGCGCTAGCTAACTACAACATTGCTAAGCTGATTGGTAACAAAAAAAGTAACTTCAAAGTGAAAGATCAAAGAGCGTATAGATGAAAAGCTCAGCTGTAATAAACGGAGAAAAGGCCAAACTAATCCTGCACTTCGTCTGCAGCCAAACCGGCAGTTCCTAACTAGGCTCGCATGGCGTTGAAGTCGATGGCGCTAGGAGCCATCGATTTGCGTTAGTTCACCGCTTCCCTCCCTAACCTAATTAGGCACCGCACGTCCCCGGGGCGAACACTGGAAATCATGGCTTGTCTACACGGCCATACATCTTTTATTACGTTTTATTAGCCTGTTAGCCGTGAGGGAGAGTTGTAAATGAGCGGAGGTTGTCGGTAGGCAGCAATTTTTTCTTCATTCTGATGATCGTGGGTGAAATTGAAGAACTTCGACGGGTAATTTCTTTAGGGGATTTTTAAAATCATGGTCTAACTTAGTATGCTGATTATTAAGCACACTGATAAAGCTCTTGTTTGTAAGCTCTGCGTGTAACCCGCCTTTGAAGCTCAGCAGGAATGAGATTATGCTGCCATCACTGTTGCAAGCTAGGGGTGAGAACCTGAATTCCTCACGCCTAGTCGATATAAAATGAACGGAAGTCTGCTGCTTTCATATTAGTGTAAGGCGTTTGTTGTCAGTGAGCAGTAAAAATCTATGAAAGTAACCAGGCCATCTTTTTTAATTATTTAAGCTCAATAATTGTATTTCTAGGTTGTTCGGAAGAAAAATTACACCCCCTGAACAAATTTAACATACAGTTCATCAGCGTTATAAGTTAGGAGCTCCCTCATTTTGGTTAGCATTTCTATTGAAAACTTCAGTGTGAGTTATATTTTCAAAACGAGTAAAAGGGACTGTATGCCGAAACAAAAATACCCACCATGCTACATTGATCCACATATCAGTCACTTTAAACACTTGTTACATGACTTGAGTAAATTTGAGCTGACTTGGATGGTGTCTTGAGATGTTATGATTTGGTTTATCTTCTACTTTGTGACTATCTCGTTGTGTCTATTTCCTATTAAGTATCTGACAGAGTAAGTGATGCGTGTTGTTCCAGCCATTTAACTTTTAATTTGCGCCAACTCTGCAGGAGAATTTCAAAGCAGCATAGAGTTCTATTTCAGTTCGTGTATTCATTCCGTTCTAATTCACTTATTATGTGATACAGTGGAACCCCGTTGGTACGTCCCCCGTACTTACGACGACCCGCTTCTTAAGACGGATCACCCCGGTCCCGGCAAACTCTCCATAGAAACAATGCATTAAAAACCCCGATGATATGACGCTCGGGTGCACGCGGGCCGCTTCATACGACGGACCCTCACGCGGATAAGCCGGCGTTTTCTTCATATTTTAACCGTTTCATTGCCTCGTCCCGCCCTTCTTTATTCCTAACCCCCGTTTGACGCTGCTTGATGTGCAAAGTTCTACAGGCAGGCCAGACTCCTTGCTGAACAGACTCATGAAAGCAGCCGGGTACTCGTGAGCGGGAGTTAAGCTGCGACGGACCCACGCTGGCAGCAGTACACCAACACGCCAAACGCGAAAAGTCGTTCTGGTGGCAGGTTGGCCGCCGACGAACGCGAAAACACATACGACGCAACCCACCACGACGATGACCTAACAGCGGCTTTTCCCGCCCGATATCTCTGCTCTCCGCTTTTCGGTGTCTTCCAAAGCCCCGTTGTCACTCCGCTCCTTTGTTTGCAAGAGCACCTCCATTCACGCGCGTCCGCCGCAAGGGTGGAGACACGGCTATGTTGGCACCGCCATTTGGGGTCACTCGTTGGCCGCCGCAGCGAGTGACTGTAGCAATACAGCGCTATAATTTTTACCGCAACATGGTTTATTAGCGAAGTTTGGATCGCCTCATCTATTTCGCGTTGCAGGGTCTTGTGGGAAACGAAAACAGCTATCTGTTGAGCGCTTTGATCCAATAGCGACGTCACGGGACCGTTCAAAGGGTGTCTCCATCATGTTCGGCAAATGCAGTTATTTTTCATCTCCGCCTTGTACAATCCTTCGTTTTACACTGCTTTTGCAGTTTCCCACTCACCTTTTCCCCTTTCGCTGAAATTTGGAAGGAAAAGGGGGTTCAGTGTGCGTGCTTGCCTGCATGAGTAACGCCCTGGCTGGACACTACGACGCCTTTAGCACCGCTTTAAATATAACAGATACACCCAATTTTCAATTTCTCGGGATTGAAGTCAGGTCGCATTATTAAATCATCTTTGAAAAAGCAAATCATTCTCGAGTTTTACTAAATAAGTACGTTGGTAGAATTGCGTAATTTTGCACGCGATTGCTATGGCCTATTGTACGGTGCAGGAGCTTACGAAAAAATTATCATAATTCAAAAGTTTGCTGAAATCAGGAAAAGCATCTCTATGAAAACACAATATTGCCTCCCATGACAAAAGTCTACATTCTCACGCTTGAAAGGCACCCGAGCGGTGATTGGGCAAAAAAGGGCATTTGTGATCTCGTCCCAGGTGCATCAGGAACATAGTCTGCCAAAGGCCATTTTGGCACAGAAGACAACATAACACAGTTTCATTCTTGGAATTAAGCAAAAAGAGAATAATTTAACACCAAACAGGGCGAAAACAAACGAGGGTACGAAAGACCACAAGACTCAGCGCTTTGTGGTCTTTTACAGCGCTGCGTGGGTGGGGCCTTTTCTGCCATCCCCGTTTTCCACGTTTTCACCATAAATATGTACCAAATAGCACTCGTTCAATCCGCATTGAAAATAATTTTCGTATCTCGTACTATAAACAGTGCCTCGAGTGCCTCAGTCCGCACACCAGCTCAGCGATACAGCCATGGCTAGAGTACCAAACAACGACATCAAAATTTTAGAGCTGAAGCTCAAATGTGCCACATCTTTCAAGGTCAATTCATTGTATTTCAGTGACCTTCACCCGCCATCACTCAAGCCGCGCCTTTTTTATGGCTGGGCTTGCTGCGAGCTTCGACGAGGAGGGCGAAACGGCCGCTTCGCCTGCACCTTATGGCTCTACGGCGAGTGGGCTGTCGGCCCGCGGTTCAGCGCAAGCGAACCTCGTCAAGGACTGAGATCTGAAAAAAAAAAAACTGGGCGCTGACTAAGTTTACAGGAACGAAGTCCAGACAAACACACCATACAGGCTAAAAAAGCAGTGCTTTCCCGGCTTCTTTGAGCCGCATGGTTCCCCAGTCTCGCCCTCTATGGCACGCCTGGCTGGGTTGCCTTGGGGTGCCCGTTAACGCAAGCGAAAGGATAAATCCAACCACCCAGTAGAGATAGCTAAATGACACGTTGCGAAGTTTTAAGCAGTTCACAGGGTCACAGGTGCATACAGCAACCTTTTCTCTTATGAATTTCTGTTCAGCGTACCTCCCATTTCCATACCGACAATCTCAGAAAAACAGCGAAAACATTGAGAACAAGATTGGAAGCTTACCGTGTCAGGTCTCAGACGCCATTTTTAGCACAGGTGTTTATTATGATGTCATCTAATGGTTCTTTGGTGTTCATCTGCTGCATTCGAAAAAAAAATTTCAGGACTTTTATGGCGGGCTTATAAGTGTTTAACAAGTTGTCCGCGGGAGCAAGTACAATTAGTAGGCTACAGTTTTTTCTATCACTTTTCAGGCCACAGTGTATGACAGTTATACAGCTGTGAGAAAAAAAGAGAATTTTAGACATATTTGCAAAGAAACACTGGCAAATACATGCCATTCTCCCACATGTTTGCCCAAGCACGTTCTAGGAAGCTAATGCAGTTTCATCACTGTCCATGCCACATTGTATGACAGTTATACTGTGACAAAATGGAGAATTCTAGTCATAATTACAAAGAAACACTGGCAAATGCATGCAATCCCCCACATGCTCGCCCAAGTACGTTTTAGGATGCTAATTTAGTTTCAGCAGTTCTCTTTGCTTTCTTTAAATGGGGGGGGGGGGGGGGATCCGTAATATTTTGTTAAAGGCTTATGTATTGCCCTGCAGTTTTTGCAGCGACGCTGTTATAGGTTAGGTCCTGACCAAAACGGCATGCGTCGACGCAACGCGGAAAGCGCGTAGACACATTTCAAGCAAATCCGACTTCCTGGTGAATTATCCGTAGCTCCGAATCTCATTCACGTATCTTGAAAACACTAGCAATGAAATGGACCAGTAGGACGACCCTATTGTTACGCCTATTTTTATATTCTTGGTACATTTATTTAGTTCTCGGTGAACTTGCAAATGTTCTGAAATGCCCGTCTGCTCTAATGCATGGTCTTCTACTGGTGGGAAACGACAGCCGCATGCTTGTTCCCTAGAATGATAATCTTGTCCTTACAAGTTCTATCAAGCTAATCAACTAAGAAGTATGCTCAGACACACATTACAAACAAATTTGTTCTGTTTTGAGCGCTTTTTTGACTGCACTCTGTTTAACGGAACAGCACATTTAGCTACGCGTGGGCCCTCCACCTTCACAGAGTGGAATGGCATTGACTTTTTTGCATTGTAAGCCCACGCGGTGATATCGACGCGCTGTGAAACTGTGGCGAAGTTACAGGTACAAATATCACACCACTCGATAGGCGTCCATTAGGCCCAACGTACGTGCTTACATAGGCAGCAGAAATAAAGCAAACCATTCGTGAAAGGCCCTATCGCCAAAGTCGGCGTTAAACTACTCTCGTGGAAACAGGAGAAGGAGCAAGTGCGAACGTGCTCTAAATACAAAGCATGGCTTCGGAAGAGTGTGGGGACCTCTATGGGCATAAGGGAGTTTTAGTATCTACAATGTACTCTTTTCTCGGTTAACTGGGAGGCTGAAACGCGGAGAAACGTTGAAAAGGTTGACCATGCACGTCAAAGCGTGGCGTTGTTCCCAATATTTTCTGCAGTGCTTTCCTTCCTTACTATTCGCAAGAACCCAGGCTGATAATAAGGCGGCAGTGTGCTCGGCTTTTTTTTTGTATTTTTCGCGAACTTTCGCAAAGTTTGGGAGGACGTGACTGGAGTAAGAATATTACTGTAAACTTCCAAGTTTGCCTTTTCCATTCTACTGTGCTTTTCACTTACATTATCTTAGAGCAGGCTACCTCGAGGAGGACATCCGTACTGTGAAGCTCGTTAATTAAAGAAATTTCGAGGTATTTCCCTGTGAAAACACTCTGAAGGCTGCAGGTTATAGAATATACGTCGGGAGTACGCATAATTGTTTTTTACCAACCACCGGGGATGAAGTCTACTCTGTTTAGTTGGCTGAAAATTGGGATCTTCGAGATGTTTTACGCAGATGACTGGAATAGAAAGTGTTCGGAAGGGCACATTTGGGAAGTAGAAAGCAGGGGGGGGGGGGGTACTATTTGCGCACAAACGAAGAGGTGTAGCAGCAATAGACTGTAATGGTTCGATGTTTTAATCTTGGGCATACCGTCAGAGAAACAAGTAACCTCGTAAATATGTGAGTAAAAAGTAAGCCATTAGCCATTACCCACCTTTGCCGACCAAGCTAGAATGTAAAGGGAAATTCATCTTAATGCAAGACTCTTACTTTGAGTCTTCTTCCCACCACACTCAGTCATTCATATTCAGAAAAAAAAAAGATTTGTCAGAGGGAAACATAGTGTTTTTGTATTCGTCTGATTTTGTGCTCCTAAAACAAAAAAAAACTTGAGTGTGAAGAACAGCGCGAACAGGGTACACAAATCTGTCACTTAATCCTTTCCTATCACGAACAGTGATAGTTATGATTAGGTTCTACAAAACAAAGAGATGCTATTTGAGCACAATTTTACTTACTTTAGCAGCTCTATACTTTTACGAACTGTTGTTGTCCTGCTATTCCCATCTTAATTTTGTTGTCCAACCATTGTATTTCTACCGGTACTAGAGTACTGCATCGGGCCATGACATAGAACCTCACTTATCTTTTGAAATTAGTTCCATTCGTCGCCGATCCCCTCTCGGATAGTTGTACTTTACCGGTACTCAGGCCGATACGTTATCACTAGTGCAAAAAAAAAACAAAAAAAAACAGGCCGCCTTTAGTTTATGGGGCCAGAAAAAGTGTGTAGCTTTTCCTTGCTTAGTTTTAGTCTTGGACAATGGCAGAAGGGGGGAACAGTTTACAGGTTGAGCAGGCGCCATTTACGATCTCCGGCCAAGCGCTGGCGCCTCCGATGCGATGTGAACGAGTTCTGCCAGCAGGGCGAAGAGTGCGGTGGGACGAAGAACGAAAAGTGGGAACCTGAAACGGGCGACGGCAGCGAGAGACACACAAAGCTCGGCTATAAATCAGGCCTGCTTGTTTCGGAACCCTATTTGCCCAGGGGCTCTGTTCACTGAGTGCACTGCGCCTTCCCAGGCTTCCCTGTTTGCTACCTTTTCTCTGGCTCGCGTTAATGTCGCGTGCTTTGTCTCTGTTCACATGTTTCTCGTGCCCTGTACGATTACTTTTGTTCCTGCACGCGTCCGGTGGCGTGCACAGGTAGTAACCTTCCCTCGTAAAGCGGTGCACAACTTTGGTGCCTGAACTGGAAATTCAGTACTGAGTTATCAGGAGTAAAATTAACGAGAAGATTCAATGAACACTCTTGATGTCAACGCTGCTCGTAGCGTTCATTAACTGGCGATTGCTTTGACCACAACTGCAAAATAAAACATAAGCTGGTTTGCCCTAATGTTTCTTCGTTTTCCAATGAAGCTGTCGGTGGCTAGGATCCAGAAGATAGCCCCCGGAGGCAGACCGAACGTGAACCACCAAATTCTAAGCGCATGAAAAAAAATTACAAAAAATTTACGAAAAGGCCTTGGGCATCCCTATTTTGATATAACATGGCGGATATTTCCCCTCAGAAATTTCTTCTCAGCAATGCATTTCTCTTAAGAGGTGAAGCAGACTTGGTGATCGCTGTAAGCGTGGTCCCTGTAAGCTGCCTTTCCAGCTCACTCAGTTGTGCAGTGTTTCGGCGGTGGCCGAAACACGAAGCTTTCTTTTGTGCGAAATGAAATGGCGAAGTTACAAAGTGAAATCCGCTGCAATTAAAAGTCAAAGCTTCAACGATCAAAGTACAAACAACCTGAGAGTCACGGTACAAGCGTCAATGATCAATGTGCAAACTACCTGCGGACCCCAAGTGCAGACCCAGACGACAACAAACGAATCCTTCATGACAAACTAACACCCACACATCGTCGTCGTTGGACCATCATCGTCGTCCAAAATCCAAACTGCCTAAAGCCGAAGTCCACTTCAATTCAGCCAAAGTCCAAAGCCAACGCCCGCCCAACGAACTTAAACTAAATGCTGAGCGACCCAAATAGGGACCTGGGTTCGATTCCGACGAAAGGAAGCGTCTTCTTTCGTTGTTTCATCGTCATAGGCCCACCCATTGTGTTAAGTTGGTTTTTCTGGAATGCTTTTTTTACGACGGCGCCACCATAGAGGCCAAAAAAGCTTCGCATTAAAATTTATTGATTGGTGTTCTTGTTTGAGTGGCTTCTGCGGAACAAGTATGCGCTGGTAATTTTCCCGCACAAGAGAGAAAGAGAAACTTTATGGAAATGAAAGCACACAGAACGGTCTGCCAGAAAAATAAATCGGTCAACAAGTCATATTCTTCCAAATATTTCACCCACAATATGCCCAAAAAAACACGGGTTCGTGCACCACTTAATCAAGCCAAACTAGTGCCGTTGAGAATGTGATGTGAAAACTAAACGTTTTAGAACTCGAGGGTATTTAATATACTGGTCGTCAGGAGATAATTTTCAGAACCATAAAGTCACTTATTTGCAGTTTTACGGCAGTGTAATCTTTTATGCATGTTTGCATTTGACTATGCAACAAAAATTAGTGAATTTTATAAGGTTAGTAGTTAGAGGTCTAGCATGACTACTTGAACATTACTACGTTTGAGCTTTATTTCTATGTTTGATGCATGTTCCATTGTCTGCTTTGGTGTTGTTATTTGATCTAAAGTGGCTTTAGAATGCGTTTACAGCTGCGCCATAAAGGGAGCGAGCAAATGGCGTCGATGTCGGTTGTGCGACCTCGGATAAGCACGGAAATAATGCTCATATGCTTTGCTGAACGCCTAGAAAAAATGAAAAGCAAAGATCATCTGAGTGCGTTTGAAATTTACCTGATGTGCATAGAGCGGTAATATCATTGCGTTTCCAGATAATGTAAGTACTATGAGTGCTTATTGACCCCACTATGAAATACTCAAAAGTGGAAAGGAAAAAAAAACATTAAAGTATTCCAGGAGCCATTTATAAGGGATGTCGCTCGAAGTAATGCGCTTATGCAGCCGCGAGTCGCTTTGTATATTTTGGTTTTCTGCTCAAGATTAGGCTTTGCGAAAAAAGAAACCCCGTTTCAAAGAAACCAGAACTAGCACACGTATTTCTCGAAAACTATATTTTCGGATAAGGGATGACACGCACTGACTTGCACACAGGCTCGCTGAAACAAGTTGCTCGTACAAAAAGAGCACGGTTAAGAACAGAAGAGGCTATATGACTACAAAATCACCCCAAAACAGGGGCTAAGAGGCGCTTAAGGTTCTTCTACCAATGCATCACAGCGATGAAGCTGTCCTCGCGTGTTCTCTCCGCGCAAACAGCGGTTTTCTTATTCTCATACATATGGCATCGGGTTTACTTAAGGTTTCTTTGCGTGTTATCATTCGCACCAGGCAAAACATTTTAACCATCATCATGTAACTCCTATTTCAAGGCCTTGCATACTTCTCGATGGTGCAGGGCATTCCATGTTATAGGTTTGTGTGTCAAGGAAATGCATTACAAAAACAAGTGAAACCTTCGTTCTCGCCCTGGAGCAATCCGGTGTTGTTAATCGACGAATTAAATGTTTTATAACCATTTTATTGCCATGATCATCTGGCTTCTCAATTAAAAAATGTGGTTCGGTTTGGGAATCACAGGCTACGTTTGGACCATGAAGTAGATGGTGCTTTTCGGGGAACACAGTAATGAAACCCACGTCAGATTGTGTACATGGCACATAAAACCTCGCTGTCACAGGGATCCATTCGCGCGGTAGCCTTTGTGATAAATGCCACTGCCATGGCCTGAATAAAACCTGTGTTCCCTGCACGCAGAACTCACACGGGCGCAGCAAATACTGGATCGACAGATACAATCATGGTCCATCCCTCCCCCCTCTTACTCAATGGCATGTCCCCCAACAGTAGGAGATCAGCTGCCCAATATGCACACAGCTAAGTATTTTTCGCCACATGGTAGCAGAGTGCGATGGCAGCCAAAAACATCACCCCATTCCAATCCGCTACTAATAACCCAACCCTTTCCCCATAGCGAGTGATGGGAGATCTTGTTGTCCATCCCCCGTTTGGAGGACCAGCTTCGGCTGGTTAGCAGGTGCCAGGCGGCGGAGGCAGCATATGTAATCCTGTGAAGAGGGAGCCACACTCATCCGGCATGTTCCACGCTGACGTGCTCCTGAATAAAACGTATTCGTCCTCCTACCGCGCGAGAAGTTTTCTAATTTTAGCCCAATCTAACTCGATGAAAAATTTGTTTTCGTGGTAGCTGCCTCAAGCCAAATACGACCCGTTAAAAGCGTCGCTAGGAGTTTGTCCAGGTGAACGAGATATTTGATAGCGCAGCACCCATACTAAACTCGTACCCCGTTCTCTTCTGTCCAGGGTCGCATTAAATTAGAGCAATGTGGAGATCGATGCCGATATCTAGGCGTCTCTCACTCGAAGACGCTTCGACTGCTTCCTTGAAGATTCACAAAGAAGGCTTGCACGTGTGTAGACCCTTTGTTTCTGGCTTTTACTTATAATTCACAGATGAAAAGCGCAACTAGAAGCCTTACTCTGAGGTAAAAGGAGGTAAATACGCTAAATTCTCTAGCGAATACATTTCGACGGCTAGGTATTTCTGCTTCCGCAAGGCAAATTTGGTCGCGCATCCCGTGGTAGTGAAATAAAGGCCCAGTCATAGTCTACAGCAGTACGAGGGATTAAAGGCAGACGTTGATGCACTCCCTGAAATTTCTCCTAATGACCGAGAGCAGCTAAGCGGGAAAATAACTCGCCTGTCCCGACTACCGCTAAAAAGAGAAAATCTCCCCGCCATTATTCAACATTACAAGCCCGCATATGGCGTGTTCTCTCCGTGCGTTTCTGAGAGTGTTCTGAATAAAAAGCGTTGTCCTATGGTATCGAGGGCCTTAACCGTAACGACCACTTACAGAAGCCCACGTTGAAGCAGTTGAAAGGCATATGTGATGAAAAGTGGGACTGGGTTTAAGCAAACAAATAGGCGCTGAGTTTTCCACCGTATTTTTTTTATTTAAGAGAGGAATCATTTTGACCCAACTGAGGAAGCATCTCGTCAGACTTATAACGCCGTATTTTAGATTTATTTTGGCTCCTGAACAATCTATGTCGTGAGAATGAAAACCAAACCTGTACTACGAGGCCTTACCTCCGGTATAGGTTAGGCCTTTAAAACTCTTCCAAATGTGAATTCCGCCTCCGTATTTTTAAGGGTCAGATTATTATAAACCATTTAAAAATTAGATCTACTTTTCTAGAGCGTAAAAATTATGTCGATGCAGCAACCGTAGGGTTCATCATGCATCCTAAGCTCCTAATAAGAATGTTTTGTTGGCATTATCAAAGTACGTCAGATAGTACATGTTGGTTATGAAAAAACAGCCTGAATAACGTGACAGGTAATATCGTTTACGAACCAGCTGTCTTGTTACATCGACTCAATCTTGAATACATGAGAACGCTTCAATTCTCGTTTAATACGACCACACTGGGCTTCGCGCGAATATGCATTGTGTTTATAATTCAGCTTTATAAAACAATAAAAGGCCATTACAAGCCTTTAAATTGTGTTTTTGCTCCCATATATCGCTCTCAGGCCAGCGGTATTTTCCTGCCGTTCACATCCGGCTCCGGCGTCTCTGGGATCCCAAACAATTGTAAAATAAGTGTCTTCCATTTCTAGAAGACGAGAAAAAAAGAGTTCTGAAAACATATGTCCGCTCATATTACGGATCTCCTTTTGAAGTGGTTAGAACTTGAGACTCCCTGCTTAAAGGCAAATTAAGGCGCTCATTTCTAGTGTAATATAACTGGCTGGTCTGAAATCGCGCTGCATGACTAAACGCTCCCCGTACGGTTCTGCTTCGTCGGACTACAAAAACTTTAGAATGCAATTCCTTAGTCGGCCTCACCGAGTTTCCTGCCTGAAAAACCTCCAGCAAAAACAGAGAGTCTTCACGATAGGCGAATAATGTTGGCCATAGCCGTACATCATCCGATGTCACTTAGGCTTAAAAACACGGGTGAACTGCTTGACGCGAAGGTGGTTTTCTCAATGACAGCGCAACTGAGAAGTGTGTGAAGATGGGTGAGCTATACTCAGAAATAAACAAGAGCGTGTGCGGAGTCCGACATCTCGAAAAGTTGTTGAATGCGGCGGGATCGTTGTCAACAAGTTCCTCCTGGAGCGGGGGCCAACATACGTAGCAATAATGGGGCACTAGGCTTACGGAGCACAAGTTTATCGTTAAGGAATTCAACGCTACAGGGCTTGCATTGAAACAAGACAGAAGTTCGTGAGCAAACGCCCGCTGTCACTCGAACCGTGCCAGCTGTTCGACACCCACGGCGAGAAATACCGGTTCTTTGTTCGGTGGGTCTATACCGACAGTCTGTGGCGCCCCCTCTTGACTAGTTTCAGTATAAGCCTGGGTGCGTGATGCCCAACGACATTGAACGGACGACATTCCGGGCCACTAAAGCGCTGCGCACTTAAAACTTCTTGTGCCATGAGAACAAAAACTCAGTCCAAACTGAGACCTAGATGAAGGCAAACAAAGGCTTCCCGTTACGCCTGCGCATTGAATATCTACAATGTATAACAACGTGAAAACACTGGGATGAAGCTAGCTCGGCGGATCTCATTGTTGCGGTTTGGTGCAAACCACCTATGTGGCCATCTACAATGCAGCCGTTCATCTGTATGCGTTTAGGTGAAAAGCTGCAGGACGCTTCCCGTGCGATCAGCGGACGGAAAATTTTCCAACCTCCGTCGTGCTTCTGTTCAACGTCACAGGCTGACAGGAAGTGGGAATCTTCCTCTGCAGCAGACTGTCATGTATAATACAGCAGGGCTTCTACGAATTGGCCTCCCTAAGCTCCCCGACAGCCCAATGCAGTAAGGCGGCAGGGTCAGAGCTGCTGCAGGCCTTGGAAGGATGGCTTCTTTTTATCCCCCCGACATCGTTGCTTACTAATGCATGACTCGCACGCCTTGGAGACTTTCTAGATAATGCATTTGCGTCAAACGAGGCCTTAACGGGTACCGCTCCGGCGACGTCTGTAGAGCACGTGTATTTATTGTGTCAAGCTCTACCTCCTGCTTCTTCAGCTTCCTTCAAAGAGCATGGCTGAACAAGACGACACGTGCGTTGCTTTAGGCCAGTTGATTGGTTCCGAATTAATTTGCCTTGACCCAATTTTTTTAGCTATACCATAATTGCCGCACGCTGGAAATACAGGTAGTCCGCCGGTGTACCGTCAACACTTCTAAAACATTCAGCCGTGCAAAAAGGTCCAATTCTACACTGTAACAAAATGGAAACAACCGAAAACAACAAAAATAACAAAACCGTCAGGTTTCCAAATTTTGCCTTTTTTTCTTTGTGCTTTATATGACCCTGCCGCTATTGTTTGTTTTCAGGTGTCCACTTTTTTACAGAGGTTCACAGGCTTGTGATGAAGGCGATGTGTGTTTTGTGCTTTGTTCTTAAATCTTGGGTGTTTTTTCGGTGCTCACTTTATTATGAAGGGACGAACCTGTTGAGACTAATGATGACAATGTCGATGATGATGATGATGGTTGTGATGATGATTACACCAATCATGAGCGCCCTCGCCATCTGTAGTATCCCGGTGATAGCTGGAATGCCGCTTTTGGCAACGAATTCGTGATTTGCCCATTCATTTTAGTCACATGTTGAGTTATTCGTTTGCGCTGCCTTGTGTTGTTACTCATTGCCGATACTTTGGCTGTTGAGTTGACCTGAATTTTCGAGGTTTCCGCAGTAAAATGTGGCAAGAAAAACATAAACAAAAGGGCGCTGTCCTGTGCTGTCGGCTCTAGCGGCGCACAATTGTTGCCGTCGCCACTACCTGCGCGAGCTGCGCTGCGGACGTTGCCCTGGCTAACTGACCCTATCCCGGTGCTGCCTGGGACTGAGAAAGTTTTGTGAGTAGCAAATATCCAGTGGAAATCTTCGTGACACGCGTTAATATGAGACTGGAAGGAAGTAGAAATAACAGCCTGAACAGAAAGCGCGACAAAGACAATAACTAAATTAGACCCAAAAGGAAAATGGTGTTTGAACAAAATAAACTTGGTGTACAAAACTTAAGCTACCAACTGGAGGGTAAATACCTCACGAGCTGCTTTAAAATTTGGCAAACGGAAAGTGCTCATTCCCTATGACCGAATATCTGCATAATAAAAGCGGACAGTGTCATGAAGTGAAGAGAAAGACCAAGTCGATAAACCAAAGACGCTCTGCGGGTACGTTGAAAAACCCTAGAGCACCATCATCATCAGCGTCTTGCGGGTCATTCACCCCTCTTCCCCCGCCCTCATGAGTCGGCCAATGAGAAGCGGCCAGCGACAGCGGCTGGCCACAGAGGCGATCCAGAGGAGAACACCGAGAGAGAACAGAGACTGTGAAGTGTGGAGCGTGACCGGGATGCGCGGCGGTCGGGCGACCGGACCCGTGCCGTGCTTCAAGATGTCCTCCACTACTGCAACCTCCAGGAGGTCTTCGCAAGGAAATCGTCTCGCCGGGCATCGATGAAATATGGCGGCGCGTCCCTGGAGCTGCGTTCGCCACGACTGTGGAACGGGAGCGCGGAGCACGCTGCACCGCCACTGCAACGACACACTACCTGGACCTTTGAACACCGAAGCACACCACGACTGCGCCTCTTCTTGAGTCTTTTCTTTTCTTTCCATTTTTTTTCAAGTATATTCTACTTTCAGTTCTGCTGATTTTTTTATTTCCACAGTCCGTCTCTTCTTTCGTTTTATGCTAAATGTGTTTTCCCTGATGAAGCCGCACAGAGGAGGCATTTGTTTTGCAAACGCAAAACCGGCAAAAAAAATTACTGAAAAGGACATCACCCGACTACCGAGAGATACTATTTCTTCTGCGACAGCGAAATTTCAGGGCGGTAACAGGGACTCCTGGCAAGCCTGGCTGTTCAGAACTTTTTTCAGTTTCCTCTATAGCTAGCTTTACTGAATTTTTGTTCCCCGTCCTCTCCTTGCACTGCATCCACTTTGCAGCCTAATAAACTGTGTGCGTAGAAAAGGATGACTCAACTTTTCAGAAAATTTAGATCTCATATACGAATGTGTGTTTAATATTTTTTAATGCCTTCCAGCAAACTCTGAAGTACCGCTCACATTTATCGGCATAATTTGCGTGTTGTAGGCTTATCATTCACATCCTGCACTGGATGGCTTTCTTCCTATCGTCTGGTGTTTGTTGCTTAGTAACTTTAGTCAAACTAGCATACGACACTTAGAGTGACTGCATTTCTAGTCGCAAGCATTTGCGGGAATGTATCTGACAATGACAGGAATCCCAGAAACGCTTCTCTCCAGCGTCCCACCTACCTCAACAATTTTAAAGAATTTAAGCGGTTCTGTGAAGCTCGAGTATTTTTAGATACGTAGAAACAAACGGACGTTTTCAAGTTTTCTAGCGATAACAACTAGCTCTCAGAAGGCAGGGGAGAGGAGAGAGAGAGAGAGAGAGAGAGAGAGAGAGAGAGAGAGAGAGAGAGAGGAGAGAGTCTATAAGTTATATGCATGAAATAGCTTTAGTTATATAAGACCAGTTCAGTTGCAAATATAAAACAGTTTAAAGGTTAACTGAACAAGCAGCTAAGAACAACGCTATGCTATTCAATAAAAGCATAGATACAATGTAGATAAATGTGCAGATATATTTGCGGTCATAAGCTGCCAGTTGGAACAGCCACAAAACACTATTATATATTCAAACCAACATTACACATCTTGAACATCATCAGTTCCATCATAATTAAGCCTAAAGGCGTGTATGATTACTGCAGCGCTAACTGTGGTAGGTATTGCGTTTAGACGTAACACAATCACCTCTAAGGCGTGCTTTTCTCTAAGTTTTCAGCTAGAGGCCAAGCCCCTTGTATAAGGTGTTTGATTACAAAAACATTTATAAAAAAATTCACTGTTGCGCATGCTATCAATTTGTTCCACATTGGTTGGTGTAATACCCCGGTACGACTGTACGGCCTCAAAAATATCCAAGGGGGTTGGAATCGTATGATTGTTAAAGTCTATCAATATCAGCATCACACTCTTCTACAGAACTGAGGACCCGTTCACCTACTCCCCTGCATTTTATTGATCCATACGCTTTCCCTGGGAAACAAAGAAAACAACTGAAAGAAACGCCGCAGAACATGAATACGGGAGCACAGTTCACATCGTAAAGCAGGTTGTACGTACCACGGCATGCGACCGTCAATTTGTTTTGCAGAGATATGGGCTTGTAGGGATACATGTTCTCATATAACCTATTTTAGTTCCCGCCGAGCTTGTCGGTGAATCTTCTGGGAGGGCACATTCGTCGGTGTGCCCGTTTTACCAACAACGGTGATAAATGTTTGGGCGAAACTGTGAAGGGAACGGCTTTTTATCCCTAAGCCCTATCGTGTCCCCACTGATGAAACTAGGATTTTACAGCTGTGCACATGCTTGCTAGGGACATTCTTTGCACTGACCGCGCGGAGTGACGGAAGTTTCCCTTGTGCAGTTGTCGTTATTCATACTACATGACACCCATCAAAGCTTACTGTAAGTTTTTCTGCCTATTTTTTCCCCTGTCTCTTCCGCCGAACTTCCTGGAAGGCATTTTCTCTTTCTCCCTGTCCCCGCACAATAGCATATAGGTGAGAAGATACCGGCAAGCCCCTTTGCCTACATCTTATAACGAGCTCTCTCTCTCTCTCTCTCTCTCTCTCTATCCCCCCCCCCTGCCTTCTGAAAGCTTGTTGTTATCGCTAGGAAACTTGAAAACGTCCGTTTGTTTCTACGTATTTAGAAATACTCGAGCTTCAAAGAACCGAATAAATTCTTTAAAATTGTTGAGGTAGCTGGAACGCTGGAGAGAAGCGTTTCTGGGATTCCTGTCATTGTCAGATACATTCCCGCAAATGTTTGCGACTAGAAATGCATCTTCTTACCTACATGCTATTGTGCGGGGATAGGGGGAAAGAGAAAAGGCCTTCCAGGAAGTTCGGCGTAAGAGACAGGGGAAAAAATAGGTAGAAAAACTTACAGGAAGCTTTGATGTGTGTCATTTAGCATGAATAACGACAACTGCACAGGGGACACTTCCGTCACTTCGCACGGTCAGTGCAAAGAATGTCCCTAGCATGCATGTGCACAGCTGTAAAATCCTAGTTTCATCAGTGAGGACACGATAGGGCTTAGGGATAAAAAGCAGTTCCCTTCGCAGTTTCGCCCAAACATTTATCACCGTTGTAGGTAAAACGGGCACACCGACGAACGTGCCTTCCAAGAAGATTCACCGACAAGCTCTGCGGGAACTAAAATAGGTTATATGAGAACGTGTATGCCTACAAGCCCGTATCTCTGCAAAACAAATTGACGGTCGCATGCCGTGGTACGTACAACCTGCTTTACGATGTGAACTGTGCTCCCGTATTCATGTTCTGTGGCGTTTCTTTCTCTTGTTTTCTTCGTTTCCCAGGGGAAGCGTAAGGATCAATAAATATGCAGGGAGTAGGTGAACGGGTCCTCAGTTCTGCAGAAGAGTGTAATGCTGATACTAATAGACTAACAATCATACAATTCCAACCCTCTTGAATATTTTTGAGGCCGTACAGTCGTACAGGGGCATTACACCAACCAATGCGGAACCAATGATAGCATGCGCACAGTGAATTTTTTTTTCATAAAACGTTTTTTGTAATCAAACACCTTATACAGGGTGCATTGGCCTCTGCTGAAAACTTATTAAAACACGCCTTAGAGGTGATGGTGTTACGTCTAACGCAATACCACCAAAGTTAGCGCTGCAGTAATCATACACGCCTTTAGGCTTAATTATGATGGAACTGATGATGTTCAAGAGTTGTAATGTTGGTTTGAATATATAATAGTGTTTTGTGGCTGTTCCAACTGCTAGCTTATAACCACAAATATATCCGCACATTTATCTATATTGTATTTATGCTTCTATTGAATAGCATAGCGTTGTTCTGAGCTGCTTGTTCAGTTAACCTTTAAACTGTTTTTAATATTTGTACTAACTGGCCTTATATAACTAAAGCTATTTTCATGCATATAACTTTTAGACACTAGTTATTATACTTGTCCTATCTGCACTTACGTCGTTCACAATCACGCTTTCTTCAAGCTACGCAGAGTATCTTAAAATTTCTAGTACTTCAGATCAAGTACTTGAAAAAATTGTGAGCTAAACTTCAGACAGAAATGTCAGATAAGGACACGTGATGTTTATATCATCCAGATACCTGTTGGAACATAGTGAACCATCTATTTCATTCATGTACACAACACAGACAACACACACGCATGCACGCACGCATACAGGGTGTTCTGAGGATAATTGGAGCATTTTAAGACATTTTCCGGAGCGAACCGCCCCTTTGTTCGCGCTCAAATTTTACAAGTAGGTCGCACATTGTTGTAAATGCTGTTTGACACCAGAACAAACGACGGTACTTGCCTGTTTATTGTGAAAATAAATAAAACGATTTTCGCCTATGGTAAGTGGCAGCCGGTTTGACGGGCCAGCCAAGCGCAAGCTGATCTCAGAACGACGGCGCCACCTTGGGTATGCAGAGTGAAACGCGCGTTTAGCATTCATAGAACGGCTTAACCAAATGGGGTAGCAGACGATCAGAAAATGTGAAAACGGGTTTTCTCGTCGGCTGCTACCTCAGTGGGTACTCCCCAAATAGACAGGGCGCAACCCCTCAAATGGCGGCCTACCCCCCCTCCGTGGAAGCTGGGGCAAGTCGACGCGCGCGGCACCTGGAGATAAAAACTGAACTTCGCTAAACTATTATTATTATTTTTGTATATAAAGATTTTTTTAAATTAAAACCAAATTACGGTAAAATTTACTTCTTGTTTTTGCGGCTTTTCTTTTTATGACTTACGGCAGCAGCCGCAAGCACTTGAGTACTGCTTAATGAGTCCTGCCGATAGAGCGCAGGCTAGTCATTTGCCCCGTCTTGCCGGCGCAGGGGGGCACAAGACCGGCTTTCGATACATGGGGCCTATGGGGAGTTTCGCAACTGTCTGATATCCAGTAACTCTGGGCTCTATAGTTGGGTGCTTCCGCGGCAGGAAGAAAACAAATGGGGCAGCAGACGATCTAAAATGTGAAAGCAGGTGAGGAAACACATCCGTCGTTTACTGGAAACGATCAACCGTGGGAAAATTTTATTATAATTGGTATCAGCTGTTATGGTATTTGTGATAGTCATAAACTGGAGGACGAAAGAGATATTCTGATCGTCTGCTACAAAATTTGGCTCCTTCCTACGGTAAATCCCAAGGATGCGTTTTGCTCTGCATACGCCAGGTGGCGCGCGCCATCGTTCCAAGATCAACTTGCGCTGGTTCGATGTCCAGTTGGCCGCCATTTTCGCATAGGCGAAAATCGTTTTTATTTATTTTCAGAATAAACAGGCAAGTACCGTCATTGTTCCCAGTGTCAAACAAAATAGACCACAAAATGCGACCTTCGTGTGACGTTAGAGCGCGAAGGGAGCGGCTGTTCGCTCAGGAACATTTTTTAGTATTCCAATTATCGTCGCACCACCCTGTATATTGGAAACTACTGGGAAATAAAAGAAAATATGATTCATTCTTACCATACGCTTCGTTTTTCGCGTCTAAGATAAATAAACAAGAGCAATACTGCTTCTGTGTTTTCATGTAATTAGGCCCGGAGAAAGCTTCTATATATTACAATCTAACGTGTCGCGTGCTTTCATACTGGGCTACTAAAAAAAGATATTGATGTTGTGATGGAGGCCAGATATATTTCATTAGAAACTACGGATACAATGCAGCAGAAGAAGTAAAAGCACCAAAACGGTGCAGTGAAACGCAGGTTTAAAGGAAATGGAATGTCATGTCTTGGTTTTCACAATTTACCTGTTATTTCTTCGAGCTCGCTTTTTTTTTGCTTCAGTAAGACCCTGAAGAAGCAATAACATCAACGAAGCAAATAGCGGGCGACATTCGAAGAAATGGATACTAGGGCTATTAACGGAAGAACGCGACCGAAGCGAGACCGAAGCCATTGAAACTCAGGTGACCGGAAACAGGTCCAGTCATCCGGCACATCCAGTGTCGGCAATCTTCCAGTCTAATATTTTAGTGCTTTGTGGGATCGAGCCTAACATCGCTAGTAGCTGCTGATTGGTTGTTATAGATGTTTTTTGCAGCCTGTTTGGGTTCTTCTGCAGGAGTTCACCCTCGCCCCAGTGATAAGTTGTAGCAATGCTGGAATCGGTTTGTAATTCAAAACGTACACTGCAATACATTTAGATGTTGACCATTGCTTTCACTGGGAGTCACAAACCCTTTTGGTGTGCCCTGTAACTAAAAAAGTGGATACTCCAGAAGCTCGGCCATCGGTTTTAGGCCCTTCTCAGTTTTTGATAAAGACAATCTAACGCCCATTAAAAAATGAGCCGAGAAGAAACGTGGTTCGAACAGCCAAAACAAACATGGTGAACATTTTGTTGGTGATTGCTTAGTACTGACCTGTTTTACGAACCAAAGAGCCTATTGTTATTGCTGTGGACTGTGCGGAAGTGTGTTGAGGTCAGGTTTCCCGGTTGTACAAACCTGACCTCCACACTTTTCCAGTGGGAGGGACTACGCCAGTGTGACGCGGGACGTCAAAGCATTCACTGTTGATTCAGAACGTGGTATAAAAACAATAAATACAGGGGGAAAGAATAAAGAAATGAAATAAAGCAAAATTACGATCCTACGCAACGGTACACGTGCGATCTAATGGCCCCCCTTGCTTGGTAATTTGTCAAGCGTAAGCCCAGGGCTTTCCTTTTGACTTTGGCTGCCTCAGAACAGACGAGCAACAATTGTATTCGCGTAATGACACTTTCTCGGGAACTTTAGGGAAGCGGAAGCTCTCTCTCGTTATTTTATCTCCCTGTCAAGATCCCCGCAAGCCCGCATCACCTTATCATCTTCTGTTTCATGCTGTCGCCAGAAGAACAATAATTTGATAACAAGGCCTTGCGACTTACCCTCGCCGCCTTGTCGATATCAACTCATCGGATAGGGACGACCATGTTCGATCCCACTGTGATTCGTTTTTCTCCCGCCTTTGAAATACTTAGCGCCATTCACATGAGCATACCCGATCTCTGAGAGATGATGCTGTTCTCAAATACTTTCTGCTTTCCTAGAAGGGGCTCTTTAGGCAAACTATAGTCTAGATCTGCAGCCGGGTGTAGTTCTCTGAAGCGCGGCTGACTGGACGTATTCGGAAAGATAGACTTATCCAAGGTTGGTGGGAGTGATTGCGAGCTCAACTAGCCACGAACGAAGCGTGGTATTGAGGCTAAGCTAAATGGAGCCGACATTGTGCATCTCTAGATTGCGCTATTACGTGCGGATGACGTAAATTTGATAAGGGCCGTTGAAGCGAAGTTGCCGCTGCCTGGAGAGTGTAGACCCTATAGCAGGTTGGTGAAGGAAGCACGCAAGGTGAGTCCAGCGTCAATGTAATGAGTAGGATGGCAAGTTGGGCTAGTTGGTGCAATTAAGATTCATCGTGAAAAACAGCGCAAGGAACGCGGGGACAAAAAGAAGAGTGGACGATGCCTTAACATTCGACTAATGGAGCATAGACGTTCTTTGAAGGGCGATGACTATTCCCACGTCGCACAACACTGCAAAAAATGTAAAGATTGTTAACCTGTTTTTAAGGGCACAAAAGTAGTAGCCAAACATAAAAACCAGCATGTCCGAGAGATAATAGACGGCTTCCATATCAGAAGGAACGAGGGCAAGTGAGTTAGTGTTCCTTCTCTGTCATTACTTGACAAGGAATTTCAGTTTCTTATCCGCTAGCAGATTGTGTAACTTCTTGGATGCCGTTTCATCGCGTGCCACAGTGTTTTAAAGATGTTAATTTGTTGTCGCTCACACGCTTTGTCCGTGTTATCTGTTCGTACGATAGTATGGTTTTTGTGTATAAATACGTGTTTTCTTTATAATAAACTTTCAGTTGCAAGTCAGCGCTGTGCATCGTCCACTCTTCTTTTTGTCCCGGTGTTCCTTGCACTTCAGGTACCCGTGCACGAGTGCTCGGCATTGTTTTTTATTTTTAATTGCAGACACCATGCACAAACGACTTATTCAACAGCTTAGCTGTCATTAAATACATTCGCAAGGGCATGCCACAGTTACCTGCAGGGACGCATATCCAAAACTGCCGTCCGCATCCTCGAAACCAGGGGACAGCTACCCGAGATAGAAATCATCGGTTTAGCCGGACACACATTCCTCGCCAGTGATGAGGTGGCCCACGCCGCTGCCCGCGCTCATGTACACCGGGCCATTATCTACGAGGGACAACATCGCCTGCTGCTCCGAAGAGAGAACCGCCCATACTGATGAAGAGGGCCTGGCCTGGCCTGCCAGCCAAGGCCATGCCATTCCGGACTAAGGACGCCCCCACCGGGCGGGGGCCCTAACAGCAACACCAGCACTATTGAAATAAACATTTACTTTTCGACCTCCTCTTATCTAGTTTTAAGGCGCATCCCTTTGGCGCCCGTTTTTAGGCTGAGCGCGTTGCCGTCGTCGTTGTTACCGAGCGAACAATGACAAGACCGGAGAGTGAAAGAAAGCAAAGGACAAGACTGTCACCAAATTGTGAAGGGAGGGTAGTTCGCCATTGCGGCTTAGAGAGGCGCTTCTCCGAAAGGGTGCGGGGGAGTGGGGGACAGTATGCTGAACCCACACGAGACGCTCGTCTGCGCGACGCTTGGCTGAAAGGTTAGGGGGAGCTTTCCGGTGACGATGATGGTCGTTCACTTCCTAAGACGGAGTTCACGGTCGTTTCCTGAGACGCACTTCGCACCACCGACGCCGAGGCTCAACATCGCTACCGTCGAGAGAACCCACGAGTGAGTGCGGCCTCAGCGCACTCTAGCAATCAGGAATGAGTGCTGAACTGCGAGTGAGGCAACCGGTCGTATGCTTCGTTCGTCATCCGCTGCAGCTAAACAAGCTGCCCTAGCGGAGGCTGAGCACCGCCGACGTCAGAACCCAGAGTGAGTGCTGAACAATGAGCGAAACAACCGGAGCTTGTGCTTCGTCAGGCGCTACAGATGAGTTATCTCTAACCACACATATATGTCTGTCTGAAATCCTTTGCGCCAACATATTTTGCAAAGTCAAAACAGCTTAACAGCTGCGCCCTAATTTCGCATTAGGGAGTATCGTAATGGCCAGCCAATTTTGTATTACACATTGCGTTAGGCAATTACAATATTGCCTCAGTGCAGTCATTCTACGGCAGCTCAGAGGCGGTCAAAACGGCGCAGAGTGGCGATACGGTCAATCCCAAGTTCGCGCGAGAGCGGATGTGGGCGCCACGGTTACAAGAACAGGATGTTGCCAGTTGTGGTTACTCTCAGCTTTGACAGCGTCGCCATCAGACTGTACTTTGATTTAGGTCCTTTGCGCTACTTTAATTAGCCCTTACTGTTGGGAAGTCTCAACATTACGCTACAAAATATATTTCATCAGTTTTTTCCCCATTAAAACGACCGATTTAGGTAAAGGTGTTTGTTTATTTAGCCCTGGATATAAAGTTTATTACGCTTTATGTCCAAGACTTTTCCCTTTTCTTTTTCGGTTGTCAGCTCTGTTTGACCACAGTACGTGAGCTGAAGCAAGTGACGCGACACCAAGAAGCTCTTCACCTTTTTTTTTTTGTGCCGCCTCCGCCCTTTCTGCGATTACACGAAACAGCATTTTTAGACCTGACAGAAGAAGCAAACTTCAACAAGAACGGGAGGCTTTCAGCTTCAAGTAATATTCTGGGCGTTTTGAAAAGCCTAGAAATATTAGTGCCTTAAAAACCCGCCAAAATAGCAGCGCATAGTAATAATCAACGTGTGGCAAAAGCAATGGCACTTAACTGTGATGCCAAATGGTTTGGCAAAAAAGCATGACTCCCAGTTATTTTTCTATTGCAGGTAATTACGCACCTCATAATACTCACTAGAAATCTGTTTTTATTCAAATGTCCTACAAGAAACGACGAGGATAAAAAGTAGTCCTCTTTTCTACCTTAAGAGCAGCCCGAGGACAAAATATTCGATCATTTTAATAATTTAGCGACATTTTTGTTCAGTTTATCAACGACGTTAGGGAAACCGCAATCATTTTCGCAGTGTTTGTCGAAGCCAATCACCATGTCGATAATGCGTCGGGATTATGCGCGTCGGCATAGTTCTGCGTGTAGCCGGCAAACAATATTCTTGTTTGCATTAGGGAGCAGCCCGCCTTTCAGCAAAACGGTACAAAACTTCCACCCTCTTAAAGCAGCCCGCAATCTTTACGAATATAATTTTTTTGTACATTTTCCCCCGCATTATCATTTGATTGTCTCAGCCACTACAATTCTTTTTCACCGGCAACGATCATTCAATTTCCCTGTATAAATCGTTTTCTTCGCGGATTTACTTTCTCTTCTAAAGTTCAATCATTTTCCCCCAAAAAAGCGCGTGCTAAATGGTTTGCTCGAGTGAGCAACACAGCATGCCCTTAGGCGCATTGCTGATTATGGTCGTGCTGCAAAGCGTCGGCCTTAACGCGAAGGTTAGCAGCCACCTGCCAAACTACAAACTGTTTTCTGGGGGCACTCGATTACAAGTACCACAAAGAGTCTTTTGCTCTTCCATACAAGCAGGAAGTTTTACTCTAGTTACCAGAAGTTTCTTCGAAATGTTTGGTTTGAGTTTACATTACCACGGAAACACCCCGTATTAAAGGGCAGAGTTTACATAAGGCGCATTTGAGAAATAAATGGTTGCTATGAAGCGATACGGCGGTTTCTATTTCTTCAGCAATGTGGCAGTTTCTATCAGAGCCCACAAATAATTATACACGCCTAAAAGGAGCTGTTCTTTACGGGCAATCCGCCTGCGGGAACAGAGCAACTCAGATTGAATAATAAAATGTCGATGCAATGGTATTTATCATGAGTAATGATAAAAGAACGGTGCTGTGAAGCAAGTTCTTCCTATAATTTTCAAAGTAGTTTATGAGGCCTCGTTGTTGAGTTTTGCTGTGTTCGGCCACATATTAATTCCAGCTGTACCAGAACGTTTAGCACACCGACGATTGAAAACATTACTAAAGAGCTGACGTGCTTCTCACGGCCGCTTGGCAGAAATAACGGCAATCTTATCAAAGTGCCCTTCATAAACACTTTGCTTTCGATGACAAGTGGGCGTTATAAACGCCTTTCATAAAGTTTTTCACATGAATAAAAAAGCAAAGTACATTCTAACTCTAATTTCGGTTTAAAACAACTTTTACAGATATAATAACACCATAGCAAGCCGCAGGTATGATATCTAAAGCAGCGGCACTATAGCTTTCGAACACTTTTGCAGAAGGCATCTGACAAGCCATAGTTTTTCTAGGCACATTTACAAGGTTTCTAAGCCTAATTTTTTGCAAGCTGGAGAAAAATGGCTGTCTTTCGAAAGAAGCTTACATGAAAATGTATCAAACCGAACGCCATCGGTTTCTGCCGGGTTGGATGGCGCCAGATTCTAATCGCATTGGTTTGCATCACCAGCCCACACCGATTGATTTATTGAACGATCATTGAAGTTCCATGGTAATAGCTTTATACGGTGTCGCGATATGAGCGTAGAATACTGAAGTGACGACTGATTCAAATTGTTAGAGGTGCACGTTGGCCAACCTAGGCCCCGCCAACTGCGGTTTACTTGTATTTTCGAAGGTGTGCTGTTATTCACGAAGTTGCAAATTTGATTCCCGGCTGCGGACGCAGTAACCACGATAATGACTAAATATGAACACTTCAAAGTGAGAACGATTACTGGGAACACTACAACCCCCTGTACGGCACGCCCTATAGGACCGGAATAGCTTTTTTGCGTTAAACCCCGATGCGAAACTACAAGACTTGTTTGCTCGAGTTGGATTTCTATCGTCTGCACTAATCCATGTTCTGTTATATGATGTAAAATGAAGTCAAAGTGTAACTTTGGCGTCCTAAAGGTTATTTAAACCTGCCCTGTTTCTCCGATTTATTTTTTTTGCTACCATCCGACACTAACGGTGTAAAGAATCGAACCATTCAAACTGATACGCTGCACAGTATGTCGAAAGCATCATGAATTTCCTGGAAATATTTTCTCAAAATATTCTCTTCTCGATCTAGCTTCATTTTTAAGATTTACTGCAACTCCACCTACCCCCTCCATACTTTGATGCATGCAATGCGGTACATTAAGATGTCACCCCGTATCCATGTTAACCCCTCTAGGTAAGGGGTTGACATGGATACGGCGTGACATTTTAATAAGGGCTAAGATGACGTATAACACCGAACTCTGACAGCGGATCCCGGGAGAGAGAAAGCAGACAGAGCAAGTCTATGCATATTCCTCTTACTGTGAGCGGCCACCCAATACTGTCACCCTCGACAATAATGGCCGCCAAGACGTCGTCACCACCAACCGAGTCAGGACCGCTTATGTCGCCTCTCCGACCCAAAGACCCCGTTCCGGAATTCCCAACCTCAACCGACCAAAGACGTCACGTGGGCAACAGAACGGCATCCGGCTCTACGGGGGAGAGCCCTGTAGCGACCGGTGGGCCACGGGTCCGCCGTGCCGATGATGACGACGACGATGGCGGGAGCTGCTCTAGTGTAGCAAGCCCACACCCAAGCCTGGATGACGCCTGTCGCTTCTCACGATGCGCAAGCTAACGCGCGCTTGGTATTTTTTTGCTAAAGCCACTGCCTGAAGGTCGTGCCGCGCGCTTCGCGGGGGAGCTTTTTTGTCTTAGTATTTTTGCAAACGTCAACGTTCAAAGCTTATGCTCAAGCTTAAACAGCTCTGCTGTTAAAAAGCTTCAGACACAATAATGAAGGGACACTTTTTTCACGTACAAAAATAAATTCACGCGTCCAGGAAGCACCCCAGCCTTCTGAAGCATGTCTTTTTTCTTGGTTTTATTTCTTCTCCCTAATGGCGTCAGGTCTGGCAATAAACAGTAGAATTTGTGAAAAAAAGTCAGACTATCTGGCCAGAGACCTGAACAAAAGGACACGTCAATAACTTGATTTCGACATGGGTGGTAATAAAGGGCGATAGCGCGCGCCAAAACGATATGTTCCCCATTCTAAAAAAACCCATGTATAGTACATGACTGATACAAAGCTGAGTAAAATCTTTGCATTTTAACAATGACTTAAAGTTCTATTGTGCCTCGTTTGCACATATTATTTTGCACATATTATTTAGGGCGCAGCCCATCGGTGGCCGCATCTGTGGTTTCGCACCGGTGATGGCGGTGTAACCAAGCGAACGATGGGAATCTCCAAGAGGGAAAGGAAGCAAAGGGAGAGACTGTCGCGAAATATGAGGGGAGGGCGGTTCGCCGTGGGGGCACGAGAAGCTGCTCCGAAAGTGAAGGGGGGGGGGGGGGAAGGGGGGGCAGTATGCTCTGCCCCTATGACACACTCGTCTGGGTGACGCTTGGCGAAAACGTGACGGGGGCCTGTCCGTGACGATGATGTGCGTTCGCTTCCTAAGATGCAGTTCGCGGTCCTTTCCCGAGACTTATTTTACGCCGCCCACGCAGAGGCTCACCATCGCTGGCATCAGTGCGCTGGAGCACTCAGGAGTGGGTGCTGAACTGCGAGTGAAGCAACCAGTCGTGTGCTTCGTCAGCCGCGTTCCGTAACCACACAAATATGTCTGTTTGAAATTCTTGGGCTCAGCATATTTTGCACGGTAAAAACAGCTAAACACATGTGCCTAAATTTAGCATTAGGTAGTATCGTAATCGCCAGACAATTTCTTTTTTCCAGTTACCCCTTTTCTTCTTACCAACAGCAGCTGTGGTTAAGATTGGCTTTGCCACACTAAAACACCGCAGGTGGCAGTGCACGCTTTACAGGAGTAGAAGACGGCCGGCCGGTGAGCGGGGGGGAAGAGGGATTAAAAACGAGTCTAACAACTAAAACAAATTTGCCCCTTCAAAAGAGACACTCCGCTAAGTGATCATGACAACAAATCAGTCTACGCAGAAGCATGGTTTCATGTTTTTTTTTCCATCTCCCATTTCAGCCTGTACATCAACCATGTTTATGAACGGCTTCGCTACAGGAAACTTTCAACGCTACTGCGTCTTCTGTTGAGCGGGTTAGAGTAAAAATAGACGACGATAGGATGCAGTATGTTAAAACGTTGCCCGTCCCACGAAGCGGGTCGTTGTAAAATCGTTTGATTACACACATTTTTTGCTTATTCAAATCTACCTTGCGTTCTTTATCCCACCTTTCCTTTATGTGCCGTAGCCGCACCTCTTCAACCACCAACACATTTTTACAAGTCGCGCTTATTGTTATTTCGTGCGTGACATTGACCTGTATGTTGTTCTTTAGACAATAATTACCACCCCTGAAGTTCATGTGACAGCAGAAGACATTTTCATATAGTTAGAATGTCTAGTTTCCGCTGCTTCCGCCGTGTGCTGCGACTCTCGTCTTTGTACCATTCGACAAAAGAGCATTATTTTATTGCAAATAAAATCTTGCACCCGATTGCAGCGACTCATCAAGTGCCTTTTTGATACTCGGCTTCAGGGCACCATAACTGCTCTGTTGTGAAGCTCCGCTTTGAAGGAAACTTGCGCGTTCCCGATGTAGGCATGGCAACAAATTTTACGCTAGGGCTTGAGAAGATCGGTGCTTCCTGTACTTGTTGGAAAGCCTTGGGATTCCATGTTACACGTGGTGACTTGCTTGAATAATTTTTTTGCTATATGAGATTATAGGAATAGTCCTGTGACGTTTACTGTGTGCTTCAAAGCACTCGCGTCGCAACGTACCGACATTCCTCCCCTCGAGTTTACGATTGAGGGTGTACTTCCCGATACGACGCATTGGGCCAAAGTTACCGGTAGAAAGAAAGTGGAAGAGGCAAAGAAAGCCCCGGGGCAAAAAGCGCCAGCTGCGGGAAACAAACAAAAAAAGATACAACACGCGTGTGCACATTTCCCCCAATTTGTTACTGCCGCACATGGGGAACGCGGCCGGACGCAAGGCCAGCATTGCAGAGACCACCGGGGTCAATCGCTGGCGCTCGGGATCTCGCCCTCAATCGAGGCACGAATTAACTGCACCTGCTCTAAGCGAGAGACCCAACGTTGTCGAATGAAGGGCGTTTCAGGCAAGCTGTCGCCGAGAGCCCCTATTGTGACGCGGGGAAAAGGAGAGATCTACGCAAAAAAACGGGCAAGAAAAGGTTCGAGACAATGTTTCGTTTTTGAAGAGTGGGCTGTTCAGACTGACCCGAAAAGAAACAATGTATCGTAGGGGCTGAGGCGTAAATCTTGTTCATGTTCATTGCACCCCCAACTTGCCTTTATGTATAGCACACGCCTTTCTGTGTTTAGTTCATGCCCGTTTTTTAATGCGTAGCATTCTTTGCCGAGTTCCCCACAGCCACGACCATGTGACGCCCACCATTTACACAAAAATGCAGATATCGCGAAAATTCCACCTGTAGTCATTAAAGGGGGGTAAATAGAGAGCTCGTCGCACAAGATTTTGAAAACCTTAAAAATAAGAAAACCAAAAACATTGCGGTAAACGGCGAAATGGGTAACGCCCTGCATTTCCACAATAACTAAGATTTAGCGAAAGTTGCACCTGTAATCGTTAAAATAGCGTAAATGGAGATAATTGGTAGAAAAAAATTCTGAAAAAGTAAGAAATAAGAAAAATATTATAACATACGTAAGATGACGCACCATATAACGCGTGGCATTTTCACAATATTGCAGATGTCGCTAAAGTTTCACTGGTAATCGTTATAATAGCGTAAATATAGATAATTGGTGGAACAAAATTCTAAAAAAACAATAAATGGCAAAAAGAAAAATACCGAAAATGGCGAACTGTGTTACCCCCCGCATTTTCACGATAATGTAGATTTCGCAAAGGTTACAAAAATACTCGTTATAATAGCGGTGTTCGGTGGAAGGAAATTTTTAGAAACTTCAAACAGAAAAAAATATATAAAAATTACGAAAAATGGTAGACCGTATAACGCCCTGTGTTTCCAAAATGTAAATTTCGTGAAAGTTGTAAAGGTAATCGTTATAATAGCGTAAATTGAGGTCATTGGTCGAACGAAATTTCGAACAACGAAAAAATAGGAAAAATAAAAAAAAGAGTTGCGCAGAATCGCAAACCGTACAACGACCTGCATTTCCACAATATTACAGAAGTTCCACCTGTAATCGTTATATTAGCGTAAATTGAGAAAATTGGTCGGAGTAAATTTTAAAACACAAAAAATAAGAAAAGAAAACACGAAAAATGATGAACCGTGTAACGCCCTGCATTTCCAGAATGATGTAGATGTAACCAAAGTTCCACCTGTAATCGGCCCGCCGCGGTGTCTCAGTGGCTAAGGCGTTGTGCTGCTGAGCATAAGGATGCGGGTTCGATTCCCGGCCGCGGCGAGCGCTTTTCGGATGTAGGCGAAAAGCAAAAACGTCCGTGTGGACGAGATTCGGCGCACGTTAAAGATCGCCACGTGGTCAAAATTAATCCGGAGCCCTCCACTACGGCGCGCCTCATCGCCTGCATTGCATCAGCGCATTAAACACTACGATCAATCAAATACACGTGTAATCGTTATAACATCGTAAATGAATATATTTGTTCGAACGAAAATTTCAAAAACTAAAGAAATAACGAAGTATAAAAGAAATTACGAAAAATGCCAACTGTGTAAATCACTGCATTTCGACAATAATGCAAATGTCGCGAGCGTTCCATCTGTAATTGTTATAATAGCGTGAATAGGGATCATTTGTCCTACAGGATTTTGGAAAATAAAAACAATCTTGGCAATTAGAATTTGCATTCAAGAGAAGCGGAATGAGAATGCTATCCGTTGATAGGAAAGTCTGAATTTCTGCAGAATGTTTTATAGCTCCTCACTTACCAGGTAGTTTCTTCTTTTAACAACAAAGAAAAACAGATAATAAAAAGAACATAAAAAGACTGCAAAAAAAACATTAATTTATCATTAATAAAGATTACTGTTCGTTTCGTGATTTAATTTGCTTACGTGTGCATAGCGCACACGTAAGGCAAACAGCTTTCAGCTATCTCATTTGATGAACAGTAGTCGTGTGGTTGCATAGAGGTGCGATATTTAGGACCTGGTGTTGTAGATGCACATTCATTTATCAAAGAAAGTTCTTAATAACGTGACGGATGACCTTCCCACCACATCCAAAGAACCGGGTTTCTCCGAGGCGCCATAATTCATACTCCACGGTGCTATTCCCAGGAGAATACACTTATTTAAATCATGAGAAGCCCTATTCTTATTCACAACCACTTTCTCATGTAATTTGCACTACATGAAGCACCGCGGGCCGGCCCTTTTATTACGTTACGTCGTTTCTTGGAGCCACATTGACCACGGTACGCGGCAAGCATCCCTTTTCGAAGAACCGTTCGCTTGATTGCACTTTGTTATTCATGCATGCAAAAGTTTATCGGCAAACTCTTTGAGCCACACCAGCGCTTGTATGCTTAACCGGACTCACTGCAATGCGATTGTTGCCAGGGGGCGCTTATGATAGTGCAACTGTTATGGCGGAGGCTTTCAAAACAAGGACGAAGCATTCTCTCTTCAAAGTGATATAGAATACGTTCGAACAGGGCAAGTATTTTCAGCGAACCCACCTTGTTATTTTGTTAAAGTGTGGCTCAAGCTCTATCTCAAAGGACGAATGACCATCACATTCCGAGTGTCCCCCTGGCTCCTTCTAGAATGCCTACATATAGCCTGAGCGCCGAAACTTCGTTCCGTGGTGGAAAAAATTCAAGGCCGGCAACTTTAAGTAAAGCGTTTATTCATAGCTCATTGTTGACTTTTATCGTATGACTGAAATGATTTAATCAGATACTTCATCTTGTTTTGGCAAATAAACCGCTCTTGATGTGAGATATTTCACGTATAACGAAATGTATAATGCAGAACATTCACATCTAGCCCCTTGAGCAACCCGACTCGAAGCTGCTTTCCTAAGCAATAATTTAGGCACGAGGGTTAAAAAAAACTCTTCCTTTTTTGTAAGTACCGCAAGGCAGGGCATGCTCACACAGGGATATTCATTTTTAGGCTGTACTCTATGAACGAATAGGCAATAAGATCCGCAGCACCGGGAACACCAAAAAGAAAGAACTCCGAAAAATAGTGTGCTTTTAAAGCTACCAGAGTGTGGACGAGGGCACGCAAAAATTCGACGATGACATAAAAACCACCACGGTGCAAGTGTTCGCAGTAAAGCTTGGGATAGGGTGCCCACGATGCCAAAGACCAATTAGTGGTAACGTCGCCCCCTACATCAAATATTTTCCGTAAAATGTTGGCCGGTGGTCATTCCCGCAGCGAACTCGAATGGTGCCCCGCGCCAGCCGATTTTTTTTGCGTGCCTGGGCTATCGCGAAGCGTAAAAGGGCGAACTTTTAACGCTCTTCCGGACCATTTCCCGCTAAGGGCCATCTCACTGCCTCCACGAGGACGTTTCTCTGTGAGATCCGTCTGAGTAACCATTTTCCTGTTTTGTTTTAGCAGATTCTTTGGGAGGGGCGTTCTGCCGTTTTGCGGGAGTCAAGCTCTGAAGGGGGCTACAGTGATAGGTTAGGTTGGACGAACTGAGTTTATTTCACCCACATTTCCTGTCACAACCCGTTATTTGAGTAATTTATTGCTCAGCAGTTCACAGGATCTTTTGTGTTTTCCTTAAGAGTACTTGAAGGCCAGGCAGCACTCGTTTGTTCACCTTACTCGGACCTAATGGCAACTTTGTACACATTCGCTTCCTCTATTGGAGCAATTTTTAAGCCCACTGTCGACATATCCGTCTTCCTCTGCTGCGGCGGGACTGTGTTACCGCCAACACTTCCATACAAGCCCAATTAGTCATCCCCATCCCCTGACGTTAATTAGGCATCTTATTATCCACATTAGTTACCTAATTACCAACCCTAATCAGTTCCCCTAATCACCCGTCAGCTCAATATTGACTTTGTTATTCACTGAAATCACTGGGTAATCTACTTTATTCGCTGCGTCATACATCCTTATTCGTTGAGCTATAAACTTCAATTGCTTAGTCATTTATCTGAAATTTAATTTCAGCTCACGTTAAAGATCCACAGGTTGCTAGAATTATTCCGGAGCCAACCACTACGGCACGTCTAATCTCGTGTGTATCGTCGGCGTGTTAAACCCCACAATCAATCAATCAGCTGAAATTTAAAAGTAAACATTTTAAGAATATTCGATTTACCTTCATTCGCCTGCATTAACTATGCTATACCGTAATTCCGAAAGTCACCAGCATAGGTAGGTTATGTAGTTAGCAACCAGTGGCGTGACGCAAGCAATACGTGAAATCTCGCTCGGCCGCAGCCCATGAGATTATGTAGCCGTGTGGCAACGAACTCGACTCCCAACCTGGAGGCCCCAGCTCGTTTTCCATGGTGCCCTGCAGCAACAAACAACAAGCACTTGAAGCGCCCTGGATGGTTCATATTGCAGGAATAAGTGTGCTGAATGAGAACAAAAATGTCTCTGCCTAACGATGTCCACAAATACCAGAAGGCATGTAAATACAAGCAAATATATAGGCTATCAATAAACCAAAGACCTTATACGCACGCGAGTAGTAATGTTAGCATATCGCTGGCTCTCGTGTGTTCTCGCATTAGGCAATTCCCATATTCATGTTACTGCACTTGTTAACACTTGAAAAGTTTTGAACACGCCGGAGGTATTGATGTGGGTGTTGAAATCACTGTTGTTGCTCTTGAGTGCTTAATAGGCAGCCTCCACGATCATTGAATCTCACCAATAAAATATTCGTCATTGTTTGGAATTTAGGCGAATGGTGCAACTACAATAACGTCATAAAATCTTAACAACCCATGTCCTGCGGGAAAGCGGAGGAAGCTAAACGAAAGAACTCTGCAAAAGCGAACAAACAAGGTGCCACAGCGAGAAACTAACAAGGTAAAGAAACGATGCCACTTCCCTTCACGCCAAGTCGCTGCATTGGAAAATTGGTCGACGCTTAAAAGAAAGTTGTGCGGATTTCCACCTCTGCAGGCGAGGGACTACAGGGGCAGCTTGTTACGCTCTAAGCGTCCTCTTTACTTCCGGCTGTCCTTATCATCCTGGGTCACAAGTGCTTGCGTCACAAGTGTGAGCTCTTTTCTATCTGGAGTACGTGTTCAAAGACAATACACGCCAGCCAAGTTTGCGCCTCAGCGAATGCCGTTCTTTACTTTCGCTGACCGCCCTGTCTTCCTACATTGATGGTTTGTGTTGTTGCTCATCAGCAAGGCTCATTATCCTGCTCGTGAGCTCCGAACTGACAAAACTTAGCGTAAAAACGTGAGCAGATTCTGCCGAATTCTTTTGTCCTGTACCACTTGCGAAACTGCACACACTACTTATTTTTCTCGCTATTTTTGTTGTAAATATTTTAAGCGTGAAAGAAGGATTTTGCCTGAAATTCTGTTAGTCCAACACTGACAAACATGACAAAATATTTATGCAGTAGCCCTTCGAAACATCATAGAAGAGTTGCATATTCGGCCGACGCCCCTTTCCTCTTCTCGCTTCCTCCTCTCTAATCCCGAAAAAATAAAACGACAAGATAGGTCATGTTTTTTTACAGTTAAAAAACCAAGTTTATCGAACTACTCAATGCCCCACTTTCGACATGCGGTTTCACAAAATCTGTGAAGGGTAGATTTAATTAATGTGAAAGAAAGCGCACTGTTTTTTCAGCAAATTTTGGGCACTCTTGTGTTGTGCAGAACTGGACCATCAGTCCAAAGATATTTACTTATATATTTATTTCAAAATAACCCTAAAGGCTCCCGGCCGAAGGTACTATATAGGGTGTACATCACATCACAATGGTAGGAGATCAATAAAAATTTAATTAAAACAAAACACTAAAACAAATAGGGTAAAATAAATAACAGTGCCTCAGGTAATAAAAAGAAACACTTGCAAAGACGACCTACAAAAAAGTTCTGGGAGAACGACGCCAAAATTGATAAACGTCACACGCACGTTTAGTAGTGTGGGGAAAGAAAGATAAAAATAATTAGAAAATGAAAACATAAGATTACAAATGAGGGAGCGAAATGGTGTCAGGTCTGGATGTTTCTGTTTAGAGCATCTGTAAATTTCGAGACATTTGTTTCGATTACGATTTGTAATGGGAGATTATTCCATTCTATCGCGTTTCTAGGTATGAATGATTGAGCAAATGTGAGTGAACGACACGTGATGCGTTTGACATTGTGTGGATGATCAAGACGCGGGAAGATGGCTGAAGGTTCACGTATGAAATAACTATGAAGAGACGCATGATATTAAAGTTTGTCAAATAGTGTTAAACGAGATACACAACGATGATGGGATAAGGTTTCAAGCAAGGCGCGATTTTTAATTTGTTACACTAGTGTGACGTGAATATTCTGAACAGATGAAGCGTGCAGCTCGGTTTTGCAGGGCTTCCATATCAGTTATTAGATTTACCTGATGAGGATCCCACATGGCTGTAGCGCACTCTATTTTAAGATTTATTAGTGTGGTGTATGACAATTTGCGCAAGTGTGCCGGAGCATGTTTAAGGTTGTGTTTCAGAAAGTCAAGAGAACGGTTTTCAGATGCGAGAATATGGTTATGGTTGCATTGATTTCATTTTCATTGCGAGATGTTAAATAAGCGAAAAAAAGTTCTGAAGACTACTGTTCGCATTCAGTTTCTGAGGAGTGACTTCTTTATTGGCGTGGTTTAGCTTACTTTTGATGCCATGTGGAAATAATGTAGGCGGTACGAGTTTCAAATGGGACAGCAGAAGGCATTAAAAACTAATCGAAGCCTACACTTGATACAAGCTAAACAAGTTCAGTGTTACTTAACGAGAGCGCCCTATTTTCAAGCTCCCTGCCTCATTTGACAAAAAAAACTCGAGTGGTGGTGCATTACGGCAGTACACAGCGAGCACAGATTTAATGATGTGAGCGCCCTGCAGCATTAAGAAGAATTAAAAAGAAAGCCCGGCCTTCCCCCCAAAAAACCATTGGGTGCTTCGATCTGTTTTAATTAAGCCCCAGCGGCCCGACCGCACTTCGATCTACGTCGTTAAGGTCAGTGAGATGTGGGGAGAAGTCATGACAACGTCACTTAAGCTCTAACTCGGGACATTTTCTCTGCAATGTAACTGTGACGGTTGCACTTCGGTCATCCATGCCCTTTTTTATTGATATAATTATAATGCATTTAAGACCACTGCGGCTGATTCGATCCAATGTTCCAGGAGGTCACTATTCGGAAAATTGTGTTCTTAAGCGGCGATGCAGGTAAAAGCGTACGATCAAAAAAAAAATTAAGGGCGGTGTTCTGTTTATTGGCTGCCGCAGCTGCGGCATTATTCTCTACTGTTTCCCAACACAAAATGCTGAGATTCATATTGGTGTGCGAAGGTGATTCAGCGGCTTCGACATCATTCAAATGTCGCTGTTGACCCTACAGCTTCGCACATCAAAATGAATGTCGATGACGTCATCAAAGCGACGCCACCATAAAAGGCTTTAAGCATTGCATAGGCGTATTGCTGAGAGGGGCGTAAAGAACAGTGAACTTTTTATACCAGCTTCTGCTTGAAGAAACATAAGCTTTTGTGATGTTTTTAGTTTTGTGATGTTCTTTTCCCAAAGCTGTTGGGAAAATAAAAGCGATATAAAGTAAAGAAAAGTGATGTAAAGAGTACTAATAGGTTTCAACGTTTTCTTAGTATGTTTTGCAAATCTTATACAAACTTTTTCTGATTTTTTTTTCAGTCTTTTGCATGTCCTCGCGAATTTGACAGGCGGTGTCCATTTCACTCCTGTCTGATTCAAGAACGTACTGGGAACCCTTGTACCTTGCGCAAAGGAGGTCGGACAATTATACCGGCAGAGCGATCGCCGTGGCATTCGATTTAGCGACTGTACTGTAAACGTCTATATGTTAAGCGCCTTGGTCATCGTAGGCTTCCTGTCGGTTTATAATGGAGCCCAAGTTCATTCAACATATCATTGGATCTTCGTGATTATTAGCCCCTGAACGTCCGTGGTCTGCGTGGACGTGGTCCCGAGCCAATTTTTCTATGCTTCCCTATGAGACCTCCGGTCCCAAAGCAGTATTAGAATTTCGCTCGAAATGTGCAGGACTCCTAAGCCGAGGTAGTACATTATTCACAGAGGACGCTTTATATCGTGCTCATATCTCCATTTGTTTTCGCTGTGGAGACAGTATTGTACCAAAATGATATCGAAGGGCCACACGGTGACATACGAGCATCTTAACGATCATCATAGGCACTCTCTGTCCTCACTCACTGAAGGAAGCCTTTCGTTGGAATGAGTTAAATTTGGTCCTCTTTGATAATTTTTACTTGTAGCAGTCGCGATGTCTTCCTCAACCTCCTTCGTACACCAAGCGCAAGGCTCTCAGGAAGAAGAATCGGTAGCGTCCTTTATCATTTCGCTTCCCATTGGCTATGCCAATTGCATTTGTTGCGAACAAGCACAGTGTGACCTCTCATTTAGCGGTGCAAAATAGCGCCCGAGTCACCATGCCTTGAGTGACCCCCACGGTGGCTCAGTCGCTATGGCGTTGTGCTGCAAAAGCCCAAAGACGCGGGTTTGATCCCGGCCACAGTCGCTGCTTTTTTGATGGAAGTGAAAAGCGAAAACGCCGCTGTGTAGAGATTTCGGCGCAATTTAGAGATCCTCAGGTGGTCAAAAATGGCCGCGCCGTAGTGGCTCAGGAGCCACTACGGCGCGGCTGATAGCCCAGGTGTACCTTCGGCGCGTTCAACCGTGCAATCAAACAACCACGTCTTAGTGGCCACCGTTAGTACAAAAATGTGCATGCTACTCGCGAACGCTTCTGGCGCGAACGTTCAGAGCCGTCGTTAACAATAGTTCTCGTCTTCATGGTCACTGCCCAGAACACCAATTTCTTTTCTATCCTGGTACAGTGGGCGTATATGTATTGTTTTGTATCCGTGAACAGGTCATTGAGCAAAGCAATCGAAGAAAGCGAACCAGGTACTGTCTAGATTGGACTACGTGTCGAGCTGGATAGGTGTCTCTAGGTACGTAGTCCATGGCCTTGGTGAAACTGGAACGGTGCGAGTCGCGCGTCTCTCCTTCGTGTCTATTTGTTTCTTTCGTTCTTTAAACATTTTATTTCTGCCCTTAAACGTGCAGTATTGAGAGTTACCGATGTTATTCCGTTACGTAGTAGAGTGTTGGATGTGTCTGAAGTTTGTAGTTGTGGTGGCTGTTTCAATCTATGGATATGTCTTTTTAATAGCTTTCCTAATATGACAGTCGTTGCCTTTCATCCTAAATTTCAAGACAATGAAATTTGTTTGTGCGAAAAAGAAGCCAAACCGGTACAAGCATCATCCAAATTAGTAAAGGGCACATTACAGTTTTCTAATCGGCCAGTTTTATAAAGAAATGATGGTACGTTCTTAGTGATTGAGCTCTGGCCCATGTTTTGAAGCGAACGCGTGACAGACTGGCATGCGTCAGCTTTACACTCAATTTGTTCTCTGAACAAATGCCTAGTTCCCTCCACGCAGTCATTTCCGCTTGAAAGATGCCCAAGGGACGTGTTGTTAAAATGGCACTCGCTGAGCTTTTTGTGTAACCCAAAAAGGCATCGTTCTTCAGAGTAGTATATTGCCTTCTACTTGCGGTGTATACTGACCGCGCTGATTAGGTGCTAGCGGAAAGGAGTAAATCGTTAAAACACGTGTTCTTGTCCAAATATGTCCATTTCGGAGCATTTCTTACTTATTGTTCCGTATGTCATCCACAAGTCCAAATCTGAGTTTCTCCCGCGAACTAATTGCCTTACAGGTGATTGCTGTGCTTTATTCTTGCCTCCCGTTTGATTTTTTGCCTAATGTTGTTGCTCTTCGAGCAGTCTTTCTCGTTTGCTGAATTTCCAAAATGGGTGGAATAACGCAGAACTAATGTTTCACATTCGACACGAGTGGCGCCTATTGCAGAGCTAAGAAATATTTCCGCTCACTGCTTTTGAAATATGTATGTGTACGATGAACTATTTCGAGGATGGGGATGTTGAGGTAATTCAATTTGTCCGTCTTATTACGAAAAATAAATGATTAAAAAAAGCTGCAGAGGTCATCTACGCTTGAGTGCTAAGATGAATGACGCGATAGCGTTACTTCGACTCCGCGGAAGCGTTTTGGAACTAAATTTCTGCATTTACTATGTAGTCTTCACGAGAAATGAAGGTCAGCGAAGACAGAAGAGCTGACGGGAAGGGTGTTCAATCGCCATGTGCCAGAAGAGAGTCAGATCCTCCATGCTTCTTTGGTTTAGGATGGGAGCGTGAAAGGATGCGGCTCCAAGGTTTTGGTCGGTCTGAGGGAGGGAGAAGGTGGCAGCGTAAGTGTTTCGAAGTGTTATTTTCTAATTTATGTGCCAGACTTTAAGTTTTGCTTTTTTGCGACGAGAGAGAGAGAAAGAGAGAGAGAGATAAAGTTGAGACGCTTGTTGTGGAAGAAGTACTGGAGGGTTTTCGGAGAAGGGGGTAAACAGATGTGAAAGAGCTCAATGAGCGGCACTTGACGGCTAGGCCATGCATGCAGACGTTCCTTCTCTTGCCCTTCCAATCAGTTCGCGCTGATTCTGAGATAACGAGCTGGTCAAAACTGCCTCCAATTTTTTAATGCAAGTACAATGTGGGATATTTGAGTTCTTTAGAAAGCGCAAAACTGAAAAAACGCAACACACACAAAAAAAAACACAGGACGAGCGCTTAAGCGCTCGTCCTGTGTTTTTTTCACCATTTAGCCTCTTTTCCGTAACCTAGGCATGTAACTAGGTTACGGAAAAGAGGCTAAATGGTTCCCTGAATTTAGCAGTGATTTAAGTTAATCTATGATGTTCCCAGCCAATATCTTGGCCCACATTTATTCGTAGATAATTGGGTTGGTCTACCCAGAACAGAGTTAGCAATTTTTCGACACGGACAGCCCCCTTAAAGGAGCCATGAGGAGAAAATACAACTTCGTTTAATTTGAAAGAACTAGGATCCAGTATCTCACTCAGCTCCATTAAAGCCACAAAAGATGTTTTTTAACGAAAAAAAGCAAGAAAACTTTCAAATTTTGTGCCACAGTGACGTGTTATGAGCAAGAATTGACGTCATACGGGCCAACAATAAACCATATTTTTCAGTGCGTTAACTGCACGTTAGCATTCAAGTGATGCCGTCAAATGGAACTAGAGGCCCCATTACAGACGTCCAGTCATGTGTCGTCGCGACAGGTCAGTTAGGCGGCGGCCAATCGCAAATACAAAGGTTCCGTAACGTCATAGAAAAGTCGCGGGAAATTGGCTAGGGGGTCGCGACTCCTTCACACGTTTTTATTAATATCCTCCGTTATTTGTTCGAAGATTGCGATGATATTGGTATCATTGTTATCGGGACTAAGCAGGCTTTCTAATAAACCCAACATGTATTTTGTCTTCATGGCTTCTTTAAGCAAGGAAGAATATTGTGTTTCCAGGCGTAGGATTTCGAGACGTTACCTTTTTTCGGTCAGGAGAGTGCTGTAGTCGTGGTCGAAAGTAGCATGGTGTGTGAGTTTGCGAACCTTTTGGTCGGTGCCTCGATCTCTTCAAACCCTTGTGCCCGGGTGTCCTAATGACGTCCTTAACTTTATATCATTACGGACTGGAATATATTCACAAATCTTTCAGCTATTCTGCCTGCAGCGAACAGCCTAATGCCCTTAAGAGTCTGGAATGATGTTACACTTCTGTTTGCTACTTTAGCTATTGGGATTGCCAAGAGGATGGCTCCGACGTCCGCTTCTTTGTTCCAATAAGGTACGAGGGTCATGCAGTCACAAAAATTTTCAGAATAGGCACCTGCGACAATTCTTGTGAATGCTCGCATCAAGTGTCATGTATTATGTCCTTCCTGGCTCTTACGACCGAAGAATTAAAACTAATCCAGAATTTTGGTGCCATCTGTCGCATCAGTGCTCAAGAGGGGGCCAACAGGCGCATGAAGAGTGCACGAGGTAAATATTATTCCTTCGTCTAAAACAAGATCCATGGCCCTATTTCTACTTTTGTTATACCCTAGCTTCCGTGATGCGGCGTTGTGCCTACTTTATATGCCAGGAAGTACAGGCAATCTGTCTTAATTAGCTAACAGCCCCTTTAATAAGAACTTTTTGTTCTTTTTGTAGGCCCGTCGGATATCATGCCTGGGTTTATTTTTGTGGCTCAAGTAGAGCCAAAGTATTCATAGTAGTCAAACAAACTTGGTGAAGTAAGACGCTTTCACTGAGATGAATAAGTCATATCGTAATTAAGGGAAATTCGTAATCTGTCACGCGTTTGTTTGATGTTTAGCAAAGTATTTCCTAGGCAAGAAACTGGCATTGTTTCCATGTGAACTTTGCATCCATTTTACGGCCCGTATATAGATTAGGATCTTGCTTCGAGAAGCTCCTCGCAAAGTATATTGTGCTTGTCTTCGAATATGTGAGGTTTTTCGACTTACTGCATCGGAACCTTACATGTTTTCGTCGCAGTTAGCTCTAACGCCAGCATCGTAGGCGCCCTCTCGTATTTATCCGCTGACCCATTTTCTCCGGCAGCGGAAACAAGTGTCAAGTACATTCTTTTATCATGTGAAGGCTCGACAGTCATTATAGGACAAACGCTAACAAATAAGAAAATTAGTGAATGTTACGGAGATAAATTCTGAATTCCCCTCCCTTTGCTTCTGGCATCTTCGCTGTTTCTTTTTTGGTTTGCTCGCAGCAGCAGTTCCTCGATCGGTAGTGGCCTAAATGCAACTTCCACAAGGAAAAGAAAATTATTTGCGCAATGCTTACAGCTGTCGCACTTAGTGTTGCAAGAAGTCACCCTGATATATGTCAGCATGATTCTGGTTTCATCTTTCGTGCCCATTTTTAGCCATATCCTTTGAATAGTTTATATGATATTTAATAGTTTTTAGAATGTGTACATCTTAACATCATTAGGTAGAGGGTCATGTATCAATAAAAAATCTTTTTGCAATCATATCTGCAGCGTTGCTTTAGACAAGTCTGTAGAATAATGTATAACATGTCGTGATGTTCAACGTGCACAGTAGTAAAATTGGCGAAGCTTGCAGTAGTTCGCGCTGGGCTTGAACCTGCAGGAGGCTGCAGGACTTGTTTCTCCAGGAGCACTGAGGGGCACATCACCGCGCATTTGTATAAGTTTTAAATTGTCTATTTGCATGTTCCGTCGTCGCTTTGCACTGTGTTAGTAGTATTCAGCGTCATATACACCGATATCTTCGTGTTTCCTCATGCCAAAAATTACATGCGCGGCAGCGTTTCAGAACAGCTGAAGCGTAGCGGCGGCGCGTACGTGCGCGGCGCTTGCACGGCGTCCTGAAGTCGCGTCGAGGTTCTACGGAGCACTTGTTGCGCAGGCTGTGGAGTTGTTGGTCTCTGGGAAAAGCGACGTGTTCCGCGCGATTTTGGCGAGTTTTTTTTTTTGCTAAAGCCACTGCGCGTGCCAGGGACGCTGGACAGTCGCCACGAAGCCCGTCGTCGCGAGCGCTCGGCATTGTCTTGGCATTATAACGCGTCGCGCGTTACGCGTCATACATTACGACCAGCTCCAACAGCTCTGCTGTTAAAAATAAAATTATTGTTTGGAAAGCTGGATCAGAAAGCAATGCCTTCGTTTTAAACTGTAAATTCAGGCTATCCAATATTGAGCTATCGAAAAGGTCACTTATTTCCCAGAGTTCTGCATAGCATTACCCACCGCTCATATTGTAAACTGTGAAGGAATACTTCGTTGCAAGCTACAGTTTCTAAATGAGTTGAAGGAGAAGCCCTTCATGCCAAGTGGAGAGACGGGAATGAAACCTAAAATTTGCTTTCTGGAAAGGCCCTTATAGTATTTATAAAATGTCTGGTTCCTTCTGATTCAATGAGTACCATTTGATGAAAGCGATTTTTAGGTTAAGCCAGCTTAATTAATACCTCAATTCTTGATCACTGCCGTAGTTATCTGGATCTCTCTGGTGTTCCTGGAGATCATGACCCAATAAAGCAGCAAGTTACCCGTCATAGTGAAGAGAGAGCGCAGTAAAGTCGAAGTAACCTTTCCTCATTTGTTACTAATGCAGGTTTTGCAAGGGAGGGTGTTCATGAGACAGCAGTGCTGAAGAAGGAGCCCCAGTTACCATGTTTCTGGTTTTAAGCGGCCTCAAATATCAGACACACACAAAAAAGACAATAAGCACAAAGAAGTCCACACCAAACTTTTCGAGGTTGCGTGTCGCTGATGCGGGAGTAGAAACCTTTTGTTTCCGGGAACTCGGGATGGGAAGACTTCCAAAAGTAGACTTGAACAAAGCAAGCAGGAACCTGCGCAATCTAGAACAGCAAAAAGTAAAATAGCCGGATGTATTGGGACTAACTTTATGCTGTTTTTATTTGTGTGTACGTAATAAGCAACAGCAACAACCACAACAACAACAAAACGAATCTTTGGAACCGCGGCTATCACTTGGCCCTGATGTTTCTTATTCTGGGGCTTCGTAATCTGTTTTCCTTCGCCGTTTCTTTTTCTGTGCCTATTTTTTTTAAGTACGTTTTGTTTCCGGGAAAAGCTTTTCGAACATTTGCGAGGTTGCAAGCTCTGGAAAATCAAAATTTCCTTTTATTACCCACCGCGGTGGCTCACTGGATGAGGCGTTGCGCTGCTGAGCCCAAGGACGCGGAATCTTTTGCCGGCTGCGGCGGCAGCTTTTCTGATTGAGGAAAAAGCGAAAACGCCCACGTGTTCGAGATTTCGGAGCACGTTAAAGGTCCCCAGGTGGTCAAAATTAATTAGGAGCCCTCCACTACGGCGCGGTTCATCGCCCGTGTAGCGTCGGTGCGTTAAACCTCACATTCATGCATATACTTTTATTCAAGCATTCATAAGCTTCGGTTACTTTAGCCATTCATTCAATCAATCAACTGGCATTTATTCACCTTAGTTGTTTTGGGCTCAATAAATAGGCACTATGAAGACAAAATAAAAGGCGATTCATGCTAGGTATTGCATCGTAAGAGGAAAAATAATGCCAATGTCGGTTGTCCTGGTGCGATCGAATGTTTCCCAGCATTTATGTCGACATCATACTGCCAGTGGATCGGCACCGCCACAGGATGCATTCGAAGCTTTATTAGTAGCATAAGTAGTAGTCCCAACCGATGTACCATAGATAATGAAGGAGCACGGTGTGTACATTACGCACTATGTTTATCTAATACGTTCCCTTACACAAAGCCGCTATGGGACTACTATATACTGTGTATAGAGCCTTTTGAGTAGAACAAAAGTTGCTTCGTTCTTTTTGAAACATGACAGGCCTGGGGCCAGTCGGACGTAGAGCAGGCTGCTTGCCTGAATGGGTCGAGGTTTAATTGTATGCGTTCTCATTTTGCGCGATGAATTATTACGCACGTTGGAAATAACTTTAAAGTTGGTTGTCGGGTCATTTGTTTGCCTCAAGAATAATTTAAACAGCGACGAATATACCCAATGACATGAGCTCTTTTGGTCCAAAAGTAATGACGTTTTAAACGATACAGTTGTAATCGTTGAGTGGCCTCTATTGAGGGCTGTCTGCGCATAAACACCGAATCAACCCCTGCTATACCCACTCATCGCATTTTAGGGCCACACCCTTTTCTGTCGCCGTACCGTGCATTAGAGCGTGAGCCATACCTCTCCATGCGCATGCGAAGAAGGCTGCGTTTGAATTTTTGAATCACCAGTCATGTTGTAACTCATCCCGCTAGTCGTGATCACTGAAAATCCAAATGGAGTTAAAAATGAGTGCTTGTATATAAACACCTCCCGTACACTAACCCCTATTTCTGGTTTTCACAACCACTAGTTTATGTATCCTAAAAGTTTTGTAACAGTAATGCCACAGTCAGATGCTCTCAAGGCTCGTCGCTAATTAGAGTGCTTGGCGGGTGAGGGAAAGAATTAAAATTAAAGTGATAAGCAAAAAAGCAATAATAAAGATACTGGAGAAAAACATTTCGTATAAAACAAAAAAACACAACAAATGGAAAAGTTCACGGCGTGTTTCAGCTGACTGTTTATCAAAAAGTTTAGCAGACGTCGCTATACATACGGACATGTCCCTGAATTTGGCAGCAGTCCCTGGAATGCCCTACAAACAGGTTATTCCGGAATGTGATACAAAAAGATGAAGTAAACTCACAACAGTAAACTCACAAGTAAACTCACAACTCACAACTTTCTCGGACGATGATGATGAATGATTGTGGGTGAAGTGAAAGAAAAAAAAAACGTTCGTGGTTGCCGGAATCGAAACTCTCTGCCTATCATTATAAAACTGGCGTCTGACCGATTTCTACATATTGAGATGGCCGAAGAGGTTTGGAGAACTCTGATAATCACCAAAAAATCCTTCACGAGAAAGCTTCGCGTTCATCATCGTCGCCGTTTAACCGAGGGGTGCATGACTTTTGTTCATCAAATTCGAAATTACTAAAAAAACCTTTCTCCTGAGCTGCTGCTGAACATATTAGCAGAATAATCAGCCATTTATTTCCAAGTGGTCACTGACGTTTAGATGAAGACGTGATTTTCACCTGAACATCGATCAACTGACACCTGCGTTATTTAAACTGATTACGAAGGAATCCAGCGAAATCGAGAAACAAACCCCAGTAGCGTCTCAACTACATCTTCAGTCCCTTTATTCATGCGTACACGTGGTACACGAGTGACGCAAGTATCCCAGAAAAGATAAATATTAGCGAGCGTACAAAACACAGTGTCCGATTAAATCCACCGAGAAGATTGATATCGAGTGTAAGCACCCACTAAACCCTCTTGCGTAACTGCCAGACTATTCAGCGGTATTGTAAAAGCATTTGGAGCTCGGAAGGTAGCCTTTTGCAAGACTCGGCTAACAACCTCATCTGAGTAATTTGGGATTAGAATGACCTGAATCAGTCACCATAACAGAAAAGCCTCACAACCGGTCCTCTAACAACTGGGTATCGACCGAGCTGCCACTGGACACAGACCTCCGTAACTTATTTTCGTGAACCTTCGGGTGCCGTTATGCTAATCAGCTTCCGTTGCTGCTTTTCAGGATGACACGTATTGCTTCAGAGGAGGCGGGTGGCGTACAGGTCGTCGACTTTAGGAATTTTGTCCTAGTTCATGGTTATTATCCTGGAATTATTTGTTTTATGTACCCTTCCAACCCGCTGTTTATTTTTGTTCAAAATAAACAATAATGTCAGTTTCAACTCTAAAGGCGTTGGGAACGATGCGCCAAGGTATAATTGGTTCATTATGTTGTAGAATGCAAGAACGCAGTCTTTATATTGTGCAGAATAATTTATGCTTGGCTCGAAATATTCGACTTGCGTAATCAGGAGCCGGATATTTTCGGGTTCTACAAAGTGCGCTTTCAGGTGACTTATCCCGAAAAGTATATAGTCTTTTTTATTTTCGGTCTTCGCATGCTAATTCTTAAGACCGAGATTTCAAAACCAGTGCTGGCATATTTGCACAGAGAGGGCTTTTAATTCATTGGGAACTACGCACTTTAACAACTTTAACCTCACGGAACGAATAGAGGAGCACCCCGAGGAATTTAGGTTTTTCTCCAACAGGCGTTTCTTTTAATCCGCATCCTGATTCTTGTCCTGCCTGGAAAAATATTGCTGTGAAGACATTAATTAGGGTCTTGTGCTTTGAAAGCTATTTCGCAAAATAAGAAAAAAGTTTTGACATGATTGAGTGAATTGCAAAACTTCCTTCCTGAGCCCGTCCCGCGGACTTTGTTCACTGCAGGGAACTTCCAAGGTAACCTCGTGTGCGCGCGTTAAACTTAGTTTAAGTGGAGTTTGGGGCGCTTCAGTAACGTTGTTTTCTGCATACACTGATGCTGCAATTTGCAACATTGCACAGGTGCCCTGTCGGTGTTCCCTCCAGTCGGAAAACTTGATAATTTCTGTTTATTCGTTCGACACATTGTTTATAACATCTGTGGCGTATGCAAAATTTCCTCAAGAGTCTTAATTTTTGCGTTCTAAAACTACCATACCACCTAGGCAATGTTACCTGCTGATAAAAGCCACGCTAGCTATACGTACGGCACCACAGGTGTGGTCACCTTTTAGGTAGGGTACCCCTCAACTGTGGTGTTTATTGTAACCTTCAGCATTCATTGTTGCTATGGTACCATGATTCATCATTTAGCACAAATTCTGCGCGCCATTTTTGTGGTCTTAGCGGACAAAATATTGGCGTGCTGTATTAAGTAGATTACGCTGCTGAGTCATCAGCCCTTCTACCTTGACGACAGCATCACCTTATGCGCTTCCGTTATGATGAGCATCACACTCCTAAAAATTGCTGCTGGTGGGCTTGACCACAGCACTCCAGAACGAGCATTCATCGTGACAAAATTGGCAAATTCGGCGAATGACGAAGCCGATATTGCGATTAGAGCAAAATATAGTATCTGCACTGTGACAACAGAGCAAGGCGTGTATCTGAGGTGTTGTCAAAGCGCACATAGAAGTATTTTTTCCTCTAATGGCATGCTGACCCTCGTCATTCGCCAAACTCGCACACATGGTCCCCATGATTTGTCGTTCTGTAGTGATGTGGTGAAGCCCACCTGCGCAAATTTTCAAGTGAGTACCTTATGCAAAAAAGAAGGAAAACGTTCCATTTTACAGCCACCCCATTGCATAGGGGTGAATTCCCAAGCAAGTATCGCGATTTCATTTACGTTTAGGGCACGCCCATGTCAAACTCATTTCTGCTTGACTGGTATTAGAGTGGACAACAAGGCCTCTAGCTCAAATAATAGAATTTGCCCCTGTGGACGAAGCAAGGCACCTGCGAGTTGATGAAAGTAAGGTGGTATTGGTACGGCATATTCAAGACTGCCCGCATATTTGTTCGGGCAATTCTTCCGTAAAGTGTAATTGGTCAAATGACGTTCTACTTCCCCAGTCTGCCATTTTGGCAGTTCTAGACAAGTCCTGAATTCGCTGTCGGTAACATTTGCAGTTTTGCGGTTGTCTTGGCATCCCTGTGAGAAGAGCGTGCAAAACATAACATGAAGAAAACAAACTGACATGGTTCTACATGTTTCGAATCTACAACTTGGGGCTTAAACTAATTGAAAACTGAGGTGTGAAAGGTGTAGGTAAGCCATTAAATTATCAAAATAAAAATACTGGTCATTATTTTGCAGGATAACCGACAACGTGCAATTTGTCTCACCGATATTCTGCGCTTCTTCCTTGTTTTACTTTTGATACTTGTTAGCACAATTTAGGGTACACAAAAATACACGCTCTCAAGAGTGCACAGTACAACTTTTTGAAGTTGTAAACGTCTCGCTGTCGTTTAACCTCCCTGATGCACCAGTCAAACAAATAGGTCGGAAGCTCTTTTTCCAGCCTGGCAAATACACTCATAAAGCTGCAATACGGAAGCACGTCACAGAATGAGTTTTGGGTCATCTATCAACCGGCTGAGTGAACTGTTCTGGTAATTTCGAAACCAAGGACATTGTGCAAAGAAGAGTCGAAGGCGGTATATTTGCTTTGCTGGGCGCTTAGGTCCCACATGGCACACATAAGGCGAGACAACTTGTGCCAGGGCGATGTCTACTTGGACACAGCGCAACTTCACCAGCGAGGACTAGACCTCAGCAGACCTAACAAAGTACGGGTTTGTTTACACAGTCCTGCTGTTTATCACGTTGCTCATCACCCAGGGATTGAGCGCGTGTCACGGTAGTGCCTTTATTGCGTCTTTATTGTCTGCGAGTTTGCTTCTGAGCTAATCTTCCCTCTGGCAATGCAGTAGCCAGCTCCTGGCAGTGATATATTGCGTGTGACAGGCCAATACTTCACCCTTCTGTAATCCTCGACGTCAGAATGCTGTGTCGACAGGGAGGACGGATTTGTCTCTGACAAGTTTGATCTGACATCGGCAACTGCCACATGCAGTTGCCGAAATCTTGGACGTCGTGGCTTTTAGGCGTGAAGTTTCCAGACTGTTTGAGTGAAAATGTGTATGCTGTTATGTTTTTTTGTTTTTTTACGTTCCCTGACTTGGGCAGTGTTTATTTGTTTATTTAGCCTTCTCAGGTGAAGGTCCGTTGTATTTGTATTGTCACCAGCCAAATTTGTGCAGTGTCGACTCTGTTGGAGTAAAGCTGGTTATGAGTGTTTATGCCAACTTGTGCAACGCATGCTTCCTTTAGTAAGGAGCTGTTGATATAGCTATCGCAGTGTCTGTACTGTTTGTGTAAAGAGCTGTTGTTATCATCTTATTACTTGCTGTATATTCTTCCAATAATTTTGTTATCCCCCACTCCCCTCTGTAATGCCCCTAGGCCCTGAGGGTATGTGAATAAATAAATAAATAAATAAATAAATAAATAAATAATAAATAATAAATAAATAAATAAATAAATAAATAAATAAGATAGTAAGGTTGTCGGCAGGCTTACTGCAATGATTCCCGCATTGCAGATAGCGATCATGGTCCATCCAGGCAAGTACATGCGCTGCTTGGTGGGAGCCGATTGGCCAGTTCCGTGTTTGACGATTATTACGATATCTGAGGGAAACCGAGGGCTTCTAACCTTTCTGGTTCGGATGAAGTATATGGCATTCTCCTTCATGGTCACAGGTTTTAGCTAGTTACCAATTCTACGGTAAAAATTCTCTGCACCATAAAAAAGAGCCAGTAGACACCCTGCATCAATTCTAAGAATAAAAATGATTGGTTTACACCCCAGAACACAGAGAAGCTCAATGCGACTACGAAGGTTTTCATAACAATAGCCCAACAACATTTTCCAAGTGTTGTAGCGACTTTTTCACGAGTGATAGTTGTGTTCTGCTGCAAGGAGCGCGTTATACGAACAATTACCTCTATAAGGTTTCCCTTTAGATATTTGAGAAACGTCAGAGTGCGATATCAGTTCATTGACTTAGTTGACACTATAAACAAAGGCTGGTTTTCTGGTCAGCCAAATTGCTAATTCGGCAACACCAAAAGGGCGATATATCCGGGTGGTTGCAACCCGAGATAAAAACGTTGTTTTCCACAGCTAAAATGATTTTTAGCTGTTGCTTGTAACCACGACGCGGCATTTTGGTGGCTGCTAACCTTAACTGCTGATATGTTCGACCAACAAAAGTTGATTTTGTTCATTACAATTAACTGACTGTCTATTAAGTTTTAAGTATCGTACGTGCTACATTTCTGTATGAAAACACGCAGGGCTTGTCTCACTCCTGGCTTTCCTCTAGTAACTGAACTTGTACAGCTCAGATGAAACGTAAAGTGATTTAATAAACGCTTAATTTTATGATATGTGATGAAATGGTCCTCAGCAGCTATCCTAGATGCTCAATAATCAGTTGCTAAATGTAGTTAGAGCAAAAAAAGACTAGTAATAAGATGACAGCTGACCTTCGTGTCTTCTGTGTGTGGGGCAAAATTTCTAGACTCCCACCACGACCCCCTTTTTTTGAAGAATCTCTATTTCTACGTCAAAATTCCTGGGTTCCTCATAATAACATCGTTGGTACTGACGCAAAAAAAAAAAGAAAGCGGCAACAATTGTCTTAAGCCTTTATGACATTTTTCTGGTGGTGTTTAGCTTTTCTTTGTTTTCCGCTAACCTCTTGCAGTAATAATGTGGCCATGTGGATCTGTTTTACTTAAGTTAATCTATAACTATATTTAACACTTACGCTCCATGAGATTTGCTTAGGAGAGCATCCGGAAAGGGCGAAAGAAACGGAAATGTTCTACTGCTTTGCAGACAAGATTATGGTCAAGAGGTTGTCGATCCATTCAGCTCCACCAGTTACTGCACTGACAAAGCATTTAAAGAGCGAGCCATTATTTTGCAGGTCTACTGCAACTGCTCCCCAACTGAATGTACCATTTCTTAAGATATTTCACGGGACAAAATAACAAATAGACCATTTCACGAGCATCAATTCCACAAAGGCATTCTTTTTGCTTGGTACCATCCTCTAGCTGAAGTTCTATGTACATCTAAGCGTAGCGCCAGGGGTGAGTGTAAAATGTGGGCTTGAATGCGCAGAAACGTTTTCTAAAAAATGTTGTATGCTGAATGGCTTATAGGGGTTCCGGAAAACATTATTGCTTTTACCTGTGTGCAGTTTTACCTGGGTGCATGAGCTTGATGCTGTAACGCAGAGTTTTATTAGGTATAGTCATGAACAAATGATATTCAAACCCACAAATACGAACGAGTACGCTCAAAATTGAAAATCACGTTACGTGGAGGTCCACTAATGGCACGCTGTTAGTATATTGAAAGCCACATTTCTCAACTTTATTACTGTAATTAAGCTACGCGTCAATTAAACTGGGATGAAAAGAAATCCCGCTATTTGTGTGTCCGGATCGACATTTCCGCGATCACGCTTCATTTTTCCATGACTGCACGTATTCCTATTAGTACCACAAAACAACAACGGTGTGTAGGTTCCTACTAGGAGCATTGTTGGCAATGGAAAATGTAGAGTATTAACAATACTGGGGCATAGAGCTTTTTACGTATTTCCCACCCCCTTATGAATGTTGTAACGAAACAAATGAAGCGTCATATTTTAGCGCAAACCATTGCTATTGCAAACGCGCAGCGGAAGGCCGCAGACTGGCAAAAGGAACAGCGTTTCATATACCCGACTAAACAAATTTAGTGGTTCACGCAAATAGCCAGGAACACAGCTCGCCAGGTATGCTAAAAAAAAAAAAAAACTCCGCGAGGGAGCAGACAACATTGGCGTGCGCAGTGGCACCAATGTGCCCCTTTGATCAGAATGGAAAGCTAATGTCGCGGGGAGAGAAGAGGAAGCCGGCAAAGGAGAAGGGAGAAGAGATTGGAGTGGATGCTGAGAACATCCGAGACGAGCTGCGAATGGGGCGCAGAAAATGCTGCCACGTGGACTTCTACTTTTCGATTGTGCCATCCTGGGCGAAACATTACGCGCCGTCCGGCCATCACTCCTCCCTACCCATTTACTTTCCCGTCGTCGGCCAGGAAGGAGAGGGGATATATCCCACATCAGGGGCCTTAAGGCTTTCCGTGCAGTAAGAGCGAATAGATTTGAAATGGACGGCAGACTGAGGAAGATTGAGGTAGGGGTGGAAAACAGGAAGAAGACGAACACGGCGTCAAGGTTCCCCAGAAGAAAAAAAAACGAGAAGTAAGGCGCGGGAAAAGTGAAAAAAAAAAAAACCGGAGTGGGGTTGCTGGCAAGAAAAATCAAGAGTCCGGGGAGGGAGATGGGTAGGGAAGCATCGGGTGAAGGAGCACCACATGAAACGAACCGGGCAGAGTGTGAAAGCTTTTTCAAAAAGACGGTTTGAAGAGGCTAGGTCACCGTGATTGCCGTAGGCGGGAACATTGTTGACGTAAAGGGGGGCCGGGGTTCTTTTTGCGTATCGTGGGTGTGGGAGTATGTTTCCTTAGCTTTGTGCTTTGTTCGACTTCTTCTAAAGAATCAGCAGTGGGGTCTTTCAAAAAAACTGAAGGAAGTTGCTCCTTTCCGAGAACTTTTGTTCATGCCTTTGGTTCTTAGAGCTGCTGAGCTTCCCCAGATTGTTTATGGTGTAGTAGGGCAACGTTTAGATAACGACTTTATTTTTAGACGAAGCAGCTGAAGTGTGTGCGTGTGTGTGTGTGTGTGTGCGCGCGGGGGGGGGGGTGTATTGATGAAGTTGGCTTAATCTGCACCTATATATTGTTAAGAAGGGAGCGATGACATAATGTTTCTGCCTTAATGAAAGATAAGTGGAATAGACGTGGGCTTGAAAATAAATTTCTGTTGTCGGTAACAGCGCCTTATCACAGTCATCACAGGGGATGGCATCAGGGCACGATCTAAGGTATAAGCGCGCTTTGCAGCTTCACGTAGTATACTAAAGAACTCTGATCCACATTCAGCCACATGTAAACGAGGACAAGATACAATTACCGGGGTGAAGACGTTCAAAAATGCAGAATACTGTTGAGGTTAGAACATTTTAAAAAGCGAATAAAATAACAAAGGCCTAAGAATTTTTGCCGTATCATAAAAAGAAAGACCCATGAAAGAAGTAAAAGTGAATAGTGAAGGTACACTGAAACACCGGGACAAGTGCAATGCAAACACAACCAAGATGAGAACATCTCTTACTGTCTGCGCATTTGCTGCATGATAGCCAATTACTTGCTTCTTATTTTGCCCATCTTTTCTGTGGTGCCTAAACAACATTTGACTCCCGTACGCAAGCAGTGTTTTTAGGGTGCTTCAAAATGCGGCGTTCAGTGTCAGTCATGGCACACAACTTGCAGCCACAGCATCTCACCCAACCAGTTCTTTTTTTTTTGCTTCTTGGCTGCCGTTAGTGAGGTTACACATAATTGGGGAGGACGGAGCGGTTGAGCTCGACGAGCTTCAAGGCTAACCAAGGCGAGAAGGCCGCCTCAGTCGCGACGTACGAAGCTCGGCTTCCTTCCCGGAAGCTGCCCGGATCAAGTTGACACTTTCGCTCAGATGTGGCCACCTCCGGGAATGAAAGGGTGGTTAAGAGGGGACCGAAGGGAAAGCCGGTGTCACATTAGAGCCGTTTGCCCCTCCGTCTTTCTTTTATACATCTAGTACGCTTTGACTGGCTGGGGAGCTTCACGTGCCCTCAAGTTTCCCCTGTGCTTAGGTCCTTCTTGCGCTCGTGTTCCCCGTCGGGGCGCGTAATTTATTATTTCTAGATCGATAAGTAGGTCGACGCCCTGGTCGTTGAATTAAGTCGTCGCAGCTCAGCCCGTGCAACATGGAGGAGGAGCCTTACGCGTGGCAATCCTCTAGGCCCTCACAGATCGCTTCCAGAACGCGCAGCCTTGCGCTTTTATTTGCTCAACATCACAGACACGTAGGCCAGTCTATACAATTACAGGGTGTGCTGGCAATTATTATTCCGGACCTGGTCTGCAAACCGGCGATGTCTGTCACGTCACCAAGTGATCCTTTTATTCATAGTATGTGAAATTTTACGAATGGATGCCGAAAAGCGGGAAACGCGAACTTTTTGAAGCTACGATATTCTAATAGCTATGCGTGATCATAATTAAATGATATATATTGGTTCGGTTAATGTTAAGATAACTTTCTTGAGATGATTTCGTAGCATGCTAATGTGAGGGAAATTAAAAATATATTTTAAAATGCAGCTAACTGAAGTAGCAAATTTGTGTAGCTAGGATTAAGAAGATTACATATAATTTACGGTTTCATGCGCAGTTAAGTTGCTGCGAACAATTTAGGACACAGTAACTATCACATTCGTTAATAAGTCGATATCCGTTATAGAATAAAGAAACCGTCAATACATATTACTACCGGCGCAGATTACGTAGAGCACACTTGGCCCTTATTCATTTCACATAATAAGCCATCCGCGAAAAGAAATGCCTGAACCTAAATTCTCCTAAGCATCAGCTTACCATCCGCTATACGAGAGTTTTCTCGTGAAGCTTTTCCGTCTGCCCCTGTTAGCGATGTGCACAAGCACAAAACAGATATGCAAAAGAAGTCCGTGCGACCAACAGCACTAAAATAATCCAGTTCATAATCCTGCTCACAATATATATCAATTGATTGTCTGGTAAAAATAAAAATTACCACAAAAAAAACTTCACAATGCTGCATTACGCAAATAGCTGATTTCTGCCAAAGGGTGCCCTGTTATGTCTGAGTATGCTGTGATTGGGGCCAGAAAGTGCAGTTTTTGTACTATTGGGACGAAGACGAAGCTACACTGAGTCAATCGTGACCTTCTCTCTGTGTTATTTTGTCTTATTCGACTTGAGTCGAGCAAATTACTGTCAATTTGGTGTTTAGAGGTTTAACTATGCTCCCGGGGACGGGCGCGGCCGTGTGTTTGCCGCCGCCAACAACACTTCTTCGCCAACCATCGGGTGACCCACCAGGCCCTGCTACGGAGCCTGGAATCATCGCTGCCTCCATTGCTGCCGCCTCGTCCGGCCCGCCGGCCGCTTCAAGCCCCTGCAGCAGCAATCCTGGACCCTCCGTGACGTCGCTTCCTCCTGGACTTCCTGTGGTCCCTTCCGAGCAGCCTCTGCCGGACGACATGGACGATTTTTCTGACATCACTGACTCGACTTCTGGGGCCATCATTTATGGAAACGAAAACGTATCTCAGGATGAAAAGTCCCAGCCGTTTCAGCCCGCTGTACCTGAGAAGCGCCACCGTGCTTCTAAACGTTCCTATAGGCCTCTTGCGTTAGTGCAGTCCCGAGCCCTCTTAGACACGGGGTTGTCGTGGTCGTAAAGCCTCTCGATTCCTCAAAAATAATCACACGTTACAATCCCCTTGTTCTCAAAGAGGGATTGGAATCCTTGGCTCCAGGCGGCGTGCTACAAGTACGTCCAAACTATCGGCTGAACCTTCTCGCCATCGACACGCGCAATGCTGATGCCACGGAGCGCCTCTTGAAGATTTCTAGCATTGCGGGGATCAAGTTGCAGGCATATGAGCCAAGGCCCAGCAACTGCGGAGTGGGACTGATTAGGGGAGTCTCTACGGACCTTTCTAATCAAGACATTCTTAATGCATTGCGCCTGAGGGTGCCAGTAAAATCTGCCCGCAGACTCGGGAAAACATCAGAGAGTGTCCAGATTGTGTTCGGCACGGAAACAATACCCGAGCACGCAATCATCGGATACACGCTCTACCGGGTGTACAACTACGTGGAAACACCCAGGCAGTGCAAAAATTGCCAGCGCTTTGGGCACGTTTCTGAAGTGTGTAAAAGTTCCTTGCGATGTTCCCGGTGCGGTGGCAGCCATGATCGTACAGGCTGTTCCACTGAAAAGGTTTGCTGCCCGAACTGCAGCAAAAAGCACGAATCCACATCTGCTCAGTGCTCAGCCCGGCGTGACCAGAAGGCTATTTTTGAGCTCAAGTCTGCTAACAACACTGACTACAAGTCAGCGAAATCGGCTTTTGTGCAAGGGCGTCGCACAGGGCGCAAGGAAGCTTGGACCAAGCAAACTGCGGGTCCAATTTTTAAGAACGCCGAGGAGGACGTTCTGGCCTTACCGGTTCTTCAACACGGGCCAAAGCAGCCGCCCCTACAGCCGCCAAAGCAGCCCCCTGCTGCACCAGCACTGGAAGACCGCTCTCCAGCAGCTCAGCATGATCGTACTCCCAGGCACGCGGAACCACCTGCATCTACAGGGGTGCCTGTAATAGCACCGGCTACGACTCCAACTACGCGGTCTTCAGCCTCTGCTCGCTGAGCTTCACTGCAACATCAGCGTGAACCAAAAGACGAGCGAAACACTGGGGGCCTGTGTTCGGTGCTGTCCTCTCTCATTGAGGCTGTGCGCATCCTCCTCGCTCCCCTTTCATGTCCGATAGCCGCGGCTGTTTTGACGCTCCTGGACTTTGTATCGCCTCTCCTCGCACAATGGCGGTAGCAGTCCCTAGAGAGCAGCAAACATCGGACAACTCAAAACTCACCCCGCCAACGGAAATGATAATATGGCAATGGAACATGAACGGTACTTACGGAAAGAAGGCAGTACTCATTCAAGCCATCACACACGCTACAAGACAACTGGACATAATCCTCCGGCAAGAGACACACTGCGAAGTCTCCCCGAAGATACCAAGGTACCGCTCCTACGCTACCTCAGTCCCCAAGTCCACAGAGAAGTGGGCCCGGTCAAGAGGGGTAGTCTGTACCCTGGTAAAGAAGGGAATAGTATACTTGGAGCACGACCTCAAGCATACGACGAACACCGAACATCTTACGATTGAAGTGGTCGTCGGCAAGAGGAACAGGAAGCACAAGGAGCACATCTACATCACTAATATCTACACCAAGCCTAAGTACTCATCACAGCGCTACGGCACCCTTATTCGCAAGATCAAGCAGCTTGCGGGGGACAACACTACATTGATCTGTGGCGACTTCAATGCTCAACACACCACATGGGGCTACCATCACACGACGGCGAAGGGCCGGAACCTCCTAGAGGAGACCCAGGACACCGGCTACCACCTCATCAATGACATATCCACTCCTACCAGGCACGGCCCGTCCGTACAACGGGACACCAACCCCGACCTGGCTTTCAGCAACAACACGAAAGTGCGGTGGCGAAATACCCTGGAGACACTCGGCAGTGACCATTGTGTAATCGAGATCATTATGCCTCTCAACAGTCACGTTGCCCCTCCACGAACACAGAAACTCACGGACTGGAACAAGTTCCGTACCAACCTGGAGACCATTCCTGACCACATCGACGACATAGAAGAGTGGGCGAAGGCACTACTCACAGAGGCCCAGCGAGCTACCACGGAGCTGGAGACGACGGACGACATGCCCAGCATGAACAGCCGGCTAGCGCACTTACTTGAGGCACGGAACGCACTAAAGCGAAGATGCAAGAGTCACAGTCAAGGGAGCCCCCGCGCACTCCGGTAGAGCTCAGGCGCCAGGATTCAGTGTGACCGAGTGCCGGAAGAAGCGCGTGCCGGGCAGGGCAGCTTGAAAGACGCGCCCCGAGCGCCACTATGAATATTGTATGAGATGGAAATCGACGATGAATACACTGGGCCACTCGAGTCTCTGCTGCCCCCGCACACTCACATTTTGTCGGATCTAAAGTATCCAGGCGTCTGCCGCCGTGCTTGGCGCCATCATTCACGCTGAAATGAGGGCAAGTGAAAGGTGCGACGAGGAGTCAGTTTGAGGGGAGCCAGCAATTTGTACTGGTGGTTACTGGCAAATGCCTCACAGATGGTGCGTATGTAGGTAGAAACTTCGGGCGGACGCTGGACGGCCTCGTTGTTGTTGTCATCGTTGTCGTTGTCGTTCTTGCAGCTTCTGTCGTCGTCGTCGTCGTTGTCGTCGTAGTTGTTATTGTTTTTGTTATCGTTATTGTTGTTGTTGTTCCTACACTTGTGTACATACCCGCTTGGGGGTTAAAAAAACAAGAAAATGTTCAGCAATCGTGGGTTGGTGCCACGCAGCGACCGCCCAGCGTCTACGGCGCACGTTTCTCAAGCCAAGCATACCCAATTTGGGAGGTTGACTACGATTGGCAAAAGAAACACAGTCCTGCGTTCCCCGTAATCGCGCCAACACTTGCTGGGAATGATAATGACACGTCGTAGCGTACGCCCCTCGAAGGTGATGTCCAATACTCGTTACATAAAAAAACGAAGCACCTCTCACTTATGGCAACAGTGATGGAGTATAGGTCGTTGCGGAAGTGAATAAGCAAAAATTCGGCTGCAATCGTGGACTTAACCTATCGTGAAGGTCGTGAAGATTGCGCGCAGCTTCGCTACCTTTAAGTCGTACGCGTTAATGTGAGCTCCCTTTATTTTGCAAACTATTTCAGGCGTGTAATGTTTGAAGGGAACACCTCACAGGATCTATGTAGAAACATTCAGTGACATGGTCTGCGGTGCTTACTTTGGAAATAAAGTATCCATAGCCCTGATTGGTGTTCCAAAGCTGGAACTCTCCAGATCCGTAATACCAGCCAGAAAATCGGCTTTGTCTAGATAACGTTCCCTCATCAAGAAGAAACCGCGGTGATACCAGAGCAACAATGATCTACGGTTGGTGACGATGACGATGAGTAGCATGTCTGCTTCAGCCACAGAGTGCTGCACTTTACACGGTAAAATCACAAAACTGAAGGATAACGAATTCACAGAAACACTGCAAATCCTTAGCGAGGGCTACAAGTCACGCGTCAAGGTATAGTAAAAATTAAGCTAAGTGTACAAGGCATATTAAGAAGAAGATTACAGATTAACATACATATATTTTCAATGAGCATCTTCAAGTTCGGACCGTGGAAGTGTAACGTTGCTTTACTGCGGAAAAATGACAAGAAACCAAACGTTCAAACTCAAAAGCAATTGTACAACGTTGTATAAGTTTCAATGAAACTATTGCTCGAACTGGTATGTAAAAGATCTCTTGTTATTTTTGTTTCCGAAAATCATAAAGTCCACGATGCAAGAAATTTACCGTATTGTAATGTATGTTTCCCCCGCTTGCTTCATTCGGGAACTGTGGTCCCCGACCATGCTACAACCGTCCGCAAAGAACTCCGGCAAACCCAACATTCAGAAAAGTTCAAGCACCTTTTCCTTGCGCTTGTAATAAATAGAAAACACACGCACCCAAACCACTCGTTCCAACAAGGAAGAAAAAGATGAGGAAGGGGGGGAAGGAGGGCGAGAGGAAACGGACAATGTCCGTCAAAGTTTCGTTTCAGTCTCTACTTCCCCTGTCTGCTTCTCTTTCGCTTTTTCTGTACCGTTGAAGAAATAAACTTCAGTAGTTTACCAGGACAACACAAAACAGGCAATCGAGACGAACTAAACAAGGTTTCACGACTGTGACTTTGACTCTGCAGAGATGACTCTTCGCAATGCAAAAATAAACAAGGTAGAGCCCTTCGGAGAAATAAAACAGCTTCTACGGCCTCGTTTATTTCTTTGCTTTCTTCATTTCATTCACCGTATTTTCTTTCTGCTTATACCCTCAGTTTGAGTGGCTTCTGGCGACAGCTTGCCAGAAATTCCTCCTGTTCTACGTCTCCCCCTTGTGACTCACTGGCTCGACATGGCTTGCGTCTTCACAGAGTATACGTGGCAATATCAGGGGCACAACTCGCAATTGCTCCCGGATCTTACCAACATGCCAGCGGCGGGAAGAAAGAAAATACATTACGATGGCGGCTTCGCTCCCAGGCAGTACTCGTACACGCATCTGTAATAACGACTCAAAGGCATTGGGCATGTAAGCGATTACTGTTCTCTTTGTCCTTTTAGCCCTGATTAGGAAATACAAGTATATTCTGAAAGCAATGTCGTGGGCAATACATAAATATGAACATATGTAAAGTAAAGATAAATAAATGTACCGAAAGAGCCGTGTTCAGCGTATGTAACGAAACGCTAGAACAAGTAGAAGATTATAAATCTCCCTTCTTCCCCCATCCCAGTCTCGTGCAAAATAAAGTTGTTCATTCATTCATTTATTCATTCTGTTATGAATGTTGGGCCGGACCGCTGTGGAGAGAAATGAGCCGGACTACTGTTTCTAAGCCAACACACGCGTTATATTCACAAGGAAATCCAAACGCGCAAGTATGAAAGGGGAAGACAATATTTATAAGACTCGCAGAGGACTGGCGAGGAAGCTGGTCCACTACAGACCACTGGGGCTGGCACGGTGGGTGGAGCGGAGACGGGCTGGTGACTTCGGTGAGTCGACGCGAGGTGGCAGTCTGTCCGCAGAGCTGACGAGATGTGTGCTTCAACCTGGCGTTATGTTCTGTGGCGAAGAACGTGGTGGTGCCGATGATTACCGGCGGGAGGAGATAGCTTGTGCTCGAAACAAGGTCTCGCTGCCCGCGCTCCGCTCCACCCGCACACCACTCACTCTTGGGCCGAACCCCGGCTTCTCCCGCAGTCGTCCAGGGCTGTCGTCGGGCCTACACCGCGACGGACGGAAACTTGGAAGGAAGCGCCGGCGACGGACCTCGGGCCTACACCGCGAGGGCGCCGTCCTTCTGTCGTCTTGCCCGACCGCTTCCGAGCTCCTTCTTCGTCTTCTTCCTTCTTGCTGGCCCTTTCTGTTCGGCTAGCGGTACGCCAACGGTTCGGCGGATTGGCCACCACACTGCCCTGGCTCTTCACTACACATTCTTCCAATCAATAGAATGCCGTGAATGCTGCTTCAGCGGGCACGTCGAACAGTTTGTAGCGATGGCTTTCAATCTGTAAAGGTAACCCACTGTTCCGTCGGCTGGTGGAGAGTGTAGTAAGTGCTTGGTTAATTGCATAAATTTCTACAGATTCGGACAATGCTTGCGATTTGGGAAAAGCATTTTATTTGTCAGATATGCGCTGAATGCGTCTCTAGACGCGCATACACCCAAATTCGAAGATTAGTTGCGTACTGTAAAGCAAGTTCGTGCCTGAAAGCTCCAGAATCTTCGGTGGAGGGGCAAGGCTTGAGGACGCAGTATTACCCATGCGTCTGTAGAAACCCGGATCATTACGTCCGCTGTTGCTAAGCCCAGCGACAGGCCACCACATACACTCAGATTTGTTCACGCTTTTGTCTTGTTTGAAATAAAATCCCTTTCCGATGATTCGCTATTGGTCCGGAGACTTCATGTTGTATCCCCAGGGCTTATTTTCTTACCTTCACGTTAGAAAACAAAACAATAAGATAATTGCCGAAAACATGTCTCTCTTAGGAACGGCCCTTACTCGGAAAATTCAAAATTCACAGCCAAAAACAAATGTAGGAATTTCGTATGTGTCGGTGCTGACTGAAGAACAGAGAACTAACTATAACGGCGCAAACCAACTAATCTCTTCCAGAATGCCAAGAAAATATTCCTCCACGAAATTGATGAACCCGAGTTTCTAGTACGTAAGCAAGCAAGAAACAAGTCACGCATTGAGGACGTTCTGTTGAATAAATTTTTTTCCACTCAATATTTGGCAAACTCAGCCATCTCCAGCACTTAACGCCCAGAAATGCACGTGCTCGTTTAGAAAAAGCGCACCAGAGCCATGGACACACTTCGTCGACGGCTTCCACCATCAAATTACTCTTTCGGAGCACTTCGATCCCGCTGACTCCGCTCTCTGCAAACCTCCGTTGTCTGGCGGGCGCGAGACGTGAAGACGCTCGCTAATGTTTTCTTCCAAAGGACTAAATCTCCTTCCAGCCCATTTCCCCAACCAGGCACCACGGGGTCCCGTCGCTGTTTTTATTACCGGCACATCGAGGTGCTGGCTTTTTTCCCTTCCCCCACGGGTGCCGAGACGATCAGGACGCACGTGCTCGAGTTTCTTCCCAACATCGGGAAAAAGCCCCCACGTCGCCGCTTCAAGTGTGGGCAAGGCGCCTCGCATCGAAAGACGCATTCTTCTCGCCTGCACAGTCGCGGCCTTGAACAGCAGAACCACTCTCGAAGGAATCCTTTCTCTTTTTCGACTCGTCTAATGCATCCTGGTGATGCCCGTGTGTCGGAAGGGCCTGGAAAACAGGAATGTTAGTTTTCCAGCATTACAGTCGCCACTGTCCTAGCTTAGTCACGTTGAAGGTGCGGAAGTAAGTGAAGTGCTCGTTTCGGAGCGCACTTAACTGTGCGGAGGCGCGCATTCCAGGAAAGGACTCGTTCGGTATTTGTAAATTATCGTTACAGCGTCAATGCCCTCTGGTTTTTGTGTCGGTGGGCTTAGTAGCAGTTGGAGAAAACTATTCCCCATCATGCCTTTGCTTTCCGCGCTTTTCTTTTTCAATTGCACTATAAGCATGCTAAATAGCTTAATAGCCGCTGAAAATAAGGGAGCTCGCTTGCTTGCTTGCTTGCTTGCTTGCTTGCAATTGAGCGAGCGCTTTCTTGCTTACTCGCTCACTCGCTTGGTCGCTTGCTTTCCCACTTTCTCGCTTTCTCACTCACTCGCTCTCTAGCTCGCCTGCTAGCGCGCGATGACGATGGTTATAAGCAGAGGATTATGACGATGGGCGGCTGGCTATGAGTGATCGGTGGGCGTACCCCCATGGTTACCACTGCGAATGGCGATGATGCCGTCTTCACACGGAAATATTCGGAAAGCTCGTTCCTGATCGATGCTCACATGTATATCTCTCACAAAATATTTGTATGATTGTCCGCTAGGATCTAATCAGTGACGCCGGTCTGAAATTTCATGTTTCATTTGCTCCAAGAAATGCTAAATGTGGCAGGATCCATACGCGAATGATATGTATGCACACACATGAATGTGCGAGTAAGAGAGAGAGAGAGAGAGAGAGAGGGAGAGGGAGAGAGAGAGATTTTTATTTGTCGTGCAGGCTCTGATGTATGAACCTCGCCCCGTTGAAGGCATCCTTAGTCCGGGATTATTTGGCTTCGGCTGGCTGTCCTTCCTCGGGTCACCAAGTTTGCTCGGGTCACCAAGTTGAGCTTGGTATGCAGGTCTGGGCTGGCCAGGGAAGAGAGCGGAAGAAACAGTATTATATACGAGCACCGACCCAATCATTTGACACCGAGATCTATTGTGTAATTGGTCTTCTGCTTCCACTCATCCAGTAATTTTGTTCTGCAGCTGTTATATCTTGTTGATAGTGTACTAAGACATGCTTTCGTCCTGGACTCATCCCAAATTATAATAAATAAGGAAGACCTACATAAAAGACGGCCATATCTATTTGCCCTTTTGCAGTCATAAGTCGCTGTCTAAATATGCGTTAACCTAGTGGATGCCGCCCATTTCTTATTTTTCTAATTGGTTTCGCACCATGACCAAAGCCATGATCAATTTTTCCGATGCTCTTGATTTCAATTTGCAATATATCTAAATAGATTAAGTGCAAAAAAGACATCGTAAGCGCTTCTACACCAAGTTTTACCGTCGGCTACCTCCCTCTAGTTCTTGCAGCTTGCAGCTGTCGCTTTCTTCTAGCCACAAACGCGCATTTCATTCCAAGCCCGCTTTCTCATGAAGAGTCATACATATCTCGCCATAATATTTGTCGACACAAACAATTTAAAACTGCGCACTGCTCAAAGGAATTGCTTTCAATGCGTCAGGAGCAGTCGACACGTTGGTGTGCCTAAAATCAGTTGGTTAATTCCCTGTAGGGGCTGTCAGTTAAACAGCGAGCCCCGTACTCGCCATAAAGCGCAGGATCATTTTGAACGACCGGGTTAGGCCCACATGGTGCTGTGTCTAGGACCAAGGAGGAGAGCGCATATGAGGCAAAAGGAGCACGTGGGCGCTTCTCGTTACCAAGTAGTAGCCCCGTACATGAAATAAATAATGCATTAATGTGATGAGCAAGCGTTGCGGAGAATTACACGGGGAGTAATGACGTCGCGCCATCCCTGGGTACACACGAATGCTTTCGGCCTGTCCGTGGTTAATTTGCTTGGCTTAATGAAGGGCGAGGTGAATATGTGATCAGTCGTCTAACGAGGCTTTCCGAGGCTGCTACTTCCCTGGACAGCTCTGTTAACCGAAGACGACGCCGATGAAAAAAATTGGCGAGGTATTGTAACACTTCCTTCAAGTTGAGAGGTTAGGAAAAACCAGCACCTGCCGTGCCAGGACAGCAGATTTTAGAGAGGTGCGTTGCACAGCCAGTTTTTGCGAAATCTGTTCGAGCTCACAGACTTATAAACAGGCTTCTTCCTATATACACAGTACTTCTGCGCGCTTTGTATTCTTCAATACATCTGCCAAATTAAATGGTGATTGGTTCAGATTAAATTGTCCGTTTTGGCTCAGTCCATCTTTTCTGTAACCCCTTATGGTATTTCTTTTTTTTTCGCTCTCAAGCTTTACTTCTGCTGTGTCCACTGCGCATTACAACAATTACCAAGATACCTAACCTATATGCCGGCTAAATCAATTTTTTTTGCCTACGGCATCTAAAGCTTCATTTATATCTTGAAAGGTTCACCACGGTGGTCCCTCCGAAACTGCCGAAATCTCTTTGGGTATGATTATCTGGCATAACTCCAAGTTTGCCCCCTTCCCCCTCCCTTACCCGCCTTCTTCCCACTGTGTAGATGGCATGAGCTACTAACGAGTCATGTCCGGTTGCTTTCCTGTCCGTGATTTGCCGCGTGCGCAGAGCTTGTTGCAGCAGCCGTTCGGGGTTACAACCTTCAAACTCGAAGCTGTAGGGATCCAATTTAAGGCTAGGAGACAGTAAAGATGGTTGTAGCTCGTTTCCCCGAAGTCCGGTGTCGATCAGGAACCCAATCACCCGGGCTCCGGTTGATTTGGCAGGAGGCTGGCAGGGCGATGGCGTTGAAGTTCTTGGAGACGGTGGTCCAATTGACGAACTCGAGGCGTTGGGGTTGATTAAGTGAAACGAAGAGTTTATATACAGCTATTTACAGTAGGAAAACTGGGTACATGAGTAATGAATAGAAAAACTTCAAACTTCAGCTAGACGCTAGCTCCAAGTGCGCACAAATCACTTGAGTTTCTCAACTTCGTCTTACTCTCCTACCCTTGCAGCGTACACAAACCGCTCGAGAAACGACGGCCGATACCCTGTCTCGCCGCAAGATCCGCCTAGTTCCCCGGTACGGCGCTGTACCCTAAACTTCCGACGCGATCTTAACCTCTAGCCTAGAGGGCTCACAAATCCCAACCTAGCTTTAACGGTCGAGACTCCTTGTCCCGCCGGGAACGGCCTAGCTCAGCGCTCAGACAAGAACGATTTCTAACGGCCAAGATCGGCCTTATAACACCTCGAGATCACACTCTCTCGGGAACGCCCCTGTAGGGTTCGTAAACGCGTAAGGGACGGCCCAAATTCACGTAGACATCTGTCACTCAGCGCGCTACGGAATATTCAATGAGGCGCCGCCATCTTTGGGTCAACGGCACGCTCGCGGACAAGCAAGTGCGCGCGACCCCGCGGGGTGAAAGCGAAAGGCGGCGGCAGTGCGCCGTGCCGACCGGGGCTCGTTAACAATGGTGTCTCGCGCGGCGCGTGCTTCGACGCCGGTAATTCCACCCCCTCCGCGCGTCTCGTCGTCGATTCTCGGAACCCGGCGGCGCCGTCTGCGATCTCAATGGGGGATTATCCCCGCGGTATTCGGTGGGCAGACAATCCGTCTCCCGTACGCGCCGTGACGAATTGGCGACGGCTGCGGCGTAGAGTCCACAGTGCTGAGCCCCCAGACAGATTGGCGGGTTCTCACGCGCAGCCCGGGCGCCTGGCCGCTGATCGCATAAGTGGACCTTACAGGGACGAACATGTGAATGTCTAAAATGATTTCTTGCACCATCTTCGGTTGTTTTCCGAGCAACAGCAAAAAAGATACAGTACACGTTTTCACCTTTTACCCAACGCGATGGCTCAGAGTGTCTAAGCCGTTGTGCTGTTGAGCCGAAAGGGGAGTGTGTTGGACAGGTTCGATTCCGGCCGCGGTGGCCGCTGGTGAAAAGTGAATACCGCCCATTTATTATGATTTCCGCCCTATTTAAAGATCCCCCAGGTGGTTGAAGTTAATCCGTAGCCATCTCCCTACGACACGTGTTGTACTAGGTGTATCTTCGCCCCGTTAAACTCCGTAACCTGATTATTGATTTTCTTCATTTTGTGCAATAGACAGACAATGGTATTGGGCTGCGTCACGGATTGGGATCGCAGAGAATCGGGAATACGTAATAACATCGATAAATAAGGAAATCAATACAAACATTTTATTCGACACAACTAGAACTTTCCAGTAAGCAGCAATTTTCATGTCAATAAATACCGAAACGACATCATCTCTTGGAATAATGCGCATCATGTATTTATTACGATTCTCGGTATCATTTCAATTTGCCTGTGCTGGCCCTACGTTCATTAGTTTTTTGTCCGTTTGTTAGGACTGAAGCATGTGATTTCGATGCACAGTGCTCGAAAATACCTGAGACTACACTGGATGTACCGAATCTACACCATGTACAACATCCGTGAAATCAGCATGTGAGACTAATAGTGCTATCGCAATAGAAGATAAGCTGCTGACAAGATATCAACTGGATGCCATTGAAAGATCAATGAAACCTTTTAATGAACCAACTGCCCGTTTCCAGTGCACTTCCGGCATCAACCGAGCTGATGAGGCCGCTCGCATTACGTGGCCAACATCGATGCTACTGGTGACAACGGCGTTTTTCTTCGACATGTGTCCACATTCACCCGGTTTATGTAGTCCTCAGCGTCAGTTGAAGCTCGCGAAAATAAACTCATGCATTTCGTATCATACAGACTTGTTTTCTCAAGCAAGACTGTCGATTCCTCACGGCAGCTGTCTTTACGTGATTTGTTAATCATACACTCCGCTTTTCCTGCGCATACCTCGGAGGAACTATTTCTTTTTTTTCTTCTCCAAAAGGATCGATCACGTGACACCAGGAAGTGTCAACGCGTACTGTGAACGCGAACCCGCTGGAAGTCATCGCACTAACTGCTACGCCTTAAATGAATAGCGAGATAGCGAAAAATGGCCCCGTACAAAACCACAGGGAAGCTTCTCTTCCAACACCGCCATTAGGGCGCTGCTTTATTCGGGGCACAAACAGCCCTCGGGTCGTAAAGCGAAAATGTTCTCTTGAAGCGTGAGCCAGAAAACCCTTAGGTTAATCTTTTTTGACACTTTTAGCTTTCTTTCTTTCATGCCGCGTTTCATCTCAGAGCGGCTGCGTCTTATCCGCTGTTTAGAACCACGCGCCCCTTTTATGGTGATCCACGCTGTGCAAACAGCGAGCTCACTCCGGTGGAAGCTTTCGCAAGCCCAAGAGTTGTCGTTGCCGGCGCCAGCACTTGCCCCACGCGGTCTGCTCTGGCGCTTCTAGGGTATCGCGACAAAAGCAGGCCGCCGACAGGAGGGTCGTTGCAAGTAGTGGGATGGGGACGGAGAAGATCCGCATCACATACAATGGCATCGCAGTGTGCGTGCGTTTGTTGCCCACGTGTGTGGGCGTTCGTGTATGAATGTCCCTTGTTTGTATGTATGTGCTAGAGAGAGAGAGCGCGAAAGGACAAAAGAAAGACTGTACGCAGCCGTCGTATCGCTATAATGGGAGCTTCGTGTCCTAATGACCTCATTAATTCCGGAAACCTGCGGACACATGATAGGGCGCAAGAACGTTACCTCGCGCGAGGCGGTGGCCATTCTCCTGTTTCACGGTTTTCAGCGAGACGGAGGGGAGGAAAGCAAGAGACGTCGAAAATAAAAAAGTAAAAAGAAGGCAGGACTTCGTTTGCTATTTTCAATCTATAGGCTTAGGAAACACCGTGTTTTGCGTTTAACTTTTTTTTCAATGCTGAAAATTTCGTGTTGCCTCCGAATAAATGATCCACGTATGCCAGAAAGGGTCTCCTGCTTTGAGTTTTTTTGAAGAGTCTCAATTTTAAATTTCCAACCCCCTACTTACTCCTCCGCATACAAAGTCCCCTCCTGAGGGAGCGACAGCGTTGATTGTTTTATATTCACCAAGAAAGCGAGATCGCTAGGGAAAACAGGACAGCATATTTAAAAAAAAAGCTTCTCTCAGGGTCGTTCCTTTTGTAATTAGTGAGAGGGAAGCAGAAATTGCTTGAAAGCGATCGCATATCCTGCTGACTTTAATAAAAAAAAAGGGTGTGAAAGTGGGACTTCTAGGCCGATGATGTTCAAAATCGTGTTGACGTTGCTATACTGTGCTTTGGATCACACATGAGGGCTTCAAAACCAAAGGATCGTGAAGAATGGAGGAGAACAACCAAGTGCCTCATATTTTTCTTTCATTGTTTTTAAGCGTAGCGGTCACCTGAGCCGCAGCGCTGACACTTATTCTTTTTATGCATGGTAGCCACCTCTGATTTCTACAGTTCGATGGCTTCATTTCAATCCATTTTTTTTTTGGATACGCGGATTTTAACTTGCAATTGTAGAAGCCTAACGAACTGATCTTTTTAATTAGGAGAAAAGTGCGGTGTACGCAATTTCCCTCAACTTGGTTCAACGTTTACAACGCTCTAAATAATAACTACAGAAATAAAGGTTCCGAAATGTCCCCCTGTGATATAGGTGAAAAAAGGCAATATTTCACACATATAACCCGCAGGAAACCGGAATAAAGAATTACATGAGGGCTTATTATTGCAAACAGGTGGTAGGTTCGAGTGTTCAAAATTACGGTTCGTGTACATGTAACAAAAACCAAAAAAGGTAGGACAAAACCTGCCCCGTATAGTACTTGGGAATGAAATCGCCGTCATTGCTAAATAATACTACAGTTGTGCACTATCAAAGCCCACCACCGCAAGTCCACCAGGTCTCCCTCCTTCAGGCGACGAAAGCGGACGTGCCTTACTGGCTTCCTCGTATGATTCCCCCGTGTCTATTCTATACGTCAGAATTTTTTTTCTTTTGTCTCTTTTTTTCATTCTTTGTTTGAAAGAAAGCTGGGAAAACAGTGTTTATCATTTCGTCATAGGCTCACTCCATTTTCGGGATTCATATGACTTTTTCCTCCGACTATTTTTCCCTCCCTAATCAACCTTCAAGTTTAACTTTCTCGATACCTACTTATCGGGGCGAACCTTCAGATACGAGACACTTCCATTACCCGAGAAGCACGTCTTCCTAGAAAGTGGTTTTTCAGAAAGCTACAACAAAACTAGGCATAAACAATCATTCGAAAAAAAGGACAAATACGACGCGGTCGAGACAGCTTACGAACGGCCTTCAGAATATAGGGAAATTTGCCAAGTCGTTACTGTTTTCATACTCTTTTGTAAACACGTCTCTCCATGTAACTCCGTGGAAAAGCAATAACAAATAAAATGAAAAAAATATCAATAGAATAAAAAGTTTGAGATGAATGCTTGAAATTAATCTTGCCCTTGCAAAAACGGAAAAATGATTCGTTTCGCTGAATGTGTCCTATGCATTTCAGGAAATGTTCCCGGGCAACAGCAAGGCAGTGTTCTCATCGGTGCCCCTAATATCCCGTTCTATATTAGAAAATATGTGACATCTTCATACAGCCGACGATCTTCCTCGTTCCCGGAGTATTTTGCTTGTTTTCAGGTTTAAATTTTAAAGGAAAGCTTTACAAGCGAACAGCTTCTTCGTAGCTTGTGCGAGACGCTCCTTGCCCACCCGCGGGCGCGTCGGCGGGACCATTACATACACTCTTAGGCAAAAAGGACTAAAAGTTCGTCCTTTCGGGGACTAACGGCCTCTACCACAATCATTAGTCCCTTTGGGGACTAACTGCGAGATGACGAACGGTTGGTCCCCCACCTGGATGGTTCGTTCCGATACTCCCCAAGGACGAACTGCGTAAAGAAAAAAACTCCGGCACCGGCAGGGATCGAACACCTGACGCCCGGAAATATACACAAGGAACCAGACGCGCTATCCGCTGGACCACGCCGCCGGGTGGTAGGTGCGGTAGATAATATTCAAGTGTACAGCGTGTAGTTCTGTGCATAACGCAACAGATCCATTGCAACTGGTGCCCGAATTTCTATCTGCGCAAGCGAACGTGACCGGGTTTTCCGCCTTGCCCTTAGCGCTTTGCTAGGTTTAGGGACTATTGCTCAGTTCGATTCGAAGTAGAGCCTCACAACCATAGTTTTTCTCGTAAATAACAATCAACTCGTCGTCGCCTAGTTGAGATAGGTAGCTGGGCGATCGGACGACGCTATTTGTTTCCGCACAAATTAGCGCATGCTAAGTGCTTTCTTAGTGTTCGATACATATGTTAAGTGCTCTATGTAACGTATGTGAAAGGTGTCGTCTGTGTGAGTGTCAGAATAAGGAAACATGCCATATTTTCCTGCATCGGCGAAAGAGAATTCGGTGTTGCTTAGCCTGAATTCTTCAAATTTGCGTCGCTAGACGATTGCGACTGGGAAATGCAAGCGGGTTTTACAGCAGTTGCAGCACTGTCATAGCTTTGGTGCCCAAGGCAATTATGTACCGAGTGTATAAGATAACTTCGAGACGCTTACCTGTAGCGAGCATTTTTGTTTTGCAGTTGTCATCAGCAACACGCGTTTTTTTCTCGTCTGTTAAACATATACATATTCATTAGGCTCAGGAATCCACTTTTGCTATTGTCACTAATTTTTGCGTTACTGTTAAGGCGCTTGAAAGCTTTCATTGCCCGTTATTACCTCGCACGCATCGTATGCAACACAGCGTATCAACAAAACCTCGCCGAGAAGCGTATGGCAATCGCGCTTCGCCGCTCCTTGCCATTACCCGCCGCTCTACTAACCCTAGGCGATTTTCTTATAACTAACATCAATATTTTTCTCCCGTGGCACCATCTAAAGCACCCAGTGACTGCAATGGCGTGTGTTTTGGAAATATAAAACTGTTCGCAGACATACTGCGCGAAAGGGCAACGACGACGCCATTAGGGGATTAACGACGCCGCAAAGAGACTAACTGCATGCGTTTCGTCTTCCCGTTACTCCTTATAGATCGGCGGGGACGAACAGTTAGTCCGCATTTATGCACACGGCACGTACTCTGCCGCAGATACTCCCCTTGAAGATGAACGGTCGCCCGCGAAGACTGACGGCTGCATTTTAGTCCCTATTTTAGTCCTTTTGGCTTAAGAGTGTATACGCTGCATGGACGCTATAAAGTCCACCGGGTTTATAGCATCAATTTTTTTGCCGCCACGCTTCTGAGGCAGGACTAAGGTACAATAAACCCACTAAACCCTCGTTAAAACGAAGTACTTGGAACAAGAAACTGGCTTCGTTATAAGAGATGGTTCTTTCAAACCGGGGTGATGTTCTTTCTGCGCACTGCAATGAGTCCCGTGGAACACTTCAATTAAAGTGAGATTTTGGGTAAAGCGACATCGTTATCACGAGGCTAGATTGAATACAAACCAACAAACATAGTGCTTTAGTTGAAATCCTATCAAAATCCGGCTGGTCGACCTTTTAGAAGTTGTAGCGAGAAGCGGCACAAAAAGATGGGGCCTAAAGAAACAACGTATATGGCGGCATTCCAGCCCTCACTCTGACCCTGTACACAGCGACGTGCTAAGAACTCTCCTCTATTTGGAAATACGAACCATCAGTTCAGGCTGTGCATTTTTCGGAACTTCTTTTGGTGCAGTAGGGCGGGTTGGTCCTCGGAGTTTTGGGAGTTTATAGACTTCTTTTGCTCCCGGTTAATCATAGCCAAATATTTAATTTATGTTTACAAGGACTTGGTGACATTAACAGACGGAAACAATATGCAACAGCTTTGGTCATGTGAAATTTAAAAGACCGATGTATGCAGTTCTGCCGGAACATGTTTGTAAATATCAACTGCTATTTTGTAAAATGAACCCGTCTTATCAACAACTCAGTACACTAAGAATTTCGGGTAGATCGAATGTTTCCGAAGCCGCAAACAATTGCCTATATACTGCCGACATACCTAAAAATGTTTTCTGAGCTGGCTTGAGATGATCAGAAATACCTGCTGCGCAAGAAAGAAAGGCACCTTCGTTAGTAGGTACAAGTTACCATAGATAAAAAAATTGCAAATACGAGATTGATTGACAGAAGAATAGCCTTGCCACGGAATTATGTTAAGAAAGTAATTTAGTTCGAAGATAGCTCATGAAAGAAAAATTGGTTTATTCAGAATATATCTTTATCAGCCCAATGTATTCGCCCATTAACGTCGCACCTGTCTTAAAACTCTCATATTGCGACACAAAATCTGTCGTCTTTACCGTTTTCATAAACTCTATCACGCATCGCCTTCATCATCTCCTATCGCCCGCGTCCACCGGACGCCACGCAGAAGAAGCCACGGGAAGGCAGATTATCCTCTAGGCTTCCTTACTTTAGACCACCTGCATTAATTCTTCGTGCGAACAGCCAAAGGCTGGAATAACCAAACCCACTGACGCCATGCACCACTCCGACCCCACCATATTCAAAGATTTCATTGATCGCCTTATAAACTTATATAATAGTCCACCCTTTATGTAATACTTCTCTACGGGCTTTTGAAATAAATAAATAAATAAATAAATAAATAAATAAATAAATAAATAATGGGCTGCGTATGATCTCTGTTCACAGACCTCAGTAGTCTAGAAACAGCCCGACATAGAGAACCAGCTTACGCCAATTTTACAGCTTACAGAAAAGTTTTGTTAGCAACCTTCTAACTAGTATCTCGTCTTCACGAGCTTGCCAGCGAATCTCTCTACGCAATGACAGTTAAAAAGAAAAATGCTATTTCAACATTGGAATTATGAACTGACGAAGGTAAACCTCTGAGCGTGGTTATTATCGCGGAGCGCCCTTAGCACCCGAACGCTTGGCCTTAGCGATAGAGCCGAAGCGGTGGGTTTTGAGGTTTTGGTTGGTGATAGGCTCCAGGATTTTCATCTCTAAGCGTTTTGCGGCTCACGACATTTGAGCAAGACTTCTGGCGTTTCTGTAAATGTGTAAACGTGGCGGTGGACACTTCTACATCTGTTTTATTTATAACGTAGCTTTCCTGTTTAAAGTGTGCGTTAAAATTGGCATGATTGCTATCCCGACGTGACAATCGTTCGAATGCACCGAACCTATAAATGGTCACCATGGCTCTTTAATACCCTTTGTGCTACTTTCCAGGTTTATATTTACTTTGATTGCCCCTTTATATTTATGCACAGATTCAGAGTGACATAATCCGAAAGCAAAGTAGCCGAGTCGTTAAATCGTCCAAGAATTTTCATTGTTGCTCTTAACACGATGGGGCCCTTGGAGATCTCATTAGCGTAGTAGATTGAAATTACTTCACATCTCTATGAAATCAACTACAAGCTTGCCTAGCCAGAGCGTTATGTGTTTTTTGAAACAGGACTGACATTTTTAGTTAATAAATTGAAAAAGTGAATAGTTGTGTGCATTCATTTCAAGCGTTTTAATAAAGCAGGCCGAAGCACAAAGACGCACATACAAAAACAAAAAGGGATAAAAGAAAATAAAACACCAAAACATGGGCCACAATAGCTCTGCCCTGTTTTTTTATATTACGCTTCAGGTGCAGCCAACTTAATTTTTTACCTCGCAACCAAACTACGGCATTTAAAGAATGAATCCGTTTAGCGGTTTTCTTTCGTCTTGCTACGTCGGTTAGTTAAATTACCAAAGCAATCACGAAAAAAATGTTTAATTCATTATTTATTTTCCTCTTTAAATAAACCTCGTTTTCTAGTAAACCAACTTTAAACCTGACAACTTCCCTAATCACGCCAGACTATTGACAAGCACGTACTTAAGCTGTTGTACTCGAAACGTCGTATGGCTATTAACCCTTTGATGGTCACGGCCGTACATATACGGCCTCGGCAAACACTTTCAAAATGGTGAAGGACGTACATTTACGACATCGCTGGTATCTTTAAAAAGCGCGCCTTTTTCACCAACTTCTCTTGCTTGGCATGTGCTGCCACACTTCGGAAATACGTCAATTTTTTTTTCTTGTGCCGATGGCTCTTCTTTTTATTTTTTTTTTATGATTTACTTCAGCGGCGTGCCGGCTATCGCTTGCGCATCTGCTAACGAGGGGGCGCGCTGGGTATCGCCCACCGAGTACCCGCGCGCCTGTCGATTCTTGCGCCTGCCACAGACCAAGGTCACCTGCGAAACTGATGAGGCTCTTTTCTCGTTTTTTTTTTAAAGTTTATTAGCGGTGCGCCGTCTATCTGTTCCGCATCCGGCCGCACGCTCCCGCGCGCGCCGGCGCGTGCCAGGACGGGCCGGCGGACGCGCAGCGGCAGGTTTCGTTATCGTCCCCCGGCCGCTTCCCGCTTTTTGCGCCGGCGAAACTAATGTCTAGCTGATTTTGATTCACTCAAAAGGTACCGGCTTGTTACTCTCTCGTTTTTATTTAGAATTTTTCTTGTGTAACGCCATATAAACCACATGAATGTAACAACACAAATGATTTTTTTGCCACTTTATGGTCACCCAAAAATTTTTGATTATTTTTTCTCGATATAGATTCGTCCGTAGAATTTAAATCAAAAATAAAACATCGACCTTGAGGGGAAGCATTTGGAGAAAAAATTCGACCCTCAAAGGGTTAAAGCCCATCATAAGTCTTGTAAGATCTGTCCTCGCGGCATTGCGTTCTCCTAGCCTTTCACTTTCTTTCTTCGCTAGTCAGAATACGGCTAAACAGGCTCTGGTAACGTTTGCCCTTTCCTTAACTCGCCTTCTTCGGCGTTTGACACCGCAACCCACCAGAGAACTACACAAGAAGGTAAAAATTTAGTTAGAGTGGTAAAAAAAAAGCTGCTTATTCAAGTGTGTCAAACTTTTGCTTACAGAGAATGAAAACTGGGAGACGCGAACGCCGCTATAGTGTGCACTTCCCTCCCCATTCTCGATTTTTTAGGTCAGTGACGGATTTTCGATCGCCTATAGCAGTTACGCACCATTCGCGATAGCGCACAACCCGAACATGACCAGAGTTTCGAGAGACGAAGTTTTGGTCCTAAAAACCTTAGTTCCTTGCCGCCACAGCATAGAAAATATGGGCCGAGGCCTAAACAGTATTGTTATTGTTGAAACATGGTTTAAACATGGCTCTTTTCGACCAGCCGCGTAGGAGCCACTAGAGGGAGCAGGGAAGTGGGTTGACAGGGAAGGCAACGCTTGCCAATAATCGACAAACACAAATATGGGACGTCCGGCTGGCGCTGTGACGCTGTGACACTAATGTTAGCATACATTTTAAGCGTAGCTACTGCGGACGTTACTGAACTACGTCAAACCATGTTTACGATTTATACCGCATTTTAGCTGCGTCACTTACAACTCCACTGTCTAAAAAGACACATACCACACCGCTATCCAGCTGCTATAATGTTGACGCAATACGCGGCGTGTTTAAATTTGTATGGAAAGTGCCTCATGGCACAATTTTTTCACGGCCGCTTCTAGTGCTTTCAGCAGCATACAAACATGCCTTCAACAAAACTGCAGAGATGTCTCTCGTAAGCGCATGTTGCCTCAAACCCCCCGAGCAGGCGAACTAGCGAATTTTGCCGGCCTTGTTCGGTCGCGCTCCACGGCCATCTGCGGTGCGCGCCCGACCGTTTGTGCGTGTGTGTTTGGCAGCAGGCTGTCAAATAGACAAGCAGATAATTCCTGCAGGACGGAGAAGCGGGGCAACATGTAGAAGACAAATCGGAGCCATTCGAAAGAGTGAGGGCGAGTGGCAAAGTAAAATGTCTCAAGCGACAAGGGGTCCCATTCTGTAAAGCGACGGGCCGACGCTTTGAAACGATGGGGGAGCGCCATGCAAATGCTTGCGTTGTGTGGTTGGGGCCGTCGCTTTGAGGGGCGAGAAAGCAGCAAATTGGCCCTGTGCGCACCGGCAGCACCTCGCAAGGCGACACGCGCTGCCCTCGTCTCTTTGCTTGGCACTTGCGCCCTGCTGCCTGTGCGCCGCAGTGCCAAATAGTTCAAGAACGCGTACGAATGCCAGCCGGGCAGGACTATGAACACAAAAGAAAAAAAAAGCGTCTTGACATAAACGAACCTGTTCTTTTTTAATTTTACTTTCTACGTAAAGTTTTGACATGGCGCTCTTAGCGCCCTTTTTCTTAGAAGTTAGATGAACCTAATAAATAGTGCTGACTTTAGATAAGGTGTTGAACTTCGTGGTTTTTGCTTATTCGGGTGCTTGTCGAATAGAATTTAATGGAGATTTACTAATAGACTGTCTGACTTCATAGCTTTTGCACCCTCACGATAAAATAAAGATGAAGAATGGTACTGCCTGTGGACACCGTGCTGTAAATTACAATTATTTGCAACTCGTACTCTCTTACAACGCGGAAAGCTGTGTTAGTACTGGGGCCATAAAACTTGCACGCTAAGCAATGAGAGATGTCGTACCCCTTTCTGTACATTAGATCGTTGCGAAGGAGTGTTCAACAGTATAAAATTTGTGGTGAACAGAAATGTTCAGAATGTGTAATAATTTCGTAGAGATTACACAAGGAATCTTAAGCATCTCCAAACTTCTTTACTTAGCGCCGTTCGCGGTTACCGCCCAAGCTTGGTGTCGTTGACATTTTCAACAAAGCTCATGATTAGCTGTCATGACGAAAGTCATCATGGTACTAGACTTTGCGGCAACACGAATTACATTACCCCAATGGCATTGACGGCGGCTCGTGAATGCAATGCATCCGATTTATTTGGCTAGTTACATTATAATAAACATCACAAAATAGAGCTTAAAATTAATGCCGACCTTGGGCACCGAAAGGCGCCCCTCCATAATGGAGCAAACGAGGGCACGAGAGCACGCGTGCGCTGAAACGTGAACGCTGAACAATAAACATCGCTGAAGGAAACGCCGAGATGCCTGCCATCCGAGCAATCCCGCACAATTTAATGCATTCTGGTCACGCACGGTCACAGCATCCCCTCTATATTAAAATTGGTTCTCTCTCTTTCTGCTGGTCTACAAGTCTCCATTTTCAACAAAACCATGCATAACTTTTTATGCGACCTAATAAGCCACCATGAAGACAGTGTAAAAAATGCGAGCCCTCATGGTTCAGCTGAGGGTCGACATGTAACCATTGCCTCTGTGAAAGATTACGTGCTCTTACAATTTCAATTTTAATGGCGCGCCAGCGAGCTGAGGATAACAAAATTGGCGCACATTTTAACTCAGGGACTAAAGACACCTTAACAATTGTTTTCATATCGCTATTTTAACAGACTAATTTTAAAGACACGACTGTAAACCATATTAATGACAGAGACGTTATGGGCCGAACTACACATTCATCGGGTAGTCGAGTGGCTTCGAAAACAAAAAATCATCCATGCAGTAAGATACGTATACCGAGTGCAGAATGGACAATGGTAAAAAAAAAGAAGGTGTATCCTTTCTCGCAAATATGTTTTTAGTGTTGCTGTTGGAGTAAATCCTTGTTTCATGTAATGCCGTAAATGTTATCGGTGTCTGATAAAATGTTGCATTTGAAAGATTCCTCGAAGATAAAGTAGATGTACCCCGGTTAATCAGACACCCTTAGTGTTTTTATTTTTTTTTTCGAGCCTTATTTCGCTACCTCGTTCACCTCGCGCAATCTAGCCTATAAAGCCAAGCCCTCTACCGCCGACTAGTCTCTAAACGTACGAAGGATTAGGTTAGCGCAAAAGACGAGGACGAAGAGAACAGAGGACAAGAGGAGCGCCGATTTTGTCTCTAAAGGGAGCACTGTGGTGAGGAGAATGGTAGTATTATTACGAAACTTACTCACTCTTCTTGCAATTGCAGTACTCGCATTGCACGATTCCGTCCCAATTTTAATCAAAGAATTCTTCTTTGTGGATGCCTATGAGATAAAAGCGGGTAATTAAACTAGCCCCAAAATATCTCGCACGCAAAGTTACTCACCTGGGAATAATTTCGCCTGTATTTGTTTAACTGACATAAGACGAAATTGCCAAGAATCACGCTTAAGCCGCATCCTCTTAGCCACCTCCTTGAATCCCCTAACTATGCACGCCTTACCAAAATAATTGTGTTCCTGGTCCCCTCCTCAAAATGAAAACATCTGATAGCAAAGCCGCCAAAGCAACGATGCAATATGTGAATTACTGAAGCACACACTGTTGTCACACAGTACGTAGTAAAGTTAAATTTACTGCTAAATTTACTACAGCCAAGCGATAAGACAACCGAGAGTACTGATAACCTTTTTTAAGTTTCGGATAAACAAATTCTTAAAGCTCCCTACTTGGGATATAAGCGATAGAATTTCAGGACAATTACTTCCAGCGTGTATGTACGAATTGTGGATGGATGTGTTGATCACACAACCAGTGGGAATTGAATAAACGGCAGTAAGCGTCTGGCAGCAGTTGTCATCATCACTTGACACTGAGTTGCCACTGACGGGTGACTGATTTAGTACGTATGTATTGTGTGTGTATATATATTGATGTCGCAGCCAAATGACAATTAGTGAATCAGTTATGAGGATCTGACGTCAGCTGCCTTGATAATTGTCGAAACCCTCCAGTGGGTATGTGAGAATTGTGGACGGGTGTTGAGTCGCAGCCAAATGGGAATCGCTGAATGGGCCGCGAGCTTCGGACAGTAGTTGTTCGGACAGCTTCGTACAGCAGCCATGAGCAGTCCGCCTCAGTGGGTATCTACATTCAGTCTTAATAATCACACTAACCTTACTAATGACACTAACAATGCGCAAAGTAACGTATTCAAGTTGCGTATACCCTCTGGTGACGTTACTCCTCAAGGCGTGACGTGAGGCGTAACGTAACGCCGAGCCGTCGCATGCGCGGACGTCAAGCAGGCTCATACCCGTGTTTGCATCCAATGGCATAAGAATTATGGGCAGGTATGCTGACATACTAACATACTTCTGGCATGAGCCTAGTGACGCCGTCAATGCTGACGTTCGATTTTCACAGAACGGTATATTAAATGCCATCAAATTAAAAGTAATTTAAATGGACTGGCAGGGCTTTGGCACTGCCGTGTAAAAAGTGATGGTGCAGCGATAACATCAATACTAACACTCAATGAGGACCCCGGTGGCCACCGGCGCATTGGGAGAAGCGTGGAGGAAGGCACGTGGGCTTTTCACACTCTAAAGAGGACACCAGCAACCGTGTCGTAGCAAGGGCAGCAAAGGCCGGCCCACCGAGGCCCTACGTCATTCCGAAGCCCAGCCGAAATCCAATGGTGGCTAGGCACAGACGCAGCAGACGGGAGTACGGCGAGAAAGGGCTTGTGTAAAACACGAGTTTACGTGAAACATCGCCGCGCGCACGCAAACAGTAAGGGCGGGAGAGGGGGTGCCGGGTTATTTGCTTCTGAAATCTCAATAGGCAACTACAAATAAACAAGCAAAATTAACACCATGGCACATCCGTCAGAAGCTTGCATCCACCCGTCAAAATCTTCGGTGTCTTGCTACCGCTAAGGGCGGATATATAAAAAAACGCACCGAAGCACTACGGCGCTCCTTCACTGCGTAGGTGTGGTGCACGCTGAAATGACGTGCCCTCTATCTTGTCTGCTGTGCTATCGTTCGTTCTCACCTAATCTAATTTTGCTTTGTCAGGCTCCTGACAAAAACCGTCGATTTCCGCGGAAATATACCATCCCGAACAACCAACTGTGTTTGGCCGCGAAGTTCGAAGAGTTAGCCGCAAATGAAAGCAGGGCCAACGAGGTTTGGAAAGGCCCTGTTAGAAGCTAAGGAAAATGGGGCATTTAGCCAAGGCCCCTATCGATAAGGTGAGAGACGTCAGCGGGAAAGCAAATGGCGTGAGCGAATAACAAACCGATGCTCCCCCAGGGAGCAACAATGGGAGGCACAAAAGAGGAGCCGGTTTTCCGATGAGAAGAAAAGATTCTTTGGACCACTGTGATCGACCTAACGAGGTCCGCAGTAAATCAGGGCAATAAAGGAGAGATTGGACCCCACTGGGAGTAGCAGAGCCGGCACATTCAATATTGCACTTCGTTATGACTGCTGGGGGAGATTAGGCGACTACTTTACCCTTGGTGTTGCCGCGGCGCCGACACTATTTCGCTTATCGACAACCGAACACTTTATTGCACGAAAACTTTAGTTTCTGCTGGCGACATAGTTTATGTCACAGCAAGCGAAGTTTTGAAGCAGTAACTTGTGTGCAAGTTACTGCTGTCTTTTTTTGCATGCTAACGGAAGGCACACTGACCACGTTAGGAAAAGGAGGATGAGGATTAAACATTGCTAAAAATGTCTTTCTTTAATTACTATCTAATTTCTCCCGGTGAGCGCCCCTTTCGTTGCCAATCCCTCCGAGTGGGTATGAGCCATCTCTTCTGGCACCACCACCACTACCAACCAACGGTTTGTTAACTTGGACCCATGGTGGTGGGAGGTCTTCTTTGTCCAGAAGTCCCTGGGAAGTCGCTGCCAGGTGGGCCCCTTTGACAAGCGTAAGCTCACTGGCAGGGTCCGTGCTCGGTAGCCTGCCTTATTCCCACTGCGCACAACTGGGGGCGGGGAGGAATAAGAGAAGGAGTAACTAGATCATGCGCTAGAATGTGCAAGGTTCGAGGCAGCGGGACGGGCCATTCTCGACTTGCGGTCCAGGGTGCTGTAGCCGGTTAACAACCGGTGCAGTTCATCGTTGTGCATGGGCCTACGACCGTCGGCAATGGTTGGCTCCTACCCGCCGCGGTGGCTCAGTGGATAAGGCGTTGTGCTGCTGAGCACGATGTCGCGGGTTCGATTACCGGCCGCGGCGGCCGCTTTTCTGATGGAGGCAAAACGCAGAAACGCCCGTGTGTGCGAGATTTCGGCGCACGTTAAGGATCCCCAGGTGGTCAAAATTAATCCGGAGCCCTCCACTACGGCGCGTCTCATCGCCTGCGTTGCGTAGACGCGTTAAACCCCCACAATCAATCAATCAATCAATGGTTGGCTCCTCCACCTTCCTTGTTGGGTTAGTTGCAGCTTCCCACTTTTTCGACCTAGGGCAGTGCTTCTGTATTGCACAAGCAAACACGGGGCGACTATTTCAATACCACCCGAACACACCTGGAAGCCATACGACCAGACGCTCAGGAGTCGCAGCAGTGTTATCTGTAAATAGGCGCCTACATTGTGAAGCCGCTTAGCTGAGCAGAGTTATACTTACAGTTGAATTAAGCCTAATGTGCACGGAAAATGCTTGCGAGGCGGGCGGTGTACAAACACTGGTACCCGCTTATCTTGTCTTTTCGAAAAGAAAAATGGCGGCGGCCACGCGTCAGGTTGGAATCCTTACGTTAGGAGGAAAACAGTTCGTCCCCTCCAATGTCGTAGCCGAGTAGAATAGATATTTTGACTGTTACAATAAATTATATTGTTTATGCGTGTATGTATGAGTGGTTATTCATTCATTCATTCATTCATTCACCCCGCACGGGGCACCTTGAGTATTCATGGTGACGGTGAGCAGCGACACCGCGGACCCCGAGCTCCCAACATAAGCCGTGTCCAACCGTGGCGAGGTGTTTAAAGGTGAAGGGTAGAAGCCGTAAACGGTGGCCGTCGGAGCCTTGGTCAAGCTCCGGCCGATGGGCTCCTTGCCTGTCTACCAGGCAGGGAGCTCCGGGACCTCTTTGACTACCAGGGTAAGGTCAAAGAAGAAAGTACCCCAGTCTCCCTGCTTTTATAGTATGCCCTATGGTACTTACAACCCCCCCCCCCCAAACGTGATCGGTCCCTGAAAAGGGGCCGCACCGAAGTATCTTTTCCTTCATTGCCATCTTTAACATTTCCTGAACCGGATAATTTTTCTCGATTTCTTGTGATGGAATCGCTCAATCCAACCCAACCTCTTGTATCGCAGTCAGTCTTCTTGATCGCAAAATCTCTTGAAGCCATAATAGGAAAATCATATAAGTGCAAAAAACAAAGGTCTGGTGAACTACTAATCGAGGTAAATGACAAACAGCAGTCCACGAAGCTTCTAGCTCAGACTAGACTGGCTGATCTAGACATCAGGGTCACACCCCATCGGAGCCTCAACAGCTCACAAGGTGTGATATCCGAGACGGATCTCTTGAACGAAACGGATGCGGATCTCCTTGCCGGCTTGAAGGATCAGGGCGTCACTGCCGTGAGACGCATCACTATCCGCAGAGACGACAAGGAGATTCCCACCAAGCACATTATCTTGACGTTTGACCGCGCAGTTCTTCCACAACACATAAATGCAGGTTTTATTCGTTGCTCCATCCGTCCCTACATCCCGAACCCGCGGCGCTGTTTTAAGTGCCAGCGGTTCGGGCACGGTACAAACTCTTGCCGTGGCCGAACGACGTGTGCAAAATGCGCGTCGCATGACCATCCGAGCGACAACTGTTCATCCGACATCCTCTCTTGTGTGAACTGCGGGGGGGCGCATGCAGCCTACTCCCGCAAGTGCGAAAAATTTCAAACTGAAAAAAAGATAATCAACATCAAGGTAACTGAGAACATCACCTTCCCAGAGGCGCGGAAGAGGTTTGCCTCTTTCCCCCTGGGGAGGTACGCCGACGCAGCTCGCCGGGGAGCGGAGCGGCGTCTGGTTTCCACAGGGACCCAGTTCAGCGAGTCTGACCTGGTCCCTGCCCCCCCCCCCCCGCCCCCCCCTGGGTTGCCTCAGGCAGCCCAACCTGCCACCACGCCGCTTGCTGAGGCAGCAGCGGTTGTGGTGCCAACCTCTTCCGTTGGGACCGGTGCCGCTCCCGCCGCTTCCTCCCCGTCCTCCAGTGCGTTGGAGGGTGTCGAGGGGATGGACATCGGGGGCCCCGCATCGGCTCCCACCGTCACCGCACCGCCCGTGCCAATTCTGGCGTCCCCGACGCCCGCGGCGGTGGCGGCTCAAATGAAGGTCTCCAGAAGGGGTACCAAGTCCGGGGGGCCCGGTTCTACGGGCACCCCCAGGACATCTGATGACGAAATGGACGTCGCGCCGTTCCTGCCTGCAACGCAGCGCAAGGAGCGGCCTCCGACGGCCAAGCCAGTAGAAAGGCCTAAAAAGCCTAATCCAAGAGTAACAGCCCCGAAAGACGACACATGAACACACACGACACACACACTCCAGTCATTCTTAAATTTAAATAATGGGAACAGAAAACATCATTCAATGGAACTGCAGAGGCCTCCTTAAAAATCTTGACGATGTGTATGAGATTCTGCATGCCAGTCAGCCAAGTATCATGTGTCTGCAGGAAACCCACCTCAATTCTAAACAAACAAATTTCTTAAATAGGTACATGGTATTCAGAAAGGACAGGGTTGGCTGCACCCACTCTTCAGGAGGTGTGGCCATTATCGCCCGGAAATCATTAGCATGCCACCCTCTCTCTTTAAACACTGTCCTCGAGGCTGTAGCGATCCGTACGATAATATTTAATAGGTTGATAACGGTATGCTCCATCTACATCCTCCTGATTCATGCACTTTCGAGCTCTGATTTCGAGGCGCTGGTCGACCAGCTGCCCGAACCATACATACTAACAGGCGACCTTAATGCGCACAACTCTCTTTGAGGGCTCCTCCAGAAACGGATGACCGAGGTCGCCTGATAGAGAAGTTTCTTACATCCTCCGGAGCATGCCTCTTCAACAAAAAACAGCCTACATACCATAACTTAGGACACAATACATACTGTAATCTTGACTTGGCGATTGGTTCCGCAGTTCTCTTTCCATGTCTTGAGTGGGGTGTGGGCACAGACCCATATGGTAGTGACCATTTCCCCACTTCATTAACGTTATATAGGTATAGGCCCGAGCAGTCCATCTTCCCATAACAGGTTTAATGAATCAAAAGCAAACTGGAGCTACATTCACACGAAACATCTAAACTACACACACAACCATAAAACACCTACACGTGGAGAAGGCAGCCCAACTCGTCGCGGCACACATCCTCGACGCCGCCGAAAAGTCCATTCCCCAGGCCTCCAGTGGGTCCCGCACCCCAAGGAGGCCCTGGTGGAACGAGGACTGTAGGCGGGCGCGAGAGGCCCAGAACAAGGCATGGGGTGTCCTTCGCCGGTACCCCCACGCCAGATATCTCATTTCCTTTAAACGGGCAAAGGCTCTTGGGAAGCGTGTGCGTCGTGAGGCGAAAAAGGGAGAGGTGGCGCGCCTTCCTCACTTCATCAACTCATACACCGACACTCACAAAGTCTGGACACGAATACGCAAGCTAAAGGACAACAGACACACAGCCTGCCCCTGATTAGCACAACAGGGGACACACTCGAAGACCAGGCCAACACGCTTGCACAACACTTCGAACACGTGCCCAGCTCAGCACACTACACCAACACTTTCATTAAACACAAAGCATCATGTGAGAAGAAGTCCTTGGGAGACACTAATAAGTCGAACTCATCCTATAACACCCCCCTTTTCACTTCATGAGCTGAAGGTCGCACTCGGTACTGTAAACCTTCAGCTCCAGGTGCAGACAGGATTTCATACACAATGATACAACACTTACATGCAGACACGCTTGAAACACTTCTTCACCTCTACAATAAAATATGGCTTTCCGGGGCACATTCCACGCTCTTGGAGGGAGGCCATAGTAGTGACTCTCCTAAAGGAAGGGAAGGACCCTTCCTCTCCTGCCAGTTATCGCCCCATTGCCCTGACAAGCTGCCTGTGTAAGCTCTTCGAGAAGATGATAAACAGGAGACTTGTGTACTTCTTAGAGTACAATGGTCTTCTCGAGAGCTGCCAGGCGGGCTTCAGGGCAGGGCGATCTACCAACGATCAACTCGTTGCAGTTAGAGTCTTATATCAAGGATGCTTTCCTCCACAAGCAGTACTGTATGACAGTCTTCTTTGATCTTGAAAAGGCGTACGATACTGCTTGGCGGTACGGCATCCTTAGCGACCTTGAAGTCCTTTGGCATGTCGGGTAAACATGATGAACACGCTTGCCAGTTACCTGTCTGAAAGAACGTTTCGCGTGCGAGTTGGAACTGCACTTCTAGGGTTCATGTGCAGGAAAACGGCGTGCCGCAAGGTGGAGTTTTGAAGTTTGCAACCTTGTTTATTGTAAAAATGAATTCGATTCGGAAAGGTGCTACCACCATCGATTTCCTGCCTCCATTTATGTAGACGACGTTCAATATCCTTTAAGTCTTGTAACCTGTCTGTCTGCGAGCGCCAGTCCAGCTTGGTGTAACAAGCTAGCTGGTTGGGCAGACAGCAACGGTTTTAAATTTAATCCATGGAAGTGCACTTGTGTCTTGTTTTCCAAGAGGCGTGGCATCCGGCCGGATCCAGACATTCATCTCAATGGTGTCTCGATTCCTGTCAAGAAAGAACACAAGTTTTTTTAGGTATAATCTTTGACGAAAAGCTCACATTTATCCCACACATAAAACAACTAAAACATAATGCTTAAAAACAATGACTATTCTGAAGTTCTGTCGCACATTTCTTTTGGTGATGACAAACAACTTCTTTACGTGTTTTTACCAGCTTGATAGGCTCACGACTGGACTATGGTAGCGTTGTCTATGGGTCAGCCACTAAAACATCCCTCAGAATGCTGGACCCTGTGCTTCATCTAGGGCTTCGCTTGTCATGTGGTCCTTTCGGGACTAGTCCAGTCGAAAGTCTGTATGTAGAGTGCAACAAATGGAGCCTAGAACGTCAGCGAGCTACACAGACCTGCTTTATGCTTTTAAAATCTCATCAATGCCTCCACCATCCTTTTACATCAGTTTTTTTATGATACATCATATCTCAACTTCTTACTAATCGTCCATCAGTCTCTGCTCCCTTCGCTTTCAGAGTAAGAGAAGAAGCGTCACAACTTGATGTCATGTTCTCAGACACCATCAAAACCCTCGCTACTGAACTTCTAGTACCGTGGCAGCTTCGCCCGATATCATGTGATGTATCTTTTATAAGTGTCGAGAAAACAGAGTGCCTAGAAGCGCGATCGTGCAACATTTCTTGTCCCTGCAGCACAAATATAAGTGTGCTGAATTTTACACGGATGCTTCAAAACTGCCACAACTGTTTCCTGTGCTGCGCATGGTGGCACCTTTAATGTCTGTAGAACTATGAATAGAAATACAAGTATCTTACGGCAGAGGCCTATGGCATACTGTCTTGTAGTTCAACATATTGTTCTAAGTCGAATTCCGAAATCTGTAATTTATACTGATTCTTTAAGTGTTGTGCGTACATTATCCTCACAGAAGTCTAAAAACCATGTGGTCAATGCTCTCATAGTACTCTTATGTCTTTTGCATGCGTTAAACCTTGAGGTGACCGTGTGCTGGGTGCCAGGGCACTCTGGAATTCCAGGTAATGAGACCGCAGACCGAATGGCGGCCGCTGCTGCCCTTACAACTACCGTTGACATAACAACAATACCCTACACCGACCTCAAATCACACATCAGACAACACCTTCGCACAACATGGCAAGCACACTGAATCAACAGACTGACAACAAACTACACATTATAAAGCCACCTTGGGAGCATACACCACTGATACTCACAAACAGACACAACGAAGTTACCCTGGCTCGATTACGGATAGGCCACACGCATGCAACACATTCCCACCTGCTCACGGGATCGTTCAAGAACCCCTGTGTAGCAGGTGCGGGATGGCCTATCCGTAGTCCACATACCTACAATAACATGCAAGGCACTTAACACAACACGACACAAACACTTTCAGAGACTCTACAGACATCATATCCCCAATTTAACCCCCCATCCATCGCTGTTTCTAGGTGACCGATGCAGTGTTTCTATGAAACGTGTGTTTGATTATTTGTCAGATGTTAAGTTTTTAAACCTTATTTCATATCACGCATAATCAAAATCTGGCCCTATACAACCAGCCATCACCATAACCTTTAATTGATATTAAGTATGTCCGATGTACATGTTTTATACCTTACCGTTTTGTGGTATAATCACCTCGCTTCATTATATAAACTTTCTTTTCTGGCGCTCTTTGCCCTCGTTGGCCTTGCGCCATGAAACACCAACCATCATCATCATTCATTCATTCATTCATTCATTCAGCTTATATTTGTTTCACACCTAGAAGAAGAATCCAGGAAATACAGGCGAGATGTGTAGGAACACACGCAAAGGGAGTTTGCGTTTAAACAAAGATACATTTATGATAGCTTGTACTGAAAAGAATGTGCTCTGTTTGGTTGCAAATTCCCACATCATTAGGAAGTTCTCTCCCTTCGTTCCCTCTTAACCTCATTTCGGCGGACGAAGGCACAGCATTAACAGATAGAACAGGGGGGTGGAGGGGGGGGCACGTAACATGCAAGATTGTCCTGTTTGTTATGTATGAGCCAGCCCCGGCTTGGCTAAAATACTACTCGATTGAAATCCATTGGAAGAATCACTTACACCCTCCCCGTTATCGAGGTCCAGTCGACCCGCTATCGAATACTCCATCTTCCGTGGTAGTGTCTCAGCTCTGACATGTCGCCACCCCCTCTAAATGTGTCTCGCCCACTTAGGACGCCGGTCCTGTGGATATTTGCCGGTCACGCTGGTCTTCTGCAAATTACAGAACTTCGTGGTTTGTTTGCAGGACGGACGTGCGTTAGGGTATGTGTCTCCCTCAGCATTGACCCGGCGCCTTCCTCTCAACCTGAAGCTGGTGCAACGAATAACAAGGCGTAAATATTTCCATTGACGTAACAAATATATTCTTCTATCTGGATACCGCCATTGCTCACGCTCGAACGCTGCAGTGGCTCTAAACGGTTGGTAGTGCATCGCCTCCCGAACAGTGCTAATGACAACGGAGCGATGACGCTACGATGCTACCCTGACAGTAAAGGTTACTCTGATAACAGGGACCCGATAATGCGCCAAAAAAATTGATGTTATCCCGCTTTGGGAGAGTGGATGTCCAGCGCGGCTGTTGCAAACCACTACGCATGCTGGTGCGGGAGGGTATGAAAGTTTCCTCGTTGGCTCAGCGGGCTTGTAGCTTGCAATCGCCTTCTCTGGCGGCAAATGCTGGGTCATGACGCATGCGCGGTGTTTTGTGCACATATCCCCTGCTTTGTTTCACTGAACAAAGAAAGTTGCAATACACGATTGTTATAAACTGAGTCTTGCAGAAGGTCTCGAAGTATGAATGTTTTTCAGATGATGTTTTAAAACTGCTACAAAAAATGTTAAAATGTGCTTTCTTGTACGTCTAAAACATGCTCTTTGTCCGCTATATTGACTGAAACAGGTTGCGACACTTTGTCAGACATTAAATAGCCTTTTTGCCAACCTTGCCCCTTACATGTGTGACAAATGTACAGTTCTCTATACTCTGTAACTGATTGATTGATTGATTGAAAACTGAGAAACTGAGAACTGCTTGGTCTAGCCAATTCTGGCTCATGCGCTAGCCCTAGAATGGCGTAAACCCCCTTCCTACTTAATAAGCCTACTCTTAATAAGAATTTCCTGGGAGGGGGGGGGGACGTCCAATTGTTCACCGGCAGCTCAGCATCCATCATGCGGTTTTGATGCTTGTTGTGTGGTTTTGTCTATACAGGCATACTGAGCTCTATGCTGCATATCCGATTAGCCTGACGCATGCGCTCGACGCCATTGGCGAGAACTGCTGGGTCCAGCCTGGGATTTTTGTTTACGGCACAAACTTTTCCAACCAACGAGAAGCTAACATGTTCGCTGTAAAACGTTTGCTTCGTCATGTACGTTCTTTTCTCCTTTTTTTTTGTTTGGGGCTCTATGCTTCCTCGGCACCTTTTGCTTAATTTGTTTACTTAAATTTATTTGGAGTTTTGTTTCTTGCATTTCATTGCGTGTCCTTTTCTAGGTATTTTATTTTCTCTCTAATGGTTGTCTTCCGAATCTGCCACATCCACCTCACTGCGTTTTAATCATTCCCGTCTGGCGTAGCAAGCACTGACGCTAGCAAGTACACAGCTAACCTCTCCAGTCAACACATACGAGTTCTCTCTCCCTCTCTCATGCCATCTCTCTCTTTGGTATTTACCATATTGTGGTTGTTTACAATTTCCCAATGACGGGAAACATTATGATAAAAGGATAAATCGTGTGCAGACATTCGTAATGCCCCCACAAGTAATGGAATCACCTGCCCAATAGTTACTACTTGCACCATATGGGAGTTGGCTTAGTAAAGGAAAATTTCCGAACAAAAGATACACGAAACAACCCAAACCGCGGAACACTGAATATGTGCGCGCCATTGGAAACGTTTTAAGTCATGCAAGGGCCATTATAGCGGTTCAGTCGATTTCATTAGATGCTGCGCCACACTGCCAGCGAGGCAATTACGTCTTCGAGGCACATTGGGTCGCCTAATAACCCGTGTTGTGCTGGCCCAGCTGATAGAACACGGCGGCTCTGTATTGCTCGCTCGCGCCCTCGTACCGGGGGAAGGCTAGTCGTGCGAAATAACAGCGCTCATTTTACTCCTTATTATAATTCCCATAGAGTTTTGTGCACTTTACCTGATCCCCACGAACGTTTGGCCCGAGATAACCATACCCAGCCGGCATAATTAGGCATGAAGTAGTCTTGCCACACACATTGAGCTTCTTGTGCATGACGCCAAAAGTTTTTGATATTTCATACTCGTTTATGCAGCTAGGCACCTTTAATTTGCCGAGAATGTCTGAGCCAAAGAGGCAGAATGACTGATTACATGAAAAACAATGTCAATCACTACTTCTGTTCGGCATCCACAAGCAGCACAAATTAGTGGCAAGATACAAATTTCAAATGTATGCGCTTAAGTTAGGAAGCCTTGTAATGCTTCGCATGTCTAAGCGCATTTACGATTTTGTTTTACACCTTCAATAAACCATTCCATTAAAAAAATCATGTACTGTTGCTATCTTTTTCACTGCCACAAAAGATGCCTATTTCTTATTTGAGTTTTCATGGCTGATTGTGAGCCTGAACAATTATTGTCGTGTACCAAAGAGGTTGGTACAAGAACACATGCGCACATTAATTCCGGTAAAGAAGCCCAGCAACGTGCAGTGACGAAAAGCGTTCAGAAACCGTTATCTTCCACTCGCCTTCACGGTAACTCGTTTTTGAGCCCTCTCTGGTGTCATTATTGGCTTTTCTAACCACAAAGCTCCAAAATAATTCATCTGGCCACGAAAGCAGCACAATGTTCGACCGCAGAGGTCATAATGTATTGATAGCATTAAAGTCTAGGTAATCTAGGTACATTGTGCGTTATAAAAAGCCTTGCCCACCTTGCCTAATACTGCACCATAGAACATATTTTAGTCAAGTTGTACGCTCAGCGCGCAAACCGCTAACCCAAATTGATCATACCGGGGCCTTGGGTAAAGTGAGTCTGCGCAAAGACGCACTTTCTTTGCGGAAAGTGAGCCTTTGCAATATAATTTCCGCTCTGCGATCTACTTTCTGCTAATAAGCAAAAACCGCCATACGGCCCGCACGCTTCCCCGGCACGCTTCCCAGGCACGCTTCCACGGCACGCTTCCCAGGGGCCACTGAGGTAGACGCTGCAGAGTTTTTTGCGCGAAACTGAAAATGAGGACACGATAGAGGGAGCATTTGTTTTATGGTGATAGGGTCTTGAAAGAGAAGTAAAATGAGAACTGGCTAATCAGCCGCGAGCTCCTAACGGCAACTGTAATCGTAACATTTCCCTCGCCGGAAGGAGTGAGGGAACGTAAGTATGCCGCACTACGAGCAAGCTTAGATAGATTTCTGAATCTTCTTCGACAGTGGTATCCTATTGCGACTTGGTTAAACCCCCTGAGTGCGTTGGCGCTAGTGTTATCTTGACTCCAACCCACCAACCAATGGGTGACGCCCGCCACACCTAAACCCACAGCCACAACCACCTTGGTGACAAGACAGGAAAGTCAGGCAAGTTCACGACATGCACAACGACAGGTGTACGAATGGTTAAGACAACGCAAGGCACAATATAAATGTTCAAAGCGGGAGCAGAATGCACGAAAAAGACAGCGGGAGGCCGGTGCCGAACTTCACAAACGTCATCACACCTATAGGGGTTTGCGTATGACAGACGTCAGAAGTGTCAAATGTCTCTCTGGATTTTTGCATACTTCTTACACAGGGAAACCTTTAACACAAAGATGTTGAGCAATTTAACAACATCCTAATAAAGAAAAGAATAATTTAAACACACGAGTGGATTTCCCAAAGCCCTGGCACATACTATGAGCACAACGGAGATACATTTTTTTTTTCTCCAAGACAGTTAACAGTAAGGTTAGTTAGGCTTACTATAAACTCTTCCTTCAATCTATTCCAAACTTAGTAACTTTGAAAGACGTTACCTCTGAAATATTTTTTTCAAAGAGTTTTAACTCTGTCATAATATGCGTTGTGCAATTACTCAATGGCCATCGCTCGTCTAGCCGAATCAAAGCATCACAAAATCTTTCTAGTTGCTACAAAACCTGCGGACGCAAATGCTCCATCGAGGCAGGTTAATTGCGGAGGAAAAAAAGAATTCCGAGGCATTCCCTCACGGGTGAATGACCCCGTTGCTGTGATAAGTTTTCAAAGTTAACCTGGGGGTCTTTTCCTTTGAAGTAGCCAGCTATAAGAAATGCTGACACTTTCTCTTCGCGACTATAAACCTCGCTTCCGGCTTACGACCAAACAGCCTTTTTTTTTGTTACTTTCAACATAAATTTTCCAGTAACAAATAAAACCACAGGAAAACGGTATCGCTCTCGCTTCTCCTTTGACGCAGTGCCCAGACTTGAAAACCGAACCCGGCGCGCCAAGCAGCCATGGCAAATCAATGCAGACTACACCTCGCAGAGAATGAATACACGTCAGCAATCACTTCTGGCGAACGGAACAGTATCTACACACAACCACTGAAGCTCACACAAAAATAATGCCAAACTTAGGAAACCTTGTCCGGGTTGCAAAATTGTCCCGAAATTGGTCAATACGTCTATCATTCACTGAAAAAGCTTTGCATGTTTTAAATCTGACCACGAGCTTAGGGGAGGTCCGTTGAAGGCACGTCACCCTTCCCAACGTCAACAAGAGGATGGCGTCCCAGGGATAGATAATAATTCCACGCCGGTAGTAACTATCGTGGGATTCCGGAAAAATCCATGCGTTATTGGGATGATGATAGTTCGTGACGTTTTATTACTTAAATAAACTAATGTGTGCTACCCCATAGCACGTATTACCTTTCGTTAAAAATGAACTGAGGATATACTCAAGCTGCAGTAACCATTTAGTGGTCGCTTACGATTGCAAGGATCTAAGGCCCGTTTGAATGCAGTTTCAATGATAAGATACGCATTTGACGCCGCTTTCAGCACCCATCAGAAGAAAACGGTAGCTTAATTGGTGTCCGAGTCTTCTGTCACTGCGTATGGACGTTCAGTTTCTAGACCTTTCCTCGCAGTTGGCTCTGGTGAAGCGGGGTCGGGGGAGTTCAGGGAGACATTTTAGAGGAAGTTGTGCTTATCGCATTGATTTCTTTGGACTTTATGCGTGCAGTGAGTTAAAGAATGCTTGAACTGGTGGTGACACTTGTCTAGTTAGCACTTGGAATGCTATATTTTAAATCATGTAAGTGTTCTACGTGTTCTGCGTCAAAATGTCGGGTTACATTATGTCCCACAGGCGGTGTAAATTAATCCGTATCCTTACACTACGGCGCGCCCCGCAGCCTACCTGTGACTTCGGAACGTTAACCCATCCTTTGACATCTTGGATTTCGAGATTGCGCAACGCTATAAAAAAATTATTTTGATTGCGGGCTAGTTCATAATTTTTATTCAAACAACGTTTTAGACTTTTCAGGTATCGGGGTAGGATCGCTCTGCTTGGTCTAAATGCTATCTGCCGGTTTCCTGCCGATTCAAGAAATGCTTTGGAGCGTAATATCATTCCAAGCGAGAATACATCTTTAACAGCGAAGCTGTTGTTTCTGGCCGTAATGTCTGCGGTGTTCGGCGCCATCAGAAAACTGGGTCATACCAACGCCGCCTGTATAATCCTTGCCTAACGCGTGAGCGGAGAATGGCCAAACAGCCACTATCCTGCCACTCTCTGCTACCCTTTCCCTCTCCGTAGCCTTCCTACGTGCTTTCATGTCCGCCAACCAGCGCCGCTTCTCAGAAACTGTGCAAAATAGTTGACAGTTTCTCTAGCGCTCCCCTGGCGGCGCTCCGACACTTTCGAGGCAAGCTGACAGACACACGCCGTAGAAGTGGGTGCAGTGGGGGTACGACAATGCTCGTGATTCGCGAGCAGTGTCGTAAGGCGTCTGCCGGCCCGCGCCACATACCGGATGGGTGCCTGAACTAAGCGTCCCTACCGCTTCCATTGGAAAGCGGGTGACGCGTCAGGCAATGTTTATACAGGCGGCATTGGTCATACCTACCCCCGATTACCGTGCACGTGAGCACGTGCCTCACGAGGAGCGGCCGGCGTTGTCCAGCCTTGCACGTGGCGCACAAAAACATTATCAAGAAAACAGTTCACGTGAGACCGCACCTCAAGGGGCAGCTCAAGACAGCTTGCGCCGCTACAGATGCCTAACTCGCGACTCTAGTTGCCGCCGGTTCTATCGAGAGCTGACACGTTCCCCACTTCGGGAGAAATGTGAAAGCCTGCGAACAAAACGATCCGGGCCCGGAAATCATGCATGAGGAAGACGACGATATGGATGGCTTGGATGATTGCTAGCTGCACAGTGAACAGCGGCGACGGGACATGCAACTGAATAATTTCAAACCTAATGCAATTCGTGGTGGTGGCCAATCCCTGCATACATAGATATAAATCCTCCAGAAAGCTTTGCGTGTTATAGTCAAGCTTCGCCAATTTTTTAGTCTGGTGATTGCTTCTACCAAAAGACGTGCGTTGAATTTGTTGCACGAAAAGCCACAATGCCACTATGAGTTATGAACAGAGTTCTTGCCCGAAGGAGAGCTGGCAACATGAAATAGTATTTGGTATTTCTGTGTGAGTACCATTTATAATAAAAAGGGCATAGCCTACACACTTTACATTGTCATATTAATTAATCGTAATATCATCGTAAGATTAACATGACACCTTTAAACATATTTGCGTATTCTCGTTAAACTGTCTCAAAGCGGCATGCACGTGGTCGGATTGTTGTCGGATAATCGAGTAGCTGCATGTGATTTCCGTATTATCGAATCGTATATTCATCTGGCAATTTTACCCTATGAAGCAAAAAAGGAAAATAACCAAAAACATAACGTAAGCCAGCCTTGTGCTGGATTTCCGCGTACTTAGCCGGGAGGGTTGAGCAAGTGCACAGTTTCATAGACCAGCATCAGTGCGTAAAAAGTCATTTTCAAAGTTATTTTAACTTGATGTAAAGAAGTTCTGCGATATAATTACCAATACTTTTTTACTGTCCGCGAGGTCTGTCTAGCGCTAGGGCGACACAGTATACATACGTCAAGATTAGCCCTACAATCTATACAAGGGAGCTGTAATAACGCATTCGAGCCACGCAGGAGAAAGAGACCTGACCGACATTGCCTGGCTGATTAGGCGAAGCGGAAGCCGGAGTGCCAAATAGAGGATTGTGGAGAACAGACAGGAAAGGGGCTGCGGCAGCTGGAAAACGATGAAAAGTAAGAGTACGCATGCGCGTTAGGTATAGATGTCCCTACAGGAGCCTCAAGACAGACGTGAACACGCGAGCCGAAGGTTGGTAATAGCTGCGTCCCCTTGCAGGGAGGATGTGTTTAGGACCTTGGAAACAGTGTTGAAGGTAAGTGGCAGGTTTAGTTGCTCCCATGTCTCGTGTGCGCGCACTCATCTGTAGGGCGCCGTACGCCAATGTGAGTTGCCCTCGCATCGACCGAGTAGCGAAGCAAGTATAAAGGGCTGCATTAGTCAGCTGGCCTAGGTGGCTGATGATCTGCGTGTGCCTACAATGGCTGGTTGGCGACGGTTTCTAAGTTAGTAATGAATACTGATACTCACTGCGAGAATAAAGTGCAGATTTCCGCAGTTCGCTCTTATTTGTATACGGTATAACAAAAAAGTTGAGATAGAGGTTATGAGCTTGCGTCTCATAAGTGCATGTAAATGTCATACATCTTGCTTGGAATAACAACAAATTCTGGTCACCTCGCACCACAAAATTCAGCTACGAAATTCTTCTAAACGTTCTGCAAAGCTGCCACATAGAGTACATGGGATCTTTGAGCCAACACTCCGCGAATGCAGTCGCTAATAAGGTCGCAACGCGTTTCTTTGAATTTTTGTTTAACCGACGCTTTGAAACTGCACTTTTATCGATATCTGAGAATCCCATGTGGTTGCCAATATTAGCGGGTAGCGAATAAAAAAATGTGGTTGATCCCTCTTCAATAGGAACTGGTAAAACACGAGTGAGCTGTGCCTTCACAGGATGCGTTGAATCTTTATTCTGCATCGATGTGCACTTGCACATCGCTTTTCATTTTTCGTCGGTATGGCACCATCGGACTTATCAACACTAGACACTGAATTGCACGCGCCGGAGCACTGTGGAAACCCGAATGAAAGCTCACGCCCTCGCACACCATGCGAACGAAACCGAACGGGTTGCCAGCGAACGGTTTGGTGAACTCACAGTCCCGTGAAGTGAAAGAGCATGACTGGCGGGCCTGTCTTGTGGGTGTGCTTGGCGAGCGACAACCTGCTGGAGCGTCGCTTTCGCAAATGCGCGACCACTGCGTCTCTTCTCGTGGAGTGTACGGCAGACCGTTGCGTTGCCACGAGCTCAGCTGGCGTCAACTGTCGGCGCCCATTAGCAACGTGATGCGCTACTTCGCTTCACCTCTCTTAGACGCCAGAACCATCGAAATAGAGGAGGTTAGAGGAAAGATATATGGTGCGTTCATACGGGTGTCTGCGCTTCAGCTCATAACGGAGTATTTAAAGCGCCTGGCACCTCCCGTTGCGGCGACGGAGCACTTGGCTCGAATTCTGGCGCAGCCTTGTTTTTCTGGCGATGTCGTTTCCGTGACGGATATGAGGTCAGTCAGATCTTGGTGGATCCTGGCATAAAACACCTTTGCATTAAAAGTTCAGTGCCCTTCCACTCCGCAAAGAAGGGTGACCAGCATAGCTTTGTCACAGTCCAAAGAGTGCATGCAAGATATAAGACACGTTTGTAATCTTTGATTGCGCGTACTTCCCAACCAATTACCTGAATGAAAGTTGGCAGAAAGAGCTTTATTCCATCGGATAAACACGGAGTTGTTTGTTTCCCTCCCGCATCCTAGGCATCTTAATGCGTGCGTAACACACCAGCCCTACCCGCTTGAAGGAGCCAGCTCGTAGCAGCCAGGTCGCATCGGGCTCTGAGACGTACAGTTTCAAATCTCCCACCAGGACAAAGGACATGTCATCAGTGAGGGCGGGAAGCCTAGCAGCACGTGAATGCTTCTCCGGCCTCAACCCCCTCGTCCTGTGCACCCATAAACCGGCCACCGATGATGTGCGCGTACTGCTACTTTGAAAATGAAACCCGAATTGCCTTTCAGCTTCAACGTTCTGACGTCAATCGCAAAGTAGTCGCTTCAAGTTTGAACTGCCCAGTACTGTCCTCGCTCAGAGCAATCCGCAGTGTAGTTGGAGGAAGACCCAGTGGCCGAATAGCCAACTTGAAAGCACACAAAAAATTTGGAAATATTAACCAAAAACCTTAATTCGGACGGAAAGAAGGACACAAATATGGCAAAACGCCATACGCACCCCGGACCCAAAAGGAGCTGGTATTATATTTCCTAATCACTGTACAGCTCAGGACACTCCCTTTCTACTCTGGGACGAGCTCAGCCCTGAGAGTCAGTTTCGCTTACAAATCTCAGTTAAGGATTGTCGCTTCACATATCTTAGCGCTTTTATTCACCCCCTATTGTGGTGGCCACTAATGCAATCTCTCCGAATGACCGGCTCTATCAGCAATGAATTTGCGACGTTTTTTTCAGCAGATGCTTATTTTTATTAGATTTCTTAAGACGTTGGAAGAATCACGAAACTCTGTCTCGCGTTTCAAAGAAGGGTCGTTAGAAAGGCGGCCTCCTCCCGTAACATACGGTTCTTTCCAGCAAGGTCAGAAAGTGACAGATGAAAGCAGCACAATCTTTCCGCCCACATTGGTGGCTGTGAAAATGGGTGAGCGTGAAGCATTTAAGTAGAACAGAGCGGCTGGCGCCGATCCAGCCGGAAAAGGCGGCTTTTGATTTCACGGGTCATCGGCGTGAAGACAAAAAAAAAGCCTCTTGTTTTCTGAAACCCGAGGATGACCGACACACACTGCAAAGAAACGCTTTCCGCTAGGACGCTTCGAAGTTTTGCTTTTAGCAAACAGCATCGTACCCTGTGAGGGCCTTTTAAGACATTTTTCCTAATTATTTCTCGCTTCAATTTTTCCGCCCATTTTTCAACGTCGATGTCTTTGTTGTAGCATGAAAAAGAAAGTGACCTATGACACCATTAGAGAAATGTGACACTTGGCGGTAAGAGTTAAACAGCTACCAGATGTACAGCAGCTGCTTCTTAGCATGACAGGTATCTGTTCATATCGCTGCGTAACAAACGAGCTTGTTTTTAACATAAGGACCAGCCGCAGTGTTTTCAAGTCTCCGTTTAGGACGTAAAGGGTTCCGTACACAAAACCGCGAATGAAGCCCCAATTCAAAAAATAGGAACGTGAAGCGCCTGCTTTTCGTAACAAAGTAGGCTTGGTCTCTTTTCTTGCATGCGAAAATGTGAAATCTAGCCTCTTTACGAACGCAAAAATGCACTATTTCTGGACTCCTGGCTTGCCTGTAAAAACACCTAAAAAGTTATTTCACGGAATCAATGCTGCTAAGATTCTTTATGCTGTCATACAAGAACTAAAAACGACTAGTACCAGCTGTATGTTCACACTGCGCTAAGGAAGACGCCACACAGAGACGCTGCTGTCCATAGCCGCTCCCTTTCTACGTTATCATACTGCGTTTTAATATCCAGAAGCGCTAACCGCAAAGGATGGCTTTGCATCTTCGCCACCTTTATGCATTGGCTTACTACAAACGGGTTCTCATATATAGTATTCTGTTCTTTTGAAACCAATTTGAAATTCCCCTAGAATCCCATTTTCTCCTACCCAGTGCTGTAGCTCGAATTTCGCTCCCTGCATTCCTAACTTGTACAACAGTGACGTGACGGTGACTTGTCTGTACTAGCTCAGTTTAGTCCTGTCTCCTTTGCCCTTATTCCTTAAAGTCATTCTGCTCGTTCGCCACATGTCCGGAATTGCCTTTTTTCTATCCCTGTGCTGATGGCCTGTAGTATCTTTCCCTTGCTTTTCGGCCGTAATTGGTTGACCAACTGCATCGGTACCCTATCCATGCCTACTGCGGTATTTTCGGCAACCTTCTACTCTGCTTTTTTCCACTGGAGCTTCGCCCCATCTATCTCCAGACATTCCGGCCCTCCCGTCGTGACATCTCTGTGACGCTGTGGGGCCGGTTCATCCACCTTACATAATTTCTACGTGATAATTTCAAAAGGCATCCCCCCTGAGCATCTGCCCCTCTTCGTTTTGTATCGTACCACCTTTTGTGGGTCCCATGCGCTTCCTTAATGCCCGCACAAGATTCCAAAACTTTTTCGGCACGTCTCTATCCTGACTTTGTATTTCCGCCACCAATCACTCGCTGTCACCCTTTATCGCTACCACTAGGCTATTACTAGGCCACGCTACCACTAGGCAACGCCGCCGGATGGAAGTTTCAGTAGAAAATGTGTATTCAAGTGTACAGCATGCAGTAGTGTGCACAACGCGACAGATTCATTGCAGCTGGTGTGTGAATTTCTATGCGTGAAAGCGAACGTGACCGCAATTTGCGTTTTGCGCTTTGCAACCGGTATGGTCTATTGCTCAGTAAAATTCTAAGCAGAGCCTCACAACCATTGTTTTTTTTTTCGTAAAGAACAACCAACTCGTCGCTTAGTTCAGAAAGGTGGCTGGGTGATCGGACGACTCATTTGTTTCCGCCCAAATAAGACGAAACTAAGTATATTCTTTGTGTTCGCTAGATACGTTAAAGGCTCTAGGTATCTTACGTGAAAGCGGCCGTCTGTGTGAGTGTCAGGATAGGAAAACAGACCCTATTTTCCTGCATAGGTGAAACCAAATTCAGGGTTGCTTAGCCATAAATTATTCAAGTTAGCGCTGCTGGACGATCGGGACTGGGAAATGCAGCCGGGTTTTACAGCAGTTGCAGCATTGTCATAGCTATGGTGCTGAAGGGAATCATGTACCGAATGTAAAAGATAACTTCAAGGCGCTTAGCTGTAGCGATCATCTATAATTTGCAGTTGTCGTCATCAGCAACTATTGCGTTTTTCTCGCCTGTTAAACATATACATATTCATTACGCTTGGGTATCAACGTTTGCTATTGTCACTAATATTTGCCGTATTGTTGACGCGCTTGAAATGTTGCATTGGCCGTTATTACCTCGCGCGAATCGTATGCAACACACCGTGTTAACATTTAACCCCACCGATACGCGTTTGTCCATCGCGCTTCGCCGCTCCTTTCCCGCCACCCGGGATCAATGCTAGAGAAGATTATGAGTCGTTTCAGATACGTGGTGCAGTAGAAAAAGGAGCAAATTCATAGAAAACAGGATGAAACCTGCAGCCGAGACGCAGGATGACACACCTGATAGGCTTATGCCTTGAAACAGTTCGTACCTACCGGCTTTTGTTCATTAGACACAAAACTGTTTAGCATTCCTTAATTTCAGGAGTTGCTTTTTATGGCTTTTTTATAACAACTATCTAATTTTCCGGCTCACAAGGTAAGTACCAAAGCCCACTCCTTCTACCATTTGAGTCTTTTTTCCTATTATTTTATTGTTTTTTTTTCTGAAAGGCTTTGCTTGCTGTTTCGCTTTGGCAATCCCGAAACTCTTCAAGAACGGCCGCTTTTGGAAAACCCTCATCTCTGTGTAGTGGTTTTAGTTACAGTACTTACGCGTATTCAGTAATGGTTTTAAAGTGTCTTTTTTAACCCCTGCAAGACACTCCTTTATACAAGCTTTCTCACGCCTTAGGGTTGTGCCTTTTGGCTATTCCTCCTTTTCCTCTTCTACTCTGATCATTCTTACAAAAGAAAGGTGGTAAAAAATGCAATGTTTTGTTCACCCTGATGAAAGGCAACATTTTATACTTTTCAAGCATTGAAATACTTTCTTTTACTTACACTTGAAGCTTTGCGTGCTTAAAAACGTTGGTGGGAGTGTTCTCAATGACTAAAAATATGAACTTATAACTGTTTCGTTGCAAGGGCGTACGCATTATAATCGTGGTCGTTGCGATGCGCGACATATGCTTCTAGAAAACGGACTTTCCCAAATTAAGCAAGCCGGAGCTCACAATTGTAATTAGTCATTGATTAACAGCAACTTTTTCTAATCGTTTGTTCAGCGTGTTTTCTGTGGAAATATACGGTGTTTCTTTGAATCATAGGCTGCACAGACTTGCGGTGCGGCCTTAAAATGTTTGCAAAATACGGTCGCACGCAGAAGGCCCTGAATGAGAAAAGTGACCTGTGAGAGCCCACACACGGCTGTAAGATTTTAGTTTCTAAGACGCTTCTTATTCCAGAACAAGAACAGCAGCCGCCGTCCAAAATTAGGTGACACCAAAAGTAAACCGCTAAAGCTGACTGCACGCTTTTTCCCGAGGGCAGCGCCACACAACGTTTGGAAATACTGGTTTTTCAACCACTTGTGTATTTTGGCAGATTCTTTTTGCGTTCAGCACAGAATGCACCCACTTTTTTTTTCTCGTTTGAGCTTACGTCAATAGAACTGCAAGTGTTACAACAGAAAATGTGTTGCTCAAAAACAAAGATTGGTCGGAATGCGTCTTGTGAACTGGGCTCTCGCGCAAATGAATTAGCCATCTCATAATTACAGGGGTTTCAAACCACGTAAAAAGCGCATTACTGATACTCCAACACTTACGTCAGGCTGCGTGGTTGCTATAAAATACACTGCTTTGTTAAAGGAGTATAAAGCTGACCGTCTTCTCAGCTGCTTATTACGCGAAGTACGCGGTTTTTACATTTGCCGCAAAATATTTCACCCTAAGATTATGTGTAAACGTGGCAGAGTGCACTGAAAACTGCCTTCATTTATTACCATCACATCACGCACCCTTTTTATGGCTCCGTAGTATCACAAAATGTTTTTCGGCATGTCATGACACAATTCCCAGAGGCAGCAACCAAGCTACAGGGCATGTAGTAGCCAGCTACAAAAAAAATTATAACACCATTACCAGCTTTGATTGGAATAAACATCTCAGTATTTCTTAGTTTTGACGTTACGTACCACGCAAGTTTCGTAGCCGTACTTCCATGAACCGAGCATAAATATTAGTTAAAGGGAAGGCGTCACACTGCTCGTATTAGGAAATTTGCAGGAACTTTGCATGAAAGGCATGACAATCTCGAAAAAGAAAGAGCCTCACAAAGCATGTGCACAGGCACCTCCATGCTTACATCAGCAATTTTACACGTATAATAGCAAGTCAGCGTGTGGAGCACAGCGTAAGGGGCTTTTTAAGAAACGTGGTCACAAGAAAGCGTCAAGCTTAACAATTTCGTTCTTAAAAGGGTGTGGCGGCTTTTCTAGATATCCGCCGTAACACGGGTGGAGCCAGAGCCCGCAATCTACAGCTTGACTCATGTCGTATTCATAGCAGGCCTGTCTCGACTGGAAATAAATGATGGCGCCTCTCCCGCATCGAGACATGGCTCTGTTTTTGTTTCATTAGCTGCGAATAAAGTGGGACAGGGCGTATCTTCGCACGGTTTAAGCACCTCTGACGTGAATTACCGAACCATTGGAAAAACAGTTATTGGGGTTAGTAGGCAGCATTTTTCTTTTATTCTGGAAATCGACTTAACACATACTTCATTGTACTTCGCGCGCAACCCCCGACGAGATGTTCTAAAAAAACCTTGTAGCTTGTTACATTGTTAGCCTCTGTTGCAGCCAACAGGAGATATAGCTCCTTCGAATGAAATAAATCAACCATGCTGCTTCACCGTGATTCATGTACTACGGCGTTTTAAAAATAAGCTTTCTCTGGCACTGCTCCGGCTTTCCCGGGCGGTGCTGTTGCTGCTGCTGCTACTGTTGCTGGTATACCTGCCGGCTGCACCGCTGGGTTTTATTAAATCCAAAGCTTCTTAGTCGGACCGATGGTGTCCTACCTTTCCCGATATACCTATATGTCTACCTAAATTATCTTATAAGATGGCTGGACACACGGCGCGGACGTAAAATCAAGCTTTCATTCGCACAAAACGGTTACCTAACAGCAAATAAGGCACGGTTCTAGGTAGCATCATACACGCATTGATCATGAAGAAGAAGTACAATAGTATATCTTCATCTCATAAACCACGTATGTGTATACATTTAGACTGCTGAGAGATGCGCTTACTAAGCGCGCGAAAAATTGTCACATGGGTTTGTTCTTTGCCTGCGACTGGGGTCTTTGAAGGCTTGACTATCAATAGGGTGCACTTCCAGCGAAGGCTCGACGCACTTTTAGCGAAGGTAGGCATTATATCTGCATTGTATCTTCAAGATATTACCTTAACACTATCCTGGAAGTAATGCAACGAAGGCCACCGCCATGGTGGCTCATTGGGTAAGGCGTAGTGCTGCTGAGCCCAAGGACACGGGTTTGATCCCGGAGGCGGAATTGGCGTTTTTGATGGAGGCGCAAAGCCAAACACCTGTGTGTTCGAGATTTCAGAGCATATTTAAGATCCACAGGGAGTCAAAATAATACGGAAACCTCCACTATGGCGCGCCTCATCCCCTGTGGATCGTCGGCACGTTAAGCCTCATAATCAAATGTAACGTAGGCATACTAAGGTAACGAAGGGCGCACACCTTGAATAGGAAGCGCTTTTGGGAACGTTGTCGAACGACTCGCGAAGCAAGCGTAGACACAGTAGATTACGTACTGTAAGATGTTTACGTTTTCTCTGCACTAGAATACTTTGAATTAATCTTCGATATACTCTTGACCAACATAAAACCAATAAATCTTCATTTTTTCCGTGTTCCGCAGCTGTAGCCACATTGGGCATGAAAATGAAATTTGCCTTCGGTATTGCAAAAGCGTACAATTATGAACAAATTGAACATACAGTGCTACCATTAGTATCAGTCTACTACTAATGACATGCCAGATTCCAGGACATTCCCCACGCATGCCTCTCCTACATGCTTACGCGCAATATCGTAGCCGAGGTATTATTAAACGCTGTTCTTCTCCTTCAGAAGGGCAGATCCTTTTCTTTTGTGAAACCTGGGAAATAAATTCTCGTATATTTATTCGTCTGCAGCCACTTTTGTACAAATCTCAGGTCATATATATTTGGAGCCCCGGCATAAAATAATGTGTTTTGAATTGTTGTGCCATCGTCCTCACAGTTTGGAAGTGCAAGTTCTATCATTTATTGATATTACTGTCTTAGTTGTGTCACATGAAGACGACTACTTTGCCGCGGAATTCTGTGGGTTCTCAACTGTCCTAATGGTGGGCCGCATGTACGCTGGGTGCTGATGGCAACTTTGTGTTCACTCTAGAACTGAATGCAAAAAGATATGTCGTTCTTTATCTATATGCATCGTTTGACCGCAAACGCACCATCGTTATTGTTTTGTTTTTCAATGCATCTGAATCTCTTAATTCTACAACGCCTGTTTTAAAAGGGGGAAGCTGAATGGCAGCGTGACTGATCACAACTTTGATTAAGCGCCATACTCACAATAAAATGTGCAAGTATTTAATTGCTAGTCGGGTATCAATTGCAAGGATTTTAACAGCCATTAGTGTTCAGCCGCAACTTCTTCTGCCAACTCGAAATAAGATACGTGACAGGCACTTATTTTTTTTCGTAGGAAACTACATTCTGTAAGAGGGACAAGAAATTCAATGGCCAGCTACACTAAAAGGGAGCTACCATAAATTCAAGCGGCCGACCATTAATCACAGGTTGCGAGGACATTTTTCACAACGGGGAGCAAAGAAGGCATGTGATAGCGTCTGAGATTTCAGAGAAGACAGATGGAAAGGTATGTACGATGGAATGTTTATCCTTTATAGGATTTGTGAAACCTCTGTGAAGTTTGGAACAAATATTTGAGAAATGTTTATTGCCGAGATTTTGCTCAGGACGTCATTTCTGTATAGCGAGTCCAGAAAGGACTTGAGAAGATCGTCTGCCATGGTGGAGGGCTGCTAGCATGTGTTTTGTGCCCCAAGACAACTTAGCTTGTAGCGGATACGCGCTTTTGGGATAAGTTTGCTCATAGGCTCTATTTTGAAATCCACTTTCTCTGGCAACTTCCACATCTGATATAGTACCAAAATTAAAGTTTTTTTTGGACCCAGTAAAGGAAAACCACTGCTCTCCGCTGTTCGTGGTCAATCTGTGTAAATGCGCCAGTATAATTTCCGCATTACTTGGCTCACTTTGGGAAAAACGGCGGCGTCATTAGGTCCCCGTGACCAGAACCTGTCCAAGAAATTCACATCAGCTACGAGTAACCACATACCCGTCATCAAAATTCTAATTAGCAGCAAATGTGCGTAGGCGCCGGTTTATCGCCACCATTGGCGGCGAACGGAGGTATGTAATGGTTCAACGTCCCATATGGCTTCGGCGCGTCATCTGACGGCTAACGAGGGTATGTGGTGGCCTGACGCCCCCATTGGGTATGCGACAACCTGACGTTATCAGTCACGTTAGTATTTTAGGTCTAACGTCAACAACCTGTATTTGCAGCTTGATGTAGTAGATTAAGTTTGACGATGCTTGGCACGTCATTCAGGCTACCGTTGAGGTCAACTAACTTAAGGCTGTATATAGAACTAACAACATACCGGCTGAAGGTGGATTTGCCAGTGACGATGACAGCAGCCCCAAGGGGCTCATGCCCGATGCATCCAATTCCCACCACCGGTGTCACGAACATACCGATCCGCGCATGTGAGTTCACAGATCAACTAGCAGTAACGCACACGCATTCTCAAGTCATAAGAGTAAGCTTCGGTGCCCCTAACTGAAATTTTGTTTACAAAAATATGGCATTGTCCGCTGCGTTTGGTACATATTTTACATTTTATAATTTATTCAATTTTGAATAAGAGGGTTACAAACGTCTGTTGCGTGTAAGATTATGACTTCAGTTTGTATTTAGTGAGCGAATTCATTGGCAGTTCATGCCAACCCACGTGTGCACCATGTGGCCTGTTTTTGCAAAGTCCCTCAGCACTTGGCAGGTAACTTTTACTGACTCACTCAGCGCAGATAAGGTCAGTAGGAATGTAGCGTCAACGGGCAATGTGTAACTCAGGTTGATATAAAGTTTCAATGTTTAAATATCTCTTATCATTTAAAATAGAGTTCCTTCGTGCCTAACCCTGCATTTTTTCGGCCAACGCTTCTGTGTTTGTTTCTTTTCTTTTGCATGACCTGGTTGAATGTGTTGCTCCTTTCTTCTCCTGTTCCTAAACTGAGAAGTCAGCAACAATCTCACACCATCATCCTGAGCTGAAAACTGCATTTGTTGAAAAGTTGTGATTTTTATAGCCTTCCTTCAAGCGATTACCATCACGTACATGCTTCTATAAACCGCGGAAGTTCCTCCTCCTACCTCATTCACCTTTTATCTGCGCTTCTGATATTATTCTGACTGCTTTTCTAGTTATGCAGCTCACTGTCCGATAAACGTTGCATGCACCAGACAGGATGATGCATGGATCTTCGTGGCAGCACCCTTAATCTCTGCCTCATACGATTTTCATAACAAGGCTCGTGGAACATTCTACACTTCTCACGTACCACTTGCTCTGTATTTCTAGGTCTTCCTGAGGCCCTTCACAAAAGATAAATGGTCCTAGTTCCTTCCCCCAAAGAAGCTATTTCTGGACATATACTTATCTTCCGTTTTTTTTTCATTCTTTTCTTTTGTTTGGGAAGACCTTCATTTGCGGAAGCGACCGAATAGTGCTCTTTTGATGGCCACGTGTTTCCGTCTGTACAACAGCGATGTTAAACATGGTTCGTAGCGGCGATGTTGATGCGTCTTTTTCTAGAAAGCATTCTGATTACTTTCGGTTGATTGATTGTTGATTGAGTGTATGGGTTTCACCCACCGACGCAAAGCAGGCGATGAGGCGCGCTGCAGTGGAGGGCTCCGAATTAATTCTGACCCCCTGGGTATCTTTAATGTGCGCCTAAATCCTGTACACACAAGCGCTTTGGCTTTCCGCCTCCATCAGAAAAGCGGTTGCCACGGACGGGAATCAAACCCGTGTCTTTTACTTTAAGTTGCTTACCTACCTTATTACATCGTCTGAAATAGCCTTCAGGCGCCCGAAAATTGGCAATGTACATTAACTATTTTGCAGATTTGAGAATGTGAATATGTGCCTCTCCTACGTGCACTGATTCCTTACTTCTAATACGGTGTCTACATGCACAAATGTAGCTCTATAGCCCGAAATATGAAGGTGCCAGTTCTACTGCCAGACAATTATGGGCCAATATTTTGTCTTCCCACGCCCACCAACAACCACTTTCTTCTCCCCTTCTTTCTTGTGCGGCATTTTTCGCCAACGTTTTCACAGGCACCTGCACTGTTCTGCGCCCTCGCCAGCTTATCGTCTTTCCAGGCGCAACAATTGCCAAAAAAGTATTCCTTCTCCCATTACGCAGTGATTTTCTCATTTGCATTACATCGTCGCCAGAACTATGAAGGAGTGGAAAGACCTCTCATCGAATTCATCCAGGAAACCAACCCAACTAACCGAAAATCTTTCCTCGGACACATAATCTGTATTCCCGTATGTCGCCTTTATTACAGTATATATGCGGGATTTGGAACCTAGCAAAAATTACAACAAAAATATTTCCACATATAATCGTTTTGGTATTACTTTTAAGCCCGCGGCACATGTATGTACGTTATCATGACGCAAATATAAAGCTTAACAGCAAGGTGTCATGCCCTCATGGCACAGTGCGTAGTTTTCGGGACGCGTATTGCAGAAATGAGACACTCGTCTCCTCCCACATTTATGTTCAATAAATAGAAAAGCATACCGGCCGCTCATCGTCGAACATTTATCAGCAAATTATAACACCACTTTCATCAGTTGCTGGCACACAACTCTTCTCAAACCAAAGCACAAGAATGGTGTGCCAAGGAGTAAACTGAATGGAGTTTGTGTGACTTGCGAAACCAATGAAGCCCGCACATACTAGTTCATGTCAGTTATTTTAAATAGCATATTGTCGGAAAAAATCTCCGTGAAGTTAGGAATTCATTATCAGATACTTATGCATCCTATCAAACTGAAACTCAATAGCAAATATACTGAACGTTGTGCTATCACAGCGACGTGATGGGAATCGGCACAGTCTGCTGGTTGAAAATTTGTTGACATTATGCAGTGATTTATTTTGAAGTGTGTTGATGCTGCGCAATGATTTTGCTAACTAAACCATCGACGTCACATTTATATGGTGTGTATATTGCTTTTTAAAACTTAATGGCTGGCCACACACTTGCTATTGGTTCACCAGTTCTATGGACCTTTCGCTCAGTGCTTCAGGTGTGACATAAAAACAGGCTGTGGTGTTGGAGATGCGGCGATGGGATCGACAAGGAAGTATCACCGTAACAATGTAGATTCTATACAGGCGTAGCATAAGTACTGTTGAACCATATCTCCTCGATTTTCGTGTCAGAAAGATACCGCCTGCTTTACGTCGTCATTGATGGCGAGCTTAGCCGCCTTACGTGGGGCGCAAAGGTGAAGCACGCTTGGGGGTTTTCAGCCGAAGAGGGAGGGAGAAAAGCTTAATTGTATGAGGGGCATGAATTCCATGGGGGGTGGGCTCCCTGCCGAGCTCAAAAATACCCCCAGTATACTTCCTTTCTTTTTCCTTTCCCACAAACCACAAGCAACAATGCCCTCGTTGGGAAGGAGAGCGGCACGTTGGGAGGGATGATCCAAGAGAGATCATGGTTCAAGGGTGCGAGGTTTGTGCAAGGTTCGTGAGGTCAAAAATGTCTTCCAAACAAAATCCGGAAGCCCGCTTAGTATCGCTGGCGCTGTACTATTCTGAAAACATCGGCATGAGGAAAACAATCAAGCCGCAATGACTAACCGTTGTTGACTTCACTGCTGCTCGAATTGCGCATGGCATTATTTGTATCTTAAAAGCTCCGTTTTATAGACTGACGGCTGGTGGGCTGCCATTCCCGCTGATGACGTCCCTTCCAATGACAAATCTTTGTTGCAAAAGCCTTTCCAGACAGATTTTCACTGGATGTGTTTACTCCTATTTACAATCCTTGTAAAACGAATAGCTTTTTATACTGTCTTGTGGCTGCAGAATACATACCTTCTTTCTACAAGGCAAACGCTTCAACGCCAAATTTTACGAAATATTTTCAACTGAATTATACTTTGCTCTCTTACATGTTGGATGGAGAATGGAGCTAATAGACATACCTTGTAGATATTATACTGACACGTACCCTGTTGGACTAAGACAATTTCGAGATTGGAAATGGCCTGAAATGCAAGGAATTTTCTGAGCCATTCCCGTGAAACTACCCAAAACACGTCGGTGCTTACATCCCCCGACTGCGAAAGGGAATTGTTCACAGAGGAGCTGTGATGCCTCATGAAATAAAGTTAGTGCAGCAAAGTGCAATAACACGTTCAGTAGCCGCGTAAAGAAAATGAGCCCCTGGAACTGTACAGCGAATAATGCGAGCACAATATTTGCCCAAGGACGCCCTACCAGAGAAGCTCTACGGTCGATGGCACCGCTACAGGTATCCCTAAAGGCACTGTCCAAAATATGGATAAAAGCGTAACTACGCCGATGAGCCAGCCTTTGAAGGGCAAGCGGTATAAGCATAACACGTTCATAATATTCTTTTTCAGGGCAGAAGCACTAGGAGGGTCCTGCACGAGAAATCTGCGCACATATGTTAAGCCTCAGACGCATGTGAGCGCCCCCTGAAGTAGGAGTGAACGAACGCGAAAGCACAATAGATAGGACGGCGTGAGCGCTGAAGGGGAGGGGGGAATCAAGGACTGAACAGCAGGCGAATGAAGAACACCCGTGATATTTGCACAGCGGAATGCACAGCAGAGGTGGCGGGCGAGGTTCCGACTATGGGTGTTTGGGTGGATGTATGTGAACGGCCTCCGCGATCAGCAACGGCGCGAGATGGCGCAGATTAGCCGCGCCGGTAGGGGGAAGAGCAATGGGGCAAAAAGAAAACCCCCTGATTCACACATGTTTAAGATAACAAGCAAAATTCTTTGGCCCCCCTTGTGACGTAAATAATGTGTTTAGGATGAATGTAGATTAGGTAGTCCCACATTTATTTAGGGCTTTAAGGATCGAAGCTACATCCCGGCTTGTAGGCACGCCGCCATTGAGAGGCTACGGAATAATTTAAACCCGTTAGGATCTCACCGAAATATGAACGCAATGAACGCACTCACTATTGACTGTGTTTAATCTGACACGACAACTGATAAAATATATTAAGAGAATTTGATAAAGCGAAAGCCTTCTTAGTCGGACCGATGGCGGCCTGTCGAAAAACTGTGTTTCACTATAGACCGGTTGGCCGACTGAAAAGCTCTTATCAGACCTCTCGACACACGGCGCGTGCATAAAACCGGCCTTCTGTTGTGTCAAAACCCGTACTTGAAAGTTGCGAAAAAGGAACGGCTCTAGTTAATACAATACGCTCATCGATCATGAAGGAATATACTATTATACCTTTATCTCATAAACCACGTATCGGTATACATTCACATCATTCGTAGATGCATTTTCTTAGTGGGCCTAAAATCGTCACATACGTTCGTTCTCGTATGCGATTTGAGTCTTGGAGATTTGGCGATCAGTTGGACGCCCTATCAGCGAAGGTTGGATGCACTCTTAGCGAAATGTTTTATGTATTTAGACGCAATTTTGATGCTAAAAAGCTTTCAGGTTTCTCTCAACTATCCTTAGGAAGGGAATGTCTTTCGTGCTCTTTCGTGCTCTTTTTTGTGCACTTTCTTGCTTTTTCATTGCGCACCTTCGCTTCGCGTTTCCCAGGCGCGCTTCCCCGGTTACTTCAATTCTAGCTTCAGTTCTTCTTCGAGTTTCAAGAATTCAGTCGCATCTCCTGTTTTATCTTTACCACCTCCTTAGCCGTTTGTTCAAAGGACGTAAATACACTTCAACCCGATGATGATGATCGATGCTTAGCGGCTTCCCCTTCGTAACGGGGTGGCGTTGCAGAGCAGGCTTTGTCGCAACGCTCACTGTACTATCGCCTCGCCAAAAAATACAAACAAAATAAAACAACTAATATACAAACTAAAAAAAAATTACTTTTACGAAATTTCTGTGCTAGTCTGACTTCTTTGTTCGCATGTCTTCCCAGATTGTTCTCTGCTCTTTTCCCACCAACATTCTACCCTTCTTTTACGTAACATCTACTGATGTCCAATTCACTTTTCCGTTAACTCTAAAGCCAAGGACCTCCGGAAGCTGGATGGCTCCCTCACTGAGAACAGGTACTTTTGCACTCCGTTACAATATGTCGCATGGATTCTGGCTCCTTGCCGCAGACTGCGTATAGTTATTCCTGTACCGGCTCGCGGATAAGCGTTTTTGTCCGCAAGCAACCCTCCTGGGCTTCAAAAAGCAATGCACTCCCTTTGGTGTAATCGGATAATTTTTCCCTTGTGATCTCCTGCTTCCCGGTCCTGTAGATATCTAAGGACTTCTTCGCGTCCATCCTCTTTTTCCAGGTCGTTGTCTCTGATTCTTTCACTTCATTTTTATAGCCTTGGTCGTTTCCCGTGCACTTCCAGGTTTCATATACTTTGTCCTGAGCATTCTGGTTCTTTTCGTCCACTGTGTGTCCACGCTTTTTCACGTAAATATACCGTAACATTTTGGCCGCCCATCTCTGGTCATCAATATTTCTAGATCCTTCTTCCAAACACCTTTTGCTCTGTGCTTCTCACTACGAAGGATGCCCACCCCATGTCTCCCTGTACTGCTCATTTGTTGTTTTACTGCGTGCTCCTGATGCCAATCGACCTACCGCCCTCTGATTTACTTCTAGCTCTGATCGAATTTCTGATTTAACACACACTACTGCGTTTGAAAAGGTGACTGCTAGGTACTATTACCCCCTTGCAGATTCGTCTCGCTACTTCATATCTGTTATATCCCCACAGTGTTCTATGCTTCATGTTAGAGGCGTTTCTTTTGCCTTTCATTCTTAAATGCTCATCATGAGTTTTTAGATACGCCTGACCTTCGTTTATTCATATGCCCAGATATGTGTATTCTGTTACCCACGGTATTGCTGCTTGTTGAACAAACACCGATTTCTTACGGGCGTCGTCATTAAAAACCAGAACTCCCGACTTTGCTGTGCTAAACTCTAACCCCAGTTCAGTGGCTTCTTCCCCGCAGATATCTGTGAGCTGTTGCTGACACTGTGTGCCTATCTGCTAGTATGTACTATGTCATCTGCATATATCAGTACAGGGATATGTTGTTCCTCTTGCTGTCCTTAGTGGCTATAATACAGATAGAAACCTATTTTACTGCCTTCAAGCTTTCTTTTTAGTCTAGCCATGTTCAGCATAAACAGCAATGGCGACACAGGACAACCCTGCTTTAAACCTCGGTTTGTGACTACCGGTTCGGTGCACTTTTGGTCCTCCCAGGTAAATTGCACCTCGCTCTCATTGTAAAGTCTCTGCAACAGCTGTATTATGTCCTGGCCTAATCCCTCCCGCTCAACTATGCTCCATAGAAGTTCTCTATCGAAATTGTGGTAGGCTCCCTTTATATCAAAAAATGCTATCCATAGCGATCGTTGGTGAGCCATTGACACCTCTATTCATTGGGTCAGGACACATAAATTGTCCTCTAAGAGTCTGTCTCGTCTGAATTCATTTTGTAGTTCTCCTAGTATGCCGTTCCCCTCTATCCACGCCTGTAGTGCCGCTTTTATGGCTTGTATTGCCAGCATGTGTGCCACTGAGGTAACTGTAATACGCCTGTACGAATCCTCATCATCCCTGTCTTCTTTACGTTTATATATCATCTTCATCCTTCTCTTACGCCAATTGTCCGGTACTTGCTTAGTTTTTATAACTTTTTCGATTGCTCGAATCAGTTGTGCCTTGCTTTTTGGGCCCAGTAGGTTGACCAGCTGTACAGGAATTTCATCCGTCCCGGTTGCCGTATTTGCTGGAACATGTTCTTCAGGTTTTTTTTTCAGTTTAGATTCACCAACTTTAGCTCTCCATCTGGGAGCACCTCAGTTACCCAACTCTCTAAATACTGTAGTCCTCTCTCCGTTCTCTTGAACTTCTCTTGTATCATTGAGCGTATGTGAAATACCGCGCCTTCCCCTTTTAGTACCTGGCCTTCACCGTTGACGACATAAAGTTGTACTTCGCTCTTTTTCCTCAGTTCCTTTACATGGTTCCAAAACTTTTTCGGTGCGCCTTTATCCTTTGCCCGTATATTCGAGACCCATCGGTCACTTTCTCGTTTAAGTTTTTTCTGTACAAGTTTTTGTACTTCCAGCTTCTTTAGGCGGTACCAATTCCACTTCAAAGTTATTTCCTCTGTTTGCATTTGCACTCGCTTGACCTCCCTGTGCTCTCTCGATGCTTGTTGTCTTTGTGTTATAGCTTCCTTGATTTTCTCTTTCCGCCAGCTTCTAGGTTTTCTTTTTTTCCTTTCCAGTAGTTGCGTTCTTTCGCGCTCCTTATCTTTTCTTGAATGAAACGATTCAGTTCGCATATTCCCAATCTTTCGTAGGTTGTCTCTCGATTTCCGTCTCCAGGCTTTTGGCGATATTAGCCATTTGCTGATCGTTTAATCGAAAGTATTGAACCACCGTTTTCAGGTTTTGACCTTCCATTTTTCCAAAAGTCATAGTTATCCGTTTATGGTCCCTTCCTAAGCTGCGGGCCCCTATTTCATCTATTTCTGTTAGACTCAACCTTTCATACACTCCTTCTGAAAGGAGGCTGTAGTCTATACTGGACTGCTTTTCCCCTCGTTCCCAAGTAATTTGTCCCTCACATTTATTCTCTCTATTTACTACAATGAGATTATGTTCTTCACACTTATCTAGTACGAGTTTGCCTTTGCGGTATGTATATCCGTCCAGGTCCTCAATATGGGCATTCATAGTCTCCCACTAGAATCACCTCTCCCGATTGTCTTAACTCATCGACGTCCCGCTTCATGCAGCCTACCAGTCTTTCATTATTTTCTCTAACCTCACTATCATCCCCTGAGCACAGATAGGCGACTCTCAACAGTGTTTCTCTTCCCGCTGTAGTGCCCTTAACCCACATATGGTCTTCGCAGTTTTCGTTTACTCTGTGCCAATTGGCTCTCTGTTGAGTAAGCATGCCGACTCCTCCCCCTTTCCTAGTACATACGGTTCTGTTACAGCCTTGCCATATATATTCATGCATTGCTGGAGGCTCTTCTAAATCTCGAAGAAAAGTTTCTGTAAAGGCATATACTTCAGTTTTTTTTGCTTTTTCTAGTTGACTGCGAACCTCTAACCATTTTTCCCGTGATCTGCTCCCTGGTGCATGTTTATGTAGTTGTGCTGGTGGTGGTTTTTGGGTGGGATTAGGCGGGGTTAGCCGTGGCTAGGATATGCCTGCAATTGCTCCGCCCAAGCTCCTCCTAATTAGCCAATGGTAGTGTCCCTTTCACCACGAGTTCGCCAGTTCCATCTCTGAAGAAAGCTTAGGAGAAGGCGCGACACGTCTCTGCGCAGCATCCAATGTCCCTTTGAAAAAACGATGTGGTCCAGAGTGCTGTGTGAAGCTGCCAGCTTCCGAATTGCTGAGAGCATTGCAGTCCGCTCGAAATCATGCTCTGGGCAACACATTACGAAGTGGTGTACATCCCCTGTCACTGAACATGACGAACACTGAGACGATCGCACGAGGCCCACCTTGAATAGCCATGCTGTGGTCTTCGCTGAGCCCGTTCGAGTGCGGTACAGCGTTGTTGCCTCTGATCTTGTAAGTCCCTTTGTGACGCAAGGCTGGTGATAGGAATTTTCTAAGGACTTAAAATGTTCGGCCACTGTTCGCCTGACGTAGTTCCAGTGATTGGGAGAATGTTTAACTGTCGGTGCAAATTGCAGCGCACTTTGTGCCATCTGATCGCCGGTCTCATTGCCCTTCACGCCAACATGGGATGGAATCCATTCAAACCGCACATTAAAACCCTTGCTGCTGAGTTCTTGCACAAGCTATGAGGAACGCTCACAGCCGTTTTTCGTGGGGATCCCATGCTGCAAAAGTTGTAGTGCTGCTTTTAAGTCAGTCAGAATTACAACTTCCCGCAGCTTACAGGAGTTAAGTTTTCTCAAAGCAGCCGCGATGGCAATGCACTCGGATTCAGCGGAGGACACCACATGATCCAGGCGTGCTGCCCAGGAAACATGGGCATCAGGAATGACATACGCCGCTGCACTAACCCCTTTGTGTGGATCGACTGAGCCGTCTGAAAAAATTTGAAGGGGATTGGGATAAGAGTTCTCCAAATGTTCAAGAACCAAAAATCTGGCTGCTTTCACTGGCATGTTTCGCTTGATTCTCATGGGAGGAACATGTAGCTGACACTGAAGGCTCTCGTAAGACCATGGTGGCATTGAGGTGGGAATTTTCCCCGGCCACTGATGTTAATCTTAGTCACTCCACGCTTTTTCTTCCGGTTAATTCTTTTCCGATGTTTGGGATAAGGGTCGGTCACCGGGTGGACGTCGCTTGCCTCTTCACTCGTCTCCATTGCTACCTCATGCCCCTTTCTTAGTAAATACAAGAAACCAAGGTAATCGCCAAGGTAATCGCTAACCGAATTTCTGCAACCTTAGATTTTAGTCAACCTAAAGGACAAGCAGGGTTCAGTAAAGGTTATTCAACAATCAACCATATTCACACGATCAATCAGGTGATAGAGAAGTGCGCTGAGTATACTGAACCCCTATATATAGCCTTCATAGATTATGAGAAAGCATTTGACTCGGTCAAACCCTAGCAGTCATTCAGGCATTACGGAACCAGGGGTGATGAGCATTATGCTAAGAATACTAGAGGCATATCTACAATGGGTCTACAGCATACCATCATCCTCCATAGGGAGAGCAGTAAAATACCTGTAAGGAAGGGTGTCAAACAAGGAGACACAATTTCTCCAATGTTATTCACAGCATGTTTACAAGAAGTATTGAGAACATTGGATTGGGAACAGGTGGGAGTAAATGGTAATGGAGAATACCTCAGTAACCTCCGATTTTGCTGATGACGTTGGCCCTTGCTAAGTAACTCGGGGGACGAATTGCAAAGCATGCTTCCGCACTGGGCGAACAGAGTAGAACCGTGGGCCTGAAAATTATATATGCAAGAAACTAAAGTAATGATCAATAACCTCGGGACAGCACAGCGGTTTGAGATAGGTGGCGAGGCAGTGGAAGTGGTAAGCGAAATATATCTACTTAGGCCCAAGTTGTCTACCCCCAGATCCCAACCATGAGGCAGAGATAATTAGAAGGATCAGAATGGGGTGGGGTGCATATGGCAGATATTCTCAGATAATGAATAGCAGCCTACCATTGTCGCTGAAGAAGAAAGTGTATGACAGCTGGCATCTTACCGGTAGTCCACCTACGGGCAGAAACTTGGAGGCTCACTAAGAGGGTTCAACTTAAATTGAGAACGACTCAGCGGGCAATGGAGCGGAAAATGAGAGGTGTAACATTAAGGGACAAGAAGAGAGCGGAGTGGGTCAGGGAGCAAACTGGTGTTAAGACATATTATTAGAAATTAAGAAGATAGAATGGACGTGGGCAGGGCATGTAATGCGAAGGCAAGATAACCGCTGGTCGTTAAGGGTAACAGAGTGGGTCCCTAGAGAAGGCAAGCGTTGCACGGGGCGGCAGAAAGTTAGATGGGCAGATGAGATCAAGAAGTTTGCGGGGATAAATTGGTCACAGTGGCACAGGACCGAGGTAATTGGAGAATAACGGGAGAGGCCTTTGCCCTGCCGTGGGGTCCCGTAGATAGGCTGGTTTGATGATGATGATGATGATGATGCCGCTTTCTAAGCTTTTGCGAGCCCTGTGTGCTAACTTTGGCACTTTCCCTTTGCGCTGTACCTTTGCCCTCAATCCGCAAATTCCGCAAATCGCTTTGCCCCATGCCTCATTTTTTAGGTGTTTCCTGTTATTTAGTCCAGCTTCCCGGGTGTTCCTTGGCCCCCCTCAAAAAGCCTACCGCCCGCGCAGCTAGTCGCCCTCCAAACTGTTCCGCAACGCGCTCAGTGAAATGTACTCTGTCCCTAACAAACGCCTGGCCCCGCCTCCACGGTGCACTTCCTGGTTGAGGTCAACCACTCCAAAATTCATTGCTTTTGTGAGCGTCCGAATTTCCCGGTTCGCTTCTACCACTGACCTTGCTACGTGGCCTCCTCTACCCTCAACATCCGGCACCGTGCAGACCGCGATCTGGACGTCGTCCGAAATCGCCAGGAGTTCACTGACCCCCTTCGCCACCTGCTTCACTATGCCTCGCCCTCTTCCCTGAAGCACGTCGTTTACTCTCCCCATTACCACCACTAGGTGCTTGTCTGTCATTGTGTCCCACACCTGCTCTTTTGCCTTCACCATCACCACGTTAACCATCTTTCCAGGGATCGTGCTAGCCTTAACTCTCTGGTCCTCCCCTACCCTCTTTGAAATCACCTGCTCTGCCCTGCACATACTCGAGTCACCCACAATGGTGACTCACCGCTCCCTTGGTTCTTTTAGACTGACTCAAAGCAGAGCAGCAGCGACGCCAAAAGGAGCAACCCAAAAACGTGCACATACACGTATTACAAACCTGCAGAAATGAGCACACACCTTGAGGTGCTGTTCGCACTTTGTCGTCGCCGCTGCCAAATGCGGAGCTTTCCATGTCTTTTCTAGGGCAAAGCATGCATAAGGCGGCCTTCCAGTGTCTTTAGCGGACAGCAAAACCGGTATATCGCATGCAGGTTTTCAGGCAGACAACCGTTCTAGGACATGGTTTGTGCAAGGAGCACGCAACCACATTTAATGTCGGTGCCAATAAGCATGCAGTTGATATTATGCACTCGTGTCTTCAAGCGCTTTCTATATGTGCTGGTCGTGTTCGCGCACTTTTGTCCCATGTACGTTCATATGCTCGATCAGTTTGCAGTAAGTAAGTGCAATTTCTCAACTAGCCATGATATTGCCGTGACTGACATGCTTCGCCAATGATCTCGGTTAAGGACATCTCGGTTAAGAAATCTCGGTTAAGACTCGGTTAAGCCGACACAATGGTTGTCGGCTCATAAAACAAGAAGCAAAGATATACCGCCGCGAAAGGTGCATCGCTTTCCGCTTGATTTTTTAAAGTTCATTTACGACATAATTGACCGGCTACAATATCTGACATTACCCTCTTGTGAACACCGTATCTTAAATAAACGGGGAATTAGCACCGGCTTTTGTTATTATGACACTTCCCTTGGTGCCTTCTTGATTGTGGCCGATAGATTACTTGACCCACTCGAGAAAATTGTGGATCTTAATGGTCCGCCTAGATTTACCGGTCCTGGACGGTCCGCGGGCAGTCCGAGTCCTGCCTTCGGAACGAAGGACTCATAGGGATACATGGAAACATCGAGCGCCGGATCGCGTCCCGCGCAGTTCGCGGACGTTCAAGGACTGATATTCCAGGAGGCCCAATATGTCCACCAGGGCACCGATGCCAATGCAAATTTACCTTTACGAACAGAGGCAGTGATGAGCAGAGACGCTTTTCGCAAAAAGATGAGGCCCCAAACCAACCTGATCTGTAAAAGTGCGCTGATGCTAAAACTGCCACCATCAGTGCATATTTCGTCTTTTAACGCAAAGAAAGATATCGAGAAAAGGTTAATTCGAACTTTTGTTGTGTCTGCGCAGCCGTGTGCTGACGGGCGAAGGAAGAACACTCAAGGAGAACCCCGTGGCCCAAAGAAGGTTTTCGTAAGATTTCTTGCAGACTTTAATGGGCTTTCGACCTTACGACAGCCACCTGCGTGTATGTGTTTTTTGATAGTCTGACCCTAGTTGTGAAATGTAGGTGACGAAAATCTGGTTGAAGATAAAAATTGATTTGGGGGAGAGGACAGGGAGAGAAGATTTGAAGTGAGTAAGACTTCCACCCAAAGTTTAGTAGTTGCAAGCCCAAGAAAATGTAAAAAAGAGAAGCACGGCGCAGCCCGGCTTTCTTTTTAAGTTAATGTGAATTGGCTGAGAGGGAAGGCCGAAAAAAGTTCAAAATATTTTAAACGACAGAAACCGCACACGAAAAATTTGGCTACCTCCCTTAAGTTGTGGTTTTATCTCCTCTCGCACTTCGAGCTTTCATCTTATTTGTGGCTCAAATGTCTGCCAAGGTATTTTAATTTTTTGCTTCCCTGCACCTCTTAGAGGGATGTGGACGCGGCTATCATTTTTCGAAGTAAGTGGAGGAGGTTAGATCTTATTTGGTACAGGTTAGCGCGTGACTTTATATTAGGATCTCCCTTGTAGATTTGAGAGACGGATTGAAGTTTCAGCCTATTACTCTAATGAGATATGGAAGGGCAGAACACATTAAAGAAGTCCTACAAATTCTTGTCCCGAGCAAAACGGGATGACAGAGAAATTTTATCATCCGATTTTCTCGCCCATTGTCTCCATTTAAACGTTACGATAGAATAACGTCAATGCTGAGGCAGGCAAGTTAACCGGAGTAAATATCGACGGGCTGGTTACCAGCGCTGCGCACAGGATACCGAATAAAACGAGGGTAGAGAGAAAAGAAGTGGAAGTTCGCGTGCAGTAGAGTCGCCACAAAACCTCTCATACAACACAGTTTTCTAGCAACACTATAGCTCAGATTTGATAATTTCTTGTTCACATTTGATGTCCGCATTTGCGTTCAGTTATGACAAAGGCCATTTTAACGCAAGTAGTATGTCTTAACCAAGTGCCTTTACGTCATCCTTGAATTTTTAGGCTGAAGCACAACTGCGCATGCGGAAAATTCTCTGCTTGAGGTGCCGACACGCTGTGTGGTGTTTCTGAAAAGCCCAGCCTGCGCGTGCACAAAAAGATGGTCAGTTATTGAGCTATAGAGTAATAGTGGACACCGCCTGAAGCTTGGGAACATAGCACCTCTGTGAAGAAGTGGCTGAATGACGCTGATGGGGTACGAACAATTCAATGGTTACTTTTTTGGCACACTTAATGCGGTCTCGAATTTTCATCAATTAGGATATTAACGGCTTATCAGCTCGTTTATCGGCCGTCATTTCTGAATAACATAGATGAAGTTATTGAACTTATTGTGTCTATGCAACGCTATATGGGCTTTTTCAATACTTCTATTCAAGGTTACACTAAAAGCGGAATGACTTCTATCACACATAATGTTTTTAGACCTTTGTCCGAATACAACGGTGCTTTACTTAGAAAAAATAATTAAATCTGGAATCTCTTTCTTTTATTCCTTCAATTTTAAAGCCCAGCTCAGACGCGCCCGGTCCGGGCGCTCCTGTGGTTCACGTCACCGTCAACCACAAGCTATGACCTACTCCGTGGGTGTTCGTCGACCCCGCCCTGCTCCAACCCGTCGTCAAGAAGTCCGCCGTACCGCCGTTTACTGTCGCTCGTCCGACCCATAATTTTCGGGGCTTCTTTATTTTAGTATTCATTTTGTCTGGGAGATGTATAGGATGCATGTTTGATTTCGTGTGTTCTATTCTGTAACTTCTTTGCAATTTTTGTATTTTTTAAAATTATGTTACTTGCACAGTATTACACTCCCCCACAGAAACACGCACTCTCAGCAGCATATTGGCCAACACTTATCGTAAACGTTTTGTTTTTGGCGTAACTATATAAGGAAAAAAAAAGTTTGACTACAACTATGGCCTCTTTATTCGTTGCGAATGCAACAGCATGAAAGTGGAATTCAACGCCTGAGACGCCTTGGTTCCGCATCGAATATCCGAAAAATATCCGTAATGTTGCTGTTTCAGGTTCTTTGCTTTCCGATTCTCCAGAACGCTTTTGAAATGGTTCGATGTGTCGCCTAGGAGTTGCCCCACGGATCGTTCCCGTTTCCGTGCAGTCAGAGTGTTGACGATGATGGTAAATTTGTCTTCTTCTCTGTTCCCTAGTTCGACTACGTTTTTCCGCGCCCTTCATCGGCGGTGCACTGGCATGATCGGCGACCTTTCGCTGCTCACGAGTATGAGATCGCGCTGTTGAACACCTCGGGCCTCGGGTCTGCTTTTTGCTCAATGTAACCGTAAGAGAATCATAAGACAATCTGGCGTTGCTCACGCTTAAAGTGGCAACTACCGTTGTCAATAAATTAATACTTATACCCAGTCAAGAACACTATTGAAACATTTTGAAGCTGCTCTCACGGACTACCGTATAATGGCGGCGTAAGTTGGGCAACAACGTTCGGGCGACCATCCGCCCCATAGCTGGCTACGCTATTCCCCACACTAAAAAACAGCACGAAAAGAGCCTCTATACAATCCGTCTCTCACATTACGGTCGTGAAATCCTGAATCTTGCCTCATCTCCGAGCTGCTGCCTCCGTCCACAATTCGTCTTCGTTGTTTTGTCTCAAAAGTAGTGCTCCTCGGAGTTACCGTGCCGTGAATGCAGCACCCCAAACTCATTTTGTGTATCTTGCCTGAATGCCTCGAATGCGTGGATTGAAATACAACTTCGCAGACAGCGAGGCCTTCACAATTTCCGAAAGAGACGCCGACAACCTCTCTCCCGCCACCCCATTTCCATGGGTAGAGGTGCTGTCCGTGTTCCTTGTTGTTTCGAAACACAGAAAAACAATGCCAACAACGATGAACAGAATCAACAAACGCTTAAAATGGAGACACGAGTGATAGAAATATGCCCTCTGCAATAGTACATATAGGCAAGAGAAGCGTACGGGTCGCGAGCGCCTGTTGCCCAACGGTAGTTTGTGCGAAACTCGCCCACCGAGTGTCGACAAAACTACGAGGCCTTGGCGCAGCAAATAAAATCAGGACCAGTGGGGATACGCAAGCAGGCGCAGAGGCAGAGGCGAAGGAAGGGTAGAGAGGAGTGTGCTACGCTGAGACACACGCCTGCCCCGCACACGCGCACAGACGCACAGTCGCGCAGTCGCAGGAAGACGGGCGAATAAAAGTAGCGGAAAGGGCCAGTGGTACCACGAAATTCCCTTCCGGTGAGCTCAGCCGCTTCAAGTGTGCTCGCCTTATTCTCCAAGGTTGTTGCTGTCGTCCGGGAGCGCAATTCCGAGCGCACGAGAGGACGCAGCGGCTCCCGCATCCGCCGGGTGCCGGTGCCCCCGCCCGCCCGCTCACTTGCGAAACTGCAGCCGCCGATTCCTTCTCGCCTGTTCCTCCCGCCTTTCCCTTTGTCTTTCTCTCTTCTTTTTGTCCTGTTCGTTGGTGTTTCTTTTCTTCCTCTGTCGTTTTTGCGAAGCAGCATCGTTGGCGAGGATTCGTGCCTTAGTGTCAACTGACGGAAAAACAGGAAAGTGTAAGTTGCTGGATACCAGTCACACACACTGTACTGGTGACACGGACAAATTTTAAAGCGAAGCTTTAGTGCCCCCACTGATTCCGTTGTACGCCAAAATGCCCTGCAGGAAAGCCAACTTTCTCTCACGGATATGATGAATGATCGTGCACGAAGTGAAAGAAAAAAACGCTTCCCGGGACCAGAATCAACCTATGTCCCTTTTGTTATGAAGCCGGCGTCTATCCCAATGCTCCAGTTCGACATGGCTGAAGCGAACGCCAATCAGCAAGTACTGCTTCGTGCCGTGCACCTCAAACTGAAACATTAGGCCTACGAAGTGCACACCCGAGATTAGCTGTGGGTATTCTAGAGGAGTGGTGCACACCTCCATAGAATTACATACTCGCAGTGTGGAATTGGTCAACCAAAGAATTCATCACGAGAAAGCTTCGCGTTCAACCATCGTCGTCGTTAGACGGAGGGGTGCGAGATTTTTAAAGCAAAGCTTTTTACCTCTATCAGCCAGCGGTTTCGTCGTGGCGCGCGCCACAAGAAACTCCCAACCTAGTTAAATAAAACTCCTGTACCTGCCAGTGATCGAACCTGGGCCCGAAGAGAAGCGGAGCGAGAGCCCGTCGTCTTAGCGACTAAGCTACGGCCACACGTCGAGACGGGGGAGACCGACGGTGGTTTGATTCAGTGGCTGAGGAGAGGGAGGGCGCTTTTTGGAGGCGACCGCGGACTAAGCTAAAAAGGAGTGCCGACTTCGCTCTCTCGGACGGGCCCTTAATGTCCCTTGTTGAAGAAACCAAGGCGGTGACCGCGGGGCGTGAGTAATCTATTTAATGGCGGAATAGAACTGGTAGTTTACAATGATGGTGATAACACTATTAGGAAGCAGCTGCTAATGGCCACCTCTTCTTCCTTTCTGATATTTCCAACATCCTGCCGGATACGCGATAACTGGCTGAGGATACTCAGCATGACGTAACGGATTGCAGTTTTCAGCGGTCATCAAGCACTTGTCTTTTAACACTTTCGTCCAAGGTCACGTAATCAGATCGCCGTGGTCATAATCCATGTCATGTCCGTCGTGTTGGCCACACCATGATAGTCCAGTCTTCCGCTTCCATTTATGCTTGAAGCATCTGTGCCACATTCGTACTGAGGAGTCAGGCCAGTTTAAGCGGGGAATGGGGAGCGTCATTGGCCCTGGATAAAGACATAGCAGTGCTCGCGCAAGCTTCGTGCGGTATGTGCGGCGTATCGATTGTGTCGTTGAGGAAGTCACGTACTGGCTTCTTCGTTCTATGTGTGTAACGATCTTCTTTCTTAAAGACACCTCTTTTCTTCTTGTTTTTCGATGAGTATGCGCTTGATCATGCGTTTCGGAGGAGACTTGTAAAGGGTGCTTGTACCTGCTGATCGTAGGGCTGCCTGAATTCGCCGTACTCTCAGTATTTGTTTCGACTTCGGGATCTTCAAATTGCCGTATTTTGCATTGACCAACCCAATCACCTCCAAACCTGACGTTCCGGGATGAAAACATGTATCTAAGGGCTCCGTGCATGAGTGTGAGGTTCGGCCGATCTGTCGATTGTTCTGAAGGGGTGCTTCGCTCCCCTTAAGTGGCGCATGTTGGCTTTCGTGAAGTTGTTCGTTGAGCACCGAACGTGTTTTGCTGCCATGAAAACCATGCGAATCCGAATGACTCGTCACGTGTCTCCACTGCGTTGTCGTAGCTCTGACTCCGCGTCATCTTTATTGGAGTTACTAGAGCCATTTCATTGTTCAGAGCGTGTACTGTGGAGAAAGCTGTTTCCAATTCGTCGTCGTAGCACAGAGCAGTAGCAGTTCTCTCCTCTCTTTTTTTCTTGCATTGAGTCCTCGTTTAAAGGAAGCAGCTCGTTCAGCGACCTGTGGCTCCTCACGATCATTAAACGTGTCCCCAAATAACTCTGCCTGTTGAGAGAGTGGTTTCTCTGCACTTCGGAGCCATTGTTGTTGGAGATACCTGCCTGTTTTTCTGGTGCTATGGCTAGAATGTCATCGTCGAAATGGTTTTGAAACTCTGGAAACAATATGTTCATTCTAAATTTGGTTGACAAGGTAGAACCTTCGAATTAATATGCGATTTCTTATTCTTCGGTTAAATGATACAAATCAACAAGTTCTTCAATATCGCTGTCAAGCTTCTTCCGAATATCACGCATTTTGAGTAGGCTTTTCTTCAAGAAACTAAGCTTACAGTTTGAGGGTGTCTCGGCGCTCATCTCATTTTTGATGTCGTCAATCAGTGTGGTTACGTTCTTTCGGATTAGGCTTCGTCTGTGACAAAGGGCTTCCAGGTCCATTCTCGACGTCGCTAATGGCTACGTGCTCGTTGAGAAGGATCACGGTCGGTGGAAGGTCGAAGCCGTTGTCGTTGACTTTCACTGGTTTCCGTGAGGCGTCCGCGCAAAATCGGTAAATCATTGAGGGCGTGGGGCCTGCTATAGGTTTGGCGCACCCTGAATTCCTTGGGTTCTCTACGCGAACGGTTGCGGTCAATGGTCAGGAGCAGCAGTCTAGTGTCATCGCCACCTTGTCACTCACGTCATCGTTGATGGCGGTCCGCACACTCCATTCTTCGACTGTGTTGATCTTCCCATCCTGGTCACGGCACCATTTTGTTGAAAGAACCAAGGCGTGGACCACGGGGCGTGAGTGATCTCTTTAATGATGGAGTGGAACTGGTATTTTACAATGATGGTGATAACACTATTACGAGGCAGCTGCTAATGGCCACATATTCTTCCGTTCTGATATTTCCAACATGCTTCACTCCCGAAGCACAATGTGGGTGGCGCGGCAAATGGGCGCTATTACCCAGCGTTCCCCGCGCGCCGGAGCCTGCTCACCACGTCAGGCTCGACGGTGGGACCTATTCCGTCGGCTTTGTGGTCTTTCAGCGACGGTTGTTTTGGGCCTGTTCTTTCGCAGTTTCCCGTCCGTTGCGGGCCTACTACGCACGGATTGATGGGTATGTTCAAAAGCAGCTTCTGGGTAATCGCTACCTCAAGAAATGAAGGTGTCGTACGGCAAAGATACTGCGAGGATTGGTTTGCAGGACGGGAAAACAAAATGTAGAGACCACTTACAGACATCTGGCCACTAGGGAAACGCCACCTCTTCCGCGCTGCCTGCCATAAATGGGAGTACGTCCCGTAAATAGGTGAATGCAAATTCGGTTGTCTTTTATATCTATCACAAACTCCGACAGAAGCCAACTACGTTTGAAAAACAGCGATTTTAAAAGTCCTCTCTACTTTTTGGTATGTAAGGTAAAATTACTGGCTGAAACTCGCTATGAATGCTAACCACATTGCTTCATGCCTAATTGCTTCAGTATCTCTACTTGTGAAGCGCGGGCGTATAGCCCCGAGCTTCTTTAGCGAGAGCCCGTCCTCTTAGTGACTAAGCTACGCCCACACGTGGATACGGGGAGACCGACGCTGGTTTTGATTCAGCGGCTAAGTAAGGGAGGGTGCTTTTTCGCGTGAATCTCCCGGTAACGGCTGGCAGAATCTCTGGTTTTACTCTTTGTAGAGCCACGTGTGTGAATTCAAGTGATGTCCCATGGGCAGTTGTTGTGGGTGTCGTTTACAGCTTTGCTTTCCAGCTACCTTCACAGCGTGGGTTGGAGCCAATTTTTTTTCACCCGCTAAATATTTTGTTGCAACAACTTTGAGGTTGAGCCAATCCTCGCAGAAATCCTGAAATGCTTCTAAATCCTTCGGTACTGGAGTTTCATGTCATACTCGTGTTATTGAATTCAAGCGCTTGATATTGTAGCGGGAGTGTAGCGGTAAGGGAGGAAGAGGGGAGGAGTCGGAAGGGAAAGGTGAAATGTAAGGCAGAGGACTGTGAATGGAAGGGAGGATTAGAGGCGGGGAAGAAGGGTAGGGAAGTACACTTGACGTCGGGGAGGAAAGGGTTGAAGGAAGAAGGAAAGAAGGGTCTGATGGGAGGGAGAAGGAGAGTAGTGATAGTGGGTATAGGCAGCAGTATGGAACATAAAATAAAAGCGTAGCAGAAGAAGGTGGGGTCGCGCATGGGACAGTGGGAGGCGACTGGTGAGAGGGAAGGGCAGTAGTAGGGATACAAATATGAGGGGAAGAGGACTAGCCCAGGGACATGAACAAAAATGGTGCTAGTGAGAGAAGTTAAAAGAGGGAGCGATATAAGAACGGGAGAAGACAGGTGGAAGAAGGGGAACAGAAAATGGGAGTTACAATGGGGAGAAGGGAGAAAGGGAAAAGGAAAGGGTGAGGGGACTGCGAGGGAGGTAATAAAAGGAGTGGAGCGCGACGGCGAGGAAATTAAAGGTAATATAAAAGAGGAAGGGAAGCGTAGTACGGGGTATATTCGGATGAACTGGAAACGAGGTGGAGAAAAAGGTGTAATTGATAAATAGTTGTGACGTGAGGGCAAAATAGTGATAGAGAGGGAGGTAAATGGGAGGGGGGGGGGAGACGGGCTTTAAGAGTGTGATAATCAGTAAGGAACTGCTGTTACGGGGCAGGGGTAGCAGAAGTGCTGTCATGTTTCGACCTAATTAGTAGCGAAGCAAGAAAATACGAGGCATTTCTTTAGTTTTGAGTTATAGCCCTTTCGCAGCTTCTCTCATGTTTCACGTTATCGAACGCGACACCGTAGGCAGCGCACAAGGATGGAACAACCAAAACTGCCGCATTCAGATTCCGAGCTTCGGCTATTCCGGCAGAGTGGCCGCACTGCAGGACCGTCATACAGCCGGTAGTTACGTCGTCACTCGCAGCTAAAGCTCTCTTGCGAGCAGTGCCGCCTTCCAGAGTCGGCCTTCCTCGTCAGACGAGACTGCACTCTCTCGACGCGGAGGCCCGTCGGTGGGCATCAACACTGACAGGCGGAAGGCATGCACGCGAGCGTCTTGCTGCGGCAGTACGAGGAAAGCAAGAAGAGAATGCTCGTCAAAATTTTCAAAACACACACAAACCAAAGCAACACGCCTTTTGAAAAGACTGTTTAAAAGTGCCGCTCTGCGAAGGGGGTTGGGCAGGAGAGGGGGCATGGACGCGAAATTCCCAAGACGCAAAAACAAAAAGAAAGCAAGTTGAAAATTGTTCTGAAGGCCCTGTCCTTCCGGTACTTGTCAAGGAAAATTGCAGCCCGGCAAGCGACTCTTAGGCTTCCTTCCGGCAGACATAACCAAGCTTTGAAAGTAAAATTATTGAAAAGCGACAACAAGAGGAATGTAAAGCCCCCCTCTGCAGAGACACGTCTGCCAATTCCTCTTCGCAAACTAGGCGAAGGCAGTTAAGTGTAAAGTTACGTTCATTTCACGCCTGTTGGGGCACAGATCCAACTGGAAGTTGTGTCTCCCAATATCGGGAGACATATTTGCTGTGAAGAGAAAAAGCACAAACGAGTGTGCATCGTGAATGGAGCTCAATTTAAGTTTCGAGAGGCGGAAATGCGGCCCATGCTCAGTAAATCAGTTCTGGGTGCGTTATACCAAAGTACCGAGGAGGCTCATGAATGATGAAAAACAAGAAGTGCGGACGTCGAGAGAACCGATGAAGATGTAGTGCCGGGAGAAATCACTGGAAAGTGTTTTAGGGGTTAACGCCTAACCTTGAATTCTAAGCACCCGTACAAGCAATGAATTTGGCCAAAGGAGAAGTGGAATCTTAGTGACGCTTGGGAAACGGGTGGCTCGGTAAAGGAAAAGATCTTTTGGATGAGGCGCAACCAGGAACCCGCGTCGAGAACATCAAAGATGTGGATGGTTGGCTCATGAAACCTCGAAAAGAATGAAGGACAAGATGAAGGATTCGTTTCCAGTGTGGAGAACGAGTGAATTAACGTTACCAACGAGCGAACTAACCTGGGACTCACACAGATGAAACTACAAGAGCGAAATTTGCCACCTGGATGAATAAAATTGAAATTAAACTGGCTCAAACGAAATGACAATGGGTATAAAGAAAGAAGACAGCAGCGAGTTTGTGGGTTTTCGGACCTTAGAAAGAGGTTTTATAAACAATGCAAATTCTTTATGCATAAAAGGAGAGGGAGGGCATACATAAAAATAAAAAGCGGACAGTCTATAACTGCAGCAGTAACAGTTCTAAAACTCATGTTTCCCCCGTGCACTTTTGTAAAAGAAAACCATTCGCTGAAGTTCAGACACAATGCGGGCTTTGGAGAGCAACGAATACTATTTATTTTGTAAACGTCCAGAACAGTTCTTTACACATATGCACAAGAAAAGGCGAAGTTTTGAGAGCGCAATCATGAGCTCTACTTTGTTTTCTTCAACCTAGAAAGCATCCGGATTCCAGTTCAGAGAAAATTGGATAGAACATCGAATAGGATCACAGGGGACATGCGCATTCGTATTCATATAGTCGAACCCACGCTTGTCGTCAGTCCACTCCTCGCTGACCCGGAGCGTCGATGGAACGCATGTTAATTCTTGCGGAAAAGGAACCCGAATTTATCTCTTCTGTTAGCATTATTATATAAGAATCATTACCCTGCTCCACAACCATTTATGTCTCATTTCCAAGATTTCTCAAGACGTATACTAATGATGGCGATGATTCTGAACGCACGTTCATGCGTTCTATCATTCGCACGTGCGGAGATAGTTTCTTTTTGAAGCAGGCCAACGTTACGCGATCAGATAAAACAGACTTTTCTTAAAGCGGTCTACGTTAACGCAATTGGATTTTTAGCCACGTGATGTAGTATTATCCGTGAAGACTCAGTTTTTAAGCCCTGCATTAGAGGTGGCTAATGAGATAAGCCCTGCTTTTTGCTTGCGGATACAAGGTGTTCCTCTATTATGTCTTACACAACGGGGTCACCGGCTCGTGTCAGCATTCACCTCCTCCATTTTTTGTCACCACAGCATACCAAAATAATTTCATGTTCATGCGAAAGAGAAAAATTTGAAGACAGCACTTGCTTTCGTAAGGGTTTCTTCGCGTATCTGTCTTTGATGCTTCAAAACTTTAAAAACAGATATTTTTAAAGAAAACAGAACCAACCCACGACTAGGCTTATCCCTTGAGCAGGGGCAAGGTGATCAGCCTGATGCCTGCGTCTTAGCTCATGACTAGGTTTAGTACTTGTAGGAACAGCGACATGACAGTTAACTTAGAATGGTAGTATCTTTTATTTCGTAAATTACTTTAGCTCCCAGAAATGAGCGTATGGGGACCTTGCTAGCTGCTGGTCTACCAGCGGGGGTCGCGTGACTGCATGGTTTCATGATTGTGTGTCCTTACAAAACTGTTCCTTCTGCTCAGGCTATCTGCGTGAGGACAGGGGAGCATCGCGTCATTTTATGGACACTCGGCACGCGATGGTGCGGGTTTGAAACCGATTTCTCGTTTTAATCGATTCAGCCCCGATTCACCACTTACATTTCGTACGATAAAAAAGGTATGTGAGTCATACCCTACTCCGGCATGGAACTACAGCCGTACTCGTGCTACTGTCAAGATCACGATCTCTCGGCCCAGTCTTCTCCGCGCTTAGATAAAAAAAGCATGCATGCCCTGTTTTCGGCAGTGGCTGTTAACGTATGTTAAGCGCTTTTACATTAGGCAAATATTTTGCTCAGGGAAATCTGCAATGAATGTCAGTTTGGGGTACGAAAGTACTTATTCGGCACTTAATAAATTGATTATTGGGCCCGGCGTTGGGTGGAAACTAGGAGAGCAGACAGGCGGCCGGACGACGATCGGACGGACGGATGGACGGACGGGTTTTAGAAAAATGCAGCGTTTCTTGCTTCGTCAATAGTTATTGAATGCGAAAGGAGAATTTGTGGAGAGAAGGCGTAATGCTTCTTCGAGAGTTATGGAAGCTCTCCAACCTATTGGTAACTCTGGTAAGAGCCGGTGTCTATGCTCACTTCAATAACCAGCTTTTATACCGTTCAATAGGTGTACGCCTTGCCAGTGGAAGCCTAGGACGAAGTACATCTCAATTCTACTTAAGCAACGTTCCCGAGCGGTCCCTGATTGCGCCCGCGCTTGCATGTTTTTATTTTTGTCTGAAAAAAGCGCGGCTGTTTTCTGAATAGAAGTGAGAGACCGAGAGGGTAATACTCCTAGAAACACTGCGGGCCGCGAGTTCAGATTATGAAGAAAACGCTTTAAAATATGCACATTCAGGCTTTCTTAAGCGTATCTAATCATGTGGATGTGTTCAGTGCCAAGAAGAATGACCGAATTTGCATACGTTTCCAGTAAGAAACCGGCAGGAGAATTGACTCGTGAGCATTGTGTTCCTGCTTCCGCGCGGGTTTAAACGAGTCTCCGTCTTTCTACCGCTTCCCAGTGTATTTATATATCAGGCCATAACGAATTATTCACGCGATTAAGTTTCCGAAATACCGCTGTGTTTTAGCGCGAAAGCGCAGAAAGGCTAGAACTGTACGTCTTTGCAGGAACAATAGGAGAGCAGGCAAACTAATAGAGCGGCGTTCGTAGCTTGGTAGCAAAGCCTGCAAAATTGTGCGCGCAAGTCGTTGGACAATGCGCAATGATTGTGATATTCACTGCCGCCAGAAGGCTGCAGAGAAATATAACTAACTTTGGAGATCACCATACATGTGAACCTTTTGGAAAAATATTGTACATTTGATAAAATAGAAAGCCTCCCAGTCAATTATTAGAACTGAACACCTGTTCAGTTATTTGTTAGTTGTCATAATTGGCAGGATTCATCATGGAGTTTTACACAATATAGAACTCCTGCCTGATGTAAATGCATGGGCTCCAACGGAGGTATGTCGTGGTAATGGGAAATGTCAGGAGCTCATATTTTACTGCAAATCTCGCCAAACAAAGTGCTCCAAAATGGTGTGCTCAAGCCAGTGAGTGAGTGAGTGAAAAACGTTTTATTTTATCCGGGGAAGTGGGAGTGATTCCCTATTCCAGGCAGCCATGTGATGAGCGGGAAGCCTCCGCCCTGGAGGCCAAAAGTGTTTGGACGTCCAGACCGCTGCTAGTCACCAGGTTTGCCCACAGCTCAGGGGTGGCAAGGGGGGATAGAACAGAGGGTGATGGGGGTTTTGCTTGCCCTCTAATATGATATGAGAAAGCGTGGCGGGTTGATAAACAGAACTTGCATTAAGCAGGAGGTTGCGTTGGGAACAAAAACTGGAGGCGGACTGGGTGAGAAAAGGTATTTTTACCCCTGGGAAGTGTTATCTACGAGGTACGAACGTAGCTGATTTGTCAGAGTTTTATGATAAATGACACGGTCCCTTACGCAGGCGCGAGGTTGCAGAAAGTGCCAACGGATGGCGAGCGCTATGTGAACGCGAGAAGATTCAGACTGACTTTCATGTCCGACGGGATGTAAATTTAAAAATCTCGCTGGCCTTTTTATCCGCATGCTAGGACAAAATCCTCAAATCGATTTTTGCTCCATTGTATTGGCACCACTTTCAAGCAAAAAAGAATTTGACATTTCACCGGGCTTTGTGATTAATGAGGTATGTGAAAAACACCTCGCTTTCCCGAAATCCTGAGTGTCTCTATTGGGTGGGTGTTATGAAAAAATGTTGTAGAACACTGTTTAGATACGTGAGTAAGTCCCCTATCTGAATAAAAACCCCTGGGATATCTCAAATTGCGTGCGATAAAAAAATAATATCTGAAAAACTTTTTCATTGCTTTTCGTCCCTAAGGTGTAATTTTTAAAATTTTCAGCAATTTTTGGTTTTAACAGCGTAATCACAATGTGCTCACAAAATTTGAAGCCGTTTGAATTACTAGTTTGGCCAGGCGTGGACGTCACCTGTTCGGCTCGTCTGGCGTGTCATTTGTAAAAAATAATTCAGCCCTTTTACCGGTGTCAGCGGGCGAAATCCTTAAAATTGGTTTTCTGCATTTGTATCAGTAACCTATTTTTGACAAAATAAATTGGACAAATGAATCAGCGAAAGATTTATTGGAAAAGTTTTAGGAACACCCATTTTGTTCCGGAATGCGTAATCACATCGGTGGTGTTGGTTAGCGCGAAATCCTAAAACTACTTTTTTAGATATTCTTAAAGGGCACACATATAAACAAAAAGCACTTCGATATGTGCACGGGTGAGCCAGATAAACACAAATTTACGAAAACACAATTTCAGCTTTTTCCTCGGTTGGGACTGCAATTTGCGAAAATCCCGCCTTAGTGAGCCCCTACGCTTTGACGCAAATGCATTAGCGAAATTGCAAGTCTCTAGACCTAACAGTTTTGGCTGGGCGTTGATGAGTCAGTCAGTCAGTAAGTAGGGCACTTATTTTTATAGGTGTAGATTGAATTTATAGTTACGGAATTGTTACTGATTTTTGTCAGTTTTCTAGCTTCCAGGAATACTCACATATCGTTAGCAAGGCCCTAGTATCCGAAAAAAAAAAGTTGCGGCGCTCTTTGAGCCTGGGAGAGGGGGAGAGAAATAAGAAATAAGGAAACGAAGGAATAATAGTTCTATGCTATGTTTATTGCCGACGAGGTCATTGACGTGCATGCTTTAATTAAATGTGCAGCACGTGAAAAAACTTCGAAAAAGACGCGAACAAAAACCTTGAGCTCATTAATATGCTTAAAAGGGAAACAACCCGGCTGGCGTCACACCCGAAAATAACGGTAATGCTCGTTAGGAGATACCTTTTCTAACCAAGCATCTCTTATTAGTTACGTTTATATAGTGTTCCATTGTTTCAGCGCTAACAGCCTGTTGTTTTCTCTCACTTTCTAGAAAGCTAATGTTGTTTCAGGTTGTACACAGCGGACAAGCTCTTTCTGTCCTTTTCCATACCAGTGTTTACAGAGATAAAAGCGTCGTCCTTTTGTTATTCATTTAAAATACGTGCCTATGGTTGTTCCAACTTGGTTAATGAATAGCTTTGTCCACCTCGAATTCTCGTTGTTACATTTTCTGGCCATTAGTAAATCCATGGTCAAAGGCTGTTAAATATTATACAAAAGCTTAGTAACAAGAAGCCATAAGTAAAAAAAAACAAGAAAAGGCGTGTTCACGTTCACGTGCGTATAGCGATTGTAGTGTGCACACCGGTGATGAACCCTCTTTTAAAGAACTGGGGCATTTTACTTTACCTCGTACTATCTTGTGGACTATAGCTTACAACCATGTTGTTTCGTGAGTGAGCAACAGAGATCAATTAAAAGACTTGCGGACATCGCCACACACCGGGCAGTCACACGTTAGGTGTAGCCAATATTCGCTTTCATTTCAGGGTGTAACAAACTGCGGTGGAATAAATGAGTCAAGCAAGGGGCAAAGTAATGGGAACAAACAGGTATTTGAACAAAATAGTTTTGGTCAGTAACATTAGCGGGTATAAGCTGCATTGCTTCACCCCTAAAATATTACGTTCTCGTTCAACACACCAGGCTGTCTGAATAAAACTGAAGACAGCAGTTATTGCAGCAATTGGCATTAGTGTTACACGACATAAGTGTTTACGAAGGCAAAGTTAAATCTCAATACAAGACTCTCTCTCTCTCTCTCTCTCTCTCTCTCTCTCTCTCTCTCTCTCTCTCTCTCTCTCTCTCTCTCTCTCTCTCTCTCTCTCTCTCTCTCTCGTCTCGCTGCAGTTCCTCGTTTTCGTTCTTTAACCGTACGTTCGGCTTCCTACCAGTCTTAATAAGTTAACTAAGCAGCACGCTTTACAGGGGGCCACTGGTGGCGCCAAACAAGAACTCCCGTCTGCGGAAGATTTCGGCTGGTGTAAACAATCACCGGTGGGCCTACATTGATCTCTACATTCCCACTTCAGCGCGCCTCATAGCCCATGTGTACCGTCAGTGCTTTAAAACTCCCATTGTACGTTTTTTTTTCTCCAATTAGCCGTATGGAAATCTTTACAGACGTTCTTAGTCGTAATCGTTCCAGTCTTACCGCTCCCTTTCTCTATAAAGAAAAGAAAGAAATTCGAAATCTACAGTTGAGTGCCACCGAAATCCAGGCAGCCGAAAAGGTGTCAGAAGGAAACGCAAACTCCGAGCAGTACGATGGCTCTGTCGCCTGTCCATTATTGACGAAGGCACAGGGTTTCAATTACCGCTCACACGAGGGACGAGCCTCTTTAATACGACCCGAGAAGTCGTTCGCTGACTCAACGGCAGCCGCTCTGTGGTCGCGTCCTAACCTCCCTGTCTTCGACTTTAACTGTGTGTTGCTTGATGAGCGTTTTTTTTTAATCTTTTCTCAAGGTCGGGAATGTTCACGTGCCACTTTCTTGTTGTTACTTTGAATGGCTTTAAATTGCGTAACAAAAGGAGAGGCAGAGTAGCCATGGGCGCGTAAGGGGAAACAGTCTTTTGCGAAGTGGTGCGGCTGCTAGAAAAATGCAGTGTTAAAAGAATGCAACGGCAAACCCAGTACGAAAATGAAATGATCCTTTTCAGCTGCTGAAATAACCGCTGGTGCTGACGCTGCGTATTTACATTCGGTATCTCTGCATCCACACCTCGCAAGATTATGGAAGACTGTTTGTTATGAGTGGATACTAATCTGTGTTTCTTTATATAGGCAACAAATACAATATTACCATCGGTTGTTAGTTTCAAGAAAACGTTTTTGCGACACATCTTTTGCCCCACATCAGTAACACTATACCATATAGCGTTAGCACGGTAGAAGACCCCAGATCTCCCTCCAAATCCCAACCCTAACCCATTATAGTAGGCGGGGACGCGGACCAGCTGCCACTCCTGCTGGCAGCTTCGGCTGGTGATTAGGGCACGGACGGCCGGTTACAGCCTCGGAGTCCTGGACTGAGGTCACCCTTCACTGGTCCGGAGTGGCCACAATTACAAAGTATGGGGAAAGTAAAGTTTCTTCTCTTTCCCTCTGTTTGCGATCGCACTTGTTCTAAAAGGAACATACATGGCCAAAATAAAAACGCTAAAAAATCTGACATGCCAGTAGAAATGCAATCGTGTGATGCCTAATATAACCTTTTGGTGCTATCTCTATGACAAAGCGAATCCTCCGGCGATAACTCGTGGAAGACAGGGTAGTCGGTAGCTTTGCATACCGCAAAATATATAGAAAACCACACAGAGACGTAACCGGTACGACCGCTAGCTTCTGACTGAGCTTTATTCAAACAAGCACTATACGCAAGGTGGGGCATTATCACATACTACAAATGAAAGAGAAAAACCAAAACAACGGAAAGGAAAACCATAGCACCAAGAATTCTGCTCACCCCAGAAAAGCGATTCACACACGCCGTGATGTAGACGTCAAAAATAGCAGCATGAGGCATTTACAAAGGAGGAAGACATCCCCACCAGATTGGGAATATATTTCTCAGATCGATCCCCCAAGGTGTGGCACCTCAGCTGCGTCGATGATTTCTCTGTTCTTTTGATTGGCGTATCGAGCAATGACTGGTAGATCACTCAACCAGGGAATTACAGCGGCAGTCGCGGTAATAAATGCCCATTGTCTCCATCGAAAACCTCATGCAACTTGTAGAGTCATTCTTCCTGCGTCGGTTGTTAAAGCTGCTACCATTTTGCCCAACAGGTTTTTTTTGTGTGTGTCGTGCAACTTGGGTGACGAGACGTTCGGTTCAGTTCAACGTGAAAACCACACATCCGGATGAGCCCTGGCCTTGAGACGGTGTTATCGACGCCCCAAAATAAATAGACAGTGACAGTAGATACGTAGACTCAATCGTCTTAACCACTGCATGCGCATTACAAACCCTTACCGATGTGAAAGTGTCCTGTAGAAGTATAAAATCATTTGGGTCTTTGATCTGCTATTAAATGTGCCAAATTGAAGAACGTAATCGCACGGATGTAGATTATAGGTTGCAGTGTATAGCTCAAGATGGAAATGGAGCAGTGATGAGTAAAATGCCTTGAAATATCTTTGGAGGCGCGTGTGGCAATCAGGCATGCTGTAGTATCCATTGTAAGCGGGATCTAGGAAAAAAGAGTACAGGCACAAGCGGGGGCTTACGCCTACCACAAAAAATGACATTCGCTGAAGTCTTGCTTCCAGCAAGAGAATCCACCCTTTTTGAGAAAAACCGCTGCATCCTGTGCTGCAGCATTTGTAGGGTACTTAAAATTTGTTTATACAGCGCTAAATTCCAGACACCGGCTTATAGCTATTGTGATTCTGGAACTCTTAATTCTTGCCTGCGTGAGTGCTAGACGCGCTCAAAAAAATCGTCTGTCACCATTTTTTGTCTGACGCATTAAACAATACCAGTTAAGAAATCTTCAGAAACGTGATTACAGCGCGGACCACATTGTCTACTGCCGGAACACAGCAAAATTTATCTCTGGCTTCTTGGTTTCGTCGCAGTTATTGTCACTCTCACGCTGTGTCTCAAGCTTCCCGGTAACGAAAGATTCTGCCTAAAGGTCATGTCAAGGGACGCTTCCGATAAGCCGGAAGAGAAGAGCTCCAACCGGAAGAAAGCAATAAATGTTGTCAGGGCGGCGGCTGGATATGAGAAAGCCGATAAAGGGCGGAAGTCGCGGTAACGGTTCTCATCTTGAACTGGGCGACGGCCTTAGTCCTAAATTAAGTTTGACGCACACCGTACGGGTCGAGTGAAAAGGCGCAGCCTAAACAAGGAGCAAAGTCTAGAGCGAGTTAATCGCGTTGAAAATTCGAGCCTACTTCTCGGAAATTTTCGCCAACGCGTGGTGACGGGATTTAAAAGCCGAACGTAAGCTTCGTAACTTTCTGTTCTTTTAGCTAGGATTATTTTTTGTGCGCTTTCTGGCGCAACTAATCGCGTTGACAAAATGTCAGCCACATATGTGAAGATAAAACTGATTTTAGTTGCTATGGGTGGCACTATCGCCAGGAAGCGCTTGTCTTTTTGGAGGCTTCGTTTGCCGCGCTAACCCTCAAATAAAAAAAAAAAAAAAACTTTCTCACCGACCAACACTTTCGTTCTTCCCAAAACTGTGAAGCTTCGGGACAGTAGCGCACATAACGTAGGCGTTTTTTGGGTATTTTCATTTACTGATGTAAGATTGTTTATTGCAAAATGACTTGATAAAGCGAAACTTTCCATGCTAAGCGAAAAGCGAAAACGGCCGTGTGTTAGAGATTTCGGGGCACGAAAATTAATCCGGAGAGCCCTCCACTACGGAGCGCCTCATGGTTTGCGTAGCGTCGACGCGTTAAACCCCACAACCAATGAAGTACGCGCCTCACTGATGGCGACTTTACCCAAAAACGCACTACATGAAAGCCAGCTTTCTCTAACGATGATGATGATTGTCGGTAAAGTGAAAGATGGTTGAAAAGCGAAGCTTTGTCTGTTCGAAAGCAACTGTCTTAAAGTCCTAAACCAAAGTCCAAAATACAAATCATTACGCTCAAAATACACTGCAGGAAAGCCAACTAACACAATGGGTTTCCACAAAGACACATGAATCTCCTCAAGAAAAAAAAAACGCCCCCGTGGATGGAATCGTACCTCCGTACCTCGCGTTTCAAAGCCGACGTCTTTCCGACTACGCCATTCCGACATGGTTCAAACATTCAGGATTTAGAACTGCGACTTTGACTTAAGTACATTGACAGGGAGAAACCTTCGAGTTTTAACCACCTTTTTCTGCAAGAAAAAGGGTTTGATTTTTATTTGCTGTCATCCTTTGAGACAATGTGCATTGGCTTCGACGTCATCCTATAGTTTCCTGTTTACCGAGGCGCTTTTAGCACGTATGCTCGTCATCACGCATTTTCAATTGTAGGTACTTCAAGAAGGTCTTGTGGCATAGGAAACAGTATTGCCTAAGTCATTTTTCCATGCGTCCTAATATACTAATTCTAGATTCCTCTCAGGGACAATTTTCGCCAAGGCAGAAGTAAAACAAACCTGCCATTGTCGCCAAGATTGCCGAGAACGTAAGATTGCACGTGGTAAGAATAGTATAAAAACCCAATTTTGGATTTTTGATGTGTGTCATATGGATCACACATCCGATGGGACATTCTCTGTACAGCTTTGTTCTATACGACAAACGAATTACTGTCTTGTCACATTCCTTCGTCAGCCGATCGAAACGCTCCACTCCACATCCCCAAGCAGTTAGTGTGGACCGCGACGACGCACGTATTCGGATGTTCAACACCCCTCTTTTTCTGCCGCCTCTAGCGACGTGTTTAGACATTGCTCCGTTAGAGTTGACGCATATATGTCTGGAAGGCACTGTAAATGCGAACTGATTGTGTCGCGCTGCGAGATCATTTATCCTTCGGAGTCGCAGTCGATCCGATGTCCGCCCGTTCAGCGCCGGGCCTATATCCACAATACCTGCATGAAACAACCAACACCCACGAAGGCGACAGGATCAGTAGTTGGGTCAGAACTCGCGAGCCACTCCAACGACGCCAGTTGGCGGGAAAGTTCAACAGCTGCACAGTAGAAATTTCAGCTTCCGCGGGTTAAAGCAGAGATTGCCCAGTTGATCCAGAGACGCGATTGTGGACACCTTGTTTGGGAGTCTCCCCATCATGCAGGTGTTGGCGACTAAGTCCTTACCGCACTCTGGGTCTTCTTCCCTCAAGCGCGAGGGAGAGTGCGGCTAGCAGCTAACGTACAGCTTTTTCCGATAATTGCGAAGCGAAACGGAAGTCCAAATTCAGATCAGCGCTCTCTTCCCGCGAGGCCTATATCGGGCGAGTGGCTCGCCGCCTCGGGGGCCAACGCGCGGTCACTTCTTTCGTAGGGGAGCCCCGAAGCAACAGGTGCTCCCCGAGTGTCTCGGGCATCGGAAGCGTGTAGCGCACTATTATGCTTGCGCGCTGGCAGCCTGTGCCCAAGCGGCTCCCGAAAGTCGCGTGACTGAAACAAAAGAGAACGTTGTCCATTCTGTGGCCTCTGTACCTCACAATATGCATAACCCATGCATTACAACGTATAGCAGGCACATACACTGGGAGAAACAACCGCGGGTTCGAGCTAGTTGAACACGCCCACGATAGAAAAACGCCGTCGCACCGACAAAGGTATATGGTTATGGTACCGGGAGAAGACGTTTAGTCTACGCCAACCTCCAGGTTACGTTCGTTACAGGCGCGTAATTTCTTTTTGGTGGAAGAGACGGTAAGGTGCACCATGCGAATGTGCGCGTCGTCGCCGCGCAGAACTTGTGGGCAGAACCAGAAGAAACCACCCTGGAGCGATTTTTACAGTAACTTGCCCCTTCTGTTACCTTTCCTACCGGAAAAGCCACGTCGACTCCTTGTCTTTCATTCGAGGTGTCCTTCTTGATTTATGCCTTTTTTTTCGTGAGGGCTCTTTGCATGCGGTTATGGGTCTGAAGTTTTTATAAGCTTTCGTATACTCAGTACAAGGAGCTGAATAAGTTGGCTGCCGACGGATTAACCAGAAGGTAGCGAAGCAAAGAATCAGAGCTCTCCCATCCTGTGATGATGTACACCGAAGCTAGAGCTATGGTGGGAGTATCTATGTCGGGTTTTATCTGTAGTGGGTATTTGCTATGTTGAATTATAAGCACAGTGGTGCTACCTTTATGTCACAGACACAATAGGTTGGTTGACGAAATAATAATATATATAGTGCCGCTACGTGAATCACGGCGCATGCAGTGGTGTGTCGCAGAAGTGGGGAGGGGAAGGGACGCCATGCATGGCTAGGATTACAGATGGTAGTCACTAAAAAGTTTAGTAGTACATTTCTTCGCTTGGCAACAGTGGGAACGGCCACGGATATGGCTGAAGCGCCACGGACATGGCGCGGCTTATGGCACTGCGCCCGCACGCCGCAGAAAAAAAAAACACGGCGTGCGTCGTCTACTTCGTTTCTACAATTTCTCAATGGTAGTGCCAGCAGAGATGTTATTCATCGCGCTCACATTGGAGTCGACGCGTTACTTCGCGTTCGGTAGGGTAGAGTTTGGAACGCCCAACCCACAGCATGTGCTCAGCACGGACAAGTGCGGCCATCCTGCGGAGCCCTACGTAACGAGTGACGGCGCATTCACATGGTTGCCTGCATTCGCGCCTTGCCAGTAAGTACAACCTATAGGGAACTTGGGCAAAGAGAGGAGTGTGAAGTGGGGTTGTACCATACCCCTTCCGCAGGTGGTCACTGTGTCACTGTGCACTAAACAATGTGGGAAAGGCGGCTTACAAAAAAGCCAGCTGACACCGGATCCCCACAATGACGGCTTTACCTCTAAAACGCAGAGAGGAGTGTGAAGTGGGGTTGTACCATACCCCTTCCGCAGGTGGTCATGTGTCAGTGTGCACTAAACAATGTGGGAAAGGTGGCGTACAAAAAGCAAGCTTACACCGGATCCCCTCAATGACGGCTTTACCTCTAAACGCAAATGCGTTACTCGGAAGAAGTGTTTTTAGAGGAAATGCAGACTTTCTCATATTAAAAGATTGAGGCTCTAAGTCCTGCATTACGTTTTTTGTAAATTTCTTTCATATGCAAAAAAATGTTCGTCTACGTTCAGCTGTAGTCGTTCTTCGGATTCTAGCCATGAACCAGCCTACCGTTAAAAACTAAAAGGTTCAAAGGCCTCCATATTTTGAGATAAAACAATGAGTATTGCATCTCAAAAGATGTCCTTCCGCCAATGCATTTGCGTTTAGCGGTGAAGCCGAATTTAAAATATGGGTGTAGCTTGGTTTTTGTAAGCTGGCTTTCGCACACTGTCTGTTGCACAGTGAAGCATGTCGGTCTAGGGAGGGAGTATGGATTACACAGGCCGCTGCCTCTTCCCCGAGTCGTTAATACTCCTCGCCACGCAAGCGCCTCTCTCCCCCTCACATTGCGTAATGCCGCACGCTCTTCACTGACCACCTGTGCGGCGTGCTGAAGACATAATTGTCTCTACCCACGGCTGGTGTGGGCCATTTGTCTGTGACGTAGCCATTGCGCCGCGGCTCTCTTCGTTCACCACAGCAAATACCCAATGTAGCTAAAACCAATCACCGCAAATCCCACCAGAGCACCAGCTTCACTTCAATTCCCTCTTGGCAGGGTGGACGGGCTCTCACTTTTAATTGATTTCTTTTCCTACGCAGGAAATTGTTGGTCTACGCTCGGTTTCTCATCGGAGACGATCTGTGGGATCTTGGCCATAGATAGCTTCGCTGCAAAATAACACTTGGGACACTGTAAGGTGAACCTCGAGCAATTTGCACCTGTTGATGGCTCGGTTTCTAGATGATAATGCATAAAGTTCCAGAATCGGGTCGAAAATGGCTGTTTTTCGACCCGAATCGGGATAACGTTTTTCGACTGGACTGAAAGATCATTGAGATGTTAAGAGGCTTGATTATCGCGAAAAAAAGAAAAGAGGGCAGGATTTGGTTGGTAGATAAACTTTATTGACACAAACAGACACCTGCGTATCTGCGCGCACAAAGGCATCTTGATGTAAAGGCATCTGCGTACGTCACTGTTGCTACATCGTTATAGCGGTAGCAAAGAGTGCATACTCGAGCTCGGAAATGCCGTAGATGTCCTAGACTCGAGCTTGAAGATGTCCGCGTATCTTCAAGACATACGTCAGCAACAGGAACGAAGAAATTTTCAAAAGCTTAAAAGAAATTTTCTGCGAACTATGAAGAAAATAAAGTATGCCAAAGATAAATTTTATTCTTCCTTAAGCGAAAAACTTAAACGCTGTCCTAAAGAACTATGGAAGTTTTTAAAACAAAGCGGAAAGGAGGAAGAAACTATTCCCCCGTTGTCCCCCGATCAAGGATTTATAACCAATGACGTCGACAAAGTCAATCACTTTATTAAATGCTTTCAATACGTTTTTTCTACCCCCCTAGAGGGTACACCAAGAGGAGGAAGTTCCCAGTGCCATCTACCGGACATGCCAGGTATAGATGTAACATATAATGGTGTATTAAAACTTCTTGAAGAACTGAAACCTCATTTTGCCCCCGGCCCTGACGCGATACCCTGTCTAGATTGAAAAACTGCGCAGCCACGGTGTCTAAATTTCTTGTAGTGATATTTAGATTATCTATGTGTACACGTCAGTTGGCCTTACAATGGAAATGTGCCAACGTCGTACCTATTCATAAAAAGGGACCCATTGCCAGGCGCCCAATTACTGGCCCATATCGTTGACGAGCGTGTGTTGTAAACTCCTTGAGCACATTATTTATTCGAACATATTCCATGATTTGCAGACAAATAATTTCTTTATGAACTACCAGCATGGTTTCTGAGCTGGGCATTCTTGCACAACCCAATTAGTAGAATTCTGTCAAGACATTTTTTCTTCATTTCATTCAGGTACTCAAGTAGATTGTGTATTTTTAGACTTCTGAAAGGCCTTTGATGTAGTTTCTCACTCTCACTTGCTTCATAAATTAACTTATCTTGGGCTCCCTGACAACGTTCTTGGTAGGATGCGCACGTATCTTTCGAATCGTTCCCAAAAGATTCTCATTAATGGCTTTGAATTAGAACCAGTCCCCGTCACTTCGGGAGTCCCGTAGGGGTCCGTCTTCGGCGCCCTGTTGTTTTTATTTTTATTAATGATATAGGTGTAAACGTTTCATCTAAACTACGGCTATACGCTGAAGATTGCGTATTGTATAGGGACATTGAAAATCCGAATGACGCTGCTGAATTACAGTTGGACCTAAACAGTAATATTAACTGGTGTGATAAATGAAATATGAAACTGTACGTCTCAAAATACAACTGCACGCGTTTCAGACGAAAACGGTCAAATACAGTAACTACTTACCTTTTAAAGACGGAAAGCATTGCATTTTCAGATCATGTTAAGTACCTGGGCCTCACATTCTCATCAAACCTGACCTGTACCAAACACACTGAAACCGTAGCAGTGAAGGCTGACCGTGTACTTAATTTTATTAGAAGAAATTTCAAAAAATGCGCCGCAGGACGTAACGGAGACTTTGTACGTAACTAATGTGCGACCAATACTAGAATACGCTGCTGCTGTGTGGGATCCACACACCAAGGTACTCATTAACAAACTAGAAGCAATTCAAAACCGTGCTGCTCGCTTTGTCACTTGTTCGTTCGGCAAGAATACCAGTGTTTCCGCAATAAAAAAGGCACTGTCTTGGGACTGCTTACAAACTCGCCGCACAGTATGTCGCCTCCTATTCCTGAACCAGATAGCTAACGAAAAAACAGGTATTAACCGCCAGACTTATTTAAAACCGCCTGCCTACGTCTCAAAGAGGAGATACAATAGCAAAAAGATTAGAGAAATGTATTGCCGCACCCCGCTTTTTAAGTTATCTTTTTTTTCACGCACAATAGGCGAGCGGAATAAGCTACCGGAAAACGTCGTTTGCGCGTCCGGTGTTAGATTTGACACCGCTCTAAAGTTATACCTGCGTGGCGACATTGAAAACGATGTTTCTTGAATTGCCGTGACCTTGTTCCTGTCAATTATTTGGTTTTTTTCATTCATAATTCCTGCTGCGTGCTGCTGCCCACTGCAATGTTTGAACCGCTGCCACTCGTTTTATTGAATGTCCATTTTTTTATTTCGCCTTTTGTCTTGTTTTCATTTTTTTTTCTTTTATTTTATTTTTTTTGCCTTCGGTTTTGTTGTCGTCTGATGTTATACAATGCTCTTTGCTGCAAGCTTTTAAAAAATGCCTGTGTTGATTTTTATTCTTGCATATTACGAGATTCATGAGTTCGCTTCTGCACTGAACACTTTTATGTGTCTCCTACAACAATGTCCTCTGGGCTAATGTAGTGAGCTGAATAAAAAATAAAAGAAGAATAACTAAATAGGAGGTTGCGGATACGTCGATTTTAACGGTAGAAACTGTTATGCAGGGGAGGGGATACCAAGGTTGGTATGTCGCTGTAATGTTGGGTAAGGACGGCACATCGTAATTAAGTGAGGATAGGAGAAGATGGCAACCGCAGTTGAGCTGGAGACGAGTGTGTTGTGCCGGCAAATGAAGATCAACTTAATCTGAGAGTGACGCGAACGGCTGAGTAGCCTCCAACAGACCCATAGCGCCAGACGGGCAGCAGGCCGGAGGAGCCGCTCAAGCTGGGACCGCTCCGACGACAATAATATTACGCATGGCAGGCTGTAAAGAATGCCAGTATATAATATAGAGTCCACAAGTCGCGTAATATCTTGCTCTCGTAGACCTCGGTGACACTGGGTAAGCCGGCCTATGTTTTGAGTGAGTTTCTCAATTTCAGCCGCGAATGTATTGAGTCACTCTGAGGTCTTTCCATCATCCTGCAGGTCGAACCCGAAGGCTCGCAGCCACGCCTTAAGTAGAATAGAGGTGGCACCAATAATGAGTTCTCCTTGAGAACTTTGGTCTCTAGCTTTAGCCCGGAAACGTTCGTCATTGACCATGAGGTGATCATTCTTCTGCGGACTTAGTGTGATACCGACGCTTGACCCGAGAGAGTGGACAGCACCATTGCCAGTCTGAAGTGTGTCGTAGAGTTTAGCTGGGCTGCCATTAGAACACCAAAGGCATACATCGTCGTATACAGTCCAAGGAGAAATTTGGAATGGATTGAAGCATACGAGACAGGGGGCGTAGCGCTAAATTTAAAACAGCAGGGGAAAGGACAGATCCTTGCGGAACACCCCTGGTAGGAGTTCGGAGGGGGGGGGGGGGGGAGGTTTACGGTAGTCTTCTAACACCGGAAACTGAAGTCGCGTGGTGAGAAAACTATGAAGTAAGGTCAAAGTAACATTAGAAGAGCAGAAGGCACACGAGTGTAGCTAGAGGTGTGATTAAGCTTGTACCTTCTGGAATACACTTACCTGACCTAATCGTTTCAAAACAACCACGTAAAACTTTCCATGAACCTTTTGAGAAGATAAACTTACCAGTTGATATACTGCAGCAGAACCCTCCAGCGTAAGATTAAGTTGCGTGTACTAAAGCAGCTGGTAGTAAAAAAGAGCTCCTAACACAAGTCGCACCCAACCTGGTTTCGATTGAACCACAATACACATAGACGGAAGGACGTCTTTATCGAGAGGCAAGCAGCAACGTAAAGAAGAGAACACGCTCTGGAAATTGGGAGCGCCGTCACCGTTATACTCTGTGAGTCTGGTACGGGGATGCGAGGAGCCATGACCGGGGCAAGCTATCTCGAGTAGGAAGCGCAGCAGCGTAAGGCGATGCCGCGTAGGCCACCGGCGCGTGTACTCTCGGGCCACGGGAATTAAGCCCCGTCACATTAGCTCGTCCACCGGCCCGGCTCAGAAGGGAGGGACGCGCAATGACAAAGGGAAAGGATCTTCGCTCCAGCAGGCTTCAAGGCACTGAAGAAATTGGCCCGGTCGGCAGAAAGATGACAGCACGACTTTGTCACGGAGCGCGTCGATGGGGAGGGATGAGACAAGCTCTAGGGAAAGAGGGAGACACACGCGGGAATAGTGCGGGAAGTGCCGATAGATGATAGTTAAAAGAGGAATGGAAGGGGATCCCGGATGTAGGAGTAAACGCGCACGCTGCGAAAAGGGGCTTCATGCAGGGATGAATAGGAAAAAAACTCGCGCATGGTTGGTCCAGGTCCTCGCATGTGTTGGGGATTACGCGCGTGGGGTCAATAGGAGTGAGGGTAGAGAGGGAGCCGGCGGTTGAAGCGCCGGGTCTTCGGCGAGTGCTGATGGACGAGCCGGAGGGCGAGCTCAGTGTTTACCAAGATCCGCCCGGAAGGGACCCGCCTAGCCCGGGATTATCTTCCCTTCTCCCGCACACAGTAACCGCTGAAACGGTGTCGGGGTCACCGAACAAAAAAAAAAAAAGACAAAAAGGCAAGCTGCTTGGAACAACTCCCGCTGCCCTCGCTATTAAGAGAGGCCTACTTGAGATTAAAGCAAATAACAACTTCGCACTCAAGATTTGTTTTCTCCCGCATCCTGTTGGCAAGGGAAGAAGAAAGACACGCAAGGAGCAATAAACCGCGCAGGCGGTGCGTCTTTTACTTTCAGCAATTGAGTGGCACGTACCACGGGACGAGATACGACTAGGTTGCGCTCTCATGACGCCGAATTGGAAAGAACGGGAAAATGTCCTCCGGCTCGCCTCTGCTCCCCCGTTTTTGCGTCCCTTATTTTGTCCCTCTTCGAAAAATGCACTTCCGGTCGTCCGGTCGATATATGGGCAACGCTTTGTTTCGGGAACTCTTTTACCGCACTTGCATCGCGTGATCAGAACGGCTGGAACTTTTGTGGATCTCTGCGGCTTTTGCCGATTGTAGCGGGAGCAAAATGATCCGTGCAATCTAATGTGATTCAGCGTTTTTACTCTTTGTTCTAGAACTGAAGGGCTGCCTTCGCTTTTTCTACGCTTACAAGCACGCACGACGAGGAGATTTTGCACTGAGGCAACACCGCCGATCTTTTTTTTGTTGTTGTTGTTGAGGCTTTAAATAAAAGCCTCCGTGCTGATAACATGTGGTTCGCGCTGAAGAATGACCGAAATCATTTTTCTCCCTTTCACAATGGCTTTCCTCATTGCGCTCGTGGATAAGTTAACAAGGTAGTCCGAAACTTCGGTACGCCTGGCACGAAGACGGCACACAAATGACCAAAGGCTAAAAAAATAACATCAGGTCAAAAAATCATCGAATTGAGAGCAAAATTATCAGGGAAGCTCTGGTAAAGTTAAAAAAACGGGTAAACTTTGGTCTGGGTCAGATGTAACCCGGGGTGCCCCTGGAAAGTGACACGCGAGCTGATTTTTAACAAGAGCACAGCTCCGATTCTAGCTCAGTGCGTTGTGGCCTTTGACTTTGAAACGTGGGCTAGAGACATGTACTGGCACCTATACGAAGAATTTGAGCATGTTAATGACAATTGCGAGAGTAGCAAATTACTTTCCCCTTAAGCATTCCCATGTACTGATGGCGACATGAGGCATTTGAACACGTTAATTACAATTATTGGAGTAGCAAATTACTTCACCCTTAGACATTCCATTTGTTTGGCGGTGCGAACTCTGATATATGCCGGTTCATAGTAGCAGAAAGGAAGGAAAAGGCGCAAAGGGAAAGAAGGATGATAATGTTGGGAGGATACGTTTTCTAATTGGACACTAATGCTTTTCTTATCCCTACAACATCATAAGGCGTGTTTAGGTGCCCTCGTTATTGCTTTTTTTGTGTACGATGCAACCTAGAGTGTTCCTTGATAGTCCAGGCGTAAAGAAGAAACGGGATCTCCCTGTATCGGCCCTAGAGCAGCTAACTTTGATTTGTCTTTGCGAAGCATACATTGACTGCACTATATTTACACCGATTCCCAGTAATAACATCTGGTTCGGCATGCGCTGTTGTCATACCCAGAATGCATCTGTTTGTGGAATTCAAGACAGCTCGTTCTAGATCTTCCACGGCTATAGCACTTAGGTCCATTCGTTGCGCCCTTTACATTACAGAGCAAAGCTCGTGCCGACGATGGAAATCTTCTGCGGCTCAAGCCTGCTCTTCAGCCGCTTCAGTGAGCCTTGCGCCGTCGACCTCACAAACAGTCACTGACTGAAATCAGATGATTGCGAAAATGATTGCCACGAAATTGCCTTTCAATTGCTTCCCAGTCACTGCGGCATCGTTGCCAACAAAATTCTGTAGGCTGCCGCCCGTTACGCACACCGAAGAGCCTAAACCACACACATTCTGTTATATAGAATGAACGGATCTAGGGCTCTTCGTATTCACGGGAGAGAACGATCCAAATGGACTACCCAAGAGCTCAATTTTACACGTATCAACACCCTTAACCCGTGCTTTCGGCGTTTCCTTCCATTAAATCTCCTGCGATCTGACGCAACCTTCGCCGTATCTGGATGGAAGTGGCCTTCACAAATGCTTACCCCTACTTGATCGGAGTAGCAACAAGTGAGGCACGGGAAGCCGGCAGCACGCCTGAGACCATGCGCACGTTTTATACCAGTTCCAACATTTTTCATCGGAAAGAAGACATGTCTCTCGAATTGTGCGGTTCCTGCACTTCCACGTTTCTGGGCCTGCTTTGTCCTTTTTTTTTCATTCTCCCTCTGGTTAACATTGCAAGCTGGTTAATATTGCAACATTTATTTTACCTCATTCATTGCTTACTCGGCCTCTCATGCTGTAGCCAAAAGCACACACTGATTGTACACACGTATTTTTAAAGACACGGATAGCTTATTACTCAATATTTCTTAGTACTTCAAAAATTGAGTCAATAGTATACAAATTCTGCGCTTTATTTCCTCCTCATGATTTGGATCCGCCCTTATAACTTGCCCAAAGATCTTTTATAGCTCAATTGTTCATGAATTTCACTGCCTACACTGAAGATGATTTTTTTGCACGTGTATTTAGCACTGCGTTTGATTTGCCTATTTTTTTTTTTTCGAGAAGTCCAAGCACAGTTCTCGAGGCATTTTCCACAAACCTTGCCTGGACAGATTTAATAATACGAGTTGAGCCGCAAATCTAAAGTGTTTCAAGTATTCCTAACTTGTTCGTAAGCCTCAATTTTCGCAATCCACTTTGCAAAATGCCCCCTCCGGTCATTCCTAATGGGGATCTTTTGAGTCTTCTTAAGACGGCTTCTGCTGCCCACCCATCCCTATCAGTGGAAGAGGAACGCCTTTGGCCTCAGCTTCAAACTGAATACCTCCCCTGTTTCACCATACCACAATTCATCACATTCACCCCTCACTGTATCCCAAAACACCCTGTCAGCACTTCGGAGAACGGGCTACATTACATCATCTTATGTGGGCCTGCAAATCTGACCCCTTCCCTCTCATCACCTCCGTCGACCAGTGGGAAGCAGCACTAGGTTGCTCTAACCGGGATATCCAGAAGTCGCTCACTGGATCGGGCAGCCACAGTCAAAGAAGCTCTACGGTCTTCGGCCACCAAGCTGCGCTAACCTTTGGTTAAATAAGGTGTTATCTCTCCCTCTCTCTTCTTGAGAAGGTAATCGTATCCCGCGCTTTCTACATATTTTTTGCGCGTACTGTACTAACACACACAAGGAGAGTATACTTCACCTTTCACAAATTTTTTTGTGAGCAGCTCCCAGTGCGGGACCTTTTCTCTACAAAGAAGCGTGTCGACGAGCGCGTTTCACACATATTAGCTTTATAAAAGGGCAACAAAGGCACACGGGGAGCTCAGACACGTGCAATTGCAGAGCGCCGCAAATTTCCGTGGTTGTCACAGGCCGTCGGGGTATACCATTCCCCCGTTTCGTGCATCACCCTGCGGGAGCATGTGCGACGGGAGCGCTAACCGCATCCACCGAGTCCGATGGCCACCAAGGGAAGAAGTGAGGAGGCTGCGTTTGGGCACGCGCACGAGCACTCGCCCGCGCACCTCGAAGCGGCGGCCAGCCGGATCTCTCGGCGTTCAAATATAGGTTTATGCGCCCCCGCCATGTCTCCCTGAGCCCAGGCTGTCTTTGCCTCCAGTGCCTCTTTCTTCTTGTTTCGCTCGCCTTCCACCACACGACAGTCGTGCAGGCGAGCGCGAGGTGCCGATGAACCACTACGCGCCCACAGGAGAGCGGCACGTCATCTTCTGTCGTTCGCTTCCTGCACCGCGGGAGGTGGGCGTCCCTGAAGCTGCTATTAGGGCTGGGCCATCTATCACAAGCTCCGGATTATCCGTTTATGGGGAGAAATTGGGTCACTCCCGCCTTTCCCGTGGCCGGAGAAAAATCAGAGCCCTGCCGCTGCTCTTGCGACGATGTTTGCACGTCTGCGCCAGCCTCGCGTTTCTTGCTTCTTCTTCCCTTTTGGCTCGGCCTGAGTGCGCGGAGGGGCAGAGGATAGCCGTGAGAATTGGATCGTTCGGAACGACGCTCTGGGTCCTCTCTGATAATTTCCCGGCGCGTTGTGTGCACGGCAAACGGACGGGCCGTGGTCGCGCTGGGAACACTTATTCGACGCCGGAAGAGCGTTTGTTTGGGGTGGAGCGGGTGCGTTTCCCGTGGGTCAGAGATCCTTGGTGGTTGTGCCTCGCTGGTCAGCAAACTGAAACTAAGGATGGTTGAGGTCCAGCCACGTCGGGCTTATAACGAACATTTTTATGAATCGTAAGCAGCTCAAATACGTTGAATTGTGAGTGCTGATAATTCTCTAGTCAGAAGGCGATAGTAGGATGGAATACCGCCTGGTCAGGTAGCAGAAATCAAAAGTTAAAATGACGTTTCGAGATGCCGTGTTCACAACGAATCCCCGAAATAAAATACCCAAAACGTCATTATTATTTTTTGACTTGGTCAGTCACTGGTCTCCCTTATTTTGAATTAACCTAGGCTTATAAATTTTTACTGCGTATTTTATTTTTCCGTTTAGAATTTCCTTCGAATAGAGAGAGCATAGAAAGCCACTTTGAAGTCGTTCAACCGGAAATTTTCAGCTTACGTGGTCCATTTATAAAGAATGTCAATATTGTTGTTATATTGCTTTTGTCCCTGTATGTCAGTTGCCATAATTTCAGTGTCAGATTGCGCAATAGTGAGACTACAGCGCAGGAGCCTTAAGGCAAGAAATATAGTGAAAATCTGCTAAGTACACTGGAGAAAAAGTGTAGAATATAGAAAATCGTGAAAGAGCCAGGGGGACGGAAGTGTTTATGTAACCATAACAGGTTGGCACCGCGCACTCAGAGGTTTTATGCTTCCGATGTGTCAACAAATGAACAGCTGAGTAGCACCGGTGGTATGAAAAAGTAAAAAAAAATCAGGTAGTATGACTCAGGTCACGGGGAGTGCGGCAACGCTCGGGCGGGGGGGGGGAGTGTCTCCTAGTTAGTTTTGGTAATCTGATTTTTTTTCTTCTTAGCGCGAGAACACTATTGTACACGCGGAAAAATTCGCGTGTATTGCTTGAAGTCTCATTCGATAACCTCTACAAGATGTTTTAATGTTGTGTTAACTACGTTCTCCCTACACTAGCCTGCAACGTTGAGGCTATCATGATGGCATGGGTTCGTTATGGTTCAACTAGTACCCGGAAACGTCAGTGCGCTCAAGCCAGCAAAGAGTGCAGGATCTCTGTAAAGTTGACGTGCATTCACCTTTGAAATCGACAGCAGCGCTATTTACCCAGTAGCTGCGTGGCTGGCAGTTTTATATTAAAGGATAAGCCTCGAAGAACTTCTCTCACCGATACACACAGACTGTTTACACACACATTGAAAAACACGCGTTCGTTATGGTTCAACTAGTGCACGGAAACGTCACTGCGCTCAAGCCAGCAAAGAGTGCAGGATCTCTGTGAACTTGACATGCATTATCCTTTGAAATAGACAGCCGTGTAACAGCGCTATTTATTCAGTGGCTGCGTGGCTGGCAGTTTTATATTAAAGGATAAGCCTCAAAGAATTTCTGCCACCGATACACACAGACTGTTTACACACACGTTGAAAAACACGCGTTCGTTATGGTTCAACTAGTACACAGAAACGTCAGGTCGCTGAAGCCAGCAAAGAGTGTAGGATCTCAGTGAACTTGACGTGCATTCACGTTTGAAATAGACAGCCGTGTAACAGTGCTATTTACCCAGTGGCTGCGTGGCTGGCAGTTTTATATTAAATGATAAGCCTCTAAGAACGTCTGTCACCGATACACACAGACTCTTTACACACACGTTGAAAAAAACGCGTTCGTCAGCGCTTGATTTCTCATTCGTTATAGCCGCAGCGCCGGACTATAGCGTTCATTCCTCATCCTGTCTGTCGCCTCTTCACTGCGACACGTGGATTCATCTCCCCCGACCTTTAAAAAAGATTAGTAAAATAAAGATCGTTCGAAATATAAGAAGCCCTTGTTTACACAACTGAATCGAACGCAACGCGGCCCCTTTTTGTAGGGTGAGTAAACACTGCGAGTCGTACGTTCCCAGCACTGCAACTGATTCGGCGGTGTGCATTCCGGATTTTGTAACATCGTTTTCATTATGAACAGCACTGGGAATCGACCCACTATGACTGTGTTTGCGAAAAACAAAGCTGCGCAAAGTTTAAGTCTGTGCGAACGCTGCGAAACGAAACCGCTTTGTGGAAGTGACATGCGAGCTCTTTTATGGGGCGTTTCTAGCGCACGTTGCGGATGGCAAACCGGCATGTTTGTACACGAAGGATGAGGCATATATATACGCGAGGTATATAATGTGCCGAGGTCTCCGCCCAATGAATATCAGTTTATATTTGTTTTTTTTATTCGTTTTCCCCCTCATTGCGAGGACGAAATTTCTGCGGTGTTAACCCTTTCACCAGTCCACTATTGGTACTCCGCAGCTGCGAATTGCTCGAAACGCTGTTCCCCCAGCTTGTTGCCGGGGAACGCGAAAAGCGTGAGGTAGACCAACGGCAGTACCCCTCGGGAAAGAGCTCTGCACCGAAGCTCACGTACCTCCGTTAGCGACCTTAGCGACAGCTGAACATTCACCAGCGTTAAGGATTCATGTGACTCTTAAATCTTTTCTGGGGCTTCTGCAGTCTTTTTCTTGGTTTTTATATTTTGGGGGGGTTGCAGACAGGATAGTTTGGTTTATTACTGCGCGATATATCTCTCCCTGTGCCTGGAGAGTTCAGACAGTGTAGAAGAGCTGCGACTCGCTTATTCAATTACGCCAGATGGCGTGCGCGCCGCCGGCGTCGCGTGCGAAATTTTAATGTCGATTTTCAGCAAAGAAGAAGTGGACGCTAGCGTTGCTTGATGATACGTAGAAAAATTTAACGGAACACCTATTGGAAGTGATTTTCCGTACTCGGTAGGAAATTCCAATTTCATCATCATCATCATCACCAGACTATCTACGCCCACTGCAGGGCAAAGGCCTCTCCCATTATTCTCCAATTACCCCGGTCCTGTGCCAACTGTGACCAATTTCCCCCTGCAAACTTTTTAATCTGATCCGCCCATCTAACTTTCTGCCGCCCCCTGCTACGCTTGCCTTCTCTAGGGATCCACTCTGTTACCCTTAACGACCAACGGTTATCTTGCCTGCGCAATACATGCCCTGCCCACGCGCATTTCTTCTTCTTAATTTCTACTAGTATGTCCTTAACACGCGTTTGTTCCCTGACCCACTCCGCTCTCTTCTTGTCCCTGAATGTTACACCTATCATTTTCCGCTCCATTTCCCTCTGAGTCGTTCTCAATTTAAGTTGAACCCTCTTTGTGAGCCTCCAAGTTTCTGCCCCGTAGGTGAGTACCGGTAAGATGCAGCTGTCATACACATTCTTTTTCAGGAACAATGGTAGGCTGCTATTCATTATCTAAAAATGTCTGCCGTATGCACTCCACCCCATTCTGATCCTTCTAATCATCTCTGCCTAATGGTTGGGATCCGGGGTCACAACTTGGCTTAAGTAGATATATTCTTTTACCACTTCCACTACCTCGCCCTCTATCCCAAACTGTTGTGCTGTCCCGAGGTTACCCGCCGCGGTGGCTCAGTGGCTAAGGCATTGCGCTGCTGAGCACGAGGTCGCGGGTTCGATTCCCGGCCGCGGCGGCCGCTTTTCTGATGAAGGCGAAAAGCAAAAACGCCCGTGTGTACGAGATTTGGCGCACGATAAAGATCCCCAGGTGGTCAAAATTAATCCGGAGCCGTCCACTACGGCGCGCCTCATCGCCTGCGTTGCGTCGGCGCGTTAAACCCCACAATCAATCATCAATCTGTCCCGAGGTTATTGATCATTACTTTATTTTTCTGCATAATAATTTTCAGGCCCACGATTCTACTCCGTTCGTCTAGTGCGGAAAGCATGCTTTGCAATTCGTCCCCCGAGTTACTTAGAAAAATTCCCATTTATAAGTTCAGAAATTCCCTACTTTACAATTTTTCTCCGCAGGTTTCTCTCTCCGCAGCTTTCTCAGGTTTCCCTGAAATTTCCCGGCATTCTCTTTTTCAGCTAATAGACCACTACGTGAATGCCTATTCAATTTTGGGCGTTAGAGAGTGCCACTTATGTCTACTTTGCGTAGCATTCCGGGCGCAGACGCCGTTCGAGAATCGGAGTTTCAGCCATACAAAACGGAGAAACTCTACAATCGCAGAAACCCTTCAGAATCGGGGAAACCCTACAAAACAGGCGGGCGAGGATTTGGACGCGTGAAATGATCATAACTAGAATTTGCGCACGAATTTTGTTGCCCTGCAATTCAGTGGTTTCCTCACACTACTGCGTCTCGTGCCTTCGTGCAGATCTCCGTTGTCGTACAACAAAGCCAACTTACCCGCCCATGTTACACCTAGTAACGAGAGAGAGAAAGAGAGAAAGGAGGGGGACAAAGCAAAAGAATAACTTTAAAACAAAGCGGCGATGTTAGCCGAGTCGCCGCGCTGGCTTGATACACCAGATAATATAAGGAGAAGAAAAAGAAACAGAAAAAAGTAATTATAAAACGAAAAGATGTCAGATGATACCCGCAAAATTCTCAGCCATAAACAAACGGTTTTGCTGAAAACTCTGTACAGTTCTGTGCTCTTGAGAAGCACCACGAGAACTTTAGTTGCATGTGCAGCCTGATATACTTATGTAAACATCCTGTTAGTTCGCAACTAGGTGTTCAAATATCGCGTCAAGTCACATCGGGGTGACCTGACTAAAAAGCAGACTAACGTTTTGGTCATTTAAATTCTTTTTATTGGTATTTATTCAGCAAAAACTCTTTTGCATTGAGAGAATAACTTTATTTATACGATTTAGCCATGTCGCCCGCAATTATCGCATACATTGCACCTCTCTCCAAGTGTCGTCTGCTTTAATATGCTTGAAAAAGCCGCTTTAATGTGACTGTCTTGCGTTCGTAAAATAAAAAGCCATGTACTACACGCAAAGCGTACACATACGCAAAAATTTGAAAGAACAAATGTTTTCCTATTTAAAGCTTGCTTTCAAAACTAAAAGTAAAATTGCAAATACTAATAGTTCAGATAAAGCGAACCAATGCAATCCACTACTGAAACAAGTAGTCTGAGCCGGGGCGGCGAGGGCAGCGAATTCGGGGCGGCTCAGCGCATTTTCCTTGCCAAATTTGCCTATTAATACTACAATCGGATGAAACTGTGTGACCCGGGTATGAATATTGTTTTGGTGAAATTTACTGCGCATCGCCTGGAAACATTTAGAGTTCTTCGGTGCAGCAAGCGGACGGTGTAATCCAGTTGGGTGCATAGCCGGGTCAAAAACAATGTTACGGTTTTTTCCCCCGCTGAGTTCTGTGCCAGTTAATTATACCGAGGGAAATAGTTGGCTTTCTTTGGTTTCTGGGCAGATGTACCCTAAAACGTGCCCCAATCGAAAACAAGCATTGCATATGCGTTGCTCTTGCCTTTGCTACACCCTAACTAATGAATCCCGTCCATATTCTTTGGCGCAGCTTCGTTTTCCCCACGTGCACGTAGCCTTCGACATCGTAAAAAGCGCACTAGACGGGAACAGAAGAAAAGAGTGACACGAGAAAAGTGCTAACCTGGCCATGCAAGCGTGAAAACTACAGTTGCTCTTCCCGCGCTTCAATGGAGGCATCCTGTATACTGACTTAGTTTTAAACCTGCACCCAGCTTTCTCACATGCTTTTTGGTATTACTTTACCTTTCGAGCCGCAGACGACGCCACTTGCGTCCAGAGTGAAGGGAGTGTAGCTGGTTAGCCAGATAAAAAGGATATGAACTGTGATTTCCCTTCTGTGAACTTTACGACAGCCTACAAAACTTGCGTACAAAAACTAATGATTGCGCTCGAAAAAAGCTTGGGTTAACTTTGGTATAAAGTACCAGCAAATTGAGGTTTTTGTTTTATTCATCTTCACTGAAAACTTCCGCGCGCGCACGTCCAAAAATTTCAGTCGCTGCTCGGCCTAAACCCGTGCCTACGACCTTTTTAATCACTGTTAGACAATTACAGTCAAACCCGGTTATAGCGAACTGCAATATGCGCCAGGATTAGTTCGATATATCCAATAGTTCGATATAGCCGAACCCGCCTTTAACGAGTTTATTTTTACGAGTTTGCAATACGTCGGAATCCCCTTGCCATCCCCGCATTCAGATACGAACAAAAGTCGGTCATTACCATACAGAAAACAATCGATTAATTGCAAATAATAAGCTACAGTCCCCCTTAACAATTTAACTGCCTACTTCCCAAAAAAGTGGTGATTTTTGTTTTCTTTTTTGTTTCGGCAGCGTCAACTAGCACAGCATTCTTTACACGAGACATTGTTTGCACCAGTTCGAGTCCGTGTCCTTCAATATCGAAGAAATATTGGCGGAGGACATCTATTGCCGAAAGCAATTCATTAAACGTCGGTTAGCTTTCACTCGCGACATCCTCTGCCTCCTCGGTGATTTTCATCAGCCTTACGACCGTGCTGCTGACGGTGCCCGCGTCCGAGGGGCTTACAGTGACGGCAACATCGTCGTCGACACTCCTTCGAAGGACACTCCTTTCGGCACAGCATCGGGGAGGTTGGCGAGCTGCCGTCTTGGTCCGGACTCACTGACTGGGCGGGTTCCATCGCGAGTTCCGCGCGTCGGAAAGTTACAGAAAGTGTTGGGCGTCATGTCACTCCATACGAGACGCAATGTCGCAGTCGCGGTCTTTGCTCAGTGGTCGCAAACAAACATCTCAATCGCCGCTCTGAGACCATGCATTTTGGCGGCCATTCTAGGCACGCCGAGTTCGATATATCAGATGTGAAATCCGTTATAAGGAATATGTTTCGCGTGTATTTCCGTAACTGATTTATTTTTGTTCGATATATAGCATAATTCGCTCTATCCGGGTTCGTTATAGTCGGGTTTGACTGTATTTCGCTTTATACCTCGATAGTCGCTACTTTCATTTGAAACTTACCCTACTCAGTTTCTCAGTTTGGTTCTAAGCTCTTTCAATAGGCGGCTGTTGCAATAGCTTAGTGGGTCATGTTGCTTAAGCAGCTGCAGCCAAAGAAGCTTTTTTAATCTGAATCCATCCTTTCTTACACAGCCTCCTATTTTCTTCAACCCTATCTACGTTCCCCGGATCTATACCGCTAAAGTTTCTTCTTATGTCATGGCCTTAGCAAGGCACCCCCGTTTCCGTGCACTGCAAATGTTTAATCAATCATCCTTCTCACTGCATTCCTATAGGCTTTGACAGGCTTGACGTCAGCCGCGCTAACACCTGGCTGAGCGCAACAGCAGTTTCGCAATTCGAAAGTAGGCCACTCTGCAAAGAAAAGAAACGCTTTTCTTTTTATGTCCGTGGATCTAAGCTGGTGCTCCGAACTATTTTTCTTTCCCAAGCTGCATTTATGCAAGAGGAGCCTTAGCCCGTAAAATATATATGTTTAGTGCTTTAGCACATCCTCTCGCATTTCAGCGCAACGGCCTGAGCATAGCCGCGTGATTACTACAATGCGTTTTTTTTTTCAGGTGTCGCACGGGTTGTTGGTGCGAAAAAAAAAAACAGAAATAGGTATTCATGGTATTCCATCTTGGAAAACAAAGCAAAAAGCACGGTAGCGCATTTCGGTCGGTGTATATCTCTTTATATCACACGATTCGATAGATTACTCAGCATCAGGGCCAACGTGAGATTTTCTAAAGACGAACGTCGATACTTTCCCGGCGTTTCTCACTCCGAAAGTAGGGACGAGTATTCCTTTTTGCATAATATAGGAACGAAAGCAAAAAGAAATAGCAGGACGCGAAAAAAATGCCTAATGCAAGACTTTTTTTTTCGGAACAATGTATCATTTTTAAAGATTTTTACCAGCATTGCTTCTATGACTTATTTTACTGGTGTATTGGCAGTTCATCAACACCGCAGAGAATGGTAAAAGGCGTTAGTAGTTCGAAAAGATATGGGTCGTTCGCACCACATTCTTTTTTATACGTATAGGTACCGCAGTGGAGCCTCGAGCGGTGGCGGTCGATAGCTTTCCTTACCATTACCAGGAGTCACAGAAGCGGCCGGGGTAAACAAAAGAAAGGCACAAGAAACTTGACAAGCGCAAGTGGCTCGAAGGATGTCGCGTAACAGCCAACACGAGTGGCGAACAGCACGAAAATAAAAAAGAAGGTGTGTAGCCAAGGGTATCGATTTGTTTTACCGGTATAGGATCTGCAGTGGCTGGCAAGATTAGGTCAAACAGGAAGCAAGGAAAAGGTCGATGGCTGAGCTCGCGAGGCGAAGGCCCGTGCCTGTCCCTTTACGTCCAGACGACTCGAGATTAATTTTTTTTTTACAGTAGCTCGTCCAAACTCTGGCAAAAAATGAAATATAAAAGTTTCTGAGGTGTATACCATTGGCGTCAAAAAATGAGACTGGGGTCACGAGCGTGTGCGGTTTCACAAGATTCGTGACTGAGCAGTACTTGTGCTTGAGATTTTCGAGAAGCGGGAAAAAAAGGTCAGGGAGATCTGCGATTGCGTCCAAGGTTGACGAACACGGGGTAAATTTTTGTTTGTGTTGGAAGGTAAATTTTTTATTATTTTGATTTGTGGCCTTGCTTTGCGCCCAGTAGTACAATATCTCGTGGATTTAACTAAACGTGATAGCTTTACATAGTAAATTGGCGGGCTTATTGCTTATTTCTTTTTTATATAGTAACCCGCAGGTTAAGCCAGATACCATTAAACAATGTCGGCAATTCATCCGTACTTTGCAGACTCCGTTGTTAAGTTCCCCTGGATGGTCACATCATCTGGGGTGGCAGTCTTGGAACGGACCACCACTGCGGTTAGTTTCAGCTACAAATCAACGTCGACGACCTCATAACTAGCTGCTTTGCGCTCTGCTTTGCAGAAAACTCTCGAGAAAGAAGCTTTTGTGTGGTTGTAATGGTGTTAGTAAAAAACATTTTATTTACCCTGTGAATTGGGTGTGGTTCCCTATTCCATGAGTTCATGCGATGAGCCATCGGTCTGAAGGCCAAAAGCGTCTGGACAATCAGATCGCTGCTAATCACCAGGTTTTCCCACAGCTCAGTGGTGGGAAAGGGAGATCGAAGAGGGGGAGACTGCGGTTGTGTTTGCACTCTAATATGATATGAGGAATAAGGCCGGTACTTAAACAGAACTTCCATTCGGCAGGAGATTACGAAGGGAACATTAGATGGAGGCGGACTATAGGAGGAACGTATACTTCTCTGCAGTCGGCGAAGCAGTGATTCTTCTACTTTTTGAGAGTTTGAAATGTGGAGGAATGAAGTGATGTCATTCTGACCGTTAATATGGAGTAATATTTTACAACGTAGCTAGAGCGACGGACGATGCGCTCTCCTCAGTAGCCTGGAGGGACCTGGCGCAAGCTTGCTGGTGAGAAAAGTTATTGACCGTCAGTGAGGAATGGCCACGAGTCTAGACGAGGGTGACTTTCCGAAATGCACACTTTGCATACACGGGCTACTGCTTGTTCTGCGACCACGGAGCAAGAACAAGGCAGGAGGGAAACGATGCTTCCTAGGGCGGCCTGAATAACGTCACCAGTGCTTGGCCTAGGTTAATCTTGCGGCAACTGTCGCGGGAGACGAAGCTGTGCGGTCACCGTGGTCGGCAATTCATTGCACAACCCCAGTATCGATTGCGGCCGCTATCATTTCGTCCATCAGGTGCCGATGCCCTCTCTCGCCGCAGCAGCTACCACGCTTCGCACCCCGCGTTAGATTTCAATGTGACATTATATGGTCACTCGCTAACCTGGGGTGCAATGGGACGTTTGGACTCCCATATAAATTCTTGCTACGTGTCCACGACGAAGTGCTGCAGTGGCTACATGGACATTGTGTGGTGACTGGGAATGCGGTGGCCGAACAAAGTTTCCGCGCCCTACAACAAATCTTGCGTCATCATCCCAATTTCCTCTCTCCACAATATGCTGCAACGCTTTCGTAGTCTGTGGCGTACCGTTACAACTATCGTTATGGATGGACAGATAAAAAAATTATCAGCCACATTATAGCATTGATCCCGCCTGAACTTTCCGAATGCCGAGTGGCCAGGGAAAGCGTGATGAAGCAATTGTCCTACGCATTCACCACAACGTCGCTTTTACCAACCACTATTTGCACAAGACGCGCCGAGTTGCCTCCTCTCACTCACGCCTGGAGTGTTCGTGATTTTCATAGTACACCAACCGTGTGTGTGTTCCTGTTTTGACACACCGCGGCTAACCATGAAGCCGTCTTTTGGGATGGCGTGCTAATGCACCACTAAGACAGTGGTGTCATTGGTCCATGGCATTCAATTGACGGTACACCGACTACAAGGGCCTTTGTGTCTTTTCTCCGTGACTCCGGCCTGAAGAAAATATCAACGTTTCCATTAACTTTACTACTGCGCATGCATGTTTTGGTGCGCTTATCTGCGTTTGTTAGTGTTCTTATGCGTTTTTGTGTTTTGGCTTGTATCGCTCGATTTCTCTCCGTCTCATGTTCAAAGGGAGTAGGAAGCGAAGCTCCCTGCCAGCCTGACTTCTCCTAATAATTAAAGCCTCCCTCCCTCTTCTTCAAAATTGTTTGACCCAAGCGATTGTTTGATCCGTTTCCGGCTATTTGCGCATGCTTACAATAATCAAAATAGGCGATGGGGCCGTCGTTCATCAGATACAGTAGCGACGACACCCTGAAAGTGAGACAGACCTAATTTAGACTGAAAACCTTTTTTGTAGCCCTGGGTACTTTCCAGCACCATCTCCGAATCTTATGGCTGATACTAATTCAATGATTTCTGTCTGACCCATTGCAGAGAGTTGATGAAAATGTAGAAAAGAATTTCCAAACCACTGATAGGACTCATGGTGCACGCTTTTGCCAATAATTACCCCTTTAAAAGGATTGTACAACACGTACAGATGGTTTTTAGCTTACGTGAGAAAATTAGCAACGGTTATACTATTACACAAAAGGTAAAATAGACGCAATGTATTACAGATTATTTTGTTCGCCGTGGTTGATTTCACTGGTTGCAGAAACTAAAAACATGCCCCGACGCAACACTTATTTCTAGAGTCTAAAAGCGCCTTTTGACCAAGAACAGTAGCAAATTATGGCGCAAACTAAATGTATAACAAGAATAAAGTGGAACCTTCCAAACAGCATGACTGGCCGAGTGTGAGAAAACGCAACCAGCACAATATAAATTACATTTAGGAATTGGTAAGAAGTTTTCTTCTTTTAATCAGATTTTGGGACACCGTAGAGTTCGGGAATGCTAACCCGAACTCAGTCCGCTTTAATGGCCAAGGTAACTCTTTATTGCATTAAGTCGTCCTTTATTCTGCGGAAAAAAACTCCCAGGTGATTTCAAGCACAATAAATGTACATGAAGCAAAATATAGGTAAGTGGAGCTTAGGTTTTACGGTTACAAATGAGAAAAACACGTAACCCTTTCCTTCCGCGAAACAGGAGGTCTACGCCGTCCTCACTTGATAGAAACCCCAGCCGCCGTGCGTGCCAGGCGTAATTGACAGCATTACCGAAGGAAAACGGATGGACTCTCGCTCTGTCCATCACTATACCCGGCACGTAATATATCTATTCGAGCTTTGCCGGGCCGGTCAACGCTGAACGGACGACCTCTGTTTCTCGTTCTCTTTTTTCGTGCCATTGCGATCAGAACGCGGACGTCAGTAGCGCCTGTCTTCTCACCAGGGGTAGAAGCAGGCAGAAGTGTTGGTTTTAGCACCCGTATCCCATTCGACTGCTCTAGTAGTTAACCCCCTCTGCTTACCCAGGACCGTTATCGACTATAACACACTCGGAAAGCGTACGATTATCTAACTAGCCGTTTCGTTACGGCAAAGCTCTAAGGCCTGTGCTTCCGGCAAAGGTGACGTGGTTGAGCAAAGACGGTGTCGCAAGGATACGCAGGCTGGACGCATCTGGTGTCTCGCCGAATGCGATGCTGGCCAGTTGCGATCGTTCCGCCAGGTGACCATTGATCTGGAGCCGCATTGAGGCATAAATCACGGCCCCGGCGAGGAGTGCAACATTGAAATAAATGATAGCCTTGACTATCACTGACTGCCGATCGGTGCGGCAGGGCCCCGGAGGCGCCTACCGCTGCACACGAATCGCCCGATCCGCTCGGATGCCAAAGGCAAGCTGTTGCGTTTTGATCATGAATACGATCTATCACGGATGTAATCAGCTATTCCACCGCTTGAGAAGGCGCACGCTTATTCGCGTTAATGTCGGAACGCTGCATAAATATTTCGAGAATTCCAATGATGGCTTGTCCATGCGCCATAACTAGCTCGTAGGCGTGGGTGACACATCTTTAAACTTCATTTTGTTTAAAGGTAGCAATAAAAAGAGTTGGGAGAGAGCATCGGTGCAAATGCTCTTGGTGAATATCTTTGCCTGCTTTTACTATTTTATATGTAGCATTCGGTGCATTAATGCAGATGTTTTTTTTTATTCCCAGGGTCAGTGTAACTGCTCTATATAAAGACGAACTATGTGGCGTCGCTGGACAAGCGTACACCACCCATGTGCGCTTGTTCTGTTTGCCAACGTGCTTGTTCTTTACATTGCACAAAGCTCTGTGTTTTCACCAAGAGTCGCACCTAACCGGCCCCCAGCAAGTGCCTTAACGCCGTAACTAGCCTAACTCGGTAAAGCCCGCAAGGGAAAAGCAGTGAGCCGCCAATATTAAACTTGAACCTTTCCGATATTGGGCGCTTTACTGCGCCATAGCATCCTGGGTACGTAAAGTTTGTTTCTTGCATTTTTTTTCTACTCGCCACAGTTCAATACAAAATCCCTGTTAGGTATTTTAATGTCATATCATAATGCTTACGTATGTTTTTAAATGAAGGTTTTAATGTTTTAGTGTACGTTTGCTTGTGTGAACGCATTGTGACCAGTGCCGACGGGTGTCCGGAACCTTGTCAAGCCGCAAATGAGCGGCTTTTTCTCCGGCCCCCCTTTTTCGCGTTACTTTTGGGAGCAAAAATAAACTGATTGATTGATTGATTGATTGATTGATTGATTGATTGATTGATTGATTGATTGATTGATTGATTGAAGACCACATACAGCGTCCGGCATACAAAAATATCTTTCCATACAGCCTAAGTCAAAGCCCTGTTAAACTGCATGACAACTTTATCCTTGCATTTTACAATCTAGCACATCTTTTAAAACTGTTCTCGGTTTGATGACAAAATAGGAAGGACACATGTGCCTTTATTACCTTAACTCTAGTGGCAACCACGATTACTTCACTCCTCGGTATGTTTACACGACGTTTAACAACGGCATGCTGATCAAGTAGTGGTTTGTATGATCCCACATGATCCCACGGGGCAATACAAGGTGAAATGACCTTCTAGTCCCTGCCTTATTTTATCATCGGGTCCTAGCAGTAATTCATCCAGATAGCGTCCCGTTCTTCCTGCGTAATTGTTACCGCACGAAGTGGAATAATGGGATTCCCCGTTTCACACATTAAAAAAAGACTGGCACGAAAATTATAAATTATCGGTGTTTCACTTGCCGCAACTATACACTTGGGACATGCAAACCAGATTCTAAGAGGACTACAGCCTAATTTTAAACCACCTGAAGATTTTTAACGTCGCCTAAATGTCGGCACCGAGCGTTTCCGTTTCCCTTTCGCAAAAAAAACAAAACAAAAAAACCAAAAGCCCGCTGCGAAAATAAAACCCGCGACCTTGCGCCCGGACCATGCAACGCCTCAGCTCATCATCATTATCATCATCAGCCTATCTACGCCCACTGCAGGGCAAAGGCCTCTCCCATTAATCTCCAATTACCTCGGTCCTGTGCCAACTGTGACCAATTTATCCCCGCAAACTTCTTAATCTCATCTGCCATGTAACATTCTGCCGCCCCCCTGCAGCGCTTGCCTTCTTAGGGATCCACTCTGTTACCCTTAATGACCAGCGGTTATCTTGCCTTCGCAATACATGCCCTGCCCACGTCCATTTCTTCTTCTTAATTTCTACTAACTGTCCTTAACACGCTTTTGTTCCCTGACCCACTCCGCTCTCTTCTTGTCCCTTAATGTTACACCTATCATTTTACGCTCCAATGCCCGCTGAGTCGTTCTCAATTTAAGTTGAACCCTCTTAGTGAGCCTCCAAGTTTCTGCCCCGTAGGTGAGTACCGGTAAGATGCAGCTGTCATACACTTTCTTCTTCAGCGGCAATGGTAGGTGCTATTCATTATCTGAGAATGTCTGCCATATGCCCCCACCCCATTCTGATCCTTCTAGTTATCTCTGCCTCATGGTTGGGATCTGGGGTCACAACCAGGCCTAGGTAGATATATTCGCTTACCACTTCCACTGCCTCGCACCTATCTCAAGCCGCTGTGCGGTCCCGAGGTTATTGATCATTACTTAGTTTTCTGCATATTAATTTTCAGGCCCACGGTTCTACTCTGTTCATCCAGTGCGGAAAGTATGCTTTGCAATTCGTCCCCCGAGTTACTTAGCAAGGCAACGCCCTAGCTACTGAGCCACTAAGAGAGTACCGTATATTGTACGACAGTGTACGCGACAACCTTGCTAACGTTGGAGATGGCCTGCTCATTTTTGTTACTCCTTCTTGACGATTTACGCATCATGCATTATCAGCTATCCCGTACGCTCAAAAAACTTAGTCAGAACACTTATTTCTAGAGTCTAAAAGCGCCTTTTGACCAAGAACAGTAGCAAATTATGGCGCAAACTAAATGTATAACAAGAATAAAGTGGAACCTTCCTCACAGCATGACTGGCCGAGTGTGAAAAAACGTAACCAGCAAAATATAAATTACATTTAGGAAATTGGTAAGAAGTTTTCTTCTTTTAATCAGATTTTGGGACACCGTAGAGTTCGGGAATGCTAACCCGAACTCAGTCCGCTTTAATGGCCAAGGTAACTCTTTATTGCATTAAGTCGTCCTTTATTCTGCGGAAAAGAACTCCCAGGTGATTTCAAGCACAATAAATGTACATGAAGCAAAATATAGGTGAGTGGAGCTTAGGTTTTACGATTACAAATGAGAAAAACACGAACCCTTTCCTTCGCGAAACAGAGGTCTACGCCGTCCTCACTGATAGAAACCCCAGCCGCCGTGCGTGCCAGGCGTAATTGACAGCATTACCGAGGAAAACGGATGGACTCTCGCTCTGTCCATCACTATACCCGGCACGTAATATATCTATTCGAGCTTTGCCGGGCCGGTCAACGCTGAACGGACGACCTGTTTTCTCGTTCTCTTTTTTCGTGCCATTGCGATCAGAACGCGGACGTCAGTAGGCGCCTGTCTTCTCACCAGGGGTAGAAGCAGGCAGAAGTGTTGGTTTTAGCACCCGTATCCCATTCGACGCTCTAGTAGTTAACCCCCTCTGCTTACCCAGACCGTTATCGACATCACACACTCGGAAAGCGTACGATTATCTAACTAGCCGTTTCGTTACGGCAAAGCTCTAAGGCCTGTGCTTCCGGCAAAGGTGACGTGGTTGAGCAAAGACGGTGTCGCAAGGGATACGCAGGCTGGACGCACCTGGTGTCTCGCCGAATGCGATGCTGGCCAGTTGCGATCGTTCCGCCAGGTGACCATTGATCTCTGGAGCCGCATTGAGGCATAAATCACGGCCCCGGCGAGGAGTGCAACATTGAAATAAATGATAGCCTTGACTATCACTGCCGCGATCGGTGCGGCAGGGCCCGGGAGGCGCCTACCGCTGCGCACGAATCGCCCGATCCGCTCGAATGCCCAAAGGCAAGCTGTTGCGTTTTGATCATGAATACGATCTATCACGGATGTAATCAGCTATTCCACCGCTTGAGAAGGCGCACGCGTATTCGCGTTAATGTCGGAACGCTGCATAAATATTTCGAGAATTCCAATGATGGCTTGTCCATGCGCCATAACTAGCTCGTAGGCGTAGGTGACATATCTTTAAACTTTATTTTGTTTAAAGGTGCAATAAAAAAAAAAAGATTTGGGAGAGAGCATCGGTGCAAATGCTCTTGGTGAATATCTTTGCCTGCTTTTGCTATTTTATATGTAGCATTCGGTGCATTAATGCAGTGTTTTTTTTTTTCCCAGGGTCAGTGTAACTGCTCTATATAAAGACGAACATGTGGCGTAGCTGGAGAAGCGTACACCACCCATGTGCGCTTGTTCTGTTTGCAACGTGCTTGTCTTTACATTGCGCAAAGCCTCTGTTTTCACCAAGGATGCACTAACCGGCCCCACAAGTGCCTAACGCCGTAACTAGCCTGACTCGGAAAAGCCCCACGGGAAAAGCAGTGAGCCGCCAATATTAAACTTGAACCTTTCCGATATTTGGGAATTGGTTTGGGCGATTTACTGCGCCTGGGAGCCAGGGGAAAAAGGGAAAAAGGTTGTGTTTTTCTTTTTGTCCCCGCTTTTTTCACCCATCGTGATATTTGGGGGGTTTCCTTTAGCTCCGGGTAGTAAAGTTTTTTTTTTTCTTTTTTTCTACTGCCACGTTCAATCAACAATACCTTTGGTTTTTTGTCATCATAATGTTAGTATGTTTTTAAAAAAAGGTTTTAATGTTTTATGTAGTTTTTTGTTGAAGATTGTGAAGGCCACGGGGGCCGGAACCTTTCAAGCCGCAAAAGCCTTTTTCCCGGCCCCCCTTTTTTCCTGATTTTTAGCAAAATAAACTGTTTTGTTTTGATTTAAAATTAGAGAATTGTTTATTATTATTATTGTTGAGATTATTATTGTTGTTGAGTTAGATTGATTGATTGTTGAGAAACCACATACACGGGCATACAAAAATACTTTCCTCGCCTAATCAAAGCCCCGTTTAAACTCAGAAACTTTTCCTTTCATTTTACCGCACATTTTTTTAAATGTTCCGGGTTTAACAAAAAGGGGGACAATGTGTTTATTACCCTTTAAATTATGGGAACCAGATTAAAACTCCCTATTTTACACGAGTTTAACCGGCATGCGACAAGTTGGGTTTTTGACCCACAACCCACGGGGCAATAAAGGGGACCTTCCGTCCCGGGCCCTTTTTTTACATGGGTCCTAGAGAATTCACCAAACTCCCGTTTTCCTGCTAATTGTTACCGACGAATGGAAAAATGGGATTCCCCGTTTCAACTTAAAAAAAGACTGGCAGAAAATTATAAAATTTTGGTTTTCACTTGCCGCAACTAAACTTGGGACATGCAAACCAGATTCTAAGAGGACTACAGCCTAATTTTAAACCACCTGAAGATTTTTAACGTCGCCTAAATGTCGGCACCGAGCGTTTCCGTTTCCCTTTCGCAAAAAAACAAAACAAAAAAACCAACAGCCCGCTGCGCAAATAAAACCCGCGACCTTGCGCCCAGGACCATGCAACGCCTTAACATTTTCTTCAGCCATCTACGCCCAAGGGCAAGGGCTTCCCATTAAATTCCTCCATCGGCCGTGCCACGTGACCAATTTATCCCCAAACTTCTTAATCTCATCTGCCATGTAACATTCTGCCCCCCCCTGCAGCGCTTGCCTTCTAGGATCACTCTGTTACCTTAATGACCAGCGGTTATCTTGCTTCGCAATACATGCCCTGCCCACGTCCATTTCTTCTTCTTAATTTCTACTAATCTGTCCTTAACACCTTTTGTTCCCTGACCCACTCCGCTCGCTTGTCCCTTAATGTTACACCTATCATTACGCTCCAATGCCCGCTGAGTCCTTCTCAATTTAAGTTGAACCCTTTAGTGAGCCTCCAAGTTTCTGCCCCGTAGGTGAGTACCGGTAAGATGCAGCTGTCAACACTTATTTTATTCTTCAGGGAAAGGTAGGCTATTCATTATCTGAGAATGCCTGCCATATGCCCCCACCCCATTCTGATCCTTTTAGTTATCTCTGCCTCATGGTGGGATCTGGGGTCACAAACCGGCCTAGGTAGATATATTCGCTTACCACTTCCACTGCCTCCACCTATCTCAAGCCGCTGTGCGGTCCCGAGGTTATTGATCATTACTTATTTCTGCATATTAATTTTCAGGCCACGGTTCTACTTGTTCATCCAGTGCGGAAAGTATGCTTTGCAATTCGTCCCCCGGTTATTAGCAAGGAACGCCCTAGCTACTGAGCCACTAAGAGAGTACCGTATATTGTACGACAGTGTACGCGACAACCTTGCTAACGTTGGAGATGGCCTGCTCATTTTTTTACTCTTCTTGACGATTTACGCATCATGCATTATCAGCTATCCCGTACGCTCAAAAACTTAGTCAGTAACCTTGTTTTGTTTACTACCACCGGGATGAAACTAAAGCATTCGGACGTTGAACTCGAGCATTCGGGGTAGCATCCTAAAAAACTCCAGGCCCGGGCCTGTAACCCGTCTATCTGTGAACGGCAGTTACAACTTGCCACAAACAGCTTGTAAAATGGGCCGACGAAAATGGCTTTAAGCTAAAACCTCAAAAGAGCACATGTGTCTTATTTTCCAAGCGGCGTGGATTCACCCTGAGCCCACGTCCAGCTCAGTGGAGTGGTGTGCCTGTGAAGAAGGAACACAAGTTTTTAGGGATTGTGCTAGATGAAAAGCTGTCATTTTTCCACATATAAAGCTACTCAAAAAAAATGTATAAAGGCAATGAATATCCTAAAAGTCCTATCCCACCGCTCCTACGGCGCAAATAAGATGTGCCTGCTGCGTCTCTACAACAGTTTAGTGAAGTCGCGGTTGGGCTATGGGAGCGTAGTATAGGGTCAGCTTCGAAAACCGCTTTAAAAAAGCTTGACCCTGTTCTGCACCTTGGGCTTCGCCTTTCGTCAGGGGCCCTTTCCCAACGAGTCCTGCACAAAGCCTATATGTGGAATGTGCCAGTGGTGCCTGGAAACCCGCGCTTATACACAGATTTTTGTATGCCATGAAGGCAACATCCATAAAAAATCACCCTTCTTCGTTTATTGTCAATGACACCTCTGCATGCACTCGTTTCTCAGTCGGCCCCCCTATATCTATGCCTTTTTCGTTGAGAGTGGAAGTGCACGCTGAAGAGCTTGGGGTTTCTTTTAGCGAGACTTACAAAACTTCGATCACAGACCTTGTTGCTCCCTGGGAAATGTCCCCCATTTCTTGTGATTTATCTTTTAGAGCCATTAACAAAAGAACTGCACCAAGAGAACTCATCTTGCAGCACTTCCTACACCCACGACACAAATATCCCTACACAACGTTTTACACAGATGCCTCCAAGTCCGCCCATTTTGTGTCATGCGCTGCACATGGCCCAAATTTGCTATCACAAAGACAATGAACAAAAATACCAGTATTTTTACAGCTGAGGCACACGGAATTTTAACCACTGTGGAACACATTACAGAAACCAGAATACACAGTTCCATTATTTTACAGACTCCCTGAGTGTAGTATTAGCTCTCCATTCAGGAAAAACCCAAAGAGAAACTTATTTTAAACCGTCTTATCAAATCCATAATGTCTGCTTACGCTCTAAAATTGACTGTAGTAGTGTGCTGGGTACCCGGGCACAGCGGAATTTCGGGGAAAGAAATTGCTGACCAGAATGCGCTGTGGCGGCTCTCCGCAGTGTTGTAGATATCCCCCATGTGCCCTACCTAGACATGAAACCACTATTCGGAGTATGCTTCGGAGGCGCTGGCAGGGACAGTGGGCCCAAAAAAACGAAAACAAACTGCACATTATAAAACCACACATAGGGAAATAAACACAGAGAAACGAACAGGTTCACAGAAATATCAATATGCAGATTAAGAATAGGTCACACACACGCTACACACTCGTATCTTTTAAACGGAACCCCACCACCATCTTGTGAGAAATGCGGACGAAGACTTACAGTCCTCCCTGTATTGATTGAATGCTTGGCATACCATGACGCAAGGAAACGACACTTCCCAGAACTATACACCTACACGATACCCTTACACCCATCCTTGTTTTTATCTGATCAACCCCCGATTAAAAATGAACGCCTTTTAGCCTATCTCGCTGACATTGGATTTTTAGCACTCATCTCATACCATGTTGACACCAGGGCCACCCAATGCAAATAGTGAGGGGGTTCTGAGCGTTTTAACGTGCCAGGGACGTCACGCCATCCCCATGGGCGCTCCCAGCACACACATAAAAAATCGTCACTGTTACCTTCATCTTATTCATCTTCCTTTTTGAGTAAGGGCCCTTTAAACCCCTATATACACTATTTTTTTAATACATCACAATCATCGCCATGGCATTTAACAAATGTGACAAAACAAACATTGTCTTGGCGCTCTTTGGCCTCAGACGCCCTTGCGCCAATAAAATATACATAGTAGTAGAAAAAACTCCAGGTGGCCCAAAATTTAAACCGGAATCCTTCACAACGGCGCGCCTTATAGCCCCGGCGTAACTTCAGCGCATTAAACCCCCGGATTTTCATTTTGACTTAGTTGTGTAACAAACTGGCCGTCTGTATCAGTATTTTTATTCAGTTTAGTGAAGAACCCAACATATAGATTTGCAAAGTCGATTGATTGATTATGGGGTTTAAAGCGCGAACCCTACACAGGCTATGTATGAGGCGCGCAGTAGTGGTGGACTCTGGATTAATATTGACCACGGGGATCTTTAACGTGCTTCGAAATCTCGATCATTCGGGCGTTTTCACTTTTCGCCTCCATCAGAAAAGCGGCCGCCGCGGGCCGGGAATCAAACCAGCGTCCGGTTGGCGAACTGGTAAACGGGGGAGAACAGATGGTATGTGCGAAATTTTGAGGCTTCAAAATGTACGCAAATGCTTTCGGTAAACACTTCATGTTTGATGAGATCATGGGTTATTCGAAGCTTTGAAATACTCGTTTTTTCCCTAACATTTAGCGTGCTTTGCTTATTTCACGCCTAATAAAACGCCTAGGTGTTTCAAACTCACGACGAACATTTTGGAAACATCGTCGTAGGCTGATTGTGCCACTTCTGTAGGACTTAATTATCTAATGAGGATGCTAAAAAATCAAAGCCCCTTTTTTGAGAGAGAGAAGAGAGAGAGAGAGAGAGAGAGAGAGGAGAGAGGAGAGAGAGAGAGAGAGAGAGAGAGAGAGGAGAGAGAGGAGAGAGAGAGAGAGAGAGGCGGAGAGAGTACTTCTAACGCGAAGCTTTCTACATGCAGACTAAATCCAAGCTCCCAAAGCGCAAAATTCAGACTGCCAATGTTCAAAGTCAACTCGGATAGAATAAAAAGCTAACGCCCACGGAACGAACATAAAGAACATTCTGAACCACCCGAATGCGACAATGAAACGTTCATCATCACCATGTATTCAATTACAATGCGAATGTGTCTTCCAGTGCTATACGGTATCGTGCTTTGGGCTTAAAAGGGTTGTGACACCCAGTTTTAAGTCTGTAAAAAGCTTCCTGCAGGCTTCCTTCGTATGCAAGGACACTCAACACGAAGTGCTCTGTACAGCAAAAGTTTATTATATATGTTAATTCGCTTTTAAAAAGTACTTAAATGCTCATTTTAGCGATCGGGACCCGCTCTGTACAGCAAACGATTATTAAATATGTTAATTCGCTTCTACAAAGTACTTAATGCTCGTTCTAGAGATCGGGACCCGCTATGTACAGCAAACCTTTAATATATATGTTAATTCGCTTCAAAAAAGTACTTAAATGCTCATTCTAAAGATCGGGACCCATCGCTAGCGCTACTAACCGTCACGTCAATGTATTTCCAGCATAACAAAGTTTTAGTGACGTCATACCACGTTACCTACTCGGGCGACGCGAACGTGAACCCCGGACCCCAGTTACCCCAGTTACCCCTTTTGTCGGATTAGCAAACAAGTGCGAGTGATGCGTGAGTCCTATCTGCCACTCCGATCGGAGGTTAGAGCTTTTGCTCTCGCCCTACAAATGAATAGATCTTTGGAGGCGGATGTGGCGGGATTTCGTTGGCTCATCGGGCAGCTGGCCACGACTAGAGTTCTCGAGCTGTTCCGGGCACTTTATTTTTATTGCTTTTTATTACACTGGACGTGAAAACATGCCGCGCACACCACAGGCGCACAGAGGGAGCCGCACGGTCGCTGTGCAGGCGGCGGCCGGGGCCGCCAAGTGGTGCAGCAAGGTGTAGGTACCTCAAACGATAGCTTGTTACCGCTCCACTACATGGGACTCAAGGCCCAAACAAAGCTGCACATACGAGAAACAAGGTAATTGCGTGGTGGCCAATTGCATTAAAAATTGTGATCTCCATCACTTCAGAGAGCGGCAATCGAATATTCTCCGCAGTGCGAAGCTTAACATCTGTAAATAGGCATGTAGGCAGACCGGCCGGTTTCACCCAGCATACGTCTCCCAACCCACTGCCTCTCTCGTCGTTCTCTAGACGCAGCAGAACCAAGCCCTCCGAGGGTCTGCATCACGCCCACGGCCGCTTTTTGGGGTGTCACGATATCAATGCATACCGGATTTAGCAGAAACTGCCGCACATTGGGTATCGATATTGCTACTGCAGCTCTGCTCTTTGGTACAGATTGGTGACTGAAAACAGTGTTATCCGTCCGATCGTCGCATCCTCCGTGTGAGCGAAGGAAGCTGGCCAAGCGTAGGTCCACTTGCGGTGATGCCACGACATCACTCGGATTTCTCCGCTGGAATTCTCCCTCGTGTGATTACCGCTGAAGGTGTGTGCGAGAGCACACGCCGCAATGAAGTGACAACGTACCGCACCGCCGCATAGTAGACACACATAGCAATGCGTACTTGCGGGACTGTAACGTCACTACTCAGGTCGGCGCCCAGAAACCGAAACCGAATCCTGTTCACATGAATCGTGCGATAGTAAATTATTTACTCAGAATATGTAAATTTGAAAGCGTGGATCATGATTTCTAAAGCAATATGAAACGTTTGCAACAAAGAACGCACAAGCAACAAATCTGATGTCACAGCCACTTTATAGACCTCCCGTTGTCTACGTCGCAGGAACGATTGATTTTCCTTTATGAAAATTCATTGTACGAAGGTGGCTTTCCTACAGTTCGTTCTGGCGTAACTACATCCCCATCAGTGAAGCATAGAAAAAGATTCGCTTTAAAATGTATCCGCGTGCGTTCTGTCTCAACCTCTTGGTTGCGTGGTATATTGGAGCTTAGTTTTAGCTTCATCCGAAGTCGATAAAGTATAAACCTACTCGCTGGGGTTCTAGCAGAAGTTAGACGCGGCTATAAGTAGGACAAAATAAAAAAAAACCTTGATAACAGTGTAGAATCGCTGTTGCAACTTTGTGCATTCAAGATGACAGGCATTCGTATCAACGTCTGCACTCGAACAGCTTTCTTAGTGTAGAGCATGCTTTTATGTTGTGTTTGGGGAGGTTGACCTGATCAAGCTGAGAATAATCAAGGACGCAGTCGAACCCGTCATTTTAGAAAACGCTGCTCACTGCGTGACACGCCCACGATAGGCAGATCTGCACATAACATGCTGTCGTAGTCGGCCAACAATGACAAAACATACAGCTCCGTTGCACATCCACCTACATCCACCTACATACAGCTCCGTTGCCAGAGACACTGCCTTCTCGTTTAGTCTGCATTTTGCATTGAATATTTCATACCTCTCTGCATATCTGCACACGTACACTTTCCATCTGCGACGAATGTCGTCAAACGTTTAATTTGCGTCATCACAGGTACTATAATTATTCTCCCGATCTGCGTGTCGCTCTCGCGCAGGTTTTTGTGCTTTTAGTAAGCCAGCATTCCGGAGAAATGACGTGACTATAGCAGACCTCACTGAACAGTGACGATAAGAGGTTTACTGAAAAAACAGAATGCAAGACAACAGTTTTCATTACAGCTCTCTCAAAACACTCTCTGTTTTCAGGTCCCAAACAGAGCGAATATACATAAAAGAGCCTCCACATCAGCCTCTCAATCATCTTAGAAACGGAACAGGAGAAAAAACAAAGTCCCACGATTGAGAGACTCCCTTTCCTTATGTCGCCGGCGCTAGCGAACAATTGCTACGCAACAGCATTCCTGTTTCGGCGTGTGTTTACGTGCTTATCCTGTAGCTCCTTGTTTGCACAAGTACTCCCATGCTTGCGGGCGAAAGCATACGCAAAGCGCGTAAAGCTGTGAGCACGTAGAGCAGTAGAGAGAAGGAGGGAGGAGACGGAGGGTTTAGTGGAATCCGCCGAACAGTAAACAGCTATTTTTCCTCGAGGACAATACAGTGAGATACGTGTATCCATTTCCCAGTGTTTCCAAATCGTCTTTACGTTTCCAGTGCATGCTTATCGCTGCTGCGACGTCTCTTTGGTCGGGCTTTATTTGAGGCGCCTCTGGTGTTGACATGAGTCGTCTTTTACTATTTAAGCCCTAGAGTAGCACTTTATTGGAGGCAAGAGGTTGTGCAAACAAATCGTTGCTACGACAGTGCGTATATCCAAACCTCCTCTTGAGCTCGTTCTTTGAGCTCATAGTTTGCACGTCGCTGGAATGTTGACTTCGAAACGCGTGATGTTATTGTGAGAAGGTGGATGTCGGCTGCATCCTGCAAGTACCAGCTAAACTAGAATAGAGGTGCCAAATTAAAGCGAGATCCTATAGAAGTTGCAGTGGAACCTCAAAGTGAGATGGTATACATTTTATTCCCTGATTTTCGTTTGCGCAAAAGTATTGCTTCCTGTTGCACTATAATGGCAGGATAATGGGAAGCCTTCAATCGAGGCTCACGATCGGTGTGCTGTCGTATATACGGAACATTCCGGCGTATTTCTTTGAGGCATACATCGTAGCTTGCTCCGATGCTTGAAGTACAATATAAGACCTTCAATTCGAGGAAACGGACCCTTTGTATCTACAGAAAGGCGACCAAGATAGGGTTTGGGCTGGCACAGAAGCTTTGAACAGTTAAATGCACTTCCCGGGTGTTTTGTCGTGGACGCCAATTTTGATAGGATTATGGGTGCAGACGCAAAATGAGCATACATTTTGTTTTTACATGTTATAGTATCGTGCGATATGCTGTGGTAAGTTCTTAAAATTCTTTTTTGTGCGGTCAATAGCTTTACTTTTCCTTCCTAAGAGGTTTAAGGTATGGTTTTCCCGCCCATGCCCCACTACCATCTAAAAAATGTGTTCATAGGTACTATTGATAGCTTAGAACATGAATTACAGCATGACTAACTCAACACCAGGCGTATTATACCGAGACTTCCCAAAGAAGATGTCTTTGCGAAAGTTATGTTATTCTATGTTATGTTTTCCCACGTCCGGCCACTATAAGAACGCGGAACGACGATAAGAAGTTTTTTATGTCGTAAGTACAACCCCGTTTGATATTCCCTCCACGAGTCATCCGGACAACAGTGCATTTCTTCTCGTGTTCGAACAACCATAAGAAGCGGAGCAGGCCGGAGACTACTATTTTCGATGAGTGCGATTTGCGATGGAAACTGTGTCTTTGTAATTCGTTCAGACTTTATTAACTGCTTGGTAGACCTCACAAAGAATACGGGTTCACTGAATAACCCGTATTTCTGTGAGCTGCTCAGCCAAAGGACGTGGCTTTGATCCCGACCGCAGTGGTTGCATTTTGTGGTCAAGCAGGCGTACGTTAAACATACCAGGGTGGCTAAAATAAATATGAGACCCTCCATACAGCGCGGTTCATTGCTTACGTTTTGTTTTGGGAAGAAAAAAAAACAACGAGAGTATGAAAACATAGATTTAAATTTCAATCACCCGTGCGGGGTGGAGGTGCAAGATATGCTGTCAGAAGATGGAGAAGTAAGCTGGTGAGACGCGACAGGGAATCCAAACGCCCACTTTGTTTGAAAGAGGAAGTTCGAAAGGTTTCATTATAGCAACGATCGCTTTCGAAAGCATGGTCGGCCGTTTCTCATAATGTTTGAACAGCTGTCCGGTTGAGCTTACGACGAATTTTGTGTCGTACTTTTGTGTTTGAACAGTCGGCCATTTTGTGTGCCGACTCGATGGACAGCACACAAAATGGCCGAGCACTCATACAATAAAAAGCAGGCCTATGTGTGCTCGGAACGACGCCACGTTTTTCAGAAAATGTCCCATTAGCACAATAACTTGCTTGGCGGGATTCAAACCACGGTTCTGAGGAATGTGAGGCACGCACGAAACTCTGGGATCACCACATGTTTTTCGTCTCCTATTAACTATACAGAACAGAATATTCCCATAGAAAAATCTACAATACACCTGAGCCACACTCTGCTGGTCTGCTGTGCCTGGAATTCTTTCGCCCAGATGCCAGTTCATCAACCACTGTTGTCCACTCCTGAGGGTCTTGCTGTACTTAACACACATCGCGCATTTGACAAACACTTTCAATGAAATTTTCCCTTACTGGCCTGGAATTGGAATCTACATTGTCAACAGCCTTTCTTGTTTTTCACAGTTCGTGCACGCTCGCTACCCTAATCATGTCGTAAAATTTCTTCGTGTTTGACAACTGGCAAGTATACTATACTATGTGGGCTGATGGGCAGTTGTTTGTTCAGGGTTCCCTTCAACGCATCCCAGTGGAACACAGCGTCTCAAGAATAAGTAAATGCCCCGCTCCACGCCATCTCGATGATTCCAGTTGACAAAGGTGAACCCAGTGAATGGGTTGTGGCCTTCTAGTTTTAAACGCATGTGAAAGGCACGCACTCAGTACTAGAGGAGAAATTTGAGCTAGGCAGTTACACAGGTAGCACTTAAATGTGTAGCAAAGCATGTTGTCCAAGTAGTATATGCAGGGATAACAAAGACAATTAGTCCAGAATCTTGATGAGAGTAAGCGAAAGGAGAATAAAAAATCAAGGAGGCAGAACGATGAGCCTGTTATTAATGAGAAGAAACGTGCTTCTATAGGCCCCACGTCCTTTCCGTGCATAGAATGAACACGGTGCCTTCTACGCGACACCATTTCTACAATTTTCATTGGCACGCTTATGCGCTTATGGACTCGAAACTATCTACATTAACAGGAGAAGTGAAACATAGCGAAGCATAAAATACCATGTTCATTTCACAATTTTGCGTACCCATTTCATATTTCAATGCCATTTTTTTGCATTCACTTGTTCATAAGGAGTGCAAACGTGTCCTAGAAGGTATCATTCTTTGAGCAGTCGGTCATATAATGCGCCATCTGTCGGGTATTTTATGTGATATGGGCGCTATGCTTAGTTGACTAATTTTTTCTTAATATATGTGGGAGGGTGACTAAGATGTATGCCCACAGAAAAACAGTAACACAGCTCTTGCCTCCGCCCAGCTAAGTGTAGCCATTCAGTAATTCGCACCATTTGAAAACGCAATTTATCATCATATATCATCAGGGAATTAACATTTAAGTTAGGCAGCCCTTCCAATTATTCCACAATCTCTTTTAAATTATACAAACAGACGACTGGTGAATAAGCATGCCTTCATCGCTCGTCCCGCGAATTTCATCGGAGGTTTCTTTCTTAGGAAAACTACCAAGGGTGATCAGCTTCGAGCTACATTGTCATTGTACCTTGTTAAGAGGGACATTTTAGATACGTCATGTGAATATGGCAAATTTAATTATCAGTGATCGAACTGCAGAGTTTGCGACTCTCATTATGCTGCTGTCTGAAGACGGCAAAATTCTGCCGGAGTCGGTCATGTTCGCGTGCACCGGTTTAATGATGAACGCGTGCTCGTTCTACCTTAGACGTCGAAGGCAGCCTCGCGCTCTGTAGTATATGGGCTATCAAACCAGTAATTTGCTTTTGTTTTCGCAAAGGAGCCGCACTTCAGCAAGTAAAGTGCATAAAGCAAAAGAGACTCAACAGGGGCATCCATATTCCAGGAGTCGCTCCATTGTCGTATGACAGTTCCACTTGGTCCTCGAGGACTCGTCCAGTTCTGACCAGGGCCCTTACGGATGGCCGAAATTTGAGTCTACAGAAGAAGAATTTCAGTCTACAGAAGAAGGATAAAATGGGATCCTCCAAGGTATCCTTTTCGACCGACTTGATTGTTTGTTCACCGACCTCAATCAAATCGACAAGGGCATGCAGCCCCGTTTGTAAAAAAAAAAAAAAAGAAAGAACTCAGCAGGACGTTCACATGGTCACTAAGCACACCCATCTCGCCGTTCAAGGTTAGTTCCAGTTCAAGAAAAAAAAAACGGTTTGAGAATATACAGCTTCTGATGGCTGCACCAGTCATCGCTGCCGTTCACACATCTCGCGTACCTGCAAATTGAGTCGAGGCGTTCTGGCAAAGTGCTCCTGAATTTTTTTGCCCTATTAGAGTGGCCTACGTTTGCCTGCCTGCTGAGAGTAGCTATTCACGGTGATCCTTCACACTGACATCTATTCAACTGGCGACGCCACGTGTACCCATCTGCTACAGTGTCTGTCTGAACGCACCTAAGCGACCATCGCAGGTTTGTTATGTACGTACTTCAAGGAGCCTTCACCTGCTCACCATACATTATTTGCCGATCTACTTCTGCCCAAAAGCACACATAGCTACACTATCTGCGGCCCGGCCCACAACAAGGTCCCGAATATGTTATTTATTATTAAATAATGTGATGAAATAAAAGGTTCCTCGAGCAGAAAAAAACCCGTTCATGCGTCTGTAGCATCAAGACAGCTACTACAAGTAAATTGACTGAATGCGCAAGAATGAATAAGAGTAATGTTATTAGGTTAAAAATGTAATGAGAAAATGTTTCCATTGAGCAGAATTGAAAAACAACTCACAACTTAACATTGCCCTTTCGAATTGGTAAGAGGGTATCCCAACTGCTACATTGTCTCCTGTCCTGATAACAGACAGGACAGCCTGCCCAAAGCGTGTGGAGATGGCATCGGCGCCTCTGCGTAAACACCTCCTCGTGAGAAAGCTTGCAGCTTGGTTTTTGTGCTCATCAAGCAAGTATTGGCAGCGGAGAACGCACCGTGCTAATGTTCAGTGCGAGGCCATACGGAAGGTAGGGGACGCAAGATTATGCGTATGGATACATTCGGGAGGAGGAGAAGGGCGTGTGCAAGGGGTGCCTAGTGAGTGGAGGTCGGGTTATGTGCCCCAGTGTCAGACACAAATGACTTCTAGAAAAGGAAGATAGAAGTATTTGCCCGTTAGGGGCAGAAACGAACCAACACGCTATAGTCCGACAGAGCACGGAGACACTGAAATCAAATTACATCGACGTGTAAGATTCAATTCCAACCTGCTGCCTTACGGATGAAATAAATGGCATTGTTGGGTCTTTTGTGGGCAACTAATATGAGCATTCTTATTTTCTGGATCTTACATAATCAACACTGAATATCAAACATTCGTTACCGCTAGTTTATCTACATTGTCGACTTAACCCTTTCAATGCTTATGTCCGGAACTAGGGTCCGATTTTATGCCATATTATTAACAGGCAGACCCCGCACGGGGCACCTTGAGTATTCATGGTGACGGTAAGCAGCGACACCGCGGACCCCGAGCTCCCAACATAAGCCGTGTTCAACCGTGGCGATGTGTTTAAAGGTGAAGGGTAGAAGCCGTAAACGGTGGCCGTCGGAGCCTTGGTCAAGTTCCGGCCGATGGGCTCCCTGCCTGTCTACCAGGCAGGGAGCTCCGGGACCTCTTTGACTACCAGGGTAAGGTCAAAGGAGAAAGTACCCCCGTCTCCCTGCTTTTATACTATGCTTTATGGTATTGTCTAAACCCCCCCCCCCCAACCGTGATCGGTCCCTGAAAAGGGGCCGCACCGAAGTATCCTTTCCTCCGTTGCCGTCGTTAACTTTTCCTGAACCGGACCATTTTTCTCGATTTCTTGTGATGGAATCCCTCAATCCAACCCACCCTCTTGCATCTCAGTCAGTTTTCTTGATCGCCAAGTATCTTGAAGCCATAGTAGGAAAATCGTATAAATGCAAAAAACAAAGGTCTGGTGAACTCTTAATTGAAATAAATGACAAGCAGCAGTCTGCAAAGCTTCTAGCTCAGACTAGACTGGCTGATCTTGACATCCGGGTCACACCCCATCGGAGCCTCAACAGCTCGCAGGGTGTGATATCCGAGACAGACCTCCTGAACGAAGCCGATGCGGATCTCCTTGCCGGCTTGAAGGATCAGGGCGTCACTGCCGTGAGACGCATCACTATCCGCAGAGACGACAAGGAGATTCCCACCAAACACATCATCTTGACTTTCGACCGCGCAGTTCTTCCACAATACATAAATGCAGGTTTTATCCGTTGCTCCATCCGTCCCTACATCCCGAACCCGCGGCGCTGTTTTAAGTGCCAGCGGTTCGGGCATGGTACAAACTCTTGTCGTGGCCGAACGACGTGTGCGAAATGCGCGGTGCACGATCATCCAAGTGACAATTGTCCATCCGATACCCTGTCTTGTGTGAACTGCGGCGGGCCGCATGCAGCGTACTCCCGCAAGTGCGAAAAGTTTCAACTGGAGAAAAAGATAATCAACATCAAGGTAACCGAGAACCTTACCTTCCCAGAGGCGCGAAAGAGGTTCGCCTCTTTCCCCCTGGGGAGGTACGCCGACGCAGCTCGCCGGGGGGCGGAGCGGCGTCTCGTTTCCACAGGGACCCAGTTCAGCGAGTCTGACCTGGTCCCTCCTCCGCCCCCCCCCCTGGGTTGCCTCTGGCAGCCCAAGCCACCACCACGCCGCTTGCTGAGGCAGCAGCGGTTGTGGTGGCAACCTCTTCCATCGGGACCGGTGCCGCTCCCGCCTCTGTCTCCCCGTCCTCCAGTGCGTTGGAGGGTACCGAGGTGATGGACACCGCGGGCCCCGCACCGGTTCCCACCGCGACCGCACCGCCCGTGCCACCTCTGGCGCCCCCGACGGTGGCGGCTCAAACGAAGGGCTCCCGAAGGGGGGCCAAGTCCAGGGGGCCCGCTCCATCGGGCACCCCTCGGACATCCGACGACGAGATGGATGTTGGGCCGTTCCTGCCTGCAACGCAGCGCAAGGAGCGGCCACCGACTTCCAAGCCTACAGAAAGGCCCAAAAAGCCCAATCCAAGAGTTACAGACCCGAAAGACGACACATGAACACACACGAACACACACATTCCAGTCATTCTTAAATTTAAATAATGGGAACAGAAAATATCATCCAATGGAACTGCAGAGGCCTCCTTAAAAATCTTTGTGATGTGTATGAGATTCTGCATGCCAGTCAGCCAAGTATTATGTGTCTCCAGGAAACCCACCTCAACTCTAAACAAACAAATTTCTTAAATAGGTACATGGTATTCAGAAAGGACAGGGTTGGCTGCACCCACTCTTCAGGAGGTGTGGCCATTATCGCCCGGAAATCATTAGCATGCCACCCTGTCACTTTAAACACTGTCCTCGAGGCTGTAGCGATCCGTACCATAATATTTAATAGGTTGATAACGGTATGCTCCATTTATATCTCTCCTGATTTTGCACTTCTGAGCTCTGATTTCGAGGCACTGGTTGACCAGCTGCCCGAACCATACATACTAACAGGCGACCTTAATGCGCACAACTCTCTTTGGGGCTCCACCAGAACGGATGCCCGAGGTCGCCTGATAGAGAAGTTCCTTACATCCTCCGGAGCATGCCTTTTCAACAAAAAACAGCGTACATACCATAACTTAGGACACAATACATACTCGCATCTTGACTTGGCTATTGGTTCCGCAGTTCTCTTTCCATGTCTTGAGTGGGGTGTGGGCACAGACCCATATGGTAGTGACCATTTCCCCACTTCATTAACGTATATAGGTATAGGCCCGAGCAGTCCATCTTTCCATAAAAGGTTTAATGAATCACAAGCAAACTGGAGCACATTCACACAAACATCTCAACTACACCACACATCCATAAACACCTACACGTGGAGGAAGCCGCCCAACTCGTCACGGCGCACATCCTCGACGCCACCGAAAAGTCCATTCCCCAGGCCTCCAGTGGTCCCGCAGCCCAAGGAGGCCCTGGTGAAACGAGGACTTCAGGCGGGCGCGAGAGGCCCAGAACAAGGCGTGGGGTGTCCTTCGCCGGTACCCCACGTCAGACAACCTCATTTCTTTTAAACGGGCAAAGGCTTTTGGGAAGCGAGTGCATCGTGAGGCGAAAAGGGAGAGTTGGCGCACCTTCCTCACTTCCATCAATTCATACACTGATACACACAAAGTCTGGACACGAATACGAAAACTAAAAGGACAACAGACACACAGCCTGCCCCTGGTTAGTACAACAGGGGACACACTGGAAGACCAGGCTAACACACTTGCACAACACTTCGAACACGTGTCCAGTTCAGCACACTACACAAACACTTTCATGAAACACAAAACATCTGTAGAAAAGAAGTCCCTGCGTGATAACAACAAGTCGCACACTTCTTACAATTTTTGTTTTTCAATTCATGAGCTGAAGCTTGCTCTGAGCACATGTAAGACGTCAGCTCCAGGTGCAGACAAAATCACATACACCATGATACAACACCTACACCCAGACACTCTTGAAACACTCTTACACCTATACAATAAAATATGGCTTCGGGGCACATTCCTCGCTCTTGGAGGGAGGCCATAGTAGTGGCTGTCCTAAAGGAAGGGAAGGACCCTTCCTCTCCTGCCAGTTATCGCCCCATTGCCCTGACAAGCTGCCTGTGTAAGCTCTTCGAGAAGATGATAAACAGGAGACTTGTGTACTTCTTAGAGTACAATGGTCTTCTCGAGAGCTGCCAGGCGGGCTTCAGGGCGGGGCGATCTACCAACGATCAACTCGTTGCGTTAGAGTCTTATATCAAAGATGCTTTCCTCCACAAGCAGTACTGCATGATGGTCTTCTTTGATCTTGAAAAAGCGTACGATACTGCTTGGCGGTACGGCATCCTTAGCGACTTGAAGTCCTTTGGCATGTCGGGTAACATGATGAACACGCTTGCCAGTTACCTGTCTGAAAGAACGTTTCGCGTGCGAGTTGGAACTGCACTTTCTAGGGTTCATGTGCAGGAAAACGGCGTGCCGCAAGGTGGAGTTTTAAGTTGCACCCTTTTTATTGTAAAAATGAATTCTCTTCGTAAGGCGCTACCACCATTGATTTCCTCTTCCATTTCTGTAGACGACGTTCAATTATCCTTTAAGTCTTGTAACCTGTCTGTCTGCGAGCGCCAAGTCCAGCTTGGTGTTAACAAGCTAGCTGGTTGGGCAGACAGCAACGGTTTTAAATTTAATCCGGGGAAGTGCACTTGTGTCTTGTTTTCCAAGAGGTGTGGCATCCGGCCGGATCCAGACATTCATCTCAATGGTGTCTCGATTCCTGTCAGGAAAGAACACAAGTTTTTAGGTATAATCTTTGACGAAAAGCTCACATTTATCCCACACATAAAACAACTAAAACATAAATGCTTAAAAACAATGACTATCCTGAAGGTTCTGTCGCACATTTCTTTTGGTGCGGACAAACAACTTCTTTTACGTGTTTTTACCAGCTTGATAGGCTCACGACTGGAGTATGGTAGCGTTGTCTATGGGTCAACTTCTTTTACGTGTTTTTACCAGCTTGATAGGCTCACGACTGGACTATGGTAGCGTTGTCTATGGGTCAGCCACTAAAACATCCCTCAGAATGCTGGACCCTGTGCTTCATCTAGGGCTCCGCTTGTCATGTGGTGCCTTTCGGACTAGTCCAGTAGAAAGTCTGTATGTAGAGTGCAACAAATGGAGCCTAGAACGTCAGCGAGCCTACACAGACCTGCTTTATGCTTTTAAAATCTCATCAATGCCTCACCATCCTTTAGATCAGTTTTTTATGATACATCCATATCTCAACTTCTTACTAATCGTCCATCAGTCTCTGCTCCCTTCGCTTTCAGAGTAAGAGAAGAAGCGTCGCAACTTGATGTCATGTTCTCAGACACCATCAAAACCTCCGCTACTGAACTTCTAGAACCGTGGCAGCTTCGCCCGATATCATGTAATGTATCTTTTATAAGTGTCGAGAAAAAAAGAGTGCCTAGAAGCGCGATCGTGCAACATTTCTTGTCCCTGCAGCACATATATAAGTGTGCTGAATTTTACACGGATGCTTCAAAAACTGCCACAACTCTTTCCTGTGCTGCGCATGGTGGCACCTTTAATGTCTGTAGAACTATGAATAGAAATACAAGTATCTTTACGGCAGAGGCCTATGGCATACTTCTTGTAGTTCAACATATTGTTCTAAGTCGAATTCCGAAATCTGCAATTTATACTGATTCTTTAAGTGTTGTGCGTACATTATCCTCACAGAAGTCTAAAAACCATGTGGTCAATGCTCTCATTAGTACTCTTATGTCTTTGCATGCGTTAAACCTTGAGGTGACCGTGTGCTGGGGGCCAGGGCACTCTGGAATTCCAGGTAATGAGACCGCAGACCGAATGGCGGCCGCTGCTGCCCTTACAACTACTGATGATGATGATGATGATGATGGTTGGATGTTTATGGCGCAAGGCCAACTGGGGCAAAGAGCGCCCCTTACAACTACTGTTGACATAACAACAATACCCTACACCGACCTCAAATTACACATCAGACAACACCTGCGCACAACATGGCAAGCACACTGGAATCAACAGACTGACAACAAACTACACATTATAAAGCCACTCTTGGGAGCATACACCACTGATACCCCCAACAGACACAACGAAGTTACCCTGGCTCGATTACGGATAGGCCACACGCATGCAACACACTCCCACCTGCTCACGGGATCTCCAAGACCCCTGTGTAGCGGGTGCGGGGAGGGCCTATCCGTAGTCCACATACTAATAACATGCAAGGCACTTCACACAACACGACACAAACATTTCAGAGAACTCTACAGACAACATATCCCACTACATCCATTGCTGTTTCTAGGTGACGATGCCAGTGTTTCTATGAAACGTGTGTTTCATTATTTGTCAGATGTTCAGTTTTTAAACCTTATCTCATATCCACGCATAATCAAATCTGGCCCTATACACCAGCCATCACCATTACCTTTAATTGATTTACTATGTTCGATTTACATGTTTTTATACCTACCTTTTTGTGGTAATCACTTCGCTTCATTATATAACTTCTTTTTTGGCGCTCGTTGCCCTCGTTGGCCTTGCGCCATGAAACACCAACCATCATCATTAACAGGCAGAACAGAGATGCGGAAAGGCATGTTCTCCCGCTTTGCTTCGAAAACGCGACCACCAGTAAACTGCCGTGGGCGTGAATGCTTTAAAAGCAGGCACCTGACACTATTCGTAAACACATATTTAATATGAGAAATAAAAAGTTTGATTTTCTGGCTTTCTCAATGCGCGGGATGGGGAGTATTTTTAAGGACACAAAATCACACAGTTGAAGTGCTACGTGCTTCACAAGGAGCTTCAAAAGGACTATAGTGCGCATGCGCCAACGCCCGCTGGCGCGAGACATCCTCAAAGGTTTCGAGCCCCAGTGTGACAAACAAGAGAGTTAGGTGGGGCAAAGAACGCTTGGGAGGGGAACTGGAGGAGCAGCCACCACCAAACGACATTCACGTTCATGGGGAAGCAGTGAATCGTCAATGGACCATGGCTCCATTGAGGCGAATGAAAAGACGCTGATTCGCGAAATATGGGATCTCCTTCTCCCGGATGATCCCCGAACCTCCGGGCGGGGATCCGCTGTTTATTGACTCTGAAAAGTGCTGGTGAGGCGACGAGCCATGATGGGGAGCTCAAACAAAAACAAACTTGGTAAACGGTTGAAGGAAAAGATAAGCGGGAAGTCAGAGCACCACACTAGCCCAGACAACTGGCAATGGAAAAAACCATCGCTGTAACGATTAACGGAAGTTCAAAGAACAGGAGATAGAAGGCGGGTATAGGGGAGGATAGTGCTCCGCTGAGTCGAAGAAGCAAAGGGCGAGAGTATCAGGAGGGCGCACAAGACACTATCTTTCGGCTCGCCTACAGTTTCTTTTGTCCTCTGACAGCCGTCGAGGGTAATCGAAAGAAAAGACGGAACGGGGAGTAAAGCAATCCACGTATGCATTATGTGTGGAGACGGGGGAGTTAGGAGCAACTTTTTGTTCGTTGGCTTCTTTCTTTTGGTCTCACATTCGAACTTCTGTGCCCGAGCAATTCGGAGAGTGACGCATGAGGCCGCAGCAGAATTCACGAGCTTCACAGCGCGAAAACAAACCGGGGACAACAAGGAGAGCCAAAACAAACAAGCGGCTATTTCCAAATAATTTTAATGTTATGAAAACACGCACTAAATGTACATTCTATCGCGACGTCATGGGAGATACCATGGCTGTTAAACAGCCACGTGTACAAAACGGATTAAAATCCGTTCTCGGCAGACGCAGAAACAAGGAAAATGACGACATAGCTATCAGTAATGGGAAAATTCAGGATTGTGTGCCTAAATAACTAATGTAATTTTTTGACAACACAATGCACGGGGCACTCATGCACTTATCTCCTTGGCTTGCTATTAAAGCTGCCTTAGTAATCTCTTGGGTAAGTACCATATGCTTCGTGTAAGTGTCGGGTAATCCATGAGCTTCGCGCGGTGATGCTCATGGATTACCAACTAGCCGGAGCCCTCTTACTATTAGGTTGCAGAATTCACGTTCTTGGTATGTGCTGCGCGCATTCGTCACTGCAGCCGTCGTCCCAATGCGTTTTTACGATGTCTTGGGCGTTGCTGATACGGCACGCCGGTTTGAGATTACGGGCCCTTGGTGCTCCACAGCCTTCGGAGGCTAACGAAGGGGAAATGAACGCCTTCTAGAGGTCCGTTCGACGCTTCGCTTCCTTTCTCGGAGGCGGCCGGGTGATGCTGGCCTTTTCTGCTTAGCTTGACTGTCGAGAAACCAATTCGGACAGGGAAGGAAAAATCCAGCGAGATACTGTTGCCCTTTCTGGTTTGCCTTCTTTCTTTTTCCGCTGCATCTGCACCGTGGGCCCTGATCAGATGAGAAGCTTGGTGCGACCCGGAACCGCCATGGTTGCGCGGTTTGAGTCCGTTTTTGCCGTCTTTCTAGGTAAACGGAATGAGCACGTAATTTATTATCAGTGAATCGATAAGGCGCTTGATATGTTGATGCCCAGGCCGTTGAGTTAATACGCGGCTTTTGCTCCCCTGGAGTCTCCAGCCGGAGCAGCTGACGGGAATCGCTGAATCGCTTTGCGGAAGCACGCGAGAAAGTGATTTACGGATACCACCTTTCCAGCCGCCGGAAAAGAAGAGGCAGGCCTGGAGCGGCGAACCCTCCGATTGTCTTCCGTCGAGTTCATGATTGTCTACGCGTAGGGCGTGCTTGGCACGTAAGTGATTCCGCATTCCCGGTAGTCTGGCGCTTCCTACAAGGGCTTCCTTCTTAAACAAAGACAGGTGGAAGCCCCCCTCGTCTAATAAGTGTGCGTGTCACACTAATCGCAGCCCGTTCGTAACATCGCTCGACACTAAAAAAACGAAGTCCGCAAAGTCGCCGGAACTGAAGCTGAATCTCTTAACGAGAACAGCATGATGTGGAAGAAGGACATCAAGCGAGACTTGTTAAATTAATAAATGTCTTTCCTTGTAATATGAAGGATTTCTTCCTCCTTGGTTTGATTCCAGGAAATGGCGCAAGTCTAGTTTTCAGGGCAGGATTTCTATTTAGGTTGTCACAAAGGATGCTTATCACCACTGTTGACATGACCACCTTCTCACGCACTACGGCTCTCAAACCTATTCCAAAGGTGGAATAGTACGATGAAAGAGAAGGAGTAGATGGTAAAACGTTTATTGGAGAAGAGTACACTACAGAGAAGAATGACGCTGCCGCTTGAGGAGAATGTGATGATCGTTTTACCCAGGTGAGGAGTGAGGACAGGGACATTCCACCAAGACCAAAAACGAGCGGAACCATCACCCGCCTTTGATCTCGAGGAGCTGCTCTCTTACAGCAGCAGCAAATTTGTTGTTATATTATACTCTTGGGACCAGAGGCGTTACGAAGGAGATTGTGGGCCGCAAGACAAAGCCCAAAGTACAAAACCGAGCAGTAATTAGTAACATGTAAGCTATTATACTCCCTAATTACCGCTCATCCTTAGATCGAGTATATTGCGCGTTTCATAACCTCAGGCACCCCTTCGGTGACAGTGGAAGTCTGATGAGCTTGACATCCCTTACGCTGTTATCTGCTCATCGAAGGCCACGCTGAGTTTTGATATAGGTAGCAGTACTTGTCCAGCCATTATCCGAAACGCTTTGCGAAACGATGAAGGTAACAGAGGGGATACGCTGCATAAGCACGAGAGGATAAGACCTTAAATTTTAGGTCGGGTCGAGCGGGCTATGAAACCAATTATGATATGAGTAACGATTAGGGACAAGAGAAAACCAGAAGCCTACGTCCCAGTCCAAACTCGGGTGGAAGGCATCATAGTTCACATTAAAAAAAAAGAAATGGACTTGGGCTGGCCATGTAATGCGACGAAATGGTAGCCGATGGACCATGGAGTAATAGAGGGGCTATTGAGGGACGACCGGTTTATAAGAAGCTGAGGGTCATTACATGGCATAGGGACGAAATAAGAAAATTCATAGGCAAAGAAGGGACTAGGGCAGTGCAGGGTCGAATAAGTTGGTCGTCAATGGGAGAGACCTGCCTAATGCAATTAGCTCAAATAAGGTGATGATAATGAATAAGCAGCCCGACTCTATATATTCTGAGCTCGTCGTGATGCTGTCTCCGGTTACTTCTGCGCTGCTGCAGCGTTTCTGTTAGCCTACACATCAGCCGCTGTGTCTAGGACGCGCGATGCCCGGGGCGTCGCCTAGCAACATCCTCTTTTCTCGCTCGCGAGCTCTTTGTCACTCAGTCGCCTTGACGGACGGGATTCCCACTCCGATTGAGTCGATTTTACAAGGTGAGTAACCTTGCGCTTCCGCGACAAAGGGAGGCCGCCACTTCCTGCCGCTTGCACGACAGCTCCCTTGTCCACGTCAAACGGGCCTACAGTAACTGCGAGCCAGGCGCGTAGCGTTCGCCGGTTTTAGGCGGAGAGTTCCGGTCGGGTCTTCCCGCTTGATGTTTTTTGATGCCGATCATCCTCATTCGCTTCACTTGAGGCTTGTGGTAATAAACGCGCACGGGTCATATCTTATATATTGGTTTATTTGGCCGAGAGAAGCCATAACCACGGCGAATACCTTTACCGGCGAATTAGGTAAATGTGTGACTCGCAACTCATGGAAAAGTATTTAATAATGACTTGCTTCTTCTCCACGCAACGAGTTTGACAATGTCAATGTTCCCAAAAGAGTATTCTAATATCTTTCTGTGAACTAACAATAAAAACAGCCGTCATTCAACGCCACCACCCTCAATTAAATGGAGAAGAAATATAAGCATCTACAACGCAACATATACTGTGTGTTAGGCGTGTGGATCAGCAAAAAAAACTGGTTACAACTTTGGTTACTGGTTACAAAAACTGGTTACACTTCAGTAGCAGCGGCAATCGATCAGTAACAATATGTCAGTCAGGGAGAAGTCGGTGCAAGCTAATAGCAAACGAATGCTTTCACAGGGGCAGGAGGGCATGAAGGCTGCGAATTTATTCACAGGGAAAAGAAAGAAGGAAGAAAGAAAGAGGGTGCGCTCGAATGAGAAGAGGGGAGCACAGGGAACAACAATATTACCTTTGCAGTGAGAGAGGTCAGATAAAGAGAAGGTTCGGCACAGGGACCCCACGCGTCCATTATTGCAGTTCGTTATGACTCTTGTTCCACATAGAGGATGGGGCTCGCCGTAGCTCGTGCTTCCGTGGCGCCTGTTGTGACGAGAGTTGCAGCTTTTTCCGTTAAGATTCGCATGGCTGATAATAGCCTTAGTGCAGATATATCTGCCGATTTTAAACAGCTTCGCACTACTTTTTGTGCCTCCTACTTATATCCGCATCTTTTGGTCTGTCCGGCAAAATCTAATTCTAAGGGATAGCTATTCTGCCGCCTAAGTTGCTTTTCGTGCTCGGAAACGCGTTAGACGGTCCAGTGCATTCATAGGTCATACCTTGTTTATAGTTTGTTTAAAAGTGTACGGCACTGATCAAGCAACGTTAAATGGAAGCAGAAGTTTAACTTGAATCAGCTTTGGCAACTAAATTTCTTACTAACGACATCACGGTCGTTTCTAGCCGAAATGCGGATTGAGCAAATGGTCACGGACTGTATCGTGCGATTTGACTGTGTCTATGACATTTTAGCGCAGTTCGAAAACGCCACGATACCAAATAGCTTGGTTTTTCTTAGTTCAAAAATAATGAAGGTTTATGAGCGAAAACGTACAGGTGTATGCCACATGCTAAAAATTTGAGCTGACTTGTGCAATTATGTCAATCGAATATATCTCGAGCAAAAAAGACCACCAAGTGCCCCTTCATTTACTGTCTGTGAAACGTAAGCACAGAATATATGCCTAAGCATACATTGCTACATCGGTAGCAACGTCTGCACCTGTCCTCTTACCCTGTTTTCCATGCAATCTTTTCTAAAGTGTCAAGGTTGAAAATACTGCTTGGCCGCGAAGATCTTACAACAGTTGACTTATTAAACCAGCCCCGAGAAGTGTTGGCATGCCTTGAAAAGACCAGTGTTCTGCCAGCTTGTCTAAAAATGGGAACGGAAAAAAAATCTCCTTGTATATTTAGGGCATCATTATCGCCATGATCATCAGCCACACCAGAAACATTATTATTTCCCTGCCGTGTTCAGAAGGAACGACAGAGGTACCGGACTTTATGGCCGCGTTAGAACCAGAGCCCAGGCAAAACCGGCCATCCAGCGCATCGTCCGTCGCAAAGTCGACCGGCGACCTGCCCCTCTGTATCCGCTGTCATGGCGGTGCATACCTAGCATTCGTCAGTGGTGCTTCTCTCACCTGAGCTTTCGGGGGTCTGGCCGCAAGCGAAGTACTTTTTTTAGTCGTATGCCCCCTTCTGCGGTTTTGCCCTTTAGAAGGCGTGCCCTAACCACAACTGTGGTCTCCTACACACACCCTATCTTCATTTATCTCCTTTTGTCTTTCTTGCACTCTCTGACTTGCTGTCTAATTCCCAGTCCGTGCAGCTTGGCTGCTATCGTGTCGGCCGCTTTAGGGAGTATTCAGTCACTCGAGAGGAGAATAATGCGTCCGCCATCGTTCTGCGTTGTTTCTTCTTCCTTTTCCGGCAGCGCAAAACGGCAGTACTTGCCTTAATGCGTACAGATGCGAGGCGCCACCGGCGCAGAGAATCGCAGCGGTGGCCGCAACGCCCGTCGTCTTCCAGCCTCCGCCGATCATTCGCTTCCTCCTCTCACGCCGGGAAAATTAGCGGCGCGTAAACGAGAAATAACATTAAGCGTTTTCCTTCGTCCACCGCTGCTTCTACGGCACACCGCTCCCTCTCCGTCGTTCCTCCTCCTTTCGTTGAGACCCGGAGCTCGTGAGAAAAGGCACGAAGAGAAAATATGGGGAGTGGCTTAGCGTGACGGTGGAGACGATTCTCACGGTTCCAAACTGCAGAGCCCGAGGCACCCGAAAACGGGAACGCAAGGAAGCCTTCTTCTGGGCAAAATACGCCCGCTCATGTTTACTCTTCGTCGCCAGTTCTTCTGCGAAGCTAGTTCTTTCGGCCTCTACCGTTAAATGGCGGAGCAGCCTTCGTGGCGATGAATGTTACAAGACTAGTAAGCAATGGTTAACCGTCGTTCCGCCACGGGAGCGCTCGATGATCGTTCCGGATCCGATATAGGGACTGCCTCAGCGTTCATACAGTGAATACGGGGAATATTTTATTGCCCAAAGTCCTCAGCTGCAGCGTGCGCGGGCGTCCGTGGCATAGTTTTCAAAGCAAAGTTGAAGGGCGAGGATGTAGTGGAGCGAAAAACGATGTTGTAAGCGTTCTGAGCTCCCGAATATTTGTTGTTCGATTATTTCAAAACCTTGTGTGGCGATCACGTGCCCGGCGGCGAAAAGACGGCGCAGAAACGATGATCGTTATGGGAAATCATGCCAGAACAACCTCTTAGGCGTATTTTAGGGGTGACCTATTTTACCAGACCATTGTAAACACAGCCTATGCCGCCTGTCTTTTATACTGCTCTGCGTCGGCTGGCTGAGCTAGCGCTAAAAGCCAGATTACGTCAGTGGGTGACGTAAAAGAAGCTCCTGCCTTAGCCACTCTCGCTCCTCTCGTTCACACTAGCTATTTTGAACGCAAGGGTAAGACGACTGGTCCCTTCTGAAGCACTTCCATCCGCAGCGCACTGCTGGCTTCGCTTTTAAGCTAGTCGTTTTTAGAGCAGTTTCTCGCCGGTATGCCTATTCACCACGGTTAACTTCATGATATCGCTGCTACCGGAACAGCGTTATCAAAAAACTTAAAATAGTCATTTTGGTGCAGCTTTCCGGTGACCTGGTTATAGCCACTATATCACAGTAAGCGGGAAATCACACACCACGTGGAAGTCGATGTGATCAGTGACGTGGTGACTATGTACACGGGGAGAAAACGTGGCACATGGGTTCCGCTATTCACCATCGTCTTGCTGAATCCTCATCGTTTGCGAGCGGCCTCCATTATGGTGAAGAGCACGCTCTTGGGCGTAGTTGTTGTCTCTTCCTTTATCCCTCCTTCCCTACCTCCTTTCTCTCTTTCTCTCTTATCAGCCAGCTAATAGAATTGGCTCTCTTGAAAACAGGCGCGGAAATGACGTTAACCAAGAAAGAAAAACTACAGGACGACGCGCTACTAGCAACTGGCAACATTTACCAAGAAACAAATAAATATGGCAACCAACTGACATAACCCACCTGATTAACATTTGCACAGAGATTATTAAGAAAAAAATACGCCAGACATAAAAAATCCAACGTATCACAATACATTATTTATTATAAATATTAAAATACAATACAACCTAGTCGCCCTCGCCCTGTTGTTTCCTCTTTGTGTCGTCGTTCCGCACAATCCTCATGGCTTTTCAACAACCTATCAGGTATAGGTATAGTTAATCATGTGGGTTATGTCGGTTGGTTGTTCTATTTATTTTTGTTTCATTATAAATGTTGCCAGTCGCTAGTAGCGCCTGGGCCTGTGTTTCTCTTTTCGTTTTCAGCGTCTTTTCCGTGCCTGTTTTAAAAACAAATCACCAACTCGCCCAACTTTCCATCCTGAATTGACTCTCGTCACGACATCCATGGCGGCCCCCGACCGACTTGTAGGGCTTGCGGTCAGTAGGCCTTGCATGCAAAACCAAATCATAAGTCACACCACCAAATCACCAAATCACAAAGCCCTGTCTGCTTGGTTTCTCTGTGCATACATTCATCTGTGTATCGATTCCTCTTTGCTGCGCTCTTTCACGTCCTGACTCCGCGCCGCGCAATAAGCCTTGAGGTTTATAATGAGGTTTAACGCGCCCACCCTATACCTAAGCTATGAAGCCCGCCGTAGTGGAGTGCTCCGGATTAATTTTAATTCCCGGGGATTCTTTACGTGCCCGAAAACTTCGCAACACACTGGGCGGTTTTCGTTTTCGCCTCCATCAGACAACCGCACGCGAATGCGAATCGAACACGCGTCCTTGGGATAAATGTGCGAATTTGGTGAATTTCGAGGCCCAGCACGCGAGTTGAATAACAAAAAAAACAGTGCATGCAGGTTTGTGCCTGCGGAGATTTTATTTGGTCACGCTGATTGGTCGTTCCGGAGCACTGGGGTGAAAACAATGTGCGGGTATTTCTCAGAGTGCACTGCAGTTTACTCGGTAGGTGCTAAATCGGGCACTCCTGGCACACAGACGCACAACACAGCATGACTGCCAGCTCACAGAATAAAAACAGGATGATTGAATTGAAAAGAAAAAGACATACCCAATAATGCATTCAGAAATGTTATGGAGTGTTTCCTATAAGCAGTGTCAGAAGCCGCGGAGTTTATCAACTTTTCCAGGAAACCGCTGACCACATAGCCGTTGCACTTTGCGCAACGAGAGCAGACGACAAGTGCACTCCGTCCCCAAGCTTTACCCGCACAGCCAACTGCGCGGCGTCAGCTGGGTAAAGCAAGCCGTAAGCTGCGACTATAGCTGGCATATAGGGCTGTGGGGCAACGAAGCGACCAAAGACTTGGATGCCGATAAGTTATTTCCCCCACCGAGGAGCTGCACCAGTCAAACATCCATCAATAGGAGCCAAGTTCAGCACCCGTTCCTTTAGCCCCCTTTTTCCGCACGTCGCGTGAGGCGCTGCAAATACCCGCTTCTTCATCCATGGCTGCACGCGATGGACGCTAGCGCTCACGGGTCATTCATATTGAAGGGATCCGCAACGTTCAAGGCGTTCAAACTTAATAGATTTCGCAGAAAAGCCAAGCTTTGTTTGGTGTTGTTGGCTTGCGCATCCCTACTGCTATAAATTCCGTTTTTATTTAGCGTATTTAGAGGATGCGCCGAAGCCTTGCGCAACCTCTCGTTTGCACGCGGTTCACTAGTTTAGCGCTCTTAGCGTGTTAACCACTACAGTTTCGGTTTTTGGGCTATCAGAGAGCTTTGGAACCGTTTCTACGTGTCCAGAAGTTTCTTTGTTTGGACTTGAAACACATTTAGCAACAGAGAAAAAGGGAAGGGGTTGGTACTTACATACGAATCTTGATGGAGATTTTAAGCACACTTAGTTTGCCTGGCCTGTTATTTAAGTACACTTGACTCGAGAGACTTGTTCGATCGCCTCAGAGTTCTGCGTTTCAGACTGAAAATGTTCAAGAGTTTTGAGTTTCTGAGCCAGATCACCAGAGACATATTTGTTTGTTTGCTGGGTGGGATGGTTTGAGTTTATGTCGATTTACCCACAACTAAGGTTGCAAATTACGCTAACTAGAGTGCGTGGAAGAAAGGTGCCCTTTTTCGACGTCCCAAAAACACGGTGGCTATGCTCAGGTGCCCAGAACAACCCAGTTATGAGTTGAGCAAAATTTATGCTTATCCCATCCACAACCGTCGCGTGTGAGCATTGAAATATTTTACCATTTTTATCCGACTGTAGGTGTCTCTTGTGAGTGCTTGTGCATACTTGAATACACTTTTGGGACCGCTGTCAATTGAGAGGCTACACTCTAGCCGCAAACATTTCCTCAGCAACGGTTACATGCATGGTCGGAGTGTTATCACTTTTGCAGAGCAATTTCGTGGCCAGTACAGTGGAGTACGAGTTTTATCGAAACATGAAGAGAAATAAAGCTAATAACCCGATCTCACCACAAGATTTTCATATAACGTCACTATTTAGCAGACGCAGTCTGTCACCAAGGTAGCTATGATGTTACCTAAGATCTTTTCCACCTTATCAACGCACAAAGCTTGCAGAGAACCTAGAATGTCGTTCGCCAAAAGGTCACGCACAAATAAGAGGCATCGTGATAATTAACAACAGCAAAAACAACAGCCTACTGAGGTTTACTGCAGGACGAAGGCCTCTCCCATTGACCTTTAGCGCTCCTGTCCTGCGGTTCTCGAGTTCAGCTCCGTAAAACAAGGAGGCAAGCATTAGTCGTCTCACGGGGAAATACTGGGGGATGCGCGCAAACATAGAAAGGAGCAAACCGCACAGCATAACCACTCATTCGAGATGTGGCGATGAGTAAGAAATTTGAAGCCAACAGAGAGAAAGCCTGGCATGGTAGGCTCTGAGCTCTCGAGGCGGTTAACCGCCACATTCTGTGGCTTGAGCGCCCGCCCACAGGTGGCGTAGCAATAGGCGGGCGTGGCCCACGCAAAGCGCGCGACCACGCCTGTTCCTGCCGCGAGTTTCCCGACACCGCGGTGGGCAGCTTCCACTAGGGTCGACGCCACGTATCGTTGACGTGACTGCGCCTCACCCGTCAGCGCCGGCTGCAGACGTGTCGGCCACGCTGACGGGAGCAGGCGAACGCACCGGCGACCTGCGAGACTTTCCTTCGTGTCCCCCTCTTTTCTCGTCTTCGGGTTGTCAAGTGTCCTGTCGCAGTTTCCGCGTCTTCAAAGAGCTCGTCTTCGGGGCGAGTGGTTCTGTACAGGCGGAAAAACACGTCCTATGTGGACGCAACGGATCTTTTGGTCCAGCTTCCGTATTCTTTCAGTGCGAGGTTACAGAGGAAGAATGTACATGATATCGATTTCCCGAGTTTAACTGAGCGAGGCAAGTAGTGGTAAAGCATGTGAGTGTCAAGATCAGTGATTTGACGATTCAATTTAGGCTGTCAGTGCGTTTGTCCTCTTTCCGTTACTTTGCTGCCGAGGCCTCTAATAAGACACTACTCTTCTTGGGCTTCCGGGCTCTGCTGGAGCATGTGCCAAGCGTTACACAAGTTCAGCGAGTGGAGTGTTTGGGTGAGTTGATAATCTATGACTGCCTTACAACACACGGAAGAACGAGGTAAGAAAGCAACGGGAATAGACAGATCGCGTTGTAGCTTGCTCTTAGCCCTTTGCGACACCAGAAAATTTTAACTGCCTGCATATGCTTTTGATAACGAAAATTCCACTTTAAAACCATAAAGAACTCGATCTCATAAGTAATAAATTCGATCGTGTCCTAATCGCGCACACGCCAACGTAAACGTGACCACCGTTTCCTAATCATTGCTACAATACAAAACGTATACAAATTATTGTGATTTGTAGTCCTTATCATAGAGTTTCTCACTAGCTCACCTAGAGTGGAATCTGGCGCTAGCGTCAACGTGATTCGGCGAAAGCGCTCTACGCCTCCATGGGTGCCGCCATAGCGTGTAGTTCGGCCGGAAGTTCGGCGTGGCATGGCCGGTAACGAATTCGTGGCTACGCATATTGAGTTTCTGTTTAAAAAATTACTGCCAAAAATGCACTGTTAACAAATTTTATTTTGTATAAGACACTGTGTTAGGGGTCTTATGTTGCAAAAGAAATTTGAGGGTTACCAAGGGAAAAAAAGCAGAAGTCTTGCCTTTGACTCACGCCCCAGATACAGCGGGCCGTCCTTGATATACTTTTCAATTATTACATAGTCCGAACTGGGTGGGGTTTTCTTTAATTTTTTGTAATATTTAACTGAAGAGAATTATTTATATTGTCTTAAACTGTGTTCTTGCTTCCTCTCAATACAGTATTATTATCGTATGCTACGCGCTTTGGAAGGCGAGGCAGGGGCAACAGAGAGATGCAAGAATGATGTAATCGCGACTTATTTTTTTTTTATTAAAGGGATAACTAACATTTTATGGCGATGTAATATATTCTATACACAAAACCAGCGTGAAGGTGGTGTTCTGATGGTCAGGGACAGCTTTTTAGAACGTTAGCACTGATGTTCGAATGGGAATTGACAACTGTAGCGCTATTGAAGGCGTTAGACGCTCTTCAGCTTAGGCGGTTCAACGAACGACCCCTTAGTTTTATATCAGACAGAGGCGTGTATACGAAGTTTACAAAATGTCCCATGTGTTGCAACACGGGAGAAACGTTTGGTAGGAAGGCCGGTTAAGTGGTTTATTAGGTATTCTGGAAGCGGGGGCACATTTATGTAAACGTCTATATTGGGAGTAATCATTGCAGAGCAGTGCATTAAACCTACTACGTTCAGGATTTTGGAACATGAAATGCTCAGTAATCGCGTCGTCGCAACTACGCAGTTTATACGCGCAAAGAATTCAGAGTAATTCTAAGCACTCCTTATAAATTGCGAATGTGAAAGCGATATTGTCGAATTTTATACCCCAGAGGGCGCCTTCAAATGGGTATATGGTACGTGAGAATCTTTTTTGTTATGTTGGCGTCCCAAACAAATAGGCATTGCTGAATCGGCCATGAGCTTCTGACGACAGCTGACGTCGTCATTTGTCAATCCACCTGAGTTGGTTGGATGTTACGCCTATATTCGGCATTAACCTTCTGTTACCCTACGAGCCCATAGGCGGGCACGTTAATGCGAAACTCAATACATGTGGAGCTTCGTACCAGTTATCATTAATATCTGCGTCCAAGGCCACAAAGCATTCACCATGTCCACCTTCGATCAGCCGTGGTAAAGGAGCCGAATTGGTGATAAAGGAAATAAAGAAAAAAAGAATTGTGGGAGATGCGGCTCGCCTCGCAGTCCAGAGGCGTTTAGTGATTGCCACCCAGTACAAATTTTATTAATAGTATTTTTTCTATTCACTATCATTCTTGTCGCCCCATTGATCACTTTAGAAATTGATTCGTTGGTACAAGTGCCGAACGGCGGATTTTTTAAAATCAAGGACTAATTATGGTATCGAATTAAAAGAAACTAAAAACGAAACAGGGCCTATTGGCAGCCAAGTATGGAATTACGGAACATTTTGTGCGTTCTACGGATGGTGCTTGGGCAATACGATATCCACTCCCCACCCTACCAGAACAAACACGCGCACCAGTCGGTGAGCACCTACATGATGTATACCCTAGATTGTCTTGCGGTGATCGACCTTGGCTCGCAAAGTTAATAAGCTAAAAATTCTGTTCAGATTTATTTGTTCGGATCTCACCCTCTGAAGAGGGCTCCAAGGGGTGAACTTACGATGCCTTCGCGTGGCGACCAGCCTTCCAGCGTCACATCGAGCTTAATTTATAGCACGTCACCGCGCAAGGTTTGCATACAGTCGCAAAACGGGTGATCCGTGTTGATGAACCGTTTGGACTGGGATTTTACTCAGGGTGCTCAAAATGCATCGCGAAACGACACTTCGTGCGAACACGCCTAGCCAGCGAGTTCACATCATCTCCCGCCTGCTCGCAGCAGCACTGCAGCCACGGAGCGCGTGCATCCCGCCTCCGCCAACGTTGCCCGATCGTGATCACTGCATCAGTCTTTGCCCAGTAACCAACCATGCGCGCACTGCACCCTGAGGTTACAAGCCCAGCCTTTTCACATACACGAGCGTTCTGCCAGTGTCGGCGGACCGATCGATGCGTATCAATTTACGACCCGGCGATGCCCAGCTGGGTGGCTGAGCGTGAATTATGCTCGTCTCCTCACGCCGTCCGTTTGTGTGCCGTTGTTTCTTTGCTTGTGCCGTCGTATCGCAACGATGCGTTATTGGCTGACATGTTCAGTCGCGCCGCGTCGTACAAGGGAGAAACGTGTCGTCAACGCGCTATCGTTGTGAGCACAGCAGCTGCGGATCGCATTGGGAAAGCTAACGCGATGGAAACATCAACCGTGGGCTAAGTAATGCTGATTACGAAGGCAATTCCGAAAGCGCGCGGAGGGAAATCCAATGCTTTTATTTTGTAGAGTAAAAAGTGTAACTGCTGCTCTAAGCATCTAGTGTTTGTTGATATGAAGCAGGATGCAAGCGCTGAGTTCTGAAGTGGTCACATAAAAAATTTTAGGGCCTCCGGTTTCGCGCAGACAAGTTCAGTTAGTTGAAGTTCGAATAATATTATATGAGTTTATATGAAGATTGCAGTTACGAGAAGCAGCTGCCTTAGTCGTTGTCAAGGGACACTCTTCCGGACTGTCTTAAGAGTTGAGTTCAGGATCGCTTATACTCAAAAAGTAAGCGTTGCACGTGAATGGTTTTAGTAAAACTTGCGACGGATGTAATTACCAGGCTGTTATTTTTCCTAATACTTACCTTCGCCCCACCGCAAGATTATTTGGCATGGGGAATTTTAATAGTAGTGGTTGAAGGGCTATATACGGGTGTATAAAATGCCGCGGGGGTGACTCTGAACCGCTTATACTGACACTGGCGGGAGTGACACTGAACCGCTCTGAACCGCTTAAAGAATTCTTGATATCAGTTGTCCGACACCAGAGAGTGAAAAACTGAAATGTTCCCCCACTCGGCACTTCCAGGCGTCCGCTTGGCGTTTTTCGGATGTCTGCACTTCCCGGATCTTCAGCCGTGTTCTCGTAACACAGACATAAACGTGCAGGGCCGCGGCCGAAGCCACAAGAGGTGTCGTTAACTTTTGAAGGTCCAGGCGCTCAAGCTATATATGTCCCCGCGCCACCTTCCTCGTTGCCCATCCGTCCGCATAACATCGGGCCTAAATATAGGAGCAAGTCTTCTTCCATTCGGCGGACGCGCGTTGCTCGAACAGAGGCCGTGCGTTGTGCGTTGTTCTTCATCCCAGCTAGTTTAGCTCGTCAAAAGTCGTCGCCGTTTCCCCGCTTGATGACACCCGGCTCGGCTCGGCTCGGCTTGGCTCGGCACAGCCGCCCCTCGTCTTGTTGGTCGCCTGTCTTCCTTCCCCACGCCCTACCTTAGCACCCCGTTCGTGTATTTTCCTTGCGTAGACGTCTGCAGCGCGTTCTTACACGCAGAGATGCGTGTTTTACGAGCGACCCCGTGGCGGGGTACGACGCCACTCGCCTGTGTCACAATATTTAGGCTCTGACCATAACAACCTTGTATTACACCGCGTGCATCGAGGCCGCCTTATAAGTGTCATATCTGAACGTAATCTCCGCAAGCGGCAATCACAGAGCGGTACCAGTCTACCTTCTTGCTTCCTTCTGTCATTTTTTTTTTATTTTAAGTGCGAATGCACTTCTTAAGCGAGCCTGAAGCGTCCGCCGCCGTCCGCATAGCAACAGCTGCGGGTGCGCGCGCTCCTCGTCTTCCTTGGCAACGGGGCGAGATGGGCGCGCGCTGCCTGGCCGCTGACATGGCCCATACCCACGTGGGGGATTGGCCAGGAATCTCCTCGTCTTCCTTGGCAACGGGGGGAGATGGGCGGCGCGCTGTCCTGGTGGCCGCTGACATGGCACATACCCACGTGGGGGATTGGCCAAGAATCGGGCGTGAGAAGGGCTAATGCACCCGCTTAAAGGAGTACTGACACGAAATTTCAAAGCTGAGATCCGCTCTAGCAATCAAGTACAACGACAACACAAATAGGCGTCTGTGAATAAATGCATCTTTCTTTCTTTGTAGTTGTGTGTGTGTGTGTGTGATCTCTCTTTCGCGAACATTACCGAACCGCGCAAATTCAACTCGTGCATTCGCACTTAAATTTCACATTCTTCCCCTCGGGGAAATGCGGGGAATTTTTGTATCAGACCCCTCACTCCGTCTGGCTCACGATGTTATTTATACCTTGTCCTTGGGGTGGCGTTCAAATTCAGTCACTGGAATTTGAATGCTTTTTTAGTGCCCCTGAGCCCTATGATGAAGTTGGGAAACGATCACAGCATGTCTTTTAAGTGCGAAAGGTCAAGTGCTTTATCTGATTCTTTTTGCTGAGTTATTTTCCGACATAAAAATGGGAAAAAGAAACTGGCTTAAGGAATCGAATTGAATTGAATATATCTGTTATTTTTGAATCCAGAAACATAGAGGGAAGGCAAAAGGCGATAAGCCTGACAGAGCGGATGGAACCGGAACAAAGAAAGAAGTACAATGCGGAATCCCGAAAAGGCCCTTACCCATGATGTATTTTCTTTCCTGATACAGTTCGTTCTTTTGTTTTCTCTGCCTCTTTCCTTCTTCCTTCTAATTTCTGCGCTCCTTTTTTATACTTTGATGATATATTCTATTTCTGTACCTTGACATGTTCAAGCCTAGTTCCGCGTCACCGGTTGCTTTATTCTATAGTCTGCGTTTACCATAAGGAAGGGGCAGGAGGGTTACGCTACTTAATGTGAAGTAGGTACCAATACAGCCTATTCTCTTTTGTGTAACAGCTTTTTGTTTTATTTTAAATGGTCAACTGGGTACTGATCTCTTTGTGCAGCCACTAAAAACACGAGTGTAAACGCATTTAAGTCGACCTATCCAACTTTCAACCTTGTGCAGCGCTTTCACCGCGGACACCACAGAAACTACAAAAAGCTATCAATGTGACTCCTAACCCCTCATATCCCGCGTCTGCCCCATCACATCATCGGCCCCTTCTCCATTCCTCCCTATCTTGCCCTTTCACGTCTACTTTTGTTATCTTTACTGGTAGTTTTTTTTTCCGCTGTCCATTTTTGCTTGACAAAGAAGTTGATAACAGTATATGGGCGGCGCGTTGACTCCTTGATGAGATCAGGGAATAAAGTTCACGCGAGGTGGGCCCAATATACCCGAAACACCATGGTTCCTAATATAACTGCAGCCTGTAACAACTGTCGATGTTCTTCCCCTACAAGGCGAGTAGAGTGGCGCATAAATGCGACTCTTTTTTATTCTTCCTTAACTTCGCGGACTATTGATAAGACACCGCATTTTTTGTGTGCCCCGCTACTTGTACTCGGTAGCTGTAGTAGCAGCCCTTGAACGGTAAAAATCAAAACGTTCAAACGTTGATGCCACCTTTGTTCGTTAATTTCGTTCGGATTTCCGCGGTCATTAGGGTCGACGCAGAGGGGCCGCTATGGTTGAGCAACGCGCGGATTTCTGCTCACAGTGCATTAACTGCATTATAAAGCTTCCCACTTCCCAGGTCGCGGTGCAGTCACGCGTTGGCTTGTCCGTGTACATGTTTACTGGAGGGGGGTTACATTTCTTGTGGGCTTATTATCGACATCGGGATCGTTCTGACTCAACTCCCGTGCACTACCCTAAATCGCATTAGTGGCAGGTCAACAACTTTTTCTATTGTATTATTTCTGCTTTTTTTATGTGAATTTGGGGGAATGTCCCAAGGGAAGTGCTTGTGAACGCACTGTCGCCGCGCATGAAGTCATGGCATCCGACCGAATAGAAACGTTCCCTGGGGCATTTTCTGGTAGAACTCACGTACAAATATTTTGTTTCTTTACTAATCACCTGCTACGAAGTCCGCCTAATGCACGAGACGCGCTTCTGGTGCTTTCAGGGTCACAGCATTAAGAAACATCCTGCCGGTAGAAATAATTTATTGCTGCGCACTAGTAGCCAGCAATTTGTGCATATTGAAACTGTTATAATTTCTAAAGATGCAACGATTGCACCTCAGTACATTCACAGCCTCCCTCATACAAAATAAAATCGGCTACATTCGGAATGGAGATGCAAAGACTTAGAAAACAGCGTAGCTGGTTGTCTTCACTAGCTTGAAATTACATTTTCTACAGTCTGCCTAGCTTGTCGGTAGATCGGACACTGATGTCGGCAGGCGCACGCCATTTCTCTCAACTAGGAGACGACTTGCCCGTCAGAACTTAACGTCGTCACTAGGCGCAGCCAATCCTCGACGCGCGGCTCTCCACCCGAACATCTGGCCACTTCACTCAGCCAAAGTTCACGAGCCAACGCCCGCGCTACTGGGAATGCTGAGCGCCCCGAATGCCATGTTAACGCAATCATATGGACGCCGGTGTTGTAATGCGATGCAGCCAGGTTCTATTCCAGCCTCGGGAAGCGTTATTTTCTTGAGGCGGGCAGTCCATACACGTGCTCGTTGGCTCCTTGGCTCCTCGCAACTTTCTTTGCCACTTCTTGAACTAGCATTTTCCCCGTCTGCACTTTGCTGCGCGAATTTTCGAGTGACGCGAGGAACGGCTGGAACTCAAGCTTAAACAGCTTCGCTGTTAAAAAGAAACAAAACAAAACAACGCAGGTTTTCTGATATTAAATTTGATGGCTTCACGCACCGCAGCTAAACCTGGGCTGAGGCCCGCCGTATTTAAAGGCTGCAGATTAATTTGAACCCGTTCGGGTGTTTTCGTTCTTTGCCCTCGTAAGACCGCTAACTCGACCGAGGTCGAACCCGCCATCTCGGGATGACCTGCCCAACGCCTTTACCACCAACCTGCCACGGCAGTTATGTTTACTTAAGTTCGAGTTGAAATGCCTTGCTATGCAGTTGTTTTTGGAATCAGGCGATTTAGGAGAAAGTGCATTCGCTGCGGTTGCCACTGATGAGAATTTGCAAGATGGCCTGATAGGCGGCTTTATGAAAGGCAGTTGATATTTCGCTCTTTAATTAGGACAGAAAGACCAAGATTGTGTGAAACGTCTCAATTAAGTAATTTGTGCTGAGGTGAGAAAATAACATTAACTTTCGCGTCGCAGGATCCGTGCATCTTTTCGAAGGCTACTTTTAGCTCGTAAACAACCTCTGTTCCCGAATTTATTGAACCGTTTCGTTATTGTTCCTTGCCTGCCAAAACCTTGGTGCTCATACCTCCTCTGGATATGGGCGTCGGAAAGTCTCGTCGACTGAGCTGTTCTTGAGGTCGTATCCTGCTTATGCTAGCGTAGAACCTTAATGCAGTACACTGTATCACAACATTCTGCCACACCCATTACACTCTTGCTACCCCGCTCACGAAGACATGTGATCTGTGATCAGAGCACAATTGTCCTGCAGCTGAATCTTCGTTCATGTTAACTTTACTATGCACGGATTTCAAATGAAAATTTTGGGGATTAACGCGTTGAAGCTACACCTTGGAAATGAGGTGAGCCATAGTGGAGGCTTGTGGAATACTTTTGACCACCTGGGCATGTATGACGTGCTCTAGAATCTTGGAACAATGCGACAACTATTAGACTTGTACAGTCGTCCACAGGCTTAGCTGGAGCAACGATTTCCCCAATTATCGTTTCCTTCTGCTTTGGTGTAAGGGTAATTTAGTTACGAATGCTGAATTTCTTTCAAGTTTAACGGGTTCTTAAATCCTCTACATTCGTTTGAACAGTATTGTTGGGAACGTTTCAGATAAATAACGCTAAAATCAAATAGCATGATCCAACTAAGCCTGTGGTCGACTGTACGTCACGGATGCCGTCTCCCGTCTCCCTTCACCAATGAGTGAATCTGAGAACTACGTACTGAGGCCACGCTCACCACTTCTAAGAGAAAGTCAAATTGTACAGCGTGCAAGGGGACTTGTACCTTGCTTTGTTTCACCACTGTATTCAAATGAGAGAGAGAGAGAGTGAGAGAGAGAGAGCGAGAACGAGAGAGCGAAAGAGAGAGAGAGAGAGAGAGACTTCATTGTTTACAGACAGCCCTTGTTAAAATATCCTGCGTGGGTGAAGAAATAATTGAGTCAAACTCAGCACGAGAATTGAAGCCCAGTCATCCCTGTCCGAACGTCTCCTATTGGTCCTATCTTAGCGCTCTTTTTTCTCCACACTATTCTTCTAAATGATGTTAGAGTTCTGCAGGGGCATTTTGGCATCTACTTCACGTTGTTTAGCACAATTGAATTTTCAGTTTAGCAACAATTCAATGCCTAGTTTGCGCATTATGCGGCTGTACAGCAAAGTGCCCTTGCAGAACGTTCCGCCTCAATACGCGTTTCTTTCTGCCTCTCACTGACTTCTCGCCACCAGACAGGTACAGTTTCCCTAGTTGCGTAACAACCGTTCTCCTGGCAAGTAGCAAGTGAGTACAGAAGTAGTCGGAGGATAGAGCGGCGGCATTTGTCTTCGGCCTGCGCATCCCGGCGGAGCCAACGGGATCGTTGGGCACGGGCGCTGAGCGTCCGCGCTCCACTGCGCTCTAGTGGTAGAGACGGCCCTCGCTTGCTGCTCGGGCGCCGCTGCATGCATGATGCATGGCCGCCGACTGCTGTATGGTGGCCGTTATTCATGGGGCATTAACCGGCAGCCGCAGGAGAAGTGCCGCCGACTGCGAAGGTCTCGTTTACACAGCGCCTGACACGAAGAATAACCGAAAAGTACGTCACGAACGATCAAACCTGGCTTCGCCAACTCAAATCGGGGTTGCCTACGGGTATAGTGAATTTCGTTATAAAGAAATCGATGTATTTTAAGTCACCCTTGATTAAAATTCTTTTAAGGCACGGCTACAGCGCAAAAAGAGGAACTTATTACTTCTTAATTTTAACGAATGACTACGTGTAAAGCAGTCTATTTGCCTCTCCAAGGACATCATTGTAACTAGTGTTTACTGCATATTTTTTACACATTTACATTCCTTGTATTGGAACCTTAGGCTTTGCATAAAGCATACTCTGTTCTATCGCTGATGACGAATGTTTTAACATAATAAATGTACTTGCAGAAGATAGAATATCCTCTATAGAACATATAGCATGCAAAAAAAAAAACGCCCACCTCCCCTCGCGGGAACCCTGGTGTGATGCGACGCTGAGGGGGGTTCAAGCGCAAGCGGAGAGCAACCGTCGACCGAAAGGCCGCCGGAGAGCGGCACACCGGTTATATGCGCAGCGCGCCCGAAGGAGAGGAGACCGCGGAAGAGAGAGTACTGTACATGCGCCGACGCCAGTGTGTCTGCCGCGGCTATGACGCAACACAATCCAACACAATCCACTTTAATCCAATCCAATCCAATCCAATCCAATCCAATTCAAGCCAAGCCAAGCCAATCCATTCGAATCCAATCCAATGCCCCTCGCGAGAGAGGGGCATCGGAGAGGAGAGGGGGTGAGCGGCGGAGAGTGCAGCTCGCGCGGCGAGGAGAATGGGGGAGGGGCGGACGACAACAACGCCGACGACGCTGCATGGACAAGGCGAGTGAATGAGATGCAGTCGCATCTAAAACGGCTTTTTATTGCTAGAGATATGAACTCTTTGTACCAGTAACGCTCACAACGACCCCAAATAACAGCCGTACAGCTTTCGTAACAAACAAACAATATTCAGCCCAGTTAAGAGGCTAGTTCGGTTCCCTCCGGTTCCGAATAACCATACCACTTAACGAGCAGCACGCGTAAGCTGTTACGAGATTTGTGCGAACGTTCCAGATATTTGCGCCCAAGTTTAACGTTACTTCAGATACAGAATCAGTAGTTAAACCGAAACTGGTGCTTCACTGGAGTGTACCGACATAACCGGGAGGGCCATCCCTTTCGGCAATGTCACTTCGGATTACGATTACTGAATATCGTCACCAGCCTCCTCCTGTAAGAGGCTGTTCTTCTTACGGATGGTACGCCAATATGGAAGCTTGACCAACCAGAGACATCGTGATGGCCTCACTGTGTCTTAACTTCGTCGTCTATGGCTTATCTGGCTACAACTTGCCGCGCACTCTACTCATTTTTGCCTACTTTTGCAACCTTACTCTCTAAGCGTGAGAGAGAGAGAGAGAGAGAGAGAGAGAGAGAGAGAGAGAGAGAGAGAGAGAGAGAGAGAACTTGAATACACGATTCCCGTCCTAATCGTTGAAGTTTAGCCAATCAGACGTCGGCGGTAGGTTAGAGCATGGAAGTGTGCATAGAGCAGTTTTCCAGGGAGACGCCTGATCATAGCAACTGGTCATGTTTCTGGTACGGCGCTAATATTTGGCTCACTCGTTAACGAATACGTGTCGATCGGAATATTTCTGTGATAAAATCAGAAGAAAACTTTCGTCTTTATGGCAAATTGTTTGGAGATTTGAAGTTATTCAAGAGGAAACATTTTTGCATTGCTTTAAATCCCCTCAAACCCTTCTACTCGAATTCGTTCCCCCTGTGGTGTCACGTGATAAGCCGCAACTTGATTGGTCAGGTTATAGGTCGAATGCACAACTGGCCTGAGGCAAATGTTTTCTGAAACGTGGTTGGGCTTTGCAGTAACGTTGAAAGTTATTACTCGAAATTATTCGAGGTGATCACTAGGGATTGTGTGTCGGATCTAACAGCAAGCTCCTGCCGCAGAAAAACTCCAGGCTGGTCTAACTAGGAGGCCACGTGTCTCCGTAGAGTTGTAGGTATTTATCCGCTTCGAATGAAATAATTTAACGGTAAAGGTGCGCTCACTGATTACTCATATTGGGCCACTGAGACATTCTGTGTAGCGCTAACAAACCAACCTTATTCATAGGAAGAAACAGTTCACAGAAGGCACAGAATGTTTGCTCAATTCTGGCTTCAAACTTTGATTCGTCCACTCGCAGGGCCGATAAGTTGAACCTAAAACTGTTTAGAGAACGTTTAATTGGCAACGCTGAAAGTAGTTCAGCACGGTCGTCGTGATATTCGTGACGCCCCACTCACCACTTCTTAACCGTTGATCGTTGAACCCACACAGGCATGCGCTACTGCGCTCTTCTTCCTCTTCTCACCGCTATATAGCTAAATATACACTGAAAAAACAATCCATAATATTTACGGACAAATTACGGACCAGATGGCTTTAATAAAACAGAGCCGTGTTCCGTTTGATGCAGAACAAAGAAAACACCCGTAATTTAACGGAAGTGCACTCCGTCCCTTAGTATACGGATGCTCTCTCCGTCACACGTCTAACGGAATATTTCTCTGCTTTGCAAAATACGGGCGTTTCCTCTGTATGATGCAGAACAGAAACAGATCAGTTTATTATTAACTGCAAGAAATATATTGTCTTGTCAATCGTCGGGAATCGATTGAGAAGCGAAAACTGCGCCCCGACAACATTCTTGGCGTAATGAAGGCGGCTCTGTTTCATTAGTGTCTAAAGTGTAGTAAACTTACTGAGGACCATGAGGCCCATACCGCTCAACACGAGCGCTGTATCTTGTCTTTGCGACGCTTCGGCGACGTCGCTGCCCCGGACCTGCAAACTGCACATGCGTGTGTGGCCGGCACACTTGTAGAAAATATAAAGTCATTTGCGTGCAGAAGCAGAGTTGCGGAAGGTAGTTTAGTTCTTAAGGAATCAATATCGGGCGAAGTATTTAGCCTAAAGCTTAAAACCAAAGCACAGCAAGCACTATTCATGCCGTACGAAATCGCAGTCGCAGCCAGTCAGCCACATTTTTGCGAGCGCTTTCTCGAAACAGCGGAGTTGATGGCGATCAACTATTGTGGGGGCTTCGCGGAACCTTACTGCGCAAGCGCTATTTAAGAAATCGCAATGTATCAGCCAGGAAATCTGTAAGCCAGCTAGTAAACACCGATGTATGGCACACGCAGGGTGGGCATCCATGTAGTATAGAGGTTGTTCAGCACAAGTGCAGCGTTTGTGCGGTGGTGCAGTGGCCTCGAGCGTCGTACCCATTCGATCAACGTCGCGGGTTCGATTCCTCGTCGATGTATTGCTTTTCTTTTCTGAAGGTTCTATCAAGTACGGAAAGACGTGCTTTTTTAAACGGAGTGTTTGTTTTGTTACGGCCGTACTACGAAATGCCCGTTCTTAAAATTCTTTCCGTTGTCTAAATTACAGAAATGTGTCCGGCAACATTTTACTAGCAGCTTTCACCGTAAAATTGGCTTTTTTTTACAGTGTAACCAATCTCGGCAAAAAGACAGACTACTGACGGCAGGTGATGTGGTGCTTCATATATTCTCTGTAATGGCAATTTGAGGAATACGCGTCGTCATGCACCTTCAGCTCACGTAACAACTTAACACAAGAACACCTAAAATATATTGACATCGCTAAATACCAGACAATTGAAATTAAAGTTTTGAGATCGCCAGGTATCAGCCGTGTGTGCCATGTCTGCAAGTCTAATTGTCTCTTTCGCACTCTATGGTACCCAGTATTGAAAATACGCTGCACAAAGTGACTTACTTGAAGGTAGCTACCCAAACAAGTATTTTGCATTTGTCTTTGCATTTTGGAACTGACAGTGTTGCGAAGAACAGCTCTTTATGAGTTCTTTTGTTAACCTCTTCATACACTGCGCATGGTATCTAAAAGCGCTGTGGCGTAAAATTTCAGGAGCTGGACGTGCACGAATAGAAGAAATAGAGGTGCTAACAGGTTAAGGGATACAGAAAAAAACCATACACCCCTTCGTCAAAAGACGACGATGGCTGAACGCGAAGCGTTCTGGTGACGGATTCTTTGATTGTCGTCTAAGTTTTGCAAACCGCTTCTACCGTGTCGAAAATGAGCAATCGAATAGACACCGGCTTCCTAACTCGAGGGACGCAGGTTCGATTCCGGCCACTGGAAGCTCTTTTCTCTGTCACTTCGGCGTTCTCGGGTTACAGACCTCATCAGTGACAACATTAAAGGTTCGCTTGAAAACAACCTTCATACCGACGGAATTAGCATAACTGAGTATGAGCGTTCATACAGTTACGAGGAACATAGCACGCTGTGATTGTCTAAGAGCACCTATTTCGTGGTATAGGAGAAGCAACAAAAGGTGAAGGCAAAAAAAAATTTAAGCAGTTCCACTCAACCTTAAAGCTGACAAAAGTGCTGATCAGTGGTTCTTTGTGTTTCGATTGCGTTATTTTTGTGAGTTGCTTGAGTTTGTGTTTTTTTTTCAATGCAGCCTGCATACATTGGCTACAAGCGGACTTGCTGCTATTCTCACGCGAAGAGCGGCTGTGGTGCCCTGTCTTAGCTAGTTTCAATATGAGCTTGGCGTTGATAGCGAAAGTAGTCAAGAGAGGGTACCGCAGCCACTCAAAATGTCTATAAAAAACGGTGAATATAGGTTCCGTTAATTTGGGGTATTTAGTGCGTTATTTCATGACGTTTTGCCTATTTTATCCTATTGTGTACTTATTTTCGGCCTAGCAATGGCAGCGTCCGTAGCAACGGCGCAGCGCAAAGATCACCCTGAACACTTTGCACATGAGAGACGTGTGTCTCTGTAGCGCAAAAGGATAGGCATTAGCTTCGTAAAGCGAGGGACACAGGTTTCATCCCGACAAGGATATGCGTCTTTGTTTTAGAAGCCTCTTTTTTCGTGCGTGACGCCGTTACCCAGGACGAGATACGACGACAATCCTAAACTATAACGAGCTCAGCACGTAACAAGAAGCTGCTATAAAATAAAGGAACGTTTCACTACATTCGCAAGAGCTGTGAATGCACCTTCGTGCAAGTCTGCGGACGTCCCTATTTAGCAGAGCTGTCCCAGTTGTCCTTACAACTTTCTGGCCGTAATATGGAGCGCATATTTTTAAAATATGCACTATTGACAGAACAAGAGACGGAGAAAAGAAGGCAGCGAGAGAGAGAAAGAGAGAGAGTGAGAAAACTCATTGAGCAGCAAAAGAAGCGCGGTGTGATTGCTAGCCTTAAAGGCTATTTGAAGACTTGACGAAGGTCTTTCGGCAGGCGAAAGTGCGCTGCTCAACTTATTCTTTAACTTCTCACCATGAGTTGGGGACGGCTGGCAGGCCGGGGTTCTGATTTTAGTCCCATGTGATCTGGTAGGGAGCACATTATTTCTCCTCGAGTCAGCCTTTCGGGGAATATTGTGTAGGAAAGAGTAGATTTCATCAAACGGTTCGGGGAGCCGCGTAAATCTATTGTCGTAACAGGGTTTTTGTTGTTTAGACAAGTTGGGCGGATTAGGGGCAACATAGTCCTATTTAGTCTATGACAAGGCGGTATTGCCTAGTAGTTCTCTATGAGGGTGGGGCAGTTCTCCTTCTTTTTGGCCCCATTGCTGAGAGCTCCGATGAAGGCATGGCAATGTCGACACACGGAAAATGCGAAGCGCTGATGCTAAAGCGCTGACAGCTGCTTCCTAAACGGCGGAAGAGGTGTCTCAATTGGTATTTCGAAGGCAGTGCCTACGTAGGTCGTGAACAGCCTCTCTATATGAAGTTGGCCCTTGTCGTGAAGCTGCTATAACCAATAAATATGTTCGATTTTATTTGAGTCCACCATGCTGTAGCCAGTTTGTTTGTAGTGTATATGAAAACCTCTAATTTCTCTAATGCTTCCTATCTGTGATACAGTTGCATATCGGGATTTCGATTATTTAATGTATTTTTTATCTATGGCTTGTTTTTGAGCAATACTTCAATAGGTGGAAAGGCGCAACAGGCTCCCGAGTCACAACATTGTTAATAATGAGCTCTAGAAGAGTGATAAATTAAACAAATTCTTGATTAGGCTGCACAGGTCCCCATTTTATGCAATATGCAGGGTATTGTATCTCACGGGCCGCACGCAGAAAAGCCAACCAAGCTGTTTCTTAATGAAGCGGTACACTTTAAATATGAAATACTAGAGACGTGGCCCGTTTCAGCTTATGCGATCCGAGACACGAAGGCAATATTTTATAAATTTTGTCATTTTTGCGTGCAGGTTCGAACATAATCGTAACTGAAATTACTCCAAAATCTACTCTACACTTTACGAAGTGTTATTTTAGGGAGTTTCGTCTGGCGGCAGCCCCTCTTCATGCGAAATTAGCGAAAGAAATTTTTTAAACTTGTTGTAGAAATCCAAACGGGATGTTCCCTCAGCGTAAAACTTCGTATTAATAAGCTCGTTTAATAAACGTCGAGCACCGTGCATACTTTGCAAGCAAGTGAGTAAATTTTACAGGTGTTCGCACACAAGAGGGAAGAATTTTTATGAACGCTTTAATTTCCGGCTCTTGACCAGAAGCCAGTTAGCTAGTATTTTTATGTATGTGTGCTTTTCCTTCAATAAACTTAATCTTAAATGTCATTGGAAATCTTCCTCGTGCTTACGTTTTCATATTTGAAGCAGGACGTACTGTTATATGTGAGATTCCAATGAGCATGCCATTACATTTCATAGGTGATGTGCTCGTGCCGTTTCGACACGGGCTACAAAGGCCTTGTTGCCTTTTCTCCGCGAATGCGGCTTGCACAAAATCCTGAGAACACTTTACCTTACTTTGACTGCTGGGCTTAGGTTAAGTGGGTGTTCCCGCGTCTTTTGGGGCATGTGTGCGCTTTGTGTGCGTTTGCGCAGGTCTTATGTGCTCACATGTTTCAACTATATTTGTGCTTTTCTCTTACATACGGAGTGGCAAGCCCAGCTCGGTGTTAGCCTGACTTCTATATATCAATAAAATTATCTCTCTCTCTCTTTCTCTCTACAATTCCTTTGGGTTATATTTCGCTTGATCACCGCTTCCTCGTGGCGCACCAATTGCGAACTGATACACGGGAATTCGGTTCTCGAGAAGCGCACTTTTTTAACAATACCTGGTGCTACCAATACTTCCGTAGATAAATAATCGAAGCGTTTTCGAAAATGGGGAGTATTTACTAGCCCGGTCTGCAGGCATGTTCATTTTTTGTGCACACTTTGTATTCAAGCAAGACGACGGTATGCAATAAAGTGTCGCACGTTGGGTTACATGTTTAAATTGCTATCCCTGTAGCAATGCATGCAGGCTATCACTGTAGACTCCGTGGTTACCGCTCGCCTAAAAGACCCCTATAACGCAATTTTCCACACATGAAGTACGCGTAGAATGGGCGAAAGAATGCACCCCGTCCATAGAATAAAGTGCAGTGAAATATCAGAGCTAATATTTGTCACTCTACTTCCGTCAGATAACTTAAAAAGTCACTCAAAAAAATTATGTTTTTTGGCCTGGGCATAGTTCGAGGGCTTGAGTGATGAGAAGCAATCCGTATTGCGGCTATTGGTACATTTCTAATGCCAGCAATCCACGCACCTGATGACCACTTTTAAAAAGTTAAAAAAAGCAAAGCAGAGAGTAGAAGGAGTAGAAGTGGCGTCTTTTGCGGCAAGCAAATCAGCTAGTGTCCCTATGGGCTTTGGATAACTTGTGGGCACCTGTAGGGTACATTTACTTGCTTCGCACAGCATCGGCTGCGTAGAGATTGTTCAGGTTTGGCTCTTAACCCGTGGGCGTCAATCACTCCAACGGGACACGGTAGCTCTCATAGCACACGGATTTATTACGCGGACAACCGCCATAAAATACAACGCTGCACTGTACAGCGAGACAATGGGGTAAACCAACAATAAGCGTCCACCGCACCCGACATGGGGCGGCAATAATAAAATTTCCCCACGGATAGGCCGGCGCAACGCACGCTGGAACTGAATAGAAGGGAGGGGGTTCGCGCCAACCCATACACACCAAGCCACGGGTCTTAATCTTATGACCTTGGCAATAGTCAGCCGTCCTTTAACGGCGCCAGCAGTCAAAATCCCTTTACGCGAGTTAACCCAAAAACATTCGGAGCCGATTAGGACTGACCAAGCCTCCATGACAACGGACTTCTGGCAGAAGCAGGAAATCACCCAAGGTTGCGCGCCCCCCCTCCCAAACAGATGGGAAGCAGCGGCAGCCGCTATGTCGCAAAAGATTTGGAGCGTGAAGCATGCGAGGCTTACCTTGGTGGGTGCTCTTATGCTGTTTCACTCAGGAAACAGCAGAGCAGCCGCGGGCGTGCGGAAACCGGTTAGCACCGAAACAATTTTTTCGTCACACTCCCTCACCCTGATGACCGAGGCGCATTGGACAATCCGTGTCCCACACCGGGGAAGGGGCTTCGCCGTCCAACGCTCAACCGGGCCCTGACCCAGGGGGGTTCATCTCCATAAAATGTACCTTTCCGAGTACTCCAGTAACAAAAACAGCAAAAACAACAGCAGCAAAAGGAAAAAAGTGAAAGGGTTTATTAAGGCGAAGCTTTTTCTTAATCGCTGGCGGCGTCCATATGTTAAAAAACCTGCAGGAAAGCCAACTTTGCGCAATGTGAGTGCACATAATGAGGATGGGTTTCCACAAAGGCACATCAAGCACGTTAAAAGAAAAAAACCCTTCCTTTGGGAAGCCCATGTATATCCGATGGCCCCATTGCGACACGGTCGAAGCAGTTTTGGATTTTGGACTGCGACTTTATCTCAAGTTGCATGAACTTCTAAATAAATAAATAAATAAATAAATAAATAAATAAAACCCACTAAGTAAATGCTCGAACGTCGAAATAAATCGAATTAAAGGAAATCTAGCGGAAACGCCCGCCTAAATTAGCACAGAGAAAGCTTCACGTTTTAACCATCTTTCTCGTTATATGAAACGGGCTTTGATTTTGGGCAGTGTTACAGATGCCCTCTAATTACTTTAAGTTCTAGCTATATACGCTGCGCCTGTGAATAAAATCAAACAGCCTACATGTAGCCCTTAGGTCTCTTTTGTTTTTTTTTCCATCTTTTAACGCTCAATTCTGGTGATCTGGGATTAAAAAACTCAGTAGCTAAGAAGGAATGTTTACTTCAGTTGACATATGCTTCGAAGCATCTCGCAGCTGCGGAGTTTGGTTGCCGCGGTATGTACGACGTATAAAAATTAAAAAAAAAAACGGTTTCGTGTCGTATAACTGATGTTTACCGAAAAAGAAGGGAGGATGAAAACAACATGTGCGGATCACTTTATCAAAATTCGTTCGGTATCCTTTGCCATTACATCCCACTCGCATATGCGGATGTGCACTCAACTTCAGTCCATCTTTCCGGGTAAATGTTTTCCCGTTTGATTTCATGACCGGATGGGAAATTCGCAATCAAACCACCGCAACACAGTCAGTCCCTACCTTACCTTTTAACATTTTTTTTTTCGGTTTTACGCGATTGGAGGGAATATCGGCCGAAACAGACGATTCTAAAAACCCGCGGCTGTCTACACTATTTTCGCCTCGCTACCGCACATTTGCATGACGAAAAAGGCTAGCGGAATGTCAGCAGGCGCTGGGGGAAAAGCAAAAAAAAAGGAGACAGTGAAAAACAAGCGTACACAAATATTTCTGCAAAGTGCTCACCTGTCAGCGTAGCGAATTGTATTGTCACCATTCGCAGGACCAAATTAAATTTCGGCTGAATGTGTTTCAGCGAGTATGTAAATAGAAATCGCCGTCCCTGAAGATTGTTCATTTCTGTCGCGTTTCTAGTTTATATTGTAGCCTGATGTCTAGGTAGGCAAGCACTTGCTTTATTTTCTTTTTTTAAAGGAGCTGCTTGTTTCTCTGCTGCAAATTAAGTCTAGCGCTCTCATGGGAAAGGCTCGTGGCACGCCGTCTCAGGGAACTCAAAGTCCGTTGCCGCATTGATTCCACCGCCTCCGAGTGTCTCTTTTATATATCGATGCAGGCACCGCAGCCGCCAGTATTCCGAGCGCCCATTTAGACATTCATGTTGTGCACAGATCGCGAACGAATTTTTGCACGCAAACAGTTCCCGCAAACGGGATATTCTCGCTCGCGCTTTAACGAAGGGAGAATGCGCTTGAACGTCGGCCTTTTCTGGCTCCGTCGCCATCGATATGCTTCGGGCAATTCCAGGCAAAGAAAAAAGTAGGAGCAGTAACACATGAAGCTGTTCCGCTTACTTCGCTCTAAAACACGTGGAAAAGAGGCAGAATTCGTCACATGTCCTTTTCCGGGTACCACCTCGCACGCGAAATAATTTGACGAGCTTTGTTGACCTCTTTAACAGACTTCCTCTAACAAAGATCCTGGCATGGCTTTGCTAACCCTACCATTCCTGGTTTGCTATCATAATTCTGACCGTGTTACATACACTCACGCCCTGTTTCCGCGCCACTAGCGAATGTGTCTACTTGCTGTGGACGCAGGCTTCCCCTCCACGTATGGCTTCATTTTAGTTTGTTGCCTTAATAAATGCATCATCTTTTCGTAGGAAATTTCGAAAAAAAAATAAGTCTATGATCCTCTCTCCTTCTGTTTCACTGAAACGGATGACACAGAATGTAAATGCACACTTATGCACTGACCTCCCACTCTCGGTTCTAAGGCCTGGTGGGACGAACAGGAGGCGGGGACTTTCCCAGTGTGTGAGAGGCAGGGAGGAGTCACTGATAGCGACTGACTGAACCACTTCTGTAGCTGGTCAGACTGGCGAGGAAGAGCAATGCATTTGGCAGAAAATTGAAAACAAACAAAAATTGGTCACATATCTGCCTCTTTGCACCACATATCCTGGATGGTCTTCTGCAGCCGTTGCCACGTAAATGCCTCTCCTCGGTCCCCCGGCCATCCGTCACTCTCTCCTTCACGTTCTGCCGTTGAACGTATTAGAACTAGCGAAGAAGGCATCCATAAGTTTGCCAGGCATCTCTGCGAAGCGGTCGTGCGTGCAGTAATAGCGACCCCCAGCCCACGGGAGAAACATCTTTCACACATATAGATAAAAACCGAGTTCCCACATGTTTAATCCTGCAGCACTTCTTGTATTTGCAGAAGAAGTATCAGTGTTCTGAATTTTATACGGACGCCTCTAGAACTGCCACCTCTGTGTCCTGCGCGGCGCATGGGCCCGGCCTTAATGTCACTAGAACTCTGAATAGTCATACTAGTATCTTTACGCCAGAGGCTTACGGTGTACTTCTTGTTGTCAATCATATACTTCAAAGCCGCCTCCCACAATCCATTATCTATACCGATTCCCTTAGTGTTGTGCGGGCATCGTCGTCAACAAAGTCTTCGAAAAATGACATTGTAAATCTGATCGTCAAGGGTCCGCAAATTTGAACTGGTCCTTTGCTGGTTCCCTGGCCACTGGTATAGGCGGGAACGAAGCCGCGGATCGAATGGCTGCTGCTGCTACACTCTCGAATGCAGTCGACATAACCACATTGCCCTACACCAACGTGAAGCCACACATCAAACAACTTCGCAAAACATGGCAAACACATTGGGGTGAACAAACAGACAACAAGTTACATGTAATAAAACCACACTTGGGACCGTACACCTCCGACACACGCAATAGATACACTGAAGTCGCCCTGGCTAGGCTGCGGATAGGCCACACACATGCGACGCACTCGCACCTGCTCACTGAATCTCCAAGACCTCTGTGCAGCAGGTGCGGAGAGGCCCTATTCGTGATCCACATCCTCATAGAATGTAAGGCACTCGACACTACACGACTCAAACACTTCCCTGAAGTATACAGACGACACATTCCGAAGCACCGTTCATACTTTTTATCCGACGAACCAATGTTTCCTCGTCAACGTGTTTTAAGTGCAATGCACTTCTTAAGCGACCCTGAACCTGCGTCCACCGGCGATGTCCGCGCACGTGGAGATGGGCGCGCGCAGCCTGGCCGCTGACATGGCACATACCCACGTGGGGGATTGGCCAGGAATCTCCTCGTCTTCCTTGGCAACGGGGGGGAGATGGGCGCGCGCTGCCTGGCCGCTGACATGGCACATACCCACGTGGGGGATTGGCCAAGAATCGGGCGTGAGAAGGGCTAATGCACCTGCTTAAAAGAGTACTGACACGAAATTTCAAAGCTGAGATCCGCTCTAGCAATCAAGTACAACGACAACACAAATAGGTGTCTGTGAATAAATGCATCTTTCTTTCTTTGTAGTTGTGTGTGTGTGTGTGATCTCTCTTTCGCGAACATTACCGAACCGCGCAAATTCAACTCGTGCATTCGCACTTTCACATTCTTCCCCTCGGGGAAATGCGGGGAATTTTTTTTAAGTTTTTAGCTGAGGTAAAATTTCTGCAGCTCCTGTCCTATCACGTGTAATCATCCTGGCCCTATACACCAGCCATCTCCATCGTTTTTTGTTTTGCGTCACTTTTACGTCTACTCACACGTTTTAGAATTTAGTCTCATCAACCATTACATAACTTCTTCTTTGGCGCTCTTTGCCATTAGTCGGCCTTGCGCCATTAAAACCTAACCATCATCATCATCATCACAAACTCCGGCACCCATCGAACCACTGCTCACACTTCATCACGAGCAAAACCAACACCACCTACATAACAACAACCTGTCAATGTAGCTGAAGTATAACAACGCTGGAAGCGCACGCCCTGTCGTCTGCTACACTTCGAAGTATCTTACAGATGTTACATAAGCTTTGTGGGATTTCTACCTTCATTTATTTCTGACTTGTCCTCATTCTGGCTCATATCTTTGCTTTAGTCAAAAATTAAAGAGCATCGGCATTGCTCACTGGAAAGCTAAGATGCCTGATTGAATCAACAGTAATATTACGGCGTTTGGAATCTGCAAGCGCAGTGTTTTGTAATGTTCCAGTTATTGTTCGTGGCAGTATGTGCAGTTTATTTTGATGTGTATCAGAATAAACCTTAGTGTGAAAGATGGTTATGCTCTGAAGTTTGCTGGGGATACTCAGCCGAAGTGCAGGAGCCAAAATGGCAACAAAAATAGCAGGAGATACTGCGAACACCGTCCTTTGTTTCCTCCTTCTGCGTCATAATAAACCTCCAATTAATAGGACACCACCAAGACTGATAACGTAGCACGAGATAATGAGGTTCGAGGTACTTATGGGCTGTCTCGCTCTCTTCGCATGGTTAAAGCTTTTAATCCGCGCATCAAAAAATGCCTGATGACTTGTAAATGAAGGTCCCGTGACTTTTTATCTGTGGGTAGGAAGCACAACGTAATATCTTGGTTCGGGGACCTTTTGAGAATACTGAAGTTCGCTTCATAGAATTATTCAGGAAAGAGAACTCCACCAGTCAGTAACCCGTGTAATAGTGGGAAGCACTTCTTATCGCCGTTCGCTGTTTCAGCATTTAGAAAATATTTTTGCAGCAAGAATCACCTTCGTTTTTATAAAACACTACTGATAGTACAGGTTGACTTCTTCAGTGGGTAATACGTCAGCCAGCAAACAAGCCAGCCAGCCAGTCAGGTCGGTCAGTAGGTCGGTCGGTCACTCACTCACTCACTCACTCACTCACTCACTCACTCACTCACTCACTCACTCACTCACTCACTCACTCACTCACTCACTCACTCACTCACTCACTCACTCACTCACTCACTCACTCACTCACTCACTCACTCACTCACTCACTCACTCACTCACTCACTCACTCACTCGCTCCTTCACGTGCACGTCCACCGCTTTTGAAGAACTTGTCTGAACTATTTGGTGTTCTTGTAGCTGAGTAATTACACCAAAAGCACCAAGAGTAACGCTTAGAAAATGCAACAATCCAAACAATCCAGCAGCAAAGGCTTCATAAGTGTGGTCACCTTCGTTCAGTCCTGTTACAAAGACCGCCGGAGCTATAAGCCGTGAACGCTAACCCTATAGTGGGCTTTTACAAAGCTACGGTAATGGATGAATTTTTATGTGCCGGAACGTAAGCCTTCTTAGTACTAACAGCCCTTAGTAACAATCATTTGACTTCGTCTCACACCTGAAACGTGCCTTTGGTAGAACGGCCGACAATAATTCCAAAAAACCGAGGTTACCTTGAGGTGTGCGTGAGTCATTTGACGCACATCACCCTAGAACGTTCGACGTGTAAAAATGTAGTTAAAGGATTGCTTTAAGTGCACTCTTCTTGGATGAAACTCTGTTGCAGCGAAGAGAACAGTGCGTCCTTCCGATGCGAGGTGCTGTGCCCGCACAATTTGCTTGCAGCAGTGACGTGCGTGCTTCTTCGGGGTGAAGGGAGAGAGCGGTAAATGTGCGTTTGTCCGCCTTGGCACCAAGCAGGCGGTGGGCACAGCGCAAGCAAAGGCACACAACTCGTCGATGTTGGTGTAATAAAAGCGGAAACGGGCTTCGTGGATGCTGGTTCGGGAATGGGCTCGAAGGAGATTGAATCCGGTGGAAGAAATCATTAGCCAGCGCATTCACGTTCGGAGCCCGAAAAAAGCCGGCAGGTTCCCCGAGAGCGCGTCAGCGGTATTGAAGTGCCCCAAGAGGTAATTTGGTGATGAAAGCCGTTGTCGATTTGTGCTGGAAACTGCCATGAACTGTGTATTGTTGTCATTTTTTGCGTGTGTAATTTTCCTTGCCGAGTATTAAGTTGTGGTAATAGCTGAGTTTCCCCAATATTGCGTCAGAAAATCGGTCTCTGAGGGCGCCTTCGATGAATGATCTGTTCCCCGCTTTGCCGCCCTAAATCAGGGTTCATCAATTTCCAGAGAAAATTTCTTTTTAACTTTGAAAGAGAATAAATCATGTAGGCTATTTATTTTTTTCTTCATATTTTTTGTCTAGAAGGAAATATTCCAGCACCCCTCCTTTTTTTATAAAACAGCTTTGCTATCTGAAGTTTACTGAAAAAAAAAATCATTCGGAAAGCCGCCGTACGTAGAAACAAATTCGCTGGTCTAAAGGCGCTCTTAAAACACCAAATAAAAATTCAAGAAATACCTTGTGGCTTCATGGCAATGTCCACTAGATGCCCTTGGAAGCGCGGACTTTTTCTAGGTTGAATAACTTGCCTCCGTTATGACCATGATTGGAAGAATATTATGAAAAGTGCGTTGAGACTGTAGCTTTTGAAAGAATATTTGCAACCGAGTAAACGCACTTCCCCGTTTATCTTTTACTTACTCTGAGTGGATAGGTCACAAATGACCGAGATCCCAAGAGATCCACTAGAAAATTCTGTACTAAAAAATGATCGATGTTACTACTTTGAGCACTCACTCATGCAGAGAGTACGTATCAAAAGATACGTGTCATCTGTAGCAGCTGCTTTTAAAGACAATAGTATTTCTTGGGATACTTAAACGCATAAATTGTGGTTTGTATGTGAATCGATTCGACTTGCATTTTAAACTGACGTGAGCAAACCTCTAGCGTGTTATCTTGGGAGAAACGAGACAGGAGAGGAACAGCATGAGAGATGAGCGGGGAAGACAAGGGAAGGAGCAGATGCGCGGCAGGTTTTTTTTACGCGATAGCATCGGCTGCTTATGCAGGGAAAAACTGTGTGCGGCAAGAAAAATGCTCATTAGCGAAAAAGACGCGTCCGCCTGAAGTTTTTATTGTTTTGGAACGCGGGTATGCGCCGGCCCGACAACTCCACTGACCACGACACGTGAGGTGGCTCCATAAGCGACGTCGTCGCAGGTGTTACAGGACCGAGATGTACGAATACGCCGCCCCCCCTCCCCCTACCTCCCGTCTACTCGAGGTAGCGTGACTGGCGAGCAGAGGGTAGGAGATGTCCTCCGTTTCGGGCGGCGAAGAGCCAGAGGTCAAACCTAAACGGCTTATTAATCCATGATGAGTAGAGAAAAATAACAATATCGAACGATGTCGATGACTATGAAAAATGATGAACAATAAAAAATGACGATGACGCACACCGGCGCACGAACACATGACAACTGAAAAGGGCAAAGCAGCGTCCTCAAAGCTTGCCCCAAATGCACTGACTGGCTCGGCGAAAGACAAGCATTTTTAAAATCACAACTCCAACGGCTGAACATGCCACGGAAAATGTAGAACCAGAGTCAAACACACACAAGTAAAAGCACTGTCACCGAGTCAGGGAGACGATGACTCATACATCGCTCGCTGCCAGGCTGACCTGAAGATCACGCGCTGAAGGGTCCTTGGTAAGCGACGCCACCTCGAGGCCGCATGCGGGGCTGAGCGTGTATAGGCATTAAGGAATCTTTTGGTAAGCGGGATTTGCCGCAGAGCAGGGCGCTTCCGCGTAGAAGTCGCCGGAAAGTCGCTTTGCGGTGTTGCAACATGGGCGTCGCACACACCACAAGCCACAGTGGAATATTAACACTGGTAAGGGGCTACCCAAATTGCTTTCGAAGCAGAGTATAATGGAAGACTCGGGCATGCGTTAGCTTGACGTTAGGCCGAAGTTTGCGAGCTACGGCGGCATCGTTGATAAGGAGCAAGACACTGCTTGAGACGCAACGTAACGGCAAAAGGAGAGGATGGTGCGGCTTGAAGTCAGGTCTACAATGGCCTCACGCTCGAGTTTGAAGACCAAGTTTTTTTAACATTGATGAAACTCCATTCCTATCTCAACAGTATCGCCCGGTTGTGTGGGGTCGAATTAAGCACAAATATCGTTCGAGCACGCACACCTGTGCTTTCGTGTTCTTACGCCTAAGCAGACTTGCGTGTCTTCTGCAATTTCCAAGTCAAAAGACGTAGATCTCTGGTTTAAGAAACTTTGTGAGGGAAAAAATTTGAACAAGAAATCGATGGTACAGGATGCCGAAGCATGAGCCAGAGAGCGACCTCCGGGAAAGGGAAACACCAACGCCGGACATGGGTTCTGAGAAAGGGCTACGAGCAGTAGGACGTTCTGGACGCGCCTTGTCTACGCCGCCGCGTGGGTTCAGATCTTCATTTTACGTCGTTTGGAATAACGACCACCAGGGCCTTGTCGGGGGCACGGAAGAGGTGCAAGAGCTTGCGCTGACGAGTGACGAGACTAGGCCATGAAGACATGCCGACAAAACGGACAATCAAAGGTAGCGCTGCTTGAAACGCAGCTTGGAATCTTCATGTTTGTGTACGCGTCAGCATACCTCGCAAAACGGCAGTGTGGGGAAGTAACCAAATAGAGAAAAAGTAATGTTGATGCATAGCTGCCGTACGAATCCTGTTCATCGCGTCCACAATTGTTACCTGAGTGCTGTGGATGTGTATTATGTTACACAGCTTTGTAAGCTGGAAACGTAGACACTGTCGTCAGCATTTATATAAAAAACTAAGGATAGTTATTTCCTAAGAACACCGGAAGTGACTGCACCGACCGAACGCTTTGCGAAAATGTTGGCCTCCGATTTGCTGCCTGCCCAAGCCGAAGAACTCCACTGTCTTCTGACTTCCTGTTAGGACATTTTCGACAATCCCTCTTTAGGGAAAGCCTCGTCATTCTCACATCGGAAAAACACCAGCAGCACAAGCCCTATTCCCAAACGCCCTTGCTGGCTTTTTGTTATGGGAGGAGGTGGAAAATCACCTTGGCGCCATGGCCACTAACCACGACGACAACGACAGCGATAACGACGACGAAGAAGAAGCTGTCTGCGGGGTGCAGCAAAGTTTGGGGTTGACTTTTTCGATTCCACTGATATTATCTATTGGCGCATCAAATTTGAGGTTTGCAAAAAGGGGTATATATATAACTGCATGCAAAATTTTCTCTCTGCTTCAGGTCGTTTGAATTGCTGAAGGGTGCTAATTAATGGGTAATTCCGGTTTTATTCATAACTAAGTTTCCTTTTGCGGCCTATTTCCGGAAATAATTTTGTATTTGGGGGTCCTCACTTATTTCAACAACCGATTTAACCCTGGCCAATCCCCCCTTGTGGGTACGTCAAAAATCTTTGAGGACATCATCATCATCATCACCACGGGCTTTGTTATGGCCGCAGTGTATAGATTGTCTCATTTTGTAAATACATCACTCCATCTTTAACCACGGTTCCTTTAATCTGCTCTTCCGCCACGTAACAATATTCTGAAATATTTTAAAACATATTCTGGCAAAGCTCATCGCAAATATTTTCTCACTTGCTATGGAAGTTACATAGACGCAATGAAGCATCCCTGTTCTTCCTATCGACTGAATTTTCGGGTCTTCGTAATGAGGCCACACTGAAAACTGCGTTGCATTTCCTTTTCTCCTTGAATACGAACATGTATCCGTTTCCAGAATTGCCCCACATTCTCAGGTGGAAATAACGCCTATAAGTAGATGAGCGAAATGAAGAGCGCGAGCATAGTGAAGAGGACTTGTGAATATATTTGCGAACAATATTTGTAAAAAAAGTGTACCCATGGCAGCAGAGCAGATGGGGCCACAAAGGTGCGCCAGATGTGTACATACGTGCTCTACAAGTGCAACAAACAAGTCCGTAATTTTATTGTCGTTTTAGTGTTTCGAGCGCCCGCAGAAGTTAGTTCTTGAGCCCATTTTTAAGAATACTTTGTGCTCATTTGCACTTACTTTTACGAATGGTTAATCTGGGAACAGTTTTGTATCGAAATATGTTTTTACGCCCGGCCTTGGGATAGCTGGTGGTGGTAGAGGGGGGGGGGGGGATTCGTTTTTCTTCCGGAGCGAGGGCCAGCTCTCTTGCTCTTAACGGCGCTCTCTTGCTCTTAACAGCTGTCTTGGCTGGCCTCCACTTGCACGGTTTCACTGAAAGCGCCCGCGAGAAGCTCTGCTGCGTCCACGGAGGTGTAATTCGATGCGTAGGCACGTTCTGAGAGCATGCAAATTAGGACTTCGTTGGTAGAACCAATCATAACTGAATGTGGCGCTTAAGTTAGAGCGAATGCATTTGCATAGGTTTACAATATTGTGAATAGAGAAGGAGACATAGTAGTTCTTTTGTCCCCCGGCGCTGCACGCATTGATTCCACGGTTTCACTCTTTGCAGTATTCTCGCCGCTTTCCTTGTTGCCAGACTATGCTGGACCTCCGATTCTTTCTCCCCAGCGCTGCGCGATTATTCTTGCGGCAGAAGACCGAAACTCTAGAATTTTCGTATAAAAAAAAATTAGGAAGCTTACGCTAACGCGTAAGATTTAAAAGCGGCGAGGCTTTACGCAACCATCACGACAATCACAACGGTTTAAGTCCAGGATTGCAGGCTATTTCCTTCGTCGCTGTAGCAACGATATTTACGCCATCAGTGTTGCTATAAGCGTCCGCTTCCTTCATTTTTTTTAAATTGATAATAATTGGACATCACCTTGGAGTGACGTACGCTATGACGTGTCTTTTTTGTTCCGAGCAAGTTTTGCCACAATTACGGCGACCGGTGGAGTTCTTTTCTTGGCCAAATTTGGCCAATCTCCCTAACTGGGTATGCTTGGCTTCTCGAACGCGCATAGCGGGCGCTGGGCGGTCGCCGCGAGGCACGCACACCCAAGCGCTCGGCATTTACCTGTTTTTTTAACTGCCTGATGTCGCCGCGAGACACGCGCTCACGTGCACTCGGCATTTTCTTGGTATTTTTAACTGCGGAAAAAAAAAACTCTAATGATTAGCTGAACAGCTTCGGTGTTAAAAGAAGGATTTTGCATTCTTTTTCTTTCCAAGAGTAAACATAAAAGTAAAACCTTTATTCAAACTTCAGACTGTTTTTTCTCGGACATCTTGCCAAAGCTTGAATATTAAAATACAGTAGAAATATCATTGGAGTGGAGTACTGCTGTGCCATTCTTTTTACATCGGAGCTTTACAAGGCTGAACTTTTATACACATTTTGATGTCCTCAGATCTAACCTTCCCAGGCCCTAGGCGTCTTTGAAGCGCGAGGCGTTGCATTGCACGCACTGTAACCAGAGAGCAGAGAAAGGGAAATAACAATGACGCAACGCGTAGGAGGCAGATCGGAGTCATTCGAAAGCGTGAGGCGAGCCCCAGGCTTATCGTGTCAAGCAGCGAGAGGATGAAACCATTCGATACGCGGGGTGCAAGCAAATCGTCTAAGGCGTTTATTTGTACATAATGTTTTCCCATTCAGAACCCTTAATGGGTGCTTACGCATTCTCGAGCTGTCATCGGACCATGAGGTAGCTGCGATGACACAACCCCTGTGGTCGCAGTTGACGATTCGGATGTGAATGAGTCAGTACCGAAAGGAATTTACGCGTTTTGTGTAGAAGACATGTGGTTTGCGGTGCCTCACCGATCCAGCCCAACCGACCACCCAGCGTAGTACACGTATTGATGTGAAATTATTATAACAACGTGTCGTCAGTTACGGGTATGGTGATTAGTGCATATCCTTATATCCTAGCATGTGCATCATTACACAGCGTGTATCATTACTAAGTTACAAGGAATATCGACATTTGCCGGGCAGAAAGGCCTTGAACATTTTCGTCCTCCTTATAAACCTCTTCGTTTCATCTTTGCAATCCCCTCCTTGCTTGAAGGGTTCACGTTACCTCAGGCTGTTCTCCATCCACCCCTGTTTTAGGGGTTCCCGCCGGTCTGTTGAAGAGTATTGTTTCTCGGCGTGCAGGCTCTGACACCTCCCAGAATAATCGCCTCCCAGACAAGTACGTTCTAATGTACTTAATCTTTCATCCAACCTCTCTGGTATGATGAGGATGGGTTTCCGGCCAAGGCAGATATGTCATGGATAGCAATCATGTAGGCTGAGTATCGAGCTGTATGGGAAACAGAATGTGTGCATTTTTTTCAGCTTTTGGTGCTATATGAACGGAGGAGTGGATCTCAAAGGACGCACGGGACTTTTAAGAAGCCCGCAAGCTAAAACCTTTCCCAAATGAGGGCTTACGAAAAGCAGGTTGTCTCCATTTTGCGCGAAACATGAAATTTCAGAACGGTGGTAAAGAGAAGATATAGAAAAATGTGTTTTTCGTAAGCACAAATTTTCTTTTATTATCTGTACACAGTTTCTTTCTGCATTTTTTACTATAAATTTAAAACCGCTATTTTCGCGCAAAACTTTATCACAAGCTTCATGAATAATAAGGGCTTTTTCACAATGTATTGGTGTCACAGGTAGCATACTAGGGTTCATTGTCAGTGGATTGTTCCTGACGCTGTACAGACTATCGGGTCACTGACTCTATGGATGGACGGACGGACGGACGGAAGGATGGATGGAAGGATGGATGGAGAGAGAGAAAGAGAAAGAAAAAAGAAAGGAAGAGAAACGGCTAAAAAGGAGGGAGTGGATAGCTTATAAAGTTATGCTTCCAGCAGTTAATCAAGACTTCTAACAGCGATGCTATATAGAAAATCCTATTTATTCGTGTTCGCAGTTGGAAATACCAAGAAATTGCCCAGCGAGTGCACGTCAGCGCAGGCCTCGCAGCGACCGCCCGGCAGTTTATTAAACCAAGAAACTGCCGACCGTTTCTGTGTGCGTGCCTTGCGGCAAGCGCCCAGCGTCCCTTGCACTCATTTGTCAAGCCAATCATACCCACTTATGGAGATTAGCCAAGATAGCGGCGAGCACCCGGCAGTTAAAAAAATGTCGTTTTAAATCGCGCGCCATCAGCCGCAAAGGGTTCGCACAACATCCGACAGATGGCGACGAGTGTACTGGCCAGTAGGAAGGCGCAGTGAAACATCCCCCTCGCGAGGGGCACGATCAAATGCAGAGCATTTCCGGGGGCGCACGACGTTAAGTAGTTTGCGTTACGTTAATGTTGTTGCACTTGTGGCAACTGCTGAGGAGAGAGCGCTCGTCAGCAGTAATTTGAATTAGTCAACGATATAAGGCGTGTTCATAGCGTCCCATTCTGTGTCGGCTTTGTGGCGCAGTGGGTAGAGCACCGTGTACATTGCGTTCCGCCCGCAGGGTCGAGGGATCGAAACCGGGCGCCGGATAGTATTTTTTTTATATACTAGGGAGGGGTGCGGTGCGGACTACGGACGTCAACGCGGATGACATCGTGATTTACGGAAATGCTCTGCATTTAAAAGCCAAGAAAATGCCTAGCGCTCGTTTGTCCGTGCCTCTTGACGACCTCGCAGTGTCCCCTGCGCACGTCTGTGAAGCCAAGCGTACCAACTTGAGAAGATTGGCCACGATTGCGGCGATCGCCTGGCTCTTAAAAAAACCAAGAAAATGCCGAGTGCTCTTGTGTGCATGCCTCGCTGCGACTACCCAGCGTCCCGGGCGCGTGTTTCCAAACGCTTCGCTGCACAGGGCACCCACGTGGCTTGTGTGAAGTCACTGCGCGCGCTATCATTTTGAGCACCTGCTAAAACGAACCCACGGTTCTGGCTCTGTAACCTCGATGTAGAGCACTGAGTACTGGCGCTGACGGCTGGGATTCGAGCCCCAGCGGGTCTATCTCTTAGTTATTTTTTTTTCATTGCGTATTTTTTTCTAAATTTCGTTTTTTTTTTTTTTGCGAACTCCAAATCTACGCGTCGTTTTTGGGAATAATGGTGATTTGCTATGTTTTAGGTCGATTTAGGTTTGGGGCGCAGCACGTTGAATTACCGTTCTCCATCGCCGAACAGACATCTCATGTGGGTGCACTGTGCAGCGAAGCGTTTGTAAATACGCGTGGCAGGCGCACATTTGTCATGTCGACAATACCCACTAATGGAGATTGGCCAAAACTGGCCAAAAAACTCTAGCGTTCGCCGTAATCGTAACAGCCCTTACTCGGAACGAGAAAGACGCGTCATAGCATACGCCCCTGCAAGGTGATTTCTTAAGTATTATCACTTCCAAAAAAAATGAAAGACCCTCACACTCATAGCCACAGTGATGGGGTAAATGTCGTTCCGGTAGAGAAGAAGCAAATCGGCTCCGATCGTGGACTTAAACTTTCGTGATGGTCGTGAAGCTTGCGTAAAGCTTCGCTGCCTTCAAGTATTACGCGTTAGTATACGCTTCTTTCATTTTTTATGTATAAGAACTTGAGTACAGGACTAATATTTGTGTTGCTTAAGCGGAGGTAATACTAGCGACATTGCGCGGAGTACGGAATCTTTACAAGATATACACAGTTTGTTTTTCAAGCAGCGTTTGTGTGTTGTTTCTATCTTGTCATGTGATGTGCAGGCATGTAATTTATGAGTTTTACATTTCGTCGTAAATGAAGTGCGGCGTGTTTACAAGCAAGTAAGTTAAAAACAGGTTTATTGTCATTTTCAGTGCATTTTGTTGTTTGTTGTAGCAGGACTAGAAAACGAAGCTTTCGTCAGGGGGTAAAAAGCAAATCTACCGCACCAGCTTCTCGCCTTTATGGCCAACTGTTAGTTGAGTAAATCGATAAAAGCCAAAATAATAATTTGCTGAATTTGCGAAGACCGGGCGCCAGCACTCGACACAGGATAAAAAGACGTACCTTTTGAAAAATTAATTTAACGGCAACGTTACCGCAGTATATATCACAGCAGTGAGAAAAAAAAAAGCGTAGGTACAGCTTTCGGGCTTGCCCGCGGGTTCTTTCAAAACTGGTACTCTTGAGTTTTTAAGCGTTATGCAATCAAAGCGTCATCGAAACTAATGCAAAGCAGATTAAGAGGTTGGGAAACCAGGCCCTAGAGAGAAAAAAGCTATTAACCGCTACAATATGCGCAGTTACGGTTGAATGCGAGTTACAGCAAAATTATTGAACGCTGTGTAAACTATTTTTGTAATGCATGCGCAGTCGTACACATAAGTGATTTTACTTGAGTGCTTGTAAGTGGTCGTGAGGGCAGTGCTTCTACTTGAGATTAGTCTTTACTTCATGGAAATTGTGATTTCACTGCTGTGGTTATATTAGGTTAGCAGATGACCTTAGTTTTCATTCGAGTTGCCAGGGATGTTCTCATCCAGACGCAATTGCGCAATTCCTAGCAACTTTTCACAAAAAACTACTTAGCCCTGAGGTTAGGTAAAGTGATTTTCTCTGGTTTTCTCAGGAGCTGAAAATATAAAATTTGAATGGAAGATCCTGGTTGAAGCGTTCCTGCTTGCGAAACGACTTAACTTGAATAATTTGTGATTATTGGGCCCATAATTACGCTAGCGGAAGCGCCACTTGCAAGTTCTCTCTCCGCACTTCTACGGCGCTAATAGTTGAGCAAGCGCCAATTTTTATTCAAGGCGATTTCCGAAGTGGGTACGCTTCTTATGCGCCTTTTACGGCAGAAAGTAGAAAAAATAAAAACCGGGACTCTTTCTTTTTTTCGGCCTTTGGATTTATTAACTCCTGCCGATATTTTTTTATCTATTAAACTTAATTATAGCTTAAGCGCCACACGAGCTATAATTCTGTCGTCTAATGGCTTTTAACAGCCGCCTGGAGAGAAGGAGGAAAGGGGAAAGAGGGCGCTGGTTTTGATGCTGCGTTTATCTGTTTACGCTTAAGGGACATGACGCAACCATGACGCAGAGGTTATTATAATGATAATTATGGGGTGGAGTGCATTTGGCAGGCATTGCCAGATAATGAATGGCATCCTACCATTGTCCCTGAAGAGGAAAGTGTACAACAACCGATACTCACCTGCGGGGCAGGAACTTGGAGGTTCACTAAAAGGGGTCAACTTAAATTGAGGACGATTCAGTGAGCAATGGAACGGAAGATGATAGGTGTAACAATAATGGAGAAGAAGGGAGCGGAGGAAGTGAGGGAAAAACGCGGGTTAAGGACAAACTATTAAAAATTGAGAAGAAGAAATGGGTGTGGGAAGGCCATGTAATGCGAAGCAAGATAACCGTTGGTCATTAAAGGTAACCGAGTGGATCCCCAGAGAAGGCAAACATGCCAGGGGGTGGCAGAACGTTAGGTGGTAGCAGATGAGATCAAGAAGTTTGCGGGGATGAATAGGTTGCAGTTAGGACAAGGCCGGTATAATTGGAGATCTATGGGAGAGGCCTTCGCCCTGCAGTGGGCGTAGACAGGGTGATGATGATGAGGATGATGATGTTGATGATGATGAAGACGACGAAGACAACAGGACCTGGTCGGCAACCACTAAAATATTTGCTGCGTCATGTCGCAGTTACACACCTTCGTTGTTTATGCTCGTGGCTCTTGTTGCGACAGGTACTTTCCCCTGTCGATGTCGAATGATGGTAGCGTGGCTTGCCAGCTCCTTGCGTGCAAGTTGTAACCCTTAATGGATGATCCGGACTAGAGTCAGACTTGGAATTGTCTAATGCATGACCGGACGAAGAGCACAGGGAGTTCACAGCCAATGAAATGTGCGAAAGGTTCCGGCATGAGTACTCGCTCGAACAAATGACGGTGTTCCAGCCCTTCCTTGCACGCACTACCTAGAGAAATAGGCCGTTCGTATTTCCATGGGTTACACCAGCGGTCGCCAACCGTCAAAACGTGTGGGTACAAACCCAATTAGAAGGCATGACTTGATTGCGCCAATTTTCGCTTATTCATGCCGAGTGCAGAAGCGCAATCGTGAGCTTTCCCGTTTTAAAAGTCTGCATTTCAAGTTAATTTCTATCGTTGTGTAGTTGCACTTGCGGAGCCAGCGACCATGACATGGCGAAAAGCAGAAGCCACGCCTTGCTTGTGCTGCGTCACAACTGATCTCCGGTTTTGAGCCAATCAGGGCTCTGTCGAAATTGATATTTTTAAACGGACATTAGGTGAAAAACCAGAAATTTATAATTCCGCCCCAGGTGTAAGCGATGGTCTGAACATTTAAACATGGCACTTGTCCACGAAAGCTATTACTGATGACTCACACTCTGAGAGCAGAGCAGATGGGTGTTGCACGCAGCACCAAGCAGAAGCTTCGGCTGTGAGGACAATTTCAGATTGTTGACACACATCATGGCTGGTGGCGACGCCACAGGGTAGCTACGTCACTGAACGCTAACAAAGAAATGGTGGAACTTAACATCTGATCCATAACTACCTCTGAGATGGCAACAAATACTGGCCTACATCAAGCATGCGCAATTTCTCTCCGCTCCGGAGCTGTTAATTATGTAGCTGCCGTGCAGCTTGAAACATTATGCTGTTGAATATGCATGGTAGCAGTGAAAAAATGCTCTGGGAACTGTTATTTATCAAAAGTTACACTGCAAGCATTTATGGGAGGATTTATCGTGAACCGGCGTATTCTTGTTTAAGATCTGTGCAGTTCTTGCTCCTTGGTTGGTTACCGTGCTTACTGGGAACGCATGCCGTTGCTTACCGTTTAGAATATTATGCCCTGCAGTTTCGGTTATTTTGTTTCTATGACGACAAAAACACTGTGGAGACATGCTTACTGGCTTCCTAATGAAGAAGAATGAATGAAATTTATTTACGGAAGGACGGGTCAGTTGCATTGTGTTAGAGGAGGGGGTGCTTCAAGACGAATATAAAATGCTTAAATTTCAATCTTGGCTTTTACATTGGGTTCGCAATTCGGGTCTAGCAAACTGAGAACAAGTTAAGATGTTGTGGTATAAGTTTTTTTCACCTTTGTATGACAAGGACAGTTAGTTACAATATTCATTTAGTCCGGCTAGTTCCAGGAGCACAGATATAGGAATTGGAGGAAGCTCACTGATAGCCTGTGGGCGTAGAACGTGACAGCGTTATCGGTGCCCATTTGCACCGCATTATCATTTGCTTGCCAAGCTGTGTGACTAAAGTTACGCAATTGCCTTGACACGACGTCTATTTATTCTTTATTTGTACAGTGGCAGCGAGCACTGAAAGCTTTCCGTTTGTTCTGGCAGCGCCTCACGACCCTGGAGGTTACAGATGGCGCCACAAGGTGACGCTACGGAATTTTTTGGTCAGGACGATGTTTCGCTTATGATCACCGCCGATGACGCCGGCCTTTCTACGACATCGAACCCTTAACGCCACACGGTAAAGGGCCTTTTGTAGAACCTTTAGGTAGCATGTAGATCACGGAACATTATGATGTTGGAGTTAACGGATTAACTTGTCAGTTTTAATCTCGTGTTCCGCCATATACAGTATGCTGTCGGTGAGCCATTCTTTGGCCTTTCTTCCCCACCTGACCATGATCTACCTAAATGTCCTATTCAGACGTTGTGACTCACGCTTTTAACGTTCTAATGAAAACACTTGTGCAAAAAAGTTGTATTTGAGGATTCCGACACAGCAGTCCGCCGGAAGCGAATCTGTGTCACATCAAACTTCTGTTACTCGAAGGTTGGCCGTGCGATAGTGAAGGGGTATATTTTATATTTACCCTCTCTCTGTCTCTTGAAGCTGCGCGCAGTATCAGGACTTCCCTTTTGAGTAGCTACCAGTTCAGTGAAATAATTAAGACGTGACTTCACTAGTGAATTCAACAGGCTGAACGGATACCACCGTGAAGCCTGCACTTTGTCTGGTCCGGCTGAAATGATTCAAAGTAAAAGAATATGTACAATAAGTATGCACACAGCTTTTTCCACTTTTGTTTTATCTTTGTTCGATATATTTTGCTGCTGCTTGCATGATGTTCTGACATAATTAAATAGCTGCGGCCACAACCGTCGGAAGCTTTACCCTATTATGCCCGATAGCGAGAATTCTATTCTTTTTCTTTTAAATAACTTTGGTGAATTTTTGTTTTAAATAATCTCGCATCTATCTTTTGCGTGTATACGTTGGCCACAACGTCCAACGACAAAGCGGGGCCCCACTTCTAGAGAAGGTGCCGAAAATTTGCATTGCAAGATGTCTGTCAGTTATCTATTTCCAAGTACAAACACGCACGCATGCGCGTACACACATGCATAGGTACACACAAACACGCGCGCGCACGCACGCACGCACGCACGCACGCAAATATGTAAGTACACACCCACCCACTCACTCACCAACCCGCCGCCCCCCCCCTGACCACCAACTACACGCGTCCACGCAAACGCCCCCATTCGACCCCCCCCCCCCCCCACCCGCACAAGCACACGCACACCCAGACGGGCATGCACGCAAGCACGCCCGCACGCACACACACGCACACGCACAAACGCATGCGCGCTGTGCGCATGTGTAAAAGAGGACGTGGCCCTCCTCTTTCAGATGAAAGCGATGTATTATCTCTTACGGGCGTCGTTGACTTATTCTTCTGTGCTTATTACAGCCGCGTGTTTGATGGCCGGCCGGGTGCGAAGCCGTCAGATTTCTTTCGTTTCTCTCCTACATGCTTGGCATGCTGGTTAGCAGCAAGGAGCAATCGTGGGTGGTGCCGCGATATTGCGACCCACTCTATGAAGACGCCCACTATGTCTGCATGCTGTGAGCCACACGAGAAGACGTGGCACAGGAGGCATTTCCAGCCAGCTGTCGCCAGAAGCCACGCCAACCAGGCGTGGAGTAGGAAAGAAACGAGGAAAAACCCCCGGCCAGAAGAAACTTTAATTTCCCCGGAGGCTCTACATGGTTTGTGCTTGCTTCGGGAAGAGACGTCTCTGCACAGGCATAGCCAAAGTCGTATACCCTTGTTTTGACGCCTCACTGGCTCTTATGTGTCCTGCGGTAAAACGCTTGAGTGCATTTTTTTAAGAAGATGCGAAAGAAAAAGAAATGAAGATTGTGACACGAGGATAACAAGAAGCTTACAAAACTTGCACAAACAATACTGGCTATTTATTTGTTGTTGCTGTTGGAACACATTCTCTTGTCGCGTGTGCTTACACGATAAACAAAAGAAAAAACTTCATTCTCTTGGCTGAGCGTTTGACTTAATCAACGTTTTTTACACGGCAGTAGTAACAAGGTTCGTGCAGCAGTTTTCCGCCGCATTTTTTGCGGTGGAAAACTGCTGCAGCATTTGCGGTAGATATCTTTGATTCTGTGCTTGCTTGTATACTAAATCTTGTCAATTACTGCAGTTCAAGTACCAGTAATAGAAATAAGTTTGTTGAGCTGAACATGTCAGCACGAGCTTCGAGATGTATTTAATAATTGCAATGATCTATTTGCAAACGGTAGGAAACAACAGAGCTACAATGCGCTTACGTGATTGCATTAATAATGCTGACGAATTAACCCTACCGTATTGTCATATCGCATTAAGCATAAACTATTGAAACCCCAAACAAAAGACAGCCGGTCAGCCTGAATTAATACGGCCTCAAACATGCAATTGTTGTAGGCCTGCAACATGTATGGCCATGCAATTTAATTGATTCACCATGGACAATATGTAAGGCCGCACGGCCGGAAGTTGTTGCTTTAGAGTGAGAGAAAGGACTGTTCTGGCACATAGAACGTGACTGCATACGGGTATTTAGTGGCAACTTAATTAAATATACGCACATGATTAAATGCTGCCGCGAGAACTCGTAGCCAACTGCCATTACCGTCAACCAATATTAGTCGGAAATCAACGCTTAGTTAGTGAGTTGCATTCCAGAAAGTTTTGAACTGGTAAAATAATTTTGTTTTTCAGATCCGTGCTCGGCTGCACCCACTTTTATTCACCGATGGACACACATCGATAGAAACATGACGAGGATAAGGGCCACCGACAATAGTCTACCGACAGCTATCGCTTCGAAACAGAAAACGTAAAGTAAACATCTATGGCGGGCAGGCCCTGCTACGGGAATTACCGCCGCTAGCGGTTCATTTCTCGGTGTGTAGCGCCCATTCTCGCCTTCCAGTGTACCTGACTCTGGGTACACGCAATGCTTTTGCAAAATCCATCTTGCGAACTAGCGTTGGTATGAGTAGCTTTATTGAGAGTTAAATTGCTGTGTGTCTGATTTGCACCAACCCAGTTTGTGTGCGTGAAAACATTTCATATTCCAGTTTATTTTCTCGATAATGGGGCGAATTGTTTGTAAATTTGCGCTAATTACTCATTGGCCTTCTACATTTGTATCCGACAAGGTTGTTAAAAACCCGAACACTTGAATCACATTACACAAACTACGACAAGTTGGGAGTAGTTAAGTGTAACTCATTTTAACAGTTTAGACCCATTTTGAGAGTTTAGATTCGGGGAACAGTATAGTTGGCAAACTGGAAAAGAACTTAAGTGCATTCTTAGAAAGATAGCTCGTAAGTCTTTTCGCTGAACTCTGGTTTAACGATCCAACCTCACCTTTGTAAGTCAGTTTGACCTGTTTAGCTTATGGTTTGGTTTCTTTATATGACACTGCAAAGGTTTTGCACGGGCTATTTCGCCACACTGGGCATTGTCGTCAGCTCATATTCACCGCCGCACTTGTTTCGCACATTACAAATTTTCCTCCTTCATTGTCCAAACTTGCGGCCCGCATCCTACAAACTGTTTCCACGGTACCCCTTTCTCGTACCTTGTTTATTTTACGCAGCAGAATTTCCGCGTGAACGATCGCGCAAAGCGCCGTGGCTACACCGCGATCCTGGAGATTTGATAAACTGCGTGCTGTACGGGAAGAGCAGTGGCGCGCGCAGCGGGGCAGCGTCGTACTCGATTTTCGTCTCATACAATATTTGTAACGCTACTTGGGGCCTCTTTCAAGACGCCTTTATTGCACAACCAACCCCGCTTCTTCCGGTACTCCGTCCCACCGACTTTCGCGGGTGAGCTAGAGCGATATTCACGAGGGTTGGAAGCCGCCCCGGCTCTTACTTCCTTTTGTTGTCGTCCTTCGACTTCCACGGTCAAGTTCATTGTGTGAACATAACAATGATGGGCCTTTTCGTTCCCAAAACAAGCTATGGTTTTTTTGAAAGATGGCGGGGCAGGTGACAACTTTGTTTTTGTTTTTTTCGAAGAAGATGTTGTATACCTCATCCACTTTGTGCAATCGGGGAGGCTGGATATGAGACTTTATTAATTGCTGCTTAGGCCAAGTAATCCATCGGTGACTTGCCTGTAAAGCGTGCACCACACACAAAGAGTGTTATAGGGGGGAAGCCATCATTGACTTTGTCTGTTTGTTGCATTTGAGGTAATAGCGATCAATTTTCTCAAACCAAGGAGTGCTCCGGATTTAAATACACTCGTCGGAAAAGAAATCGGCCAGTAATTTCGGCGCTATTTTTTTTCTTTGCTTCTGCGATGGTTCCAATGCAGCTGTATATACAGCGAGAGCTTTGTACACCGCCGAATATTATGAACAGTGATGTAAGGAATTATAAAATGTTGCATACGAAATTCATAATTAGGTGGATTAGGCCGATTGTAAATAGCAATTTTGTTGTTCATAACGAAACAATAGTGGGTATAACAAATGTTTTCTGCGCACAACGTTGCTCAAAATAGTACTTCAAGATATGATGGAGCGTCAAAACTTTTTCAAACACTCGTTGCTTGACTAAGAGCTTTCACTACACGGGCGATTCAGTGGGGGAATGAGTGGAATATTCGTTGTTACTCTCTGTTGGTGCAATAGCTGGTTCGAGTTATATAAAGAGAGGGGCTTATATGTGTTCGAACGCGGCATATAAAAATAGCCTTGTGCAGCTGCTAAAATTGCGCTAGTTAGTTCCATTGCACTGTGCAAGGCAAGTGCCTGCTGCGTATTGAACTTATCTCCAGTACTGCATGCATTAATTTGTGTACCTCCTTTTACAACGAATGTCAGGTATGACGAATAACACCTCAGTACTGGTGCGATTCAATAGCAACGAGGTTAGGCTGTGTTCAGGAAAACTTTGGTGGTCATCACAAAGCGTGTCGCCACGTGTTGTCTGTGGCACTCCCCCCGGGTTTGAAGATGAAGTCGCCCAGGCGACCTGCGGCTGCGCCGGGGTATCCGAAGCGTCATGATCTCGTAGGTTTCGGTGCTCCCGGCGCTGAAAGTTACGTGAGAGGGCAGCGGTGAGCTTGGCTTTAAGCGCCCGAACTCACAACTTCGGTTTTCAGTCTATACCGTAGCGATATAGACAGTTCCGCGTAACGGGTGGTCGATGTCCGAAGAGGTGGTCCGAGAGCTACGGCAGGCGTTGATTGTGCGGTGCAGCGAGGCTTGTTCGGTTTATGCAGTACAACGCGGCAAAAAGCGACACAATGCCATTTTGATTCGTCTACTAAGGAAGTGACGATACAAATTGTGACCTCATACACAGAGTAATTTTAAATGGTAATACGCGGGCTATAATTCCTTGAAACGTCTTCTTTAGTAGCGTCTAATAGAGGAACGATTAGACAAATGCATTTCAATGCCAAGACATCAATGCCCAAGAAGCCTTCTCTAGAATGTTAAAGCAAACCTTCTCTTTGTATTCTCCCCTTCTTTGAATATTCTTTATTTTCTTATATTTGTTGACGTGTGTAACACCGCATAAGGACTGCCTGTTTTGAAAGTAACTGCACCGAAGAAAACTGCAAAAAATGGCAAAGGTCATGCTGCATTAAACAGGTTAAACATTTGTCGATTTCGCAGATAGCGTTTTTTTAAGATTTTCCCTTCCTGCGGCGCACTCTAAATCGAACAAACTTGTGGGTGTTCGACTGCCAGAATTAGGAAGCATAACAATGTTTCTAAACAAGGGCAATCGCCAGACCAATTTGCTGCGCACTCTGCGTGGTGCGCACGCACAGCAAAGCTGAAAAAACAACGGTTGTGTCGCGTTTTCAGTACCAAAGTGTGCGATGGGTGACTGAGGCTGTGAGCATGCTCTGGTACGAACAACGGCACTCACCAATAGGGAAGTCGCAATTCCAACGAAACAAAATTCAGCCGGCTCGTGCGCACATGCGGAAGCTGATATCTTTTTTGATTAACTTCGCATCATGAGTGTACCCCAACATACCAGATGAAAAGATCCGCACTTTGAATGAACTAGTTCAACATTGCGCGTCAACGTAGGTTTTGTTCATTGCGTCACCCCTGTCCTTCGCGAGTCAAGGCGCGCAAACTGAATGGAGATTGAAAGTGGAGAAAGCAGCTAAGAATCAGGGAGGGATGATTTGGGTCTGCTCCAGGCCACCCTTATTGACTCCTTCTTACGGAGGGATGTCTTCACAGTGCGCCAATTCGCCCACCTCATTTCCCCGTACCCAGAATTCTGGCTAAGAGTACGTATACAAAGAACGTCAAGCACGAACGTAGCGAGGCTCTCTTTAGCGCCAAATGTCGTGGCGTTTCCTTCTCCCCACCTTCCGTTTTGTTCCAGTCCGAACGAACACATCGGCAATTCGGCAGCTCGTAAAAGCAGCGATAAGGAGTTTCCCCTCAGATTCATTCCCTGGCGGCACCCTTTATTGCCACTGGGCTTTGCCCTTGCTGTAATTAGGTCATTTTTCCGAGACCTTCAAGCTAAAAAAACGAGCGGTGCTTTTTTTAATGGCGATAGCTTTGCCTCCAGCTCACGACCTCTCATGAGTTCAATGCTGGCAATAAAACAAGAGCTCATTGCTCCACTTCTCCCTAATGCTTGGAAGGCACTGGTCCGCAATCACTGTTTGTAACAATATAGAAAAGTTTTTAGCAGGTCAGACGAGCTTGTTCAAGCGGTTTTAAGGGAGAAATGGCGTAGGGGACCACCAGTAGGTCCTTCCGTCAAGGTTACACTCTTAAGAAAACTTAGGGGTTCAGTGAACGGGAGCTTCTGTACAGTTTCTTTGTATTTGTTGGGCATGTGATGGACGGTTTTTGGTTTTGGCAGGCTTTTCACCAGCAAGAGACGTGAATGAGGTGAGCTGGAATTGGCGGCATGGACGTGGACCACGACTTGGCAATGACCACACGCAACAGTGCGGGTTTTCCGAAATAAGATTTAGGCAGGGTAGAGGTTAAAGGTCTGTTCGGAGAAATTTTACGGTTCCACATTTAGAAAAGTATGTGTCTCAAGCTCCATTTGATTTCACTTGGTATGTCGTGGTGGACAAAACCTTAGCATATAAATTTTGATTGCGATGACAAGGGCAGATTTGTATGCAAATTGGGGCATGTAACTGCGGACGTTCGAAGTTATTATATGCAAAGGACCTTGGTGCAAATTTACAGCCTTTCCTTCTTTCATCTCCTTTTCATGAAATATCGTCCTGTGTTATTGCAGAATTTTTATCCTTGCGTTATTATTTCACATAAAATAAATTGCTGTTTTTTGTTTTACGCATCGCTTCAAATTTATACAATCTATGGCGCGAGAGGATCAAGCGTGGGCAATGGCAGACACTGACACGCTGTTGTGGAGATGCACCGAGGAGTTGAACAACCAGTCTATATTTTAAAAATTCGCACGATTTTGATCTTTATAATGCAAATCATACACCGAATTCTTCTAAATTCGAATCCGGCGGAATAACGAAGATTATGTAGAACTAAGCAAAAAACAAAGCCATTGCTCTGAGCTTTGACGGGGCTGGAAAATTGAACAAAGTCGTAAAATTGAATTAAGCGACATTTGTGCGGTGGGCCGCATTTCAAAATAATGCTTTTCCTCCAACTTTCGTATTCTTCTAGGCTGTCATGTGTACTAATCGTTCCGCATGCGTAAAAGTTATTTAATGCATGCAGAGGACATAAATTAGTCTGCTTATCACTGCTTTTTTTTGCGTTGGAAATACAGGACTATAGTATCTTCTCTAGTGCCAGAGTATAAAGATGTAAATGTCTCTATGCCGTCGCCAGCTTTGCAAGATGGAGTCAAGGAAGCATGGAGTATGAACGCATTCACGCAGAATGGATGCATAAAGTATTGCTTGCGGTGAGGATTGATTGATTGTAGGGTTCAACGCGTCGACACAACGCAGGCGATGAAGCGCGCCGTAGTGGAGGGCTCCGGATTTATTTTGACCACCTGAGGATTTTTAACGTGCGCCGAAATCTCGTACACACGGGCGTTTTTTGTTTTCGTCTCCATCAGAAAAGCGGCCGCCGCGGTCGGGGCTTGCGGTGAGGAGCGGTGGTCTATGTGTCGCTGGCAGGCGCAGGCGCAAGCGCAGGTGGAGGGCGCTAATAGCAAAGCTTTCCCCTCCTTCTCTCCCGTCCTCGTATTCATGCTAGTTCTCATGGCCAGATTTATAAGACTTCGACCCTTCCACCCTTTCTTTCTGCTCTCCCATTGCTCCTTGGCAGCTCTGGCCATCTTCTCTGATAAATGGGAAATGACTGCTTAACTCATGGGTAGGATGACCTTGCTATGGTGCGCTTGTTGTCGGCCACCCCCACTTTCTAACAACTGATGTTGGCAGCTGCCCGAAACAATGAGAGCAATAACATTGAGAAAATAAGCCTCCGGTTAAATGCGGGAAGTCGCCGGCATAACTTCTAGTTTATTTTTGAAAGCATATTTGTAGGTGGGTGTAATAATGTCACCGGCAAAGAAATCGGTGGATGCGCCATGATCCCCGGAAGGCTGCTTTCATCGCGCCTGGCCAATGCTCCCTCAGTAGGTATGTAAGATTTTTGGGTTGGTACGCTCACTTCAAAGCCAAATTAGAAGTTGGTAATTGACAGTGATGTTTACACAGCTGGTGTCATCATCTCGACAATTTGATTCCAAGTCAGTGCAGGACCGAGAGCTCGGGTGCGGTAAGGAACTTTAATTAAACGCGATGATCGGGTCCTTTTCGTATCTTAAAGATATTAAACAACCTTAATTTTAAACATTTTAATAATATTGCGTAATATTGAACTAAGGAAGCATTGTCCTCACAAAAAAATAGAACAGAAATGAAACCAAGGTATATTGGTGGGCTCAAGCCCAGGAAATACGTTTTAACATCCACAACACCAGTCGCTAGCCAAAGAGGCCGAACCGCCGGCTCGCTTGAGCAGTTTATCAAGAAGATTGGTTACCCTCATTTTGAGGCTAGCGAGGTGCCAAGCGCCGTCAAACCTATTTTACTTCCGTTTTTTGTATTGCTGCGCGAAGTTGGACATAAATTTTAACGCCAGGGCTAACGTCCGACCGTCGCATACCCAATAAGGAACCCGAGCCGCTGCAGCCATATCGTAATTGCTTAATTGACTGTGAGCTTCTTACGGCTGCTGTCATCACCACTGCCAATCCACCTGAATACGTATGTCATCAAGCCATCCGAGCCAACAGGAAATTTCTGAAGAGATTCCTGTTTCTGGCTGACAGGTGGTTATTTTTCTGACAATTTTGGGAGCCAACGGGAATTTCACTGACAGGCTCTGTCTACCCTTCAATAGGGACACCGCTTTTTTGTAGCATGAGCTACACTGGCCGAGGTTGAGCAGTTTGGCGTGGCTCCTTACCATAATTTTTACTTTTTTTGCATTGTCAGGCAGGACTAGAACTAAGAACACACATGTAAGCAGGTTCAAACGGTCTCTGACCAGTAGCCAATTGCAGCGAACACCAAATAGTGATTTGATTCATAACACGACCTAATCGAATGGTATATGAGAAAAACATAACCCGTAGGAACAATGCACAACCATTTAGCAAAACGAAAATTTAGATTGTACAAGCAGGATAATTTTGACTCGCAGTTTCTCTTTGAAAGGCTTCAAAATTTGACAAAATATACCTGCAGCAAATATTCCTGTGTTTGGACCACATTGACACGTAAACAGACGGATCACGCAGTAGTATTTAGTCTGCATTCCGGAGATCGAAATTTCATTTGTCATCTAGTTTCAAATTTTGCTAAATTTTATTCCCAACTCAAATACTATAATTCCGTTTGCGATGGATGTCATTTTAGGGGCCGCTTCGCCATTACGGACGCTTCCGGCAGACAGCGGCTTTAGTGGTAGACGGGCAGTCAATGCTTTCCCATCGTAAATGATCTCATCGCCTGACCCTGCAGTTCCCGCTGTATTCCATGCAGGCTTTATTTATATCATTGATAGGCGTAATTAACTTAAACTCACCGACGCCTTTTGAATCCGCAGTGCGAGTGAATCAGACGGTAGCCAATATATTGAAAACAAAAATGGGTGTCAAATCAAGCGAATAGCTCGAAAAGCAGATATAAAAAAACGTCGAAGAATCAGCCCTAGTATCACGAATGAGGAAGAGAAACATCATCGAACAAAAAGTTGTATGTTTAGTTTTTGTTTCTCTTCAGCACAGCGCACCTGATGTGTTGTTTTTGAAACTGCATCAATCAGCGGCAATTTCTTGGCTCTGACTAGCGGGCCACGATCGCTGGAAATAGTTCTGTGTGACGTTGCCTGTCCAAATGCCGTCGGCGATGGCTCATTATTTTTATTGTCACGCTACACGTCAACTCCTCCTGGCTCAGCAGACGCTTTTCCTTTCAGCTTCTTTTTAAAATCGAAGTTCGCGCGGCAGCTGTACTTCCACTCATCGGCTTTCCGTCCACCCTTGCTGCACTAAGCGCTATTTTTCTCTCTTATCCCCTTGGGCAGACTTGCAGGTTCTTTTTGCCCCGTGTATCCAGAAAGAGTTCGCCGTCGGGTACAACGGCCCCGCGGCTGTGGCAGGTCTGGTGGAAAAGGGGTGCGGCGTGTTTATATTTCTGCCCAGCCATTCTGTCATCCCGAGCAAACACAGTGTGTTTCTGTTTATACGTGACGCTTAAATATTGTTTCCTTCTTAAATCCTGTATGTGGCTATATATAAGTGGGAAAAGCCGAGGAAAATAGCAAATCCGTATGCTTTGGTTCGAAACATTTAAGAAGTGTTTTTGTGTGTTTTCTGGGGATAAGTTTTTATCACAAGGGGGACATACAAGCGTACCAAGTCGATAAAACGTGTTTCCAGTGTCTTGCTTATACTTGTGGGGTACTTAGGTGGTTAATATAGGCAGTACCTCTCACGATTACTTACAACGTTCATAGGCGAACTTATGCGCAAATTCTGCCATTGGGTGATGGTCATCAACATCATCAACAGCCCACTAGTTCCACTGCAGGTAGAAAAAAAAGCACTACTTCCTATCTGCACAACATTCCATGCTCAAGGTTGTAGAATGCACTCACAAAGTGTCGTACATATGAGCTCCAGATAAGCTAAAGCGGAGGTGTTATGAACGAAGTACTTCCCAACGAGTTCTGCTGGTTGCTTCAAAAGCGTCAATTTAGATCGTAAAGTCATAATCAACCGACTGAGAGACCCAGGGGTCAACCGACCGACAGCTCTAGACCTAAAATTTGAAGAGCACGTTCCTTCCTATACTCGGTGACAACTTAAGAACGGCACCGGAAGTTGCCGCTGTGCCTTATCACCGTAGCCGGATGTTTCTCCGCGCGGCGCAAGTAAGGCGTTACTGGGAATATTTTGAACATGGTGTGAGCCGTTCCAGTGATTTTTTGGACTAATATGCTTATAAAGCGACTGCAGTGACGACAAACAAACTGCGTGAGACAAAGCAGACGATATCACGCATTCATAGCAAACCCCTTTCAAAACGCGCGCGCACTGACGTCACGGGGCTGGCACTTTGGCGGAGTGATACACTACATGAGGTGGTACCGTTCTTGAGTTGTACCCGAGTATAGAGGGACCTGTTCACACAAGGAAAATTTTCTTAATATTTCGACCCTGATGGAGCAGACACAGGATGAACGGTGCTTTCGCCGAGAATATTTCATAGTTTCGTGATGTTATAACATTATTTTTGTCGAAAGGTTGCCCTAGTGTCACTAGATAAGGTATCAGAGCACCGCCACTGAGGTGCGCGAGTCAGCAACGGCGGCCATATTGGTGGTTATCAGTGTTGCGAGATGGCCGATTCTACGGCCTCGCCGCTAATTTCGACCGGGTTGTTTGTTACAATACTGCTGAAGATGCAGCAAAACTGAATCTTGGAACACACTTGTGCTGCTGAAATGCTGCTACACGCGTTATCTTTGGTTCGCACTCAGAACGATATCAGTCGCTGGCAGCCGCAGAGCAGGGAGGACAAGCTAAGCCTACCAGAGTTTACCGACTAAAAATTATAAAAACAAAAAGGCGGCCACCGTGAACCTTCAAAGTGTAAACAAATGTCATGTGATGCGAAATGACCAATAATCATGGCGGGGGCACGGAACCATAGCAGAAAAGAGTGCCGATACTGTGTATACTTATCTAGTGACACTACAATACCCATACCAAGGAGGGCTAATCGGGGAGCCAGCACGATACCGCAAGAGCATGATGACCAGCATTACAGCGCACTACTCACGTACGGATAAGTTCGTATGCGCCACTTCTGATAAAATGCCCGCGAACATTGCTTTGAGTGATTTTGCAGGTCACTGTTGGTTTTATTTTTATTTTATTTTCTTCCTTTTAACGCAAATATAGTTTACGGGAAGTGTGTGGAAAGAAAGGTTTTTCACGCGATATTTCTGGCTTTTCTTGGTTTGTAGCACTGTTGCGCCTGCATTATATATGCAGTATCTGTGAACGTGTTTTATTGTTTCAATGAACATTACAGAGGCAGCACTTGTCACGTTTCTTTTTGTAAGTGTTTGTCAAGTTTTCGTGCTGTTATACTTTGTTGGTTTGAAATACAGGGGTATACAAAGGGTGTTATTCAAAGTGCGTTACAAGAAGGAAAGTTCTGTGACCACGCTTTCGCCACCACCGCTTTAGGCATTCTTTAGCATTTCCCCAACATTTTTTTAATACAGATCCCGGCTAGATTTTTATAAGTATTTTAATATCCAAAATATTTTAGCAGCGACGCATTAGTCAGAACATTGACAGCAGTAGGTTGTATTCCGTAAAGTGTTTGATAATAAAACGCGCACATTTTGTGATCCTCAGTGAACAGTTTTTAACATTTGCGTGAGTCACAGCGATTTTGCGCTACGCTTCAAATCATTCAGGTTGTTCTCGACAGCTGACTAACTTGTTTATATTACATGCGTAGCATAAGACATGCGCCCCCTCAAAAATAATTGGAGCAGCTTGAACTAGCCATGCACGGCTATAGAAACCGCAGTGCTGGCGGCCCTTCTCTTTTAGTTAGAGGCGCGGCTGTTGAACCTCACATAGTTTTTCGAACATGCCGCTGAAAGTTCTCAATCACTGGCAATCCGTGATCATTTGGCCTACACGCTTTCACATCTCTGAAAAAGTGGATCGCGTTAGCGCACAGCTCAGACGCGCGGCAACCGCCGTCGTGAACTCGGCGTCTGTAACGCGTACTCGGCGTCTGTGTTTGCACTTCAGGCGCGAGCGCACGCGAACTGGCGAGTAGAAGTGCACGCGAGAGGTCACACACCTAACGCTGGGCAGTGTTCTCGAAGGTCGAGTTGGCCGACACCAGGCGGTCGTCACGAGGCGCACCATCGCGTGCGCTAGGTATTTTTTCTTTGCATTTTTTGCGAGCTCCTGCCGCATTGCAAGCCCACGTGCAAGCCTGGCCGATGCTGGACGCTCCTCACAAGGCGCACGCTTATGGGCGATCAGTGTTTTAGTATTTGTTCTGGTGATGCTCGACGGTGCAACTAAAAGCTTAAACAGCTGTGCTGTTAAAGACTGATTTCGGCGAGTTTACTACAAAATGATTTTACATAATGTTTCTTGTTTGTGTGTAATTTCGAGATGATTGTAAAATGTTGCATATGTAAACTGAAGAGAAAAAGGAAGAAAGGAGCCCTTTGACGACAATAAAATAATAAAATATAAGTTGTAAATAAATGCCGATACTTAAAAAGTTGTAAAATTCAGCTATTCTGAATAATTATTATATAACTTTATACAATAAAGGGGTCAGCGTCTGTTCCACTGAGCCAGCATCGAAGAAGTATGCACTCGCCTAGCTTACTTAAAGGTTTCACTGTAACTACAACGTGGAAGCTGGCGAAGCTCTGACTAAAGCAAGCACTTTTACGCCGACAAATCCACGCCAACACAGTTAAAACCCGCGAAAACAGAATATTTAACCAATATTATCTTTGCTCTGTCGTTAGCTATATGCCCTGTTAAATGCATAGAAATTTTCACTTGTCGATGCAATTCTTTCGAACAGTAGAGAAGCAGACCGGGGGCACAGGGCGAGTATAGTCACACAGCGCTGTGCGTGTCTGTTCGCTCTTGTCTATGATATTATGCGCTACAGCTTGAAACTTAAATGCAAATTGTGCAGGCCATGCCGCGTTTGGCCAGAATTAGAAAAAAATGCCTCGTGGTGAGTGCGTTACGGGACTATTTACCCGCAATTTATTTCCGTCCCTTTTACTATACCTTGTATAAAAGCTGCCGGTGAAACGGTGCATGTTAAGTGCACAAGGTGACTGTGAATATAAAACATAGATATCACTGCGCAACTCTGCTAGGTAACCGTAACGTAGTACTCTAAGATCATGCTACACTATTCGAACAAAGCCTGAATAAGACGATTGATTGTAGGATTTAACGCGTCAAAGCAACGCAGGGGATGAGGGGCGCCGTTGTGGAGGGCTCCGGATTAATTTTGACCACCTGGCGTTCTTTAACGTGCGCCGAAATCTCCTACCACGGGCGTTTTTGCTTTTCGCCTCCATCAGAAAAGCGGCCGCCACTGTCTGATATCGAACCCAGGTCCTCGTGCTCAGCAGCACAACGCCTTAGCCACTGAGCCACCGCGGCGGGTCTGAATAAGACGAGTTGATGTAATGATTACCTTTTTTTCATATATGCAGGCGTTTCAAGTTTTCTATCAACGAACTTAACACAAAACGACGTTTAGTAAGCTACAATAATGGAAACAAAGCCGTGTAGTGAAATACGTGGTTGACTTCCATCCCCGAGGCCTAGGTGCGATTCCCGCTGAGAATAATTTTAGTTCTCTTAGATTTTCCAATTATTTTTCGTTTAATTTTTTTCGACATGATTTTTTCTTCATTCTTGTGCGTCGGCAAAATATTTTATGAGCCGCTTCGGTGCTACAGATGCCTGATGCCGTCTTTTCCACTGAATAGGTCTATAAGCGTCAAATATATTTTACCTGCAGAGTGTTTTACCCTGCACAGCTTTAACTGCACATTTTTTAATAAAAATAATTTTGGGGCTTCAGTGAAACAGCATTCCGTTTGTTATTGGTATTTAAGAGGAATACAGCAACAGAAGACAAATCGACATATCCCAAGAAAAACCAGATCGGGGTTGTATGTGCCTTGACCTCTGTGTTATTATGGCAGCACCAAAATTGAGCTGTGTAAAAGCTAGAAGCTTTTGAATCGTCGTGGAAAGCGACAGCAGTATTCAAGAAGCGCAGAGACGAGATGAAAATGCCAGATGAGTTTTTAAACTTTGCCTAAACCCTCAAAGGTCAAAGGTAGCCCCTGGGGAATGCCGGGTCGTACGTCTGGGAGGGCGTTTGCGAAAGCTGGGCCGGTTGGACACATCGCAGGGAGGGGGGGGGGGGGGGGGAAGGCGACGGTAATTTTTATACTTCTGGCAGCAACTGCAGCAGCGGCGGCAGCAGTGCACGAGAGTGCAATAAAATATCTAATCAGTCTGGGAATGGGGCTTGCTGTCCTATTTCTTCGTTGCCTTTTTGTATTTTTGTAGTATTTGTCGAAGATTCTGGAAGTGTCCTGTGTCTTCCTTTTCATTTTGGCAGCACTGAAATGGAACATTCCAGTGCGTGGAGTCATCTACGCGCAATGTTTTTTGAGGAGGCATGAGTTGCAAGGCATGAGCTGCATTCTCCTGAAACAACTGAAATGGACGTCTGCACAGATACGGTGACGTCTGTGCTATGGTTTCCCGCATAAGGCGCCCGGCGAATTCAGGTTCTCTAACTCGCGTGAAAAGTCACATGGCCAAACATTTTTCCTTTTGCAACACAAATATGAGAATACCATCATTCGCTTTTTTTAAAACATATCCAGCCACGTGAGCGAAAGCGTCAAATAACGTGAACTGACCAGGCAGCAAAGAAGAAAAAAAACGTCTGTATAAAGAAATTTGCGTAAGTCTCACATGAGGTTATGCCTTTTTGGAGGCGAGTGCTTGCACTCTCTCATGTGCAGTCCAGACTGCACCACTGCTCTTCACAAATTAGGATAATTTCTCGCAACACAATGTAGAAAATCACTCAAGATGCCATTAAACCATACTAAATGTCATCATGATGATCATCGTCATCACCTACTTAGGCCAACTGCAGGATGAAGGCCTCCCCCATTGACCTCCAACCACTCTTGTCCGGTGCTGCTCGAGTCTCCAGCTTACTCCCGAATTTTTCTGTTTCATCCCTCCATCAGCTTAATGACCTTCCCATTCTTCTAGACCGATCTCCTGGTATTCACTCTGTTACCTTAATTGTCCACCGGTTGTCGGTACGTCTGACTACATGGCCAGACGAAGTACATTTGCGTTTCTTTATTTGAAATATGATACCTTCTACTCTAGTTTGTTCACTTATCCAGGTGGTTCGTTTCCTAACATTATTCGTTGCGTGGCTAGTTAAGCCGATGTACGCTTTCTTTCTAGTTGTTTAGTAAGGTGGCAAGTGTCAGCTCCGTGTGTCCTCTCCGGCAGTATGCAGGGGGTGCAGATTTTGCTTTTCTTTTCAGTGAGAGAGGTAGCTTACTTTTCATTATGTGGGAGCGCTTGTCGAGTGCTGCCCAACCCATACCTATTCTGCGCCGCATTTCCCTCTCATGGTTTGTGTGCACTAACCACCTTGTCCAAGGTAGTTATATTCTTTTACTTCTAGCGTATCGTTTCCTAGGATGAAGAGGACGTTTTTGCTAGGTTTATTTCTGATTTATCACTTTTATCACTTGTACTTATCACTTGTAACAACAACTTGCCATTAAACTTCAGCAATATGATTTAGACCCGCATACCACTTTTCGGGGCCAAGCGCTCTCTTTTCGGGCGCTTCACCGGCGATGATTCTTTCGGCCCTTGCCCTTACCATCACGCCGTCTCGAGTGCATCTAGCTTCTGTTTCACTCGTCGTATCTCGGTCGTGAACTTGTCTGGCATTCGGTACTCTTGCCGTGTTAATTTTTCCAGATTCTCGCGCAAAATAGTTTCTTTAATTCTCTCCTTTCTCATTGACCCACCCCGGTGGGTAGGAACACCGAGGAGGGCTTTGCACTAACCGCAAAAAGTGCTACGGCCGCGTCATACTTTGCAATAGCTAATTTAAAAAAGAGTCCATTTCTGTTTAATATCTCACGAGGCAAGCTTTCAGCAGCACGATTTGAAAGGGAGTGTGTCAGGTATGGAGGAAACACATCAAACAGAAGTTTCTTTAAAACGAATTGCTGCAATAAGTATCCTAACTACATTGCAAGATTTCTGTCTAGACGTGTGGAGACATGTCGCAATGATGTCTGAAGGGGTTGAAAAGTTAATGCAGGGTGAAAGACTTGGTATCGCGTAAAGGTATCACAAAGAAACACCCTGAGATATATTTAATGCAGGACCCAAGGACGTGTCTTCTAACCGCACGCTTACGCTAGGAAAGTAGAAAGCGAAAGCCGCGCGCGACAAAAAAAAAAGGAAATTCAATTAAACCGCCACGAATAGCGCCACGGGAACAAGATTAAGCTATGCCGTCGAGACTTCCCTTAAGCTATGTTGCAACTAGTCAAATAAAAAGATTTTCCCTGAAGCTACAAAACGACCAAGAAAAACAATTCTCTGTGTTTCTTGTTTTGCGCCCTTTGGTGACTTAGCGAATGTCTCGCTACTTTGTTACTGCTGGAAGCGCATGCATTCTAATACTTGGGGTCCACCAAAGAAATGATTTCTTTCTTTTTGCCTTGAAATAATGCTTAGTCATTTGACCCCGTGGCTGCAGTGTTGCTCTGGTCATGTTTTTAAGTAGTCTGCATAGGTGAGTTTGCGCAGTGTACATAAACCAAATTTAGGCTGCATGGCAAATTAAAAACGTAAAAATTACGTAAGATGTGTTTTATCGCTTGACTACTTGCAACCGATGTGACTGAACAGAATAAAACATAAGATCACTTCATGTGACATGGCCGATCTGCAGTACTTACCAGTGCAGTTCGAGTGCGGGTAGTGAACAGGGAGAGTTGTGGATCCCTAGAGTTGCCATCGCGTTTCCGCACGTGATAGAGTTGACATTGTAGCACCTTAATTAAAGCTTAAGTCTTAATACGTAGATTTTTTTTTAAGTATTCTTGCCGGTATCCCGTATTGTAACTTCCTGTTTGTGTACGGATTTGAAAATAACCGGAATTGAGCACTCTTCTGGTCAACATTCCTCCCTTTCTGTTTTGGACAAAATAGGGTATAAAATAATGTTTTGCGAGTGGTTGTAACCGAAAGAGTTTATGCAAGAAACCTGTAAACGCATTTTTTATCAATACTGAGCCAAAATGTTTCGACGGTGCTCGAGGGTTTCTGTTTGGTTTTGATTTATTTATGGCCTAAAATACATTATTGAATGGTCATTGACTGAGTTTACATATTATCGTATCAAAACTGAGAGGGGATTTGCCCTGGATAAGTTTTATTTTATGGGTGGGAAATATATGGATTAGCCTTTACCCGAGAGTCATTATTGAACCGATTAATCGGTTGCTGTTATGTGAGCAAAATTAAACAAGAGTTGCATGTTGAAATCGCGCACAGGCCGGTCGAGGATCATATTCATGTTCAAATAACTACTCTTACGTCACTACAGAAAACGATGAAAGTATTCTCAGAGACGATAGGGATTAAAACAGCAAGTTGATAGCCCAGGCAGACGGAAAAATGGCTACTTTTAATAAGCATATACAGGGTACAACCGAAACGGCGAACGGGAAATCACGCCGTTTTACCGTCATATCAACTAACTCTGGCGTAATATAAACCATGATTAATTGGCACTTCTGCAATGACGGCGAGTGCCGATGTTTCGGTTTTGATAATTAGTGCGCGTGACGAGAATGGGGGTAAGTGTTACCCCCTTCTCAGCCCCGTAGTGATGATCTGCTTACCTCATCTGGAACGTTTGTGACCAGGCAAAGGAGCATATTGATATTACTTTTGTAGCCCAAGGTACACTACACTACTTCGGGCAGTCATCGCGGGGTGACCAGTTTTGCCATTGAGCGCTAGAGGTCAAACCACACCCCCTTCCGCAAGCGCCCGGCACGGAGCAGCTGCCCGATAACGGCGAGAAATAGGCGGCAGAGGAGATATAGGCGAGGAGAGAAAGGAGACGTGCGCGGAACCCGTGTGCGGGACCTGGCGGAGGAAGGCGAGGAGGTTGCCACCGAAGTGATAAGCGCGCGCCAGGAAGGAAGGCAACCAGGCCACGTGCGGTGCACAACCATGTGCGATCGAGGAAGACGAACATCCAGCTGTGGTCCCTCCCACAACTGCAAGGCTTAAACAACGCCGTGAGGCGAAAAAGAGGAAAAACGCTATTGTTGCGAAAAGCTTCACTACCTTCAAGTCTTACACATTAGTGTGAGCTTTCTTCATTTTTTACATTATATTGTTATGGTTATTCCTTAAAATATTATTGTTATCTCTTTTCTTCTCAGACTGCCGCAACCGATTAATCGATCAATTACCGATTAAAGCCTGCCGAATAATCGGGTTAAAATTTTTAACCGACGCACAGGGAGGTGATTTTATTGTTCACGAAATAACGTGACTGCACATGAATTCAAAAGGCGCCAACCCGATTGAAAGAATTATTATTCTTGTCCTATGCCTTGAACAGTACGTTCTCTGGGGGGCTAGGAGTGGACACACGTGCGGGCCAGCTTTCTTAATATCGGTTCACAGAGGGAATAACTCATGATCGACCATCTCTGACGCTCTTGCTATTTCTTACGATGCATCCGCAGTAGCGGCACATGGGCTCATCCTGTGTGGGCGTCGCGGAGAACCCTGTCCCCCGAAACACGAGCAGCTCGAGCATTTCAGCCAAGCTGTTACGACGGAGACTGACTCTAGCGCTTCTACGATGAAAGGGACGAAACACAAAATCGGCCTGAGCGCTAAGAGGGAGGTGAGTGAGAGCTGGAAGTAAAGAAGGCTAGCTCGTGGGAGATTTCTTATAACGGCCGTCCTTTCAAGTTCCTTTGCAGTGGTTGCTCACGATCCCAAGTCTTATGGTTTTCAGGTGAGGCTATCCCTCGAGGTTTTGTGTGATGTCATAAAGAAATAAATTGAGGCATTCCATTTTTGGACGTTCTAACTTATAGACAGAGCTTAACAAAGTAGTCGAAATGTGGCGTTTTTTTTCGGCGGAATTATATTACAACTTGAGATAAAAAACACCAGAAGAAGGAGACCTGGCGCAGTCTTTTGTGTTACTCACCTGAAATGCAGCCGTAAGGTTACACAGGAAAGCTATACAGCTTCCTTAGAAGCTTCGCAGTTGAAGAAAGACTTGTTCTGGTCCAGGATTACAACCCGGGGCCACCACCTGTATAGGGAACTCGCTTATTCCAACTGAGTGAACCAGAAAAGCTGTATAGCTTTCCTTTGCACACGTATGGTGGCTTTTCATTTGGGTGTCAAATTTTCGTGCGCAGAAACTCACTCCACCTTGGGGATTTTTTTTATGCCTGGATGATTAACAGTGTTTTATGTTGAACGCCAAACAAAAGTCATTGGGCGTAGCAGCACGTGAGAGAGAACGGAATCACCAAAACACTTTGTAAGTTGGGGTCATCAAATTTAAATTTACCGTCCCCGTTAGCTCTGCGAATGCAGCGTTTTAATACACTCGTCTTTTAGCGTTTCTACGCGTGCGAAGTATACAGTCCTAATTTGTTCGAACTCCAGGGGAAAGAAATTTGTCCTGGCAACCTCTATAGCTGTTTATAAAAGTTCTTATAGGAGTGGCTTTGCTGTCATTAAAAAATTAAAGAAAATAGCTATAGTACGCCACTTTGTGCTTGACATACTCTCAAACAGGTTCGTACTTTTCCTCCTGGCTTTACTTTTCGAAGATATGATAGTCACCCACTTCGGCACCTTGGTTAGCTGGTTCTCACTAATTATACCTACTAGATATGTTCTTACTACATCTGTTTTTGCACCAAAGTGTAGTGCAGTGCTTATCCTGCTGTACAAATATTTAGTGTGCTTGGGCGCAGGCTTATCTTCCAAGTACACCATAGTAGAGAGTGAACCCTTTAAGGGATCTCTAGCAGCGTCAGAACAGGTGAGGCCATCATTGTCATTACTTTCGATAGCCCTTTGACCCGCGTAAAATTTACTTCTGTGCGAAATAAAGAACTATAAATATGAAGTAGAAAAAACGCGAAGATTGGTGGGAATCAGGTTTATATAAGTAACGTGCAACCTCTGTCCTAGGGCCACGCTCCTTGCTTATGGGTAAAATGACAGAAGTGAATATTTTCACTATATATGTTACGTGGAAGCCACTACTAATCAGACAGTACTTTAGTGTATGGGCATGAAAAAATTATCCCTATGGTTTTCTAATGGTGAGATGCAGTGTTGCAGACAAAAAACATAACAAAAAAACTTATCACAACGTACATCCGGCGCCGTATGCCTCCCCGTCGTGTGCTCGGGGTTGGGAACCAGAAATTGGGGCCCTGTTATGCAGTGTCGGTGCACTCCTTGACCTGCATAACCACTTCCACTTACCGCTGTAGGTGGCCGTGTGATCTGTTGCGCGCTTATTGCTGCGAGGCACCGTTAAGCGGAGGGTGGCGGTAGCAGAGCCACGGCACTGAAACCGAACCCTCTTTATTGTTGCGCGTTGGCCGTAGTAGACACATGATTAAGTCACTTACGGGTGTCACTTTTTATAACGACGTGTGCAGCGTTCGTCGCGCCTAGCCAGCACTGGCAAACGTGCCCATCGTGTTCATACGCCTCGTTACCTAACACAACTTACGTTGTTTTTCATGGCGGCCAACATAAGGGCATGAGGAGTAGGGGGAAGGAGTCGCATTTGCAGATTTTCGTGAGCGTGGTCGCGACTTCAACTTCAGCACACAACAAGGGTACGCATCATTTTAGAACTGCTCATCCTGTAGTAAGGTTCTTTGTACGAGGCTGTCGTTAAAAACTAATTGGAAATTAAAATGCGTGGTACAAAGGCAATGACAATTGGAAGAGGCGAAGCTAAAGAGGGCACCTGTGGCGTCAAATGAATAGTAGCACCCTGAAGTCCAATTACTGTCGCGAAAAAAAAACTGTACGAAGTGCTGCGTAGCGCCGCGCTCATTTAGTACTGATTACGACGAAGCAGTGGGCAGTATAGAGCCTGGCTGGGACTGTTATGACCACTTCTGCATAGTCGACTCATATTCTAAATTTGTCGCAGCACTTAATACCATGCTTTGTTTGATTTGTTTTTCCACCATGTAACAATGTGGCCAACCCAGGAAAATATTCCTCAGCCTTTGAAGTAATTAATAAGGTGAAATGCCAGACAAAAATTGCAGAAGCCTTTTTGTATTTTTATTTTTACCGTAATTTTGACAATGCCGGTTCTTACTCTACACACTTTATTGGAAAGTTTGTATTCAAGCAGTTTTTGTTCGGGCGATGAAATAAGTAGGAATAGTAAGAATATACGCATTTTATTTTAAACTTTTTAACTGCAGGTGTTATAGGAAAACCGAACTGGGGTGCGGACGTCACGTGCTCTGGTGGTAATTTACCGTAGGAGAAGCTTTTTTGCGCCTCTGATCTTCACGAAAGGTATACAGGGTGTCCCAGCTATCATGCACCAATATTAAAAAAAAGAGTAATGGCGTAACTCGAAAAAAACACCTAGTGTATAGTGTTTGCAGTACTGCCGAGAAGCGGGCGCCTATTTTCATGCATTAATGAGACTTAACTAGTTAATTGTAACTAATTATCTAACTCGAGAAGTAATGTCCTAATCACCTAATTGTCAATGAGGCACTTCTAGGTACCCACGAGGGGCATCTAACTGCGGTATTTTCAGCGACGAACTAATTGCGTACTCATTAATTCTGACTGATAAAGAAACCCCGCAAAATATGAAAAATACCACATGACGGCGCCTCCGCGCGCATCGTAAAGCAACGCCCTCAAACAGGCTGTCTCTGAGTTAGCCAGAATGAAATAAACAAAAGAAAGAAAGAAGAAATCGCGACCGAGTTTGTGCCTTATCCGCACACGCACCCCGCGAATCTTGCTGTTGCTGCTCCTTCCATGCATGCCATTATCAAGGTGATGCGCTGTCTCTTCGGGCGGGTGACAGGCGAAGCAGTTGCTTTCAATCAGCTTATTTGGGGACGCTGCTTTACAATGCGCCCGCAAGCGCCGTCACGTGGTATTTTGCATATTTCGCAGGTTTTCTTTATCAGTCAGAATTAATGAGTACGAAATTAGTTCGTCGCTGATAATACCGCAGTTAGATGCCCCTCGTGGGTACCTACAAGTGCCTCATTGACACTTCAGTGATTAGAACAGTAATTCTCGAGTTACATAATTAATTACAAATAATTAGTTAGGTCTCATTAACAAAAAAAATACTGTCCGCTTCTGCACAGTACTGCAAACATTATGCACTAGGTTTTCTTCGAGTAACGCCATTGCTCTTTTTTTTTAAATCTTGGCGCAGAATAGCTGAGACACCCTGCTTATTTGGCAGTAATACCCCAAAACTATAACATTATACATCGCGCTATTAGGAAAAGTTGTGTATGAATAATATTTCAGCAAAATATGAGCCCAGCCGGATTTCCCGCTGATTAGACGCCGGTAAATCGCAACACTGGCGGGGAGCATACTTTGCGCGTGGTGGGCACGTGAGCAGTTGGTTTGCATACACTACTTTCAGAAGACTTGTTACGTCCGTGCTCTTAAGAGATCCATCGAGAACACAAGAAGGGCGCTTGGAGGCAAGTTAAATACTGTGCCAAAATAGTGTCCTGAAAGGCTGTTAGGCGGTTGGTCTCAAAACTCACGAGGAAAAAGCACAGCCTTAAACTCAATCCTTTCATCTTCGCACCTTTCATCTGACTGCGTATGCATGCCCACGCCCACGCGCAATCCATTTCATGCACTCTAATACAACTCTGGCAGGTGAACGCCTCAGAAATCGCTACATATTGTTGCTCGACTTCTGTTCTCAATGGCCGTTATGTCAGTTTTCGCCAGAACATAGAGAACGATGTCGACGTCACCGTTCAGCTCGACGATTTCGGATGGGCGCAGCGAAGACTGATGTGTAAGGACATGTAAATAACTTATCCCAGTGTTTACGTAGGCATAATATTTTATACTGTTGATGTCCTCTAAAGCAGGCTGGGTTTTACGTGCTTCAAAAACTCGGATGACAGTCTTTTTTCGAGACCATTTCTCTAAGGTGAATTAATGTGGCAGGCTCTTTAAGTAAGCATCTTTTCTTTTCCAGTGCAGTATTACCACTCTTCATTAAATGACAAATAATCTCTAGTTACCTGCACCCCTAGTTTTTTCTACCACTTTCGGTGTTGCTAAAAATGACAGACGTATAGAAAAAACTTCCAAGTACACCTAAGAAACTTCTTATGATTTGTGAACACCAACGCAATAACGTCCTATTAAACACCGCTAAGTGTGTCGTGTTCAATTGAATGTCTCCTGGCGTTTCCCGCCACGCATGGCGCCAGGCCTGGTTCAAAGGTGGCTACTCAGCCGCGGAGCGGGAGGACGCGAGACATGCGGTCTGTTTCTTCCAAGCGAAGCTTATAAGGCTTGCGTATCCCGTATTTTTCAGGTCTGCGAACAAAACATTCACCTGTCTTTGGATAACGAGGCGTTCTATACTGCGAGCCGTTTGGATACGAACGTATCAGCCAGTGTGCTTTTAGCCCATGGTCGCCACCAAGGTCGCACGCCGTTCAAAGCGTTAAGAATGGGTCCTTATGCCTATACGTGTTATCAGTCGGGTATGCATTTTGAGTAGATTATCAGTATAAATAGAGTATCAGGTTGATACTTAATGTTTCTAAAAAGTTTGCCGCCAAGCCACTCGCGTCGGGCAAGTCTACGTTCGCACCGCCCTCTGTGTGCAGCCTTTCAAGCGCATGAGTGTCTATACTCCTCCGGCTTCTCAGGGTGGCGGTGTCGTCGCCAAGGCAAGTTGCCGGTAATTTTTAACTATAGGCGAATCCCCTTATGCGCTCGGGCTGTTGGAGTCTAATGTCGTGGTCGTAACCGTCGTCTCCTGTAGTCACGGCAATAAAACACTGGGACGCTCGTTTACGCCTCACGCTAGAGCGTAACGCGTGCTAAAAAACGCCGGGGCACTCGCTTACGCCTCGCGCTCGAACGCATTGTAACGCGTACTAAAAAATAGCGGAGACTCGCTTATGCATCGCGCTGGAACGCTTCGTAACGCGTACAAAGAAAACACCCGGACCCTCCTTTATGCCTCGCGCTAGAATGCTTCGTGCTTAAAAGGCCATGAAGACAAAATGCAAGTTTGGTGCGTTCAAAAGATTTCCTAGTTAAAATCATGCTGACCCCACTTTTAACGTAAACTTCGCTCAAGTAAGCTGTATAACTAGGAAAAAAGGGAATGGCCATGCGACCCACTAGCTCGTTTCCCGCAACAGAACCTATGATGTCATACCAGCCAGCTCTGCGATTGTCCTAATGTGGGCAAAAGCAAACGCAAATTAGTCAGAGCTTATAAGCTTGCCGAATGAGGTATTTGCGCTTAAATTTAGGGCACATTCTTTTTTATGAGAAGAATGGTACGATAAACAGAGGAAGTTACGAAAGCACACGTAAACATAGAACTACCGATGCGTACTGCTGTTGTTACTGCGCGCACCGTGCTTCGTTTTGATGCAAAGCACTGCGGGGCTTTGGGGTTGTCTCAAACGACACTGGCCGATTGACGCAAGCGACGGTCTTACGTGGAATATTTGTCGAGCGAGCACCATGCTTCATAAAACGAATATTTTCTCCATGAACAAAAACAAACCAGGTTTAAATACGGTCACAAACAAACCAAAGACAGAAGACGGCTTGCAGCGGTATGGTGGCGCCATTTAGGTTGACTGACAGTAAACGAGTCTCCGTGCCACACCATGGTTAGCGGAAAGACCTGTTCTTATGACGGCATTGTAAACTTTGTTGAAACACACGTTTTGGCGCGATAATCAAAATTTTAGCTTAAATTGATTACTTTCTCGGTGAATAAAGAATCGTTTGCTTCCTGGCAAGTGCTGGGGCACTATAGCACGCGAAGTCTTTCGAATATAACAAACTTGTATGTTGTCTTCATGGCCCCTTTAAAACACGAGACGTTTACAGCAAAGGTGTACACCTCTACCCCCAACGGTTTCATCTCCCTTGGCAAAAACGCCAAGGCACCAAGAATACGCTTATACACTGCATGCTTCGCTCCCCCTCAGGTTTCAAATTAGTGGAGATGGCCCGAGATTTTTTTTTTTTGAGGGCTTCTTCCTTGTACAGGGGGGCCTTGTATGCAGAGCACGCTCTACAAGGGCAGTTTCAGAAGGAAAAGCACTGATCCCCGGGAAGTAGGAGAGGGGATGTTAAAAAAAGTGACCACAAAAAAGAATAAGCGGTGTCAAGAAAAAAAAATTACGCCCACCTCCCCTCGCGGGAACCCTGGTGTGATGCGACGCTGAGGGGGGTTCAAGCGCAAGCGGAGAGCAACCGTTGACCGAAAGGCCGCCGGAGAGCGGCACACCGGTTATATGCGCAGCGCGCCCGAAGGGGAGGAGACCGCGGAAGAGAGAGTACTGCACATGCGCCGGCGCCAGAGCGTCTGCCGCGGCTATGACGCAACACAATACAACACAGTCCACTTTAATCCAATCCAATCCAAATCCAATCCAATTCAAGCCAAGCCAATCCATTCGAATCCAATCCAATGCCCCTCGCGAGAGAGGGGCATCGGAGAGGAGAGGGGGTGAGCGGCGGAGAGCGCAGCTTGCGCGGCGAGGAGAATGGGGGAGGGGCGGACGACAACAACGCCGACGACGCTGCATGGACAAGGCGATTGAATGAGATGCAGTCGCATCTAAAAAAGGAAACACATAACACCACTGTTGTTTTTAAGATGTCATTGTGACATTTCTGGTAGCCCGGAAATCGAGCATCATTATGGACTCTGATATCGCCCTTTAAAAATTGAACAGAATGTTTCCACCTATTTATACGACCATGAATGCCATCCGATGCCTTCAACTGGAAGGCATCTCCGTACGCATATTCTTATCTCCGGAACACACGCCTGGGGCACATGGGATCCACGCGGCTCATACCGCCGCCCGAGAGAGACTTGACATACCGTCAGTGGTTTCCAGTGACCCATTGAAACACCCACCACCGACAGACGGGAAACCTTACCTGAGAAAATTCGAAACAGAAAGTCGCAAGAGGCTGCACGATACCCACAAAGTGGGTGTACTAGCCCCGCTGAATAAGCTGGGGGGGGGGGAGATGATAGCTGATAACATCTATGCTAACATGGCACCAACCCCTTATGTAGTACACCAATGGACCCATGGAGCCAGCTCACACATAAAATGCTGCCGGTATTGTGAGGAGACATGTCCCCCCTAACCTATATCATTTATATGGCACTCTCAAACTTTTCACGGCTGGTCGCGAGTCATTATTAAAATTCGGTTTTCCACCTGTAGATGAAGAAGCGCATTTGCAACATGTTCAAGCAGATCCCAAAGCGCTAGAGAAAATATTTGAATATTCCCTTACCAGTGGTCTCTACAAGCTGCTGGGATAACCTGGACCGACTCCTGTCATAAACGTTCTTGAGCACCTGTCCCTTCACGAAATCTGCAAACTATATCTTCACATAACCATAAACTTTAAAATGCTCTCTATCAGTTCAATTGATTAAATCTTGGACCTTGGTCATTTTTTACTTCTCTTCTGCCTTCGTATCGGGGGCCCCACATCTACTCAGGACTCAAGCTTCGGTGATCATTCACATGTAAAGATTGGAATGGCTGGTGAATTTTGATGTGTGTTTCGTTTCTGAGGCACGTATTATAGAAAGCATCGCAGGCAATGGGAATACAGGAGTCCGCCAAGAAAGCCGAGCACCGCCAACACCAACACCGGCTTTTCTGCTTAATATGCACGATAAAACGCCCTCACAATAAAACACCGTAAGGAAGGCAATTCTGGTTGTTGACGCGATGTGCAATACTTGTCGTGGTAATAGGTAAGTGCGCCTAAAACTGTTTGTTTATTTTTCCACTTTCCTAGGACCACCGCTTTTTTTTCGCACTAAGAACTTCCACGAGCTTACAATTTAATTATCCGGTATCCGCTGTCGGCCTCCGAGCGAGTGTTAAAGGCGTTGACGTCTCCACCTTTTTGCAGAAAAAAGGATTCAGGGAAGCGGCTTCAATATGCATTGAACATGGGAGGAGCAACAACTGTGAGATCCCTAAGGGTTCAGAGAAGATGCATGTACGTTATATAACTGGAGTGAACGCCTTCCTTCTTTGCCGTCTCGTTGGGACTAATAGGCTTTCAGAAGTGTCACAAAAACGAGGCAGCGGGGCGATTCGATTGGTAGACGTTCAATTTTAAGCACCTTTATCCTGTTTCACGGGAAACAATTTAGCAGAGCGCCCAAGTGAGCTGGTTTAGGCAGCACGTGGTGCTGGCTACAGCTTTGGTATTAAAGCAAAAGCTTTAGTGTCTTCACTGATGGCGTTGTACGCCAACGCCATGCAGAAAAGCTAACTTTCTCTCACGATGGTGAAAGATCGTGGGTGGCGCTAAAGAAAAAAAAAAAATGCTTCCCGTGGCCGGAATCATATCTGGGCCATTCTCGTTATAAAGCCCGCGTCTATCCGATTGCTATATTGCGACATGGTCGAAGTGAACGCCAAGCAGCAGGTACGGATTCGTGGTGTACACCCCAAACCCAAACCTCAGGCGTACGGAGTGGACACCCGAGTGTTGCGGTGGGTATTCTACAAAAGGGGTGCGAGCTCAAGAGGAGCACATACTAGCAATGTGGGTTTGCCCAAAGTAAGAATTCATCATGAGAAAGCTTCGCGTTCAACCATCGTCGTCGCCGGAGGGGTGCATGATATTTTTTACATGTTCCCACTCTGGCGGCGAGACGATTGTTTGCGAATCTGACACGCTCATCACGCTTACGACACTTAGGCGGCGGCTGCAAGAAGTCCCTGGATGGCGTGAAGTAGGGCCGCTACTGCTGCACGAGATCAGGAGGACTTCTGACCATTTCGCCTTATATAAAAAATTTACAACCCCCATGGTCGGGAACCTTCATAACGGGGGTTTGAGTAGCTCCGAACATTTACCAGAACCCGGCACAAAACTATCGAAGTTGCATGGTAACAGGCGCGTAGGCTAAGTAGTGATCTAATTCTTAAAACGGTTCTTCACTGCTGCAATCTTGGTATATGCCTCGAAAAAGCCAGTTTTCCGAGAGACGGAAGGGCCTGTCGCATTGTGTGTTTGCATCTGTGGGCCCTCAATTTTCACCAGAAAGTAAGGATCCTAAACGTATGGAGGAGGTTGTTTAACAACAGGTAACAGTCTTCGAGACGGTATATCTTCGCTACCATGGGTCGCCTCAATGGGCGGGTTGGAGATAGGATTTCTCGTTTGGTATGTAGGTTGCCTCGTTCCAGGAAGGCTTTCCGACCACAAAGCTATAGCCCAGCAGCCGTACTCCATGGTGCTCAAAAAGGCAAAGGCAAGTCATAGCGTAATTGGTGACACAATTTCATGGTAAACGGGTTCCGCTGATTTTCATTCATCAGTGAGTCTATGCCACCACTCCTGGTGTTTCATTGAAGCCGTAAAGAAGCCTCCAGTCATGTTTGTTCCTTTCTCGGGCTGCTGTGCGGCTCAGTTTCTTTTTCAACGATTATTTTGACGTCTGTCTGGTTTCGCAGTTCCCGTTGGGGCTCTAGGAAATATAGCGGAGTGACGTTCTTTATAGAGTATGATAACTTGGCCGAGGTAGTTTTGAAAGCGCGATTTTTGCAACTTCGCGCATCAATGGTTTTGAGCGGTGATTTGCGGTGTCAGTTCTTCGCTCGCCTTGGTTCTTTCTTGCAATCTTTGTTTTCATTCTTTCCTTGACAGTAGTTCTCCGATAGGACCCTGAGAGTGGAGTCGGTGCGTACAAGTTCTCCCCTTACTTACTGCTTTTGTAGCACTCCTTTGTGACTGCAGTATTTTTGTGACCTTTATTAGTCTTCCCTCTAATCCTTCCGTTAGGCGCTGTCGGTTTACTGGATTCATGGACGTGGAAGAACATGAGGCCTTACTTATTACTTTCGGCGATTAGCCTTTGATCGGGCTCATTTAAAAATACTTTTTTCCCCTGCTATAGCTTTTGTGCGGATTCATCTATTAGTATCATTGCGCTCCGGTAAAAGTGGGGCTACAGGTGTGAGTACCGATTTTCTTCCAGGGCGTTAGTATTCGATGAAAGAGTTGCAGCCGCTAGATCAAACATACCAAGTGCTAGCTTTCGGTCGCGTTGAAAAAGCTGACAGTCTTTTTGGAATAATGATTTTCGGAAGTGATGATTCAATTTGCAAAGTAAGTGAACGGTGAAGCAAATATCATATGAGGGTCATCGATGCCTTATGTAAGTGATGTCTTTTCTGAGAACATACGCTGTGTGCAGATCCATTATGTACTTCCCTGGTCGGAAAACGTCTGTTAGTTGGTTTGGTAGTAAAAAAACGTCGTAGTGCGTACGAAGAACGAAGATGGAATGAAGAGAAATAAAGAATACAAATGCGTCCTGGAAATCCATGAGCATTCTAGGAGCTAAACGTACATTAGGTGAAGGAGAAGAGGTAGATAAAAAGAACCGGTCACCCCATCCCGCATAGCATTACAACGTAGGCAGTATTATGAGTGGATGCAGTAAAAAAGAATATGGCGCTAAGCATACGAGGTGAACGAGAGAAACCAAACGGCGCATACATACGCCGAAATGTCGTTTATTCCTCGTTTCGGCCTCGTCTGCTTACAGCCGTGTTCTTTTTGCTGCAGTCATGAACAATCTTTCTCAGCAAGTTTGCTTATATTGCATTTCTGAAGGGTGAATTAGTTGCTGGAAAGGATCTTCTTCCTGCTTATATAGAAAATTCAAGCATGCAGAGCGCGAAAAAATAAACTGGTGTAAAGAGAATAACAGGCTAGCCATTCCTACAAACAAAAGTGTTGCTGTTAGGGAAAGAAAAAAAGTGGGTTATTGTTCGAACTCCAAGATGCGAGTGAGGAATATCTCTGGCAGTTACGCGGTCAACAATACGCGGAAGCGAAGCGCGCAGTTCGCCGAGGAGGCTGAACAGGCCTCCATGCCAGGCGTTTTTTTGGAGCCTCCCACAGGGAGATCTTATGGCCGTCAATAGGCCGTAGAGGCCATGGCGACGGCGGGGACTCACCGTCGCGCCAAGACGGCGACAGCTCCCGTCTGGAAAGTACCTCTTTCCAATTTCCATAAGGTTGTGAGCACGCGCTAATGGGGGGCCGACCCCCGCGGCACGGCGTCTCCAGTGGGAAACGTGATGGGAAAAGCTAATGATTTCTCCTACCGTAATGGCTCCCTGCTTTCCTATTCCTTCGGCCATTACTCCTCGCAGCCCGCTTACCCCGCATGTCCTGGCAGGCCATTTGTCGTTTAAGATCGCATTGTGCCCTACTTTTTGAAGGGAAATGGAATTGAAGATAACAGAAAAGCATCATATTGCTACAATATTATTTGCCTCTCCCAAAGCCAATTTATTTTGCTGACAAGGTGGTGGTCACCTTGCGGAAGAGTTCCTGAAAAAACGCCGAAGTAGTCACGAACCTGAAATTTTATTGTAGACGGTTATACTAACAACAAAAAAATGCCGGTGGTGAAAGGTGGTCAACAATTTAAGCAATCGAATGTAATTTCCAAGCGGAGTTGGCGACCGCAAAATTGAAACATTTGCTGAAAAAACAATCACTAAACTACTCATTCTGCGCAGATCGGCACTCACAGTTGTAAAAATGCATACTCAGTTCAACCAAGGTTGATGCCACCTTCTAAAGAAAGGTGAAGATATACTCAGCTTTTCCGCAATGCACTATTTCACCAGTTCGACCAGCTAAAGTTACGGCAAATGACGATATCGAGCATAGGATTTGATCCGAAAGCTAGGTCTCTGCAGTGGCATCACGCAGACAAGCACGATGTCCAGCATTGCTCAAGTGCCACAGCGCACATGACATTTTTTGAATGAAAGTTTAAGGAAGCTAGTGTAAATCACTGAATTTGCTCTGTTGGCGTAACGGATTTGTCACTTGAGTGCTTTGTTGTATAGCTGATCCGCAGGATCGCCTTGATGTATGCAAGGCAATTCCTTGCTACGTAGGACCTATTCTGCCTCCACTAGGTGGGCTGTTCAATTGCAGTGTAACATACAAATATTAAGTGCAAATTAACAAAATGTTTGCAATGTATTGCATGATTTGAACTTTGCGCTAAGGGTTTACAGCTCCTCTAATTTTTCCTGTAGAAATTTAAATTCATTCTCTAACCAGAGTGTCGCTTCCGCAAAAGCGAATTGCCTGAAGACCCGTGTGCAGGGCATTTTTATAAATTCGCTCATTATTTTCTTTCCCTCTGAGACACTAAGCGGATGTAAGCGACGGCATTACTCCTGTTCCTAAGCACTACTCGAAGAAAAGGAAGCGCTCTTCTCTAGGACACTAATTAACATGGACATGTTTGAGGGAACGTCTTCATGCTTTCTCATCCAGAAATTTTCATACAGTCGGAATTGTTTTTTTCTGTTCAGTGACTGCAGTAATTATTCTACCTGGAAGTTGTGCATACTGCATACACTGTAAACGTTTGTAAAGACAAGAATAATTACGGTGTGCTTTTTTCTGAGCTCCCCCCCCCCGCTTTAAGCTCCTTTGTCAGCTAAAATAACATAAAAATGTGATGTCGAACTAAGGTTTGGGTGTCAGGATGGGATTAGAGAAAACACAGAACGTTATCTAAGAAATCCGGCAAGTTTTGTGTAAAGTTAAAAAGAACAATCGGACAGTGGCTGTTGAAGGAGCTGCAGGATAACCATTTGGAAGGCGGACTGGAACTGGCATTGTGTGAGCTTTCAGCCCGAAAAGAAGTTCGTTAAGCGCAAGTTTTCTTCGTTCTCGCTTCTTTTCGAGCCTTACCAGTGTCTCGTTAGTATCGCTTTCAAGTGAACGAACTACCGTGGCCGGAAGGTTTGGTTGAGCCTCTTTTCCTGACAAGATTAAGACAACGTAGCGACAAAGTTTTTTTGTTCAAAGAAAAAGTGCTTGAACAAAGATAGCTATTTTGTACTGGCATCTTTGTACAACGTAGAAAGGAGTGTTTTTTTTTTTTCAGTAAAGAAGTACAAGGACAAAGTAGCTTAATTGGTCCACGCATATTCATCCATAAGAATCCCAGCTCACACAAGAACGACACGTAGAGAAAAGATTTTTTATTCATTGTCACGTGTTCCGTAGCTTTTTTATGTATTCTGTTCTGCGATATAGATACCTAACATTATTTTTTATTTCTTTTAAAAATTCTTACCAAAATAAAATCTCCGGTTGCTGTTGTTTTGCGTGCAAATCAGAGAGGTGCCAAAGCACAAAAAATTTTACTGCCCCACCAGCGTGTGTTTGTAGGTCCCCTTAATTCTTGCTACGGCTGCATTGCGTGGCCCTGATATGAAAAAAAACTGACAAAAACGGCTTCTCCCACCTGCCCACCTCCACTAACCCAAGCCGCTACAAGCATGGGGGAGCTTCCTAGCGTTTTTCCGATGTTGCGGGTTTGAACTGTTTAAATTTGGTCACAAACCTAACTATCGCAGTTTTCGCAAATTTGGTTCCAAATTTAACTGGAAATTGTGAATATTTACTTTTTCTGCGATTTTCTGCCACAGCGCGTCTTGTATTTTTACTGGAATCTGTCGTTTGTCAATTGTCTTGAAAAGAGGTGTTCAAAAAAAGTTCGGTTTTTATCTTTATTATCGGTATATTTTGTGCCCCCTCTCCCAGTTTTCCAAACCAAATAAGTAATGGCTGTGGGTTGGTCAAGCTTCCTGCGAGCCGGTTATTGCAGCCTAATATGTACGATTTCTAAACAGACATTAATATTATATATTTTATTACTAGAAACAGGAGGTTTAAGCAAAATGCCTTTTTTTTTCTTGAGTCCATATAGAGCCTATTTAACATATACCCATGAACTAACAGAAAGGGAGCACTTTAAGCAATATTTTATCGTGCCACAAGTTCCTATTTTAGCTATATAGGGACGTTTGTGCCTGTGCTCAGTATAGGGGTGTACATGGACATTTTAACTCATAATAATGCCTTTTTTGTATTATATAGGTCTTTTCTTGGGTTTACGAGTCTATGCCCTGAAAAGCCTGTTCTCGCTTCAGAAGCCCGCAACTGGGTGTTTGTCGCACGCCTTTGGAAAATATCTGCTCGCGGTGCCACACACGCCGAGAAGTTGTAGCAGTGCTCAAGCTGCCGCCATCTCAACCTCACCGACTCGGCCGAGCCGCCAGGGGCCCGTGCGCTGCGACACCGCAGCCAAGCTCACCGACGTCCCCCTGAACGCACGAGCTATCTTATTTTTGCCATTCTGACGCGCTGCGTACGCGGACCAACGCCGAAAACATTTGCCGATGTGTCCTATCTATTGATAAACGCAAAAAAATAAGCTAAGAAAAAATGAACCCTACGCAGCTGCGTACATGCCACTCAAGGTCAAAGACGCCTCTTGGGGGAAAACTCCGTAAAAATCTGACACATCAAGGTTTTGAAAGGGCCATGCAGAAATTTGTCCTAAAATACGCCGCTGAAGTAAATACGAAATGAGCCTATATGTGCCTAAACGGCAGTATTTGTTGCCTATATATGCCTAAATGGCACTCGTCACTGTCTATTATAGGCGCATAAAGCTTTGAGTTTTTGTGCGTAAAGTTCCGGTATCTATTCATTACTATAAATACATTGCATCTTGCGTTTATGCGTTGCTGTTTGATACGTTTTCCCGGCTTATATGCTCCGAAACGCCGGTATAGCTTAACTCTAAATGGGATAGGAGTATCATCCGATTAATTACGTTTTCCTTCTTCAGCCATTACTCGAACCGACATCAACATGGTTTGCAGTGCTGTATCGATGCATTTATTTTTCTATAAGACAGCCTACACCGAAGGCCTATAGTTTAAGTCCCGAAAAATAAATAAAATTGCATGAATTTGCAGAAACAGGTTTTTAGCGGCCTACAATATAAAATTTACTTTAAATTCTTCTGCAAACAGGTAAAAATAGACGATAATACCCGAGCACTCAACAAAGCAAAAAAAAAAGATAAGAATCCTATGCACTAAGCGCAAATATAACCCGTGCGACATAACCGAGAAGAATGCAAAAGGCGCAGAGTCTTTTAAGGTTGTACGTAAGCAAAACGAAAAGAAGAAATGCTTCGAAGTGTTCATTTTATTTCTGATTTCTTCGACAGAAAAAAGCAATCTAGTCGTTCGTGTTCGATTCCAAATTACTTGCCGGCATCCCCGCCCCCTCTCCCCTCGGGTTATGCTCTTTGCGGAGCTGTCAACTGCTACCTCTCGAGGAGATAATTCATTAAACACAGTGGGAGAACACTTATACCTGAGCACTTACTTAGCAAGAAGAACTAGAGAGATAGAATTACCGAGAACTTCCAGCCTACCCTGCTGCATTATTGAAAAAAAATTGTAGCTTTTATGCACCGCGGGGCTGTTAGTTAATGCCTCTGTCATAATTTTCTCCGTGCAAGCGCACCATCCACTGAACACATTATCCGGCCGGCCACTTCTCGCCAAGCTGGACAATAACGCCGCCGGGAATGATAATAATTTTCCCGGAAGTCGGACGTTCTGCTGTCGCACTAATAGGATCGCGATGTGTAGTTGTCCCGTGGAGTCTGTTTTTTTTTTGTCTTCACCTTTGCGACCCAGGTAGTGTTTCACTCCTTCCATAACAGAAACAGAAGCTGCTGTGAAACCAGGAAATTTAGTTTTCGCCTTCGCTCAAGGGACCACGAGACGTTATATTGTCAGTCGTATTGCAGGTGACACCAGTTATTTGTCTGGTTGGAAAGGGCTCTCTCCACCGAAGGTACTGTTCGTCGGCATCTCTCACAAGTGTGGCGTGCCCGAAATAACGCGTTCTAGCAAAAATACATACCAGGTATTCTTGACTTCTCAGATGAAGCAACCGAACCACATGATGCTGTTTTTGTTAGGGGAAGATTAAAAAAGGCTTACAAACTGAACCAGCAGAAAACCGGCAACATTCGCCTGCGGGCTCGTCTTTGCATTAAAGGCCAACTGCACTCAAAATTTCGACCGCGCGAAATCACTGTTCTTGCATAGTATGACTAAAAAGACCGCGATGTACGAAGTATGACGCTTAAAATGTGCGTAATTACGCCGCCAGCGACCAGCAAAAAATCGACGATTTTGAAAACGAAACTGGGCAAAACGCGGCCATTACGGGCAGGCGGAAGTGACGTATCAGCCGTCGGCGCGAGCGGCCAGACGGCCTGGCCTGACGGCGCGAGCTGTGCGGGCCGGTCGGCGCGGCCGGCTCGGTCAGCCAGGAGGAGAGTGAGCGCGCGCGTGCGGGGGTGTGGGAGGCGCGCGGACAAGCGAGATCATGTCCCGCAAGCACGTGCGCTCTGGCAGCAGCACACCGCGTAGGCATGATGTCGCGACGACACTCTAAAAGGAGAGAACCGTACGGTTAACGAAGCCTCTTCGGAGTCATGAAAGTCAGGCGTACCGGCGCGAAATACGAGTTTCCTGGATTCTCCCCGCTGCGAGGCACGCCGATCGGCCTCGACGGCTGGCATGTCACTTCCGCTAAATGGCTGTTTGCGCGACACGCCGGCAGGTGCTTTGTCGTCTGCAAGGGCGCTATTTTGAGTGTCTGAAACTGAATAACCACGCATTGCACAGAGCTACCGGTCGCGTCGCAGTACTTCTTATGGTACCTACTACACATTTCGAAGGCATTTAGCCAGGGTGAAATTTGAGTGCAGTTGGCCTTTAAGAACTATGCGTGTTGCAAGAATTCTTAATTAAGGCACTAAGCCCGTACTCATTGTGGGACAAGCACCAGCAGACTTCCAACACTTGCTGGCAGCCTTGACGATTAGTTTTCTGGTTATGGCGGTCGATAGCCAACCTGGGCATCAATCGGCAGTGGGATAGACAAAGATCACATATTCGCAGTGTAATGATGTAGAGACCGCCACTGAAAGATCAATATGGGTTCACCGGTTATCGGCAAATGGTGTCAGCCAAGTTACGGTGTGCTGCTGCTGCTCGTTGTTTAGCAGTCCCATGCTGTTGAGTAGACCACTGTGCTTGCCGTGGCGTCTTTTTTTGTGACACCTGTTTCTTATGGATTTATAAAGGCTAACATTTATTGGGACGCAAAAGAGGTGAAAAACTGAGGGCGAAAATGTAAGTGGTTTAGGCGAATTATATTGTTAGCTGTGTTGTAAAAGAGGTCTACACGCCTTCTGTCACGATTCAAACATCTGACAGCAAACGTCGAATCAGCGGTGAACTCCCATGAACTTTGTTTTGAGTAGCCTAGCGAGGATACAAGAACAGCAAGCAGCAGCACTGGCACCCCTGTTGATTGTTTCGAACCGATGGGTTCTTCCATCTGACACATGAACGTTGCGAACGGATGGTTTCTCTCCGTGCCTCTAGTTTTGCTCCAATAACTGTCATTGCAATGCTTAACAAAGCGTGCATCACCACGAACTGCAGTTGGGCAAGTAGGTGTGGTGTATTTAAGCGCAATATTGCGAACACAGACATGAGAATAGACAATTCAAAGGACAGCAGTGTTTGCCTCACCCCGGTTGCCTCGTTGTTCTCATGCTGTTTACTTGGCTTACCCGTTTACTTCCCGCTTTTTAAGCGTGACCGCCGCCCACATATCGCGCCTGAGCTATATAAGGCTCAAGTTTCTCTATGTCGGCCTTTTGTGGGCTGTATTGCCTGCGTAGATAAATGGAAGGTCTCAGTGCAAAAACACAATATGGTTTGGCGTCCTACCTTCGCAGAAGGCGCGATGTCACACAGGTCACCCTGGTTACTCTCAGTCATTGCGCAAATTCAGCTGACTTCAGCTGAACTAACAAATAAACACGCAGACGATCTACTAAGGTGGGAAGAAACCTTGCCTAATGAAGGCATAGTTAACAAAATTTATTATTTTTTAGAGCCGTGGCAGATAAAAAGCCGAGTACACAGTCAAGAGAATAAATTTGCTTGCACGGCTACTATCTGTGTACAAGTAAGTGTCTTCGAGAGCAGCTTGAAGATGATAGCCTGGAGCGCAATGGAACACAGTGGACACGAACTGAGGGAGCAAACGTTGGTTTAAATGTTGTTGCTGACGTCACGAAAAGGTTTACTTCTGGTTTTTAATTGTTGTGAAAGCTTGGCGTTGTTTGGCAGCTCCAAAGGCGTAGCTGTGCGGTACTGCAATTGCTAATTGCAAGGTTCTGGAAGAACTAACAGGTGCCTGTGTAAAAACTGGGCTCAATGCAGGTTTGATTTTTAGGGGCGAAGCTCCTTAAGTCATGGGTCTGTCCATCCCTTGTGTCTCGTGGTACGTGACCGCCGCATGCTTTCGGAGATGTCGCAAAGTGGACCGCGTTGCACGCGGAAGAACCGGATGCAACCGGCAGCGCAAACTCGGCACCGGGAGCGCGAGCTTGTCTGTGTTCGCCAACGGAGGCGCGAGCGCACGTGCACTGCGAGGGGGAGATCACGCAAGAGATCACGCCACAAACGCAGGCAGTCGTTCTCGCAGATCGAACGAGACGCAAGGACCTTTGCTCGTTTCCTCTCGTCTTGTTCGGGCACAAGTTCGCCCTAAATAAAAGTTCTTTCTTTACCGTTGTGACCCATCCTACGTGACAAATTGTGGTGGAGGTGCGGGGTAGTCCTCGATGGCGCGGGGTCTATCACCAGGTCTGGGCCTGGGAGCATTGACTCCGAAAATAAAAGTTGATTTGTACAATGTACGCACACAGTCTTACGTCTTTCTTAATGATGTAATGGGCGAACTTTCACGGGAGAGTTACGGTTACCGATGATCTCCCCCTCTTGAGCTTCGCCCCACTTATCATCATTCATTCCGTGGATATGGCGTGATTTTTTTTTTTGGCTATACTTGTGCCTACCTACATACTGTGACAGCTGAATGTTTACCCGGTCGTTTATTGAAAAGGCGCGTGCTGTGTAAGCCTGCAAAAACTTTTGAGCTCCTAAGATTTGCTGACATGAAGCAGGCATGAGGAAAGCTCAAATATCCGGCCGTGTACCAGGCAAAAAAAAAACATACAGGAACTTTCCTATGTTTAAAGTGAGCAAGGAATTCGACTCACCCAGCACGCGTTCTCAGAAACGTAAACGTTGTTTTCTGTTGCTCCACAAACTGCACTTGCCTTCCACCAGCAACGCCTTTGAAAAGAATAAAGGGCTGAATGGTGAGATAGCTTTTAGCTAAATTCCTAGTCTAGAAACCAAACTGCCCGCTGAACACGCCTCTGCCCTGAAGCATGCGGATAAACAGAATCACCTGCTTTCGCAGCGCAGAATTTGAATTCCGCACAAAGCCGGAAATATATACGTGGACAATGACGAACGCAACTCGTGCTGTGCGTTCATTTATTAAAGATTTGTTGGTGTGACGGAAATTGAAGCCGCCTAGATACACCAGGATATAACAAGAAAAACAAGTCCGAATGGCACCGACAAGAAATTCTTGTAATTTTTGTCACAGAACACCGCACATTGTACAGGTTCCAGAGAAATTAAGATTACAATTTGGAGGAATAAATTTTGGAATGTTCTTGCGCCCAACTTCGAAGGCAATGATGCGACTCGATACGGAAAGGAATGCAAGAAACTGTCATCGGAGGTATACACAATTAAACGACGGATATGCGTAGTCGGCATGTGGCCTTTTTGGGATACTTCTTCTACTTTGCGTAGGGCTACTGCCCGGATGGACTTGTTTTTCACAATTGTGAGTCAACACTTTACCTGGAAAAGAATATGCCTGTTCGTGAAAACGAACAAAGATTGCAGTTCATGCAAAGTAAAAAATAAAAAAAGCCTACATGTTGTCAAACATGGCTAGAAGGCGCGAAGATGACCCTGCAACCAACCCACAGCAACAATTAGCCAATCGCAGCTAGGACAATTTTTTTAGAAACGTGATGAACCAGTTTTGTTGGGACAAGAGAATCGGAGCCACTGGTGATCCCTGCGAAAAAAATATCTTGCATTGCCATGCTTACCAGGCGGCTACGATTCGGGTAATTTCAGCATTTCTTTTCTGCCCTCCCAAAACATGCCAAGTAAGGGCTGCTGAAGTATTGCGACCTGTTTTGTAGAATAAGCATTGTCACATGCAGAGCTAGGCAGATGACATTTTTTTTAAATTGGAATCTATTTTCTTGACTTTGATCAACCTTGAAAATTAGGTTGTGTTTTGATTCTGCGTGCTTGCTTTGAAATCGGACTGACGCCAGACACCCTCTTGCCAAACTCGACCATACCTCAACCATAGTAGCGTTTGCTATCTGAAACCCGAAGCTGCACTCGCTTGTGGAATGCTCATCCCGAATTCGAAACGACCCTGCGGATAGCCTCGTGTGCACTGCAGACTTGCTTGCTTTGCAAATGATCAGATGGTGCAGTATGGGATGATGTTGAGCCTCTATTTTCCGATAAAAAAATAAATATTGGTATTTCACTCTGTGTGCAGCGATGAACAGCGAACACAGAATACAGACTTTGCGCCGGGTGCTTGTTGCGACAAGAGAAAGGCAAAAGTCAAAATGGGGAACTGGAACTTCTCTTGATGACGGTACCGCTGGCCCGAAAAGCCAGGGGAAACTAGAAACGCGAGCGCGTGGAACGCCGACAAAGAGAAAGGGAGTTCGAACGTAGACATGGCCCCTGTAGATTGCACAGCCGCGAACTTTTCGGAAACATTTGTTACGTTCCTGAGACGTTATGACCTTGAAAATGACGCCTGTTGACAGCTAATATGCTCAAAATGCATTTCTACGTTATAAGACACTTATTCCCAAATCAATGTTTTGAAGGGCATGCAACTATCACGGCGACCTCGTTCTACTCACACGCCGGGGATTTCGTTTTCCAACGCCTTGCGCTATAGACTTCATTGTTCTTTGTGAGGACACGTGGTTTGTGAAGGCATGGTTTGTGAAGACAGGTGACTATTTTTCACAGACATGAAAAATACATGAGACCCGCCGAGGCACACAAGCTTCGCCCAATCTTTTTTTTTTTCGGGCCGTCACCCTACGCGAAATAAATCAAAGACAGTACGGTATCCTGCCGCTTGTAAAATATGACAAGTCTATTGATATTCTTTAGCGAAGAAAAAAGTTAAACGTAGCCCAAAGAAAGCTGTTGACCGCACTGCATTCTCTAAACGTTTTTATACCGCATTTTAAACTAAATTATTACGACGAAATATTTGAGCAGAAAGCCTAATACCTTAGAACTATGATATACTGCAGCCGCCCTCGTCCGAAGAACGCGAAAAGTAGGTAGTTACTTCTGCCGTTCGCAGCTGGCACTGCATGCAGAATGCTAACGACGAAAAGTCTGAGGGTCTCAGCCTGCAGACTGCATAAAACGCGGCTTGTCGCAGTTTTTGCCCCCGGCCAGAAATGCCCACAGTGCGCTCGGAATACAAAATGCATGCCATTTTTTTCAAACCCAACCCTTTAAATCAGGGCGAAAAGTCGCTGCTGCATTCAGAGCACCCTCGATTGAACTTGGCACTTGGAGAAACTTGGCTCATTGCGCTGCGAATGGTTTCGGAAATGTGCTGCGGCTGTTGTGAGAGTGCGTTCTTTTCATTTATCGATGCCGCCTGAAGCGATACTTGACTTGGGGAGAAAGTATTTCTGGAGTTCATTCTCGTTCGTATTTACGGTAGACGTGTGTGAATGAGGCAGCGAATATTCATTTATAAATAATGTGCTATCATCATAGTCTAGAGTGCAATGATTTAGTTTAAAATGAACCGTAAAGGTCTCAGCATGAAAAGAAATATACTCAAAACGGCAAAAATTAGCTTTCACGCACGGAACAGGACAGTCTGAGTTTCTTGAGCGAAGTTATGCAGTCTCACGGTTTAAGAATGCACTGGAAGAGCTTGGTTTGAAACTTGTTACTTTTTTTCGTTCCAATTTTCCTCAAAATTTGTGCATTCGAAAGCAATATACCTCTTCCTCTTGTCTTCGAGTATTGATAAATTTAGGCGCAATGATGCCAAAGCTTGAAATAATTTAGGTTTAAAATGTCATAGCCGAAGAAAAGTATACACAACTTCGTGCAAGAAAAGGAGCGAGGTAAATTTTTTCTGATAGATTTATGCTAACCGCAAACGCGAAACATGTTCGGGATAAGAAGTTGCAAAGCGTTTATTGGAAGAGAAGTCCTGAACATTCCTGCATCCCCGCTAAATGACCGTCAAGCAATGCGCGCTTTCTGGTATTGTAAAAGAACAGGAGAGGCTGCCGTGTTGTTCCCTCCTACGTAAAAGAAGCGGTAAACCTTGTTCTTCACCATTATTATGGGGTGACTGTAATGGTACCACGTGTCACACAAATAACAGAGGTGTTTTTGTGCCAACGTTTGAAAATAACGGTTCAATTTTGGCCTAGCGAACTGTTTACCGCCCACGCCAGTAAAAAACATTCATTTCTGATATGTATACATCTTTCCTGGCAAGTTCCCCCAGATAAGGTCTATTATGAGCTTGCTATGAATGAAAGCACGCATCAGAAAGGAAGAAAATTCCCACGAACACGCTTAAAAGTCTAGGGTGCCTGGTCGCCCGATATCGGTTCGAGCCACAGACTTGAGAGTCTATATGGTCGCTTGCAGGAAAGTCTGCCAAGACGTTCAAGTGCTCTTGCTTCGACCATATTAAGTAGGTCCAACTCGGCGTTATTGCTTCAGCGCGCGTTGAGCATGGCGCGTCAATATTCTCCATATTGGGGTTCGGCAGTCACCGACACAGGCAAAGAAGCTTAGAGTAGGAGGAAGGTATAGCGGGCTACACAAGCAGTCATTGTTTATCATAACAGATATTACTTCCGTATCTGTTGTTGAGTTGGTCGTTGAATTGGTCATCGTTGCATTGGTCATCGTTGAGTTGGTCAACCTGTCGTTGAGTTGGTCATCGGCAGCCTGCTCGAGTATATGAATATGGGTCCCATTCACTGGTTCGTAACAATCACCGATGTCTAATCATGTACGCCCACGGCGTACGCACCAAGGAAAAGGCTTCTTGCCGTGGTGATTTCAAGTAGATCGACAGCGATAAACATCCCTACTATAGGCACAGTACAGAATAGCCAGCGGTGCGCGTGTATGAATATCGTTCTCGTTCTTGAAGAGGTTTCGTACGGGGCACATATACATCATGTCATTACATAAATATATGCACACTGCGGATAATCACCTGGTGAGAGAGAAAAAAACGTGGCAGTTTTTTGACGTTTTCGTGTGCCTTATTTTAAGCTTCTCAAGCTTTGCGATTTATGTTCAACATGTTTGACTAACGTATGAGATTGGCTAGTTGGTGAAAAGCACGACAGTGAATATAAAACAACACAAACAACAAGAACGAAGGAAAGTGAACAATACCACATCGACGTGGTTTTCTTCTCTTTCCTTCCTGCTGCTTGTTTGGGCGGTTTTATATTGTTAGAATTTTTTTTATAATGTTGATTAAAAATTTCTCGACTTGAAAAGTACTGTTAGCACCTTCGTTAAACCCTTGATTTGTTCTCAGCCCTCATTTCAGCAATGGTAAGGGCGGCCAAAAAGATAACTATGTCAGTTTACATCTATATTTAACAAAAAATTTCCTCTTTGCAGCGAAAGACAGGTTGTTTCATACCATGTAAAAATGAATGCTTGCATTTCATGTCGGGTACACCGTCTTGTTGAATTTAGGACTTTTGCCTGCCTGATGACACCCTCGTGACATCAAGGCCAGCACCTGCACCTTCCGCTGATACAAGTCGGCTAGCAACACAAGGCAGCCTACAGATAAAGATAATAATGCATACATAAACCGGCAGTAAACCCTGGTTTCCGTAAGGCGACTCTGGCAGCAGTACGTTTCCAGCTGATCGGGGCTTTGCCAGCCTGCGTTTATCCCTTCTAATGCGAAAGGGTGTCGGGAGCTGCGATAAAGAGGCGGCCGCCTTCAAGGCTTCTCCCCTAATGGCGGTCTTCCCGACAACGCACTAAAGAAAAAAAGAGAAGAGTCCACCGAAAACCTCGTGCTGTTGGTGAAGCCCTCCATTGTCACGCAGGAGCCCCGCTCGTTTCCTGTCGTTGTTGGTGCTATCTTGCCAGCTGTGTAGCTTGTGCCTTTTCGCGTAAGCCTTGAGCTTCTTGTCTGTGGATGTTTGTGTTCTCACGCTGCTTAATTGTCATCTTTTTTTGTCTTAACTTACGAAAATATACAACCCCCGAAACGTATTGTGGTATCTTGAGGACATTCCGAGAAACAGGCCAGCCGTGATAGTTCTGACGAGATAGAGAAGGCCGGGCGACTCGCGTGACGCAGTGTACTCTACTCAAGGTTAGTGTGCAGGAACGAGGCCTTGCTGCGCCTATATAAAGCCATAATGTGGGACTATAATACGAATAGTATTTTTGTATGCCTGCCAGACATGTGTGTTTCACAATACATTCCTCATCCACGATTTCTTCACCCTATTAAATCTTTCGGCCTCAAGAACCTTAGCCACTGAGCTACCATGGCCGGTGTTTTTCTATCACCTTCCGAAAACGGCCGCACCAGCTGGGATCAAATTGGCATCCTTGGTATCAGCAGCACAAAGCCTTAGACAATGAGCTTAACCACTACACCTAAGGTTAACCACTACACCTAATTGACAAGGTTCAATAACAATTTTTCTTCAGCCACAGAAGCTGCTTAACGCTGCATCTTCCATCATTATCATCATCCTCGTCACCATCATCATCGTCATCATTATCAGCCTCTCTACGCCAACTGCAATTGGTCTGTCCCATAGATCTCAAATTATCCCGGTCCTGTGCTAACTGTGAACAATTTTTCCCTGCAAACTTCTGGGTCTCATCTGCCGACCTAACTTCCTGCCGCCTGCTGCCACGAATGCCTTGTCTAGGAATTCACTCTGACACCCTTACAGGGTGTCACAGTGGAGTGAATTTGTCACTGAATTTGTCACACTGAAGGGAATTTGTCAAGCCCCCGTTTTTGTTTTAACTGCGTAGACTGGCTCAAATGAACACAATTTTTATCGTTCATGCGGCCGATAAGGCGCTAGTTATTTTATAACACCTGAAAAAAAAACTACCATGCGCGGTTTGCGGCGGCTGCACCAACTAACCGCAGTGACGTCACGTAATGGTGCTACGGGATTGGACGAGGTCCAAAATTAGCATTCAAACAAGTTTTGGTTTCGGTTCTGTGAAACAGCATGCTTGACATCCGACGTTATCGTTGGATGGGAATTTTCGATATCTCAATAATCGCCATAACGGGCTTCTGTAATGTTTTCGCCTGTAAAATGCGTCAGATAAGCATACCAGGACGGCTTGGAATCGTAGCAATCACCAGCCGAGGCGTACGCAGTGGATGGCTGCCCTCCGCGTCACCGCAGACGCTCCAATGCCATGCGCTTTCCCCCATCTTTGTAGCTTGCCTAACTCATGCATGTATCGTAAAAAGCGTTTTTCGCACCAGGCCAAGGGTCTGCTGATTCTGGCGTATGCCCACTGTCCGCAAGCAGTCGGTGCTTACTGCAACAGCACGCCAACGAGAACTCGCTAGCGCGTCAGTGTCAGTCTGCGGGCGTTCTGCGAACTCGCTCATGGAGCAATGAACGTTATGGCCCCAAATGGCGAATTCAGCATAGAAAACCTCAACCGAAAACGAAGAAATCAGCAAAAAAAGTGGATGCACACTTGGTGATTCGAACTTGCGACTTGTAAAATACCATACCTAACGCTCCAGACCACTCCTTCATGAGCCAGCGCTGCCGGTGTTGGAAATATAAGGTATATAATCTATAACCTGTTCGCACTTTTACTTAGTTCTAAAATTTCAAGCAGTTTAAATGGCTATTTGTTGTATACCGCTCGTGGAGTAAGCGTTCTCCCAAATTTCCACAATATCTCTCGTCTAGCAATTGCATTTCTTACATGAAAAATCATTCGTAGCTGTGTGGCCGTGCGGCTGACCACCGTGCTTGTTCACCCAGCCGAAAAAAAAGTGCTTCGTTTTCCCTGGCTTTACGCTGCACGGTAAAAGTTTCAGTTGATTTTATTTCCGTAGTACCTATAATAATTTAGCTGACTCTTCTCCCGCCTTCAATTGGCCTTGGATTTTCATTCTAGCGTACCAGTCAGCGAAGCGTCGTATGTGCGCTTGTGCAGCCGTGTGGAGCGACCTTTACTTGGAGCTTGATACAGTGCACATACTAACAAACTAGAGAAAGGCACATTCTTCCATTCACAAACGTGTCATGTCTTAGTTTCAACTGAGCGAACGAATTATGACGACCCGTGGGAGGCCGGCGGACTAAACGCTGGGCCGACTGACTCTGTCGGAAGGCCGGCGAGCCGTGTAGTAGCGCAGTGAAGCCAAGTCATTTCCTCCTGACGTCCCAGGAAAACGCCGATAAATGGCAAGGAGGCAGAGAGTAGGACAGCATTTTTAATTAATTTGTCTACTATATAAATTCGCATAAACGCACCCAGAGTGGTCTAAACATGGCCTAGGGAATCCGGACTACAATTTGCGATAGTAATCCAGCAATGTTTAAAAATCACTTCAGTGTCCCTTTAATGACCCACGGTTATCTTGCCTTCGCATTACATGCCCTGCCCACGCCCATTTCTTCTTCTCAATTTCTACTAATATGTCCTTAAGACGCTTTTTCTCCCTGAACCACTCCGCTATCTTCTTGTCTCTTAACGCTACACCTATCATCTCCGGTTCCATTGGTCGCTGAGTCGTCCTCAGTTTAACTTGAACGCTTTTAGCGAGCCTATAAATTTCTGCCCCGTAGGTGAGCACTGCTAAGATGCAGCTGTCGGACGCTTTCTTCTGCAGGGACAATGGTAAGCTGCCATTCATTATCTGAGAATGCGTGCCGAATGCACTCCACCCCATTAATATCCTTCTAATTTTCTCTGGCTCATGATTGGGATCCGGGGTCACTACTTGGCCTGAGTAGATATATTCGCTTAGCACTTACTGCTTCTTTGTCGGTTGGCTAAGACGTTGTGCTGCTGAGCCCAAGGACATGGGTTTGATTCGGGCCGCGGTGGCTGCTTTTCAGATGGATGCGAAAAGCGAAAACGTATGGTCTCGAGACGCGGTTTCGAAAACATACTGTGTTAAAGGTCCAAAGGGGGGCAATTTAATCCTTAGTCCTGCACTACGGTGCACTTCAAAGCCAATGTTTTGCTTTGGCGCGTTAAACACCCCAATCAAACTTTTCTATCGGAACCATCATGCACAACGGCTTTTGTTCGCATGCAGTGATGCCGTTTTTTTGTTGTTGTTGTTGTTCCATCGTCCTGCATCACTGCATTCGTGGTTTCCCCAAATGCGGGCCAAGAGCCCTTCATTTGTTCTTCGCCCCGGCGAGAAAATTGATGCCGTGGGCTCTTATATTAACGACTTGCAATGCTTGCAATACTTTTAAGCTGCAAGCACTCCGCTGCTGCCTGCGATGACGCCGGCGATAATAGAGTTTTAGCTCCCCGTTTCTGACGGTCCACTTCGCTCCCGGCGGCCCGTTCAGCGCGACCGGAGCGCCAGCAGCAGGCGCACTTTTAGCTAAGCGATAACCGTATCTCCGTCGGCGGGGAATCATTCGCGCCACTGCTCGTGCCCTGTGTGCGTGTAACCAAAACTTATTGCAAAGGAAATATAATAACTGGTATTTTAGGCACCTAAATAAAGCAGAGTGCCGTATGTATTGCCTTATTTCACCTTTTTTTATATAATTTAGACACTGACACGGTATGAGGGTCTTAATATTGATTAAAAGAAGCCGTTCAACTTTCGTATAGCCAAGGCGAGGCTGTTTCTCTCGGAGTTGCATAAAAGTAGGCCCGCGCTTCGGTCGACGTTTTTCGCTTGCGTTGTAAACGTTGTTGAGATGAAACGTTGTCGAGGTGCTTTGCTATTCGGAAGCGCTTTCGCGGTTTCGTCACTCGCGTTTTAACTGAAGAGAGAGAGCAGTCACCGTAGCGTGCTCGCCTCACAGGGGGGCAGCCAACGTAAAATTCCGCGCGGTAGCGTGAGCAGCCGCGACGGTTCGCTAAGGCTAGCTAGCGGAGCGCGGCCCCGCTCCGGTATCGCCGCTGGCACCCTAGCGCACCACGCATGCGCAATGGTGCTCACGCTTGCTATCGGAGCGGAACGCACCGTCAGAAACGGTTAACTAAAACTCGCTATGATGATGTGAGGAAGTTTCTTTTTCTGTTCGACGCCGATGGAAGTGCTCCGCCTGCCGCGCCAAGACGCCTCGTCAAATCTGTTCAGACAGCCAGCTGCCTTCACTCGCAGACGATTCTTCAGGCGCGGCGCTTCTGGGACGCTCGGAGTACACTCGTTCCCTTGCTTAGATTTCGTGCCGTTTTACGTAGTTGCCTGCATGAAAACGTCCGTGCAAATTCCTGGCTTCCCCAATGGTTGTGCGAGTTGTATGAATGTGTGACGCAGTGACAGAGACGTGGTTCAGGCCGTTGGCTGTGGACTAAACGACGGCTGATATTCGTCGGTGGTACTCCGCAGTTTCTGTCGTCATTTGCTGCACTCTGAAGTGTGATGAAAAGAACTTCCCTGCTGTTTGAAGCCTTCATAAGGTGACAACTGGTTAGCTTTACCATTTGCAAAGCAGATGTCGGTGGGCAAGTTGGTCACAACAAAACTGTTCCGCGTTGGGGGCTGCAGTGCTCCTAAGGTCTGTTGTATCAGGCACTGCTGGGATGGAGGAGAATGCAGGTGAGGAGCAACTCAGAGGACACGTTCATGGGACTTGTGCGTTAGTAGCGGTGGTGATAGTGCAAGGCGTTTCCTACGGAGTGCCGTCAGCTGGCTTGGAGGGTGCATCAACATGGAACCAAGGTTACTGGTAAGCTTACTATTTAAACCGTCATTTTCACAAATGAAAAAAGGGTAAAATTAGCTCGTTGGGAATTACCAAGGTTTTAATGGGAAAATAGTAAGGTTTTTCTGGCTGTACCACCCCCCACTTTTTTATCAATATCACGGGAGCGTCGACCGTTCTGTTTATCTGAGCCGTACGACGGAGCGACATGGCAAACTCAGCGAGAGTAGCCGCATGCACACTAAGCACTGGCTGCGGCGGCCGTCGTCCAAAAGCAGAACGCTGCCCCCGATTTTTTCCTGCGCTTATCACACTGCCTACAGAGTAGCCGCAAAGTGGGTGCAGAGAGGGTGCAAAGAGGGTCAAAGTGATTGATAGTAGCAGCCTAAGAATTCCACGAGTAAATCTTAAAACATCCGTTATTGACAATTTAGGAAGTATTCGCACAATGGGCCTTCTGGAGGACAAAGACGGCCACTATGCAAAACACTGTGATGAGCCAACGAAACGATTCGGGGCTGCGCCCAGCCCTGGAAGAGCTTAACATACTAGGGCTGCCGCAACTCGTCCTTAGTGCGCATGCGCCACTCTCGTCGTATTTGCCGTGTCCCTCCGTCATATGGCGCTGATCAACCGAACGGTCGACGTCCCCGTGATATTTGCCGAAAACTGGGCGGGTGTACTTTGTGCACTTTGTAGCGCTTCGTGTGCAGTGACTGCGTTTGTGAATTACCGTAACATATACCAGGAAATCGCAGTGTCAGCACTTAGTAAGTCGTTGTAACGGCAGTAGAGCCCTCTATTTTTTTGCCATTTCAGAACCGGTTACTATGTTCTAAAGTGGATCTCAAAAATTTTTGCCGAAACTTCTACATATACAGATATACGGAACATATATACCTCTTGAACTGCTAGCAATAACCCCGGCAACGCTGGGACATGGCGACGATAGGCTTTGAGTGCAACATCATTGCACCAGGTGAAGTGCTTTGTGAGCGGCGCCCAGGCGCTTCGTTGCAGACGTCCAATCACGCGGTGGCTTAGCGTGTTTTCGTTTGGAGGCTGCCCCTTAGTACCACCGCTCCGCGTGAGTAGCATGGTTCCTGCACGATGGCTTTTAAAGGCATTAGTCTGTCTGTCTGTCTTCTGTCTGTCTGTCTGTCTGTTTGTGACGAGTTGTGAGGTTCAGTTGTGAGTGAGCGTGAGTGCGAGTGGTGAGCGTGAGCTCGAGTGAATGCGAGGGGTGAGTTCGAGGGAGTGCTTCAGGAAAAATATATTTTTTAGTGAGTGCGAGTGAGTGGCGACCAGTTTTGAAATGATATGGCATGCAATACCTTCTATTGTATTTGTACTAAAATACTGTTGTTTCCTAGTGCAAACGTCTCTTTTTCTGTCATTGAAACTAGAAAAAGCTAAAGCTTGTGACATCAAGTATCGCCTTTCTCTCCCACTTGGCAAGCCTGCTATGCACATATAATACAGGAATTCCGGGCCCGGTTTATGTTGGGAAGATGATTGAAACTTGAATCACATTAGCGCTATTTGTGCTTCCTAACAACTTAACTGTTTGAGGTGCTGCTTTGGGAACACCATTCAGGTCATTAAATTAGAGTTAATTTCAATCTGCCAGTCCTTCACAGCATCCCTGAGTGGTTATCCTTCAACCATACAATCGGTACGCACGCATGATATATGAATGCGCTGAAATCTTCTTGCTATATTTATAGGAAATCGTGGTTTATTAAAGCAGCGAGGCGGAACCTAACCAGTTTTCGTTCAGTTTTGTAATTATGCAGATTTAGTCACAATATATACGTTTCGTGACACCTACGTCAATACTGTTCCTAAAACTAAAATCAACCACTTAGAGTAGAGACTATCTTGGGTCATCGGTCTGTACCATCGACTTCCCAGAAAGCGACGGAAGCCCTTCTACGTTTCCCCAGCGAAACAAATTTACATGAACGACCCTAGTGCCTAAAACGAGACTGGAGTGCGTCCCTTGCCGCTACTATTCTTCCTCTGCGTTTTCCTTCTCTTTAATCCCCTGAACCCCACTTCCTCAGTGCGGGGGTAGCAGACCAGGCTCTACACCTGGTTAACTTCACCCCCTCTCCGTCCTCGTTTCTCCGCCTCCTCAACCAAGCAATGCGTGGTACCGAAAGTTTAGGCGTATAAGAACCAACTTCCCCTCAGCAGCAGCCATGAATAACAACAGCAAGAAATTGCTGCGTATACTAGTAAAAAAAAAACGGAACCATAGGACGCCAACATAAATTAGCAGGTGGCCACTTATTACACACCGCTTGGAGCTCTTAGTTGGCTGTCAAATTTTGTCTTTCGTCGTTTTATAAACTGTCAAAAACTAAAAATAAGGAAAGAACGAAACAGGCACAGTCAACGATTCCCCGCAAAGCCCCTCAAGTGAGCGTAGAAAGAAATCCCTTCTGTTTTCTCAGGTGAAGCCTGATGCAAGTTGACATCTGAGCAGTCTTGCGTTTCTAAACACTATCTCTCCTGCCGTATTACTTCCGTTTGAGCGTTTTTTTAAGAATACGGCCCGTACCTAACATTCTGATATAGCTGCTAGATTTGCTTGTGACTGCTGTTCCCTTCGCCGCATCAAACGCGCAGGTGCCCTAATAACACGCTCGAATAAATGCTGTCCAAATCCATTTAGAATGAATTGTGGCAGCCAGCAGGCAAACCATAGAAGCTAATCTGGCAGACAGTTTTTGCATGCTTTCGCTGGAGAGTTGGGTGCTTAACTTGCTTTTAGGCGAGTTGTAATTTGTAAGCATGAAAAAGCCGGTGTCTGAATAAAAACATGCATGAAGGGGCGTATCACGATGAAATAAACTGCGTAATGCCCATTGGCATCTCGGCAAAACTGAATTTTGTGGAAGAACAGCTAGAGAGAGGAAGGTCAAACATTTTCGGTTTTAAGGATTAAAAATAACAATACTACGTCTTAGTTTGGGCCTGAGGCCGCCGACCTATCCATATAAGACATATGTTGAATATGTGAAGCAACCGGTATCTACTTGTTAGTAACTTTGCAAGAATGCTTGTTCCGAGCGCATTTGAAACTTAACGCGGGTCGGGAAGTTAAGAATATGTCTGGATGCAAACAAACATTCTTGCAGAAAATTATGTGGCAGAAGTCAACACAACATCGTACTCCTAAATGGTGAAGCGAATAAAGCGATAACTAAAAAGAACGCGGCATAAAACATTTTGTGATCAATGTGATCAAATAATCTACGAGCAAATCATTGAGGTCTCAGTCTTCACCGCTAAAAAAGGACGACTTGCTTTGTATTCTAGTGACTGCGGTAGCATTTAGTGCACTTCCGCTTCGTTTAAGCGATTGGGACGTATACCACACGTTTTTTTGCTGGCGCTAAACAGTTCACGAATTCTATGGTGGCCTAGGTGCTCTATTACGCTGTAAAAGGTGTAAAATTCTTTTCGAAGGTCAGCGAAATGAAACGAGTGAATTAGATAAGTGGCTTGGATCGCTTTCTACTCAGTTCATTTTGTCCTATTTTTTGCTAAGCACAATTAAGTTTTTTTATTTCACGCGAACATGCCATTATAAGGCCAACCGAAGAAAGCCGATGTCGGGGTTACATTAGCGAGTTTAACTATAGGCGGCCTCAGAAAGTACACGTCTGCTTAGCTGACGTTTTTTTTTTAATTTCTGGCTGCTAAGTCTTAGTATAACTGAAAAGAGCAAATTGCAATTGGGCTAATTAATGTGAATATGAACGACACACTGTGGGAAGGATGGAAGCGTGAAATTTGTATTCCTTATCCAGAATAAACCCGTACTTGTTTAATAAGGCATGTAGATTAGGCATCCGTCTAGCAGCCGTTATCCAGTCTTTTCTATTGGTATTCAAAGCCTACGACTGGGCCTTTTCTAGCTGGAGAGCTTGGATCTATAGCAGAAGGATGCTGATTTGAAATTAGGTCGGGGTTCATGTTTTCTTTATTGTCAAAAAAATCTGTGTAGATGCCTCTCCACACACGTAAAGAAGCACAGGCAGTTTTATAGTATCCCGCAGGCCTCCATTACGACAGGCCTGACATCCCAGGCCTAGAAAAAACGCATATGTACTCTATCCAAGCTTTTTCGATACTTAAAACGTTAGCGCTATTGAGTCCAGCCCCCCCCCCCCCCCCCCCTTTCCTGCCACTCATTCTTTTCGTAACACTAAAATAGAAAACGTGAAGTTTATAAGCGACTATCAAATATTGGTTAACTGCGTTGTTGACGTGTTTTAGCACATAACGCAAAAAGCCCTTCAGTTACCGAGGGCTCCAAGATTTCTCGTTTTCACTCGGAGGACCATGGCCTAAGAAAGGGCATCACCAAATTTGCAGCAAAGCATTACGTGTGCACAAGACGCCATTAACTCAAGAGAATTTATTTTCGTCAGCACTGCTTCTTTCCCTTTGAAGAAAAAAACTGAATAAGGATTGGATAAAGCAGAAGCGAGAAGGCATACACCAACACCGTGCTGCACCGGGACATTATCTCAAATGAACACCTGACAGAGAATAAAAGTGTGACTCAAACTAAATGACAAAATACGCAAGTTCGATAGTGGCCACCGAGCTTTGAAGTAGAAACGGAAATGTCCGGTGGACAGCTAGATGGGTCACTTTTTTGGGGGGCTGACACCCCCAGTATTTCTGTGAAATGAGGACCAAGCTGGCTTAGTGGTCGTTGATTTTGATTTCATTTCTTCAGCTAAAATATTACCCTATATTTTGTGCTGTCAAAAATGGGATCAAGCCTTTGATGTGATGTATATCAGGCTTACTTCTCTTCACTACAGCTCCTTTTGTACACATTGCAGAGTCTACGGAGCGCGTCAATATAATATGGTGCGCCTCTATATGGATCGCTGTATGTGTAGGTTTCCTAGGTTTATGCAATAATTTTGTTTTTCTGATTTTGATGCGAAAGCAGTAAATGTCTCATCAAACGCGAAAAGTGACAGTAGTCGTCGTAGTCGTAGTCGTCGCCAACGTCAAAGAGAATGGTGCCAGAATGGCCGCTGATGGAAAGAGAAAATAAATTGAGTTCGCGTGGGATTTGAACCCGAGTCGCCAGAGTTTTCACTCGCCAAGTGCTCTAACCACAGCAATAATATATCTCTTAAAAGAACTCCTATCAAACGATCAATCTCCAAGTGACGAACAAGGGAAAAATTACTACTCGAAATTTAGGGACAGTGGAAGGACAAATTTTAGCAAGAAAAATCAAAATAATCATCGTTTTTTGAATTTTGCGAACATAAAAAATTGGCATATAACCGCTGTAGAGCCGAGGAAATGAAGGGCAAACTTCAAGAACCTAAAATCATGCCTGCTGTGTGTAAATTAGAGATGGAAATTATCTCTCACAACGTGTGAACTCCTCTTGCACGGAGTAAAACTAAAATCAAACGCGAGAAGTAAAATAGCCGTGTATCGAGAACTCGGTGCGCGCTCAAAGATCGCAAAGTGGTTAAAATATTCCATAGTGCCCCACTTGCTTGCGCCCCAGGGCCTTGTTGCGGCTGAGGGCATAAAAAAACCGACAAAAGAGAACAAAAGGAGTAAATAGCAAGGAAAGGGTTTAAGATGGATTTGCCGTTTCTTAAGCCGCGGTACATTTACGATTCCCTGGCCGAATACGACTCGCCTGATGAGTTGGAATTCACGTGAATTAGTCTAAAGTCGACCAAGTTTCCGCTGGTTTACATGAAGGAACATGATCGAAACCAAAAAATGCTAGTGGATCAGGCAGAGATGATAACAGCGTCGTTTACATGTGTACGCTGACGTTCGCACAGCTAAGAAGCGGGCCTTGATTTAACCGGGAATTCTCATTGCTCGCCGGTAGTATAAATATTAAGTGGAACAATCGGCATTGATTGGTAGGACGGCTACTTTATATCCGAGCACTCGCAGGCCCCACTGCGATCCAAGCAAAGCTGGTGATTTGATGATGATGATGACTGATAGTATATCCCCTTAGTAGCGGGGTGATGACGCGTCAACTTACAAAAAAACCTTAAAAGAAACTTATATACCTATGTTTTACACTCTCCGTTTAACACTAACGCTGCTCTTAGGGCAGGCACAAAAAAACTTATTCGGCACAAAGTACTTCTTTTTTTGTTGCAGGTGGTAGCTGTCCTAGGCAATATTCCCCTCTCTGCTTCTATTCCTTCCAGGATTATAATCTTCTTTCCATCGCCTCGACAGCCTTGAAGTTAACTCCCACTATGCTACCCTTAAATCCTAGGGCTTCGGAAAGCCGAATATTTCCCTCTTTATTTGGATGGATACCCTCGCATTCTAACACTACTGTGCCGCATAGTTTCTGTTTCTTTTCCACAGATTACGCATACCCCATCAATTTGTGTATATTTCCAAACAAAGCTCTTAGTTCGCAAGCAACCTGCTCTCGCCTCAAAAAGCAAAGCACTGCCCTTGAAATTATCGTAGAAATTTTCCTTTCTGATGTCTAATTTCTCAGACCTGTACATCTTTAACGAAGTTTTAGATTCCATTTTTCTGTCCATTTATTCGTTTCTATCTGCCTTGCCTCGTTTTTGGTTACCTCGGCTGTCTTGGATTCTCCACTGTTCCTTCCGTATTTCATCGTTAGCCTTCTAGTCTTCGTTAGCCACTGCGTGTCCACACTTTCCATCCACGCTTTCGTTAGCTACTGCGTATGCATGCTTTCCACACGGTTTCCTGCGTGTCCACGCTTTCTAAAAACTTTAGCTGTCCACCTAAGTTGATCTATTGCTGTCAATCTCCTCTCAGTTGGGGCATCAAACACAGCCCCACCTCGCGGAGCGCGCCGCCCCTAGACGGCAGCTTTTTCGCACGCTGGCTTCCATTGTCGCCAGCTGCGATGGGCAGGTCACTATCTATAAAGTCGGTCATGCCTATGCCCTTCAAAGCGCCCCTTCCTCTCCCGTGTTGTGTGTTAATCGGTTGTCACGCAAGCAAACGGGAACAAGCCGCGGTACGCTTCACGCCGTAAACTACACTTTCCAGCAAACACGCTTACTAAGGTTCTACGCGACATCGTAGTTACGACACTAGAGCTAAGTGTCTGCCGCATGCTCTCCTACACAGCCATGCAAATTACCTTCTTTTCAGGGGGACCAAACTCAGACGCCTGCTTTGCCTAATTTAAAGCGCAGAAATTTGCATATATAGACTTAAGGTGGTGGCCAAAAGAGGATTCCGAATTTATCGCAAAACAAAAAACAACAACAATAAAACACGCACACAAGCAACCCACTTAGGTAGATACGCCTTAATTCACCTAGTTGGCTTGGATTTTTGTTTGTGTTTAGTAACCTTTAGAGGTGCTGTTATAATTGAGGATGATTTTGGTTTTTCAGTTTTTACCTCTGCGGAAAAAGGAAACAAAAAAATTGTCTAAGCTTCTACTTTCTTGAAAATGCTAAATTGTGGGATGCTTGCATTTTATAACTATTTTACTACAGCAAAAGTAAGCTTACAGTAATTCGTCCTTTTTGTTGCACGTCTAAATTTTCTAGGTCCCACTGTGGACCTAAGGAAATATCGACTATTTGAAGAAAACGAGGCAAACCCCTTGGGATTAGCGCCGGTAGCCGGAAAGGAAAATGAAGCACTCGTTCGCTAAATCGGTGAAGCATTTTTGTTGTGAGTGGCCGTTTAATTGTCTCCTTTATGCCCAGTACCACTTATTCTATTCTGCACAAACAAGCCATTCCGACTGGGCCAGAATAATTATGGGCGGTTTTCAGATAGCTAAAAATAGTTTATTACGTACTAGACCTAAGGATACTTTAAAATGTTATATAATAGTTTTATGGCCAGTTTTTGCTTTAATTTAGTGTAATTATTCAAATCCATTTACATATATGCAAATACCTTCTGGTAATCGCCGAAGCCCTATTCGTTCACCGATAGTAGGGTCCACGCAGAGTATACTTTATGTCACCAGATTATGCATTGGATATTTTATAATCTTTCTGTAAAAACATCTGATCAATATTTTAACCCCCGGAGCCCCGCACGGGCTCTGAGTGGAGCAGTAGCGAAATAACACGGTTCTAGCTATTCCACGCTCCATGTAATCAAGCCACAGAAATCAATCAGTCATGACAGGAGAATAGAGCATCAATACATTACTACAACAGAGAAAAAATTTGCAGGATTCAGAGAATTATCTTCTAATGCGTAGCGTTGTTATGCCGCTTCTCTATAATGGAAGTTTTCTACAGCCAAATTTTTTAGTTTTTCTAAATTCCTTCGAACAATTATCTCCATTTACGCTATTACAACGATTGCACGAGGAATTTCTGCCAAATCTGTATTTTTCTCGAAATGCAGGGGTTACATGTTCGCCACCTCTCACCTCTTTTATGTTTTTCTTATCTCTGGTTTTTCAAAAATCTGCCCGACCAATTATCTCAATGGCTGCTATTATAACAGTCACAGGCAGAAGTTCCGCAAGTCTGCATTTTTGCGGAAAAATCAAGGCGTTACACGGTTCGCCACTTTTGGCCACTTTTTTCTAATTTTCATATGTTTTGGCTTTTCAAAAACCTGTTCGACCAATTATATCCAGTTACGCTATAATAACGATTACAGGTGGGACTTCTACCAAATCTGCATTTTTGTGGAAATGCAGGGCATTACACGGTCCTCGCTGTGGGCGTACTAGGCAAAGAATGCTACTCATTAAAAGTACGAAAATCCCTGCACAAGCGTGTGTATAGTGCGTACGTCTGGGACAAGCGGGTGTCCACAATACTTCGGCGAACGGTAAAGACCCCAAGTGGGGAAAATGAAAATAATCCCGGGGACTTTACTAGAGCACACTTCGTCGGCAGCTCCACTTGAAATGAAGTTAACAAAGCCTTGTTTAGAGGCTAGTTGGTATAGTATTGACGTCAAATCTAGCGTGCGCTGCATACTTGGACGCTGAACAGAGGCAGTAAGAAAAGACGGACCAATGGTCGGTCTGTGTTTTTCCGCTGTTCCAGCTCCTTGTACAAGTACGCAGCGCACAGTAAATTTGAATTAATCTCCGCTTGTGGAGCATAGAGTGCACAGATTCTAAATTTGAATTTTCGCTAACGAATTCAGTCTTTGTCTTAGCACTAAACAATGAAAAATGCTAACTACAGCAAACTATTATCAAAAGGTTTCTGAAATGCCAGAGCCTGCTAGAAAACTTTATTCGAGACCCTAGGAAAGCTAAGGCAAGCTCTGGTATTCCCAGGGTGAAAATTCTTTACGTGTGTAGAAATAACTCTTTTCGTGGGCGTTACGAACATAACTTTAAACATAAAAATAAGCCGCCAGCACCGGCGGGACAGAATGGGCGGCAACAGGAATTTCTTTGTTGGGGCTAAAAACGTAGTAGTGCCTATTTAGGAAACCCCTTGCATTTTCTTTCAAGCCTTGGCCGTAATTCGATGGATAGCGGGCCGACTGAGGCGAATTTGGACCTGACGCACAAATCACATACTTGATTTCCGGTTGTGTCGTTCGCATATTCTATGCAATTAAAACAAATAAAAACCGTGCTTCTCCATGACGCTCGATGACGGATAAAACATCAAAAACTCCTAGTGGCTGATTCAGGTCTTCAAACCTTCACTACAGCATGCCTTATTCTTCGGAAGTAACGTTTCCGCGTTTAGCCATATGTTTATATTTTTTTGAAATTTAAACCGGCAGATACCATCATACGACGAGACAAAAAAAATAACTGGAGGACGAGAACGTACACGCTGGGAATTTTCTTGTACTTTAGCCAAAGTGCAATAAGTTCCCGTCGATAAGCTGCTTAACAAAGATGAGCAATAGCAAGGGTGGGCTTTGCTTAAAACCCTTTTCGCGTTCAGCCCTGGCCTCGTCGTTGCGCAAGGTATGCTTTACCGTTTGAAGTTTGAAATTTTGACGTTTGGGCGCGCGTGCGTGAGTGTGTGTGTGGAAATCGATTTCTATGCGCATAGTCTCTTTCTGTTAGTCGAGACAGGTTTTTATATTGAAAATAAGCTTCAGTAGGAAGAAGTAGGATTCAAGTACCAATAAAGCAAGTAAAACGTGGTTAGGCCTACAAACACCGCTCAGAAAAGTGAGAACGTTTCTTTTCCTACCAAAACCAAACTTGACAGACCAATGGTCACTGTAAAGATGAGTAGTATAGTTTGTGAGTCATTTGTGCTAGTTTAACATAACGCAACTTTTAAGAGCAGACATAAATGCGGCATCACGCGGAACACACAGTTTCATCGTACGAGTACGCAACGCGGGTCAGAAGCCATGGAGATCTTGTAGGAACGTAAACCGGAACACAAAATTCTTATGACCTCATTTGAATAATCAGAAATTAGCTTGATTGGTGAATCTTGAGGTCGAACGTGAGTCGCCTGTATAGCTCGCCGATTAAGACAACGTAGGGAGAGTGGCACACTGACCCTGATTGCTTTGCCTGGTCCTGCCAAGTTGGTCGGCACTTCAGTTCGGCGATGAACGGGGAAGCACTGCTCGTCTAACTCTCTTATCCGAGTGAAGCCGTTCGAGACGATGCAAATGAACCCTGTACCTGCGACGCTTCTATGCCGCCACACCCGATGGACCTGCAAGGCGATGCAAGGCGAGATCAGCGTTAGGGCAACGCACTGAAACGAAACAAACGATTCTTCGGGTAGTGGTATGGGCGGACCGCGGGGAATGTGGGATGGGAGAGCAGATGCCTTAAGTAAGGTTACAGTAGTATTTTGTTCGGGCTAAGGAAGAGAGCACGGGTAAACAAGGTATATTTTGATGAGCCCCGGCAGGGTTTTTTTGGGAGGGGATCTCTCGAAGCTCTTTGTCGAAGCACGTTTCAGCCCACGAGGAGCGTAGCATTAGAAAAAAACACTTGTGCCGTAAGTTTGTACGAAGACGAGGTGTATCTACGCGCACATAAGCTTCGTACTAACTAGCAGGGCCAGTATGGCTTATACACGTTCGCATTGGGTTGTGGAAATGAAGCAATGAGCACGTTAGAGGCGAAACATGAGAGCACAAACTGTAGCTGCGTTCCGTTCCAACTTGTACAAGGTTCCAGGTTGCGTGCCGGGTGTCTTTCCCACACGAAATCAGAACTTCGATGAAGGAGGGTCGCGCAACTCTGTTCCTTTCAGGTAGCTAATCGACAGGAACTTTGCTCCCGGCTGCACCCATACGCCATCATCGGCGGCTAACTCTGGCTTTGCGAACATGTCAGCTTCCGCATTGTTCACGATAGGGCCACGAGGAAGAGTTGATCAGGTTCACATCTGTGGGAGGGCGACCGAACCCGAAATCTGTGACGTCATGCGCGCCCCCTCACGGGGTCATGCCTCACCCGAGCGTTCCGGTGACGAGGACCACGCGTGGAGTATAGCATACGGTCTTTGCGTATTTTGGACGTCGTACTTCACGGCGAAGTACTCACCACCTGTTCCCTTTTACGGGCTGGGGTCGAATTTTGTCCCACGTGGTGCTGGAATCTCACACTTTAAAATCACACACCTAGACCAACAACGATGTAGTAAAGGTTGTTGCGGCCGCGAAGATGAAAGAAATCGGCGGCAGTCGTGGACTTAAACCGTCGTGATGGTCGTGAAGGTTGCGTACAGCTTCGCTACCGCCAAGGTTTACGCGTTAGTGAAGAGCTTCGATTCATTTTTTTTTCAGGAAACCTAGGAAGCGTTGTTACGAAGTTGCCATCCAACCACTGGCAACTAGTTGTTGCATTCGGGAAAACGAACCGGGCTCTGTCGCCTCCGTCATGCGTGTGGGTGCGTGGTGGTGAGCGGCCAGCAAAGGTTGCTGCCTTGGAGATGTACGACAAGAAGCTGAAGGCAAATGTAACTGCTTTACTGCATGGCGAGAGATGAGCCGAAGCAATAAAGCTACAATACCCTTCCGGGTGAGGTTACAGTAGAGCACTCCAACAGAGCTACAAGGTAGATTCCCTGCTCAAAAACGAATTAATTTTGCACTTGGAGGCATCCCGTATTCATGCTCGATGCGCTAATGGTCAAGCAGTTCTTCTAGTGCTTTCTGCACACGGCCCGAACATAGTACAGACCAACACAACGAACTTTTCCAGAGTTTGTGAGGGGCCGGCAGCAGCGGAGCTCGTTGAATCTGAGAGAGGGAGCAGAGGAGATCTCGGCTGCGGCGTCCGTGTCCTTTGAGACAAGCTTGCTACACGATCTATTTGCAGCCACCGAAGCTTGATTCACCGACACCGAGGCGCCCACGCCCCGGCCGTTCTCCGGAAAGCTGTAACTTGTCCGAGGCAGCTTTCTTGGACATAGGGCCACTTCCGCAACTGCCGGCGCGAGAACATGGTAGGGGCGCGCTGAATCGTAACAGTTTGATAGACACAACAAATGTGCCACATAGTCTCTATGCATGCCTTTATAGCACTGCTATACTTCTTTCTCTATTGCACTGTTACCATATTAAAAAACCTATGTTTGTCAGTTTTTATACATTGTAACAATACGTGGTTGTTAGCGCATATCTTACCTTAAAACATGGCAATAAGAGGTAGGTTTCTCCTGTGTAAACGAAATAATTATGGTACCACGTGCGTAGGATAAAAATGATATTTTGCTGCCTAACTTTAGCCGTCTTTTCAACGTTACCGAGAAAAGGGCAAAGTGGGGTAAATTGGTGAAAAAGGCGCAAAAGTGGTTGGAAAACGTTTGGGTCCTACGGCGTTTTTGTGCAAAAAAAGGTAAATTAAAATCAATGTATAAGCCGAATGGTACGCAAGGCTTTGCTTTGTTAATAACATGCAACTTTTTAAATCCAAGTTTCAAATCTAAACTCCACCTTAAGTAGGCGTTAAGCGTGTGAACAACGACCAAAATGAGGCCGTTGGAGAATAGTAGACATAACTGCCCGCAGCATCTGCTCTGGGATGGGAGAGAACAGCAAACATCCGTTTGGCAATGTTTGAAAATCCTCGATTCTAAGCCGCTTTAGCTGAATACTCCCGGTATCGCTGAAGCAAGAACAACGCTGATAGCACCGACAGCAGCAGTGAAGTGCCTCGAAGGGACTTTGCTTTTCCCCGCACGTGCCTAGAGCCAAGATCCTCTTAGCTCCCCTTTATTTCCAAAGACATAAGTCAGCATGCGACGATGGCTTCACACAATAAGTATTGAGAGACCCACTATTGGAGGGAACAGGGATATGCCGTTTTGGTGGCTCGCATGGTTTTGGATGATGCAAAATGGGAACTTTACTGGCGTCTTTGCTTTGGACAATTCTCTAATCGGGTCATCTGTCAGTGTTTGTAGTGCCTTTTTTGTGCGGATCTTAGTGGGGACGGTGTCTGTGCTGCGCATGGGAACACGCTTCGTTCCTGGCATCGTCGTAGACTTAACTAAAACGATGCTTGAGTCTTCCAAAGCAATCGTACCTGTCGGCGTTTACAATCAAAGGAGATTAGAGCACATAAAAACATGTAAGGCGATATAATGCGGATTTGTCGTTGCTGCGCAAGCACGACCAATATTGTACATTTAAGTCACAGAGTGATTTTAGCGTGTGCAATATAGTAAGCTGTAATTCATGGATCGAATATTTTAACGCGAAATCATTACGCGCCCCATTAAGCCAAAAACCCGCCATTGCAAACAGCTGATGGCCCCAATGGTTCATGTGTCTCCAACTTAAAGAGAAAATAAACCATGACAGGAAAGGTAATCGAACCATGTAACACGCAGTGCCAGGCAAGCGACTTTATCTCTATTTTACATATCAGCATGGCTTTATGAGCGTTGAAGTTTACTCTTTCGGTTTGAATGCGACAGCTTTATTTACAGAGGATTTAGTGCTACAAAGCTGCCCAATACAGATTCGAATTCGAAAATGGGTGGGGAAGGGAAGGGTAGTATTCGATTTCAAAGTAAGGATGAATAGAAATGAACTGGGGATATTATTGAACCCATCTGAGTGTTTCACCTGCATATTTAACCCAGTCCAGAGTGTGGGAAAATAGTGGCGGAGGATAGAATACGATAGTGGGATAGAATATGATAGAGAAAAGAAAAGTAAAGATGAGTAAAGAAGAGATATTTTTGAACGGTTTTAGTTTGGTCCCACACCCACTCAAATGAATTGACGAATGACTATGAGAGCTGTCGTCAGGAGCTCGCTGTTGATCCTTTTCTATTTGGCTGTGAAGTCAACGTACTCATCCACAACTCGCTCATACGTACAACAGGGCATTGGTTCGTGATGATTAAAGCATCGCTCACAGGCACGCGGGCGTGTCGCCTATTGTCGTTGTCATATTTCTTTCCCATTAAAGGGGCGTACGTCAAAGATTCACTGCAACACTTCCGATGAACGCTTTCCCTGTTTCTTTCGCCTGTACAAGCACTGGGAAAGGTACAGTTAGCGGCAGCCCGGTGCGGCACTGCGTGATTTGCTCGTCGCAGGAGATTCGCCTTCCGTTTCTGCTTAGCTTTTGTGGCAGTAAAAAAAGGGGCCCTAAACAATGTGGCGAAGGCTAAAAGGCCTGGAGTTTTCACCCTTTCATCGCGCCTCAAAGCGCTGTGGATGCTACGAGCTGATAAGCTTCAGCAAAACAACCTAGAAGCACTTGTGAGGGATCTTGCGCTCCCAGGTACGTGCAGCCATTGGCACCGCTCAGGGGTTCGTCCTGCTCTTTAGTTTTTAGCAGCCGGTGCGCATGCTTCGCATACTATTGGCTGCGTGGCACTCCTTTTCGCGTCGGCCGTGGTAAACAATCGCGCGTCAGTTCAAAAATAGGGGAAGCTACCGTTTGAAGGCCAGCTAAGAGGGCTCCGAAAAAAAAAATTGCTCCAGTCCACACTCTGAAGGGGGTTCGGACTGAAGAAGCTGTAAACGACGCCTACAATGATTACCCATGTGACGTCACTTTAATTCACACATGTGTTTCTACAAAGAGTGAAACCAGAAACTCTGCCAGCCGTTACCTGGAATTTGCCGGGGCGGCGTCCCGGAAGGAGCAGCGTCGGAAGAAAGGAACGGCACGTGCTTCCTTCGAAAGGTGTGGAGGAGGGCGACGCGCACGGCTATGGCGTCATCCTCTCACTGACTTTCCCTCACTCTTGTTTCATGTGTCGCCTCCAAACAGCACCCTCCCGTTCCCCAGCCACCGAATGCAGACCAAAGCTGCCTCCCCGTCTCCACGTATGGGCGTACGTTAGTCGGCAGGAGGATGGGCTCTCGCTATGCTTCTCCATTCGGGCCGAGGTTCGATCCCTGGCGGTGTCCAGTGGTTTGTTCCTGTAGCCTGGGTGCAGCCAGTAGTAGCCTGGGAGTTTGTTTGTGTAGCTAGTAGTAGCCTGGGAGTTTTTGCTGACGCGGGCACGAAAATTTCCCTGACTGGTTAGAGGTATACGGTTTCGCAGTAACAACATGCTCACTCACCACAATAATTGAAAGATTTTCACCTACGACAAGCGGCCACGCTTGCGTTTCTCGCATGCGGTGCTATCGCGACGAAGAGGTCTCTCTGAGGCCGAATCAGCACAAAAAAGACTTAGCATCCGCCACAGTCATTCGGTCACCGCTTAATGAAGCCGCAACGACGATGATTCCCCAGCACAATATTTCACCGCACTATCATCCCATTTCATGCATTTGTAAACTGAGTTTCTGCAATTAGTCCTGATCTGGCAGGTGGCGACGAACTGCTGCAGAGTGTGCCGATTCGTGTCCGGTCCTTGTCTACTTTGAAGGCAGGTGGTTGCCGCGGTCACGAGCGTAGCGGTTTGCCTGCAGAGGACGCTCCGTGCTTGTCAGGGTTATTCATATTTCGTAAATGACGCGCTATATCAACAATCTAAGCTAAGCTCATGTGACGGATGGCGACGATTGACCTTGGTCTTTACAAAGATAGGCCGTGCCGGAGTGTCCCTTTCGTAGACGCCATCCAAGCCGCTGAAGCCACCTGGGGCTTCCCTCAAACCCAGTATCCTGATTAACTGCACCATTGTAGGGAACCCGCGAAGAGCGGCGCCTTAGTCTTCAGCGCTAGCTGCGCCATAGAGGCTACGTCAGAGGAAAAAAAGCTACCACAAAGCTCCTGTTGCATGCTGGCAAAACTTCACATGTAAAAAAGAACGCTTATTTAGGGCCCCTAAATGGCCATCGGATGCGTTCATTGCTACAACTGAATGAAAGACCGCACACAGCCGCTACACCTCTGTAATGACGTAATTCAAGCGCTGGGAGAATGCCAAAACCGGGAAAGAGAGAAAAACTCTTTTGTGAGAGTGTTTGAGTTATCTAATGAAAATCAGCAGTTTTTTGGCTTATGTACTGTGTGACCCCTTAATCTAAATACTGAGCTGGTTTGTTGAATGCGTTCTGAAACTATTTAGCATATAAAAAAGGTCGATAAAATGTTGCAAGGTCCCTTTCAAGTGACCCAAGAAATTTTTTTAGGAAAACAGGGAAAGGGAAGGGGAAGGAGCGATTGTGCTATATATCGCGAAGCGTCACTTCAAGGCTACCGCGAGGGTGCGTCTGTCACTTTTAGCACTGTGCAGGCTCCCCTGCATCCAATCTCTCCTGTTCTCTTTCTACTTTATTGCCCTTTCCTTTTATCCACATGGTGCCCCTTGTCTCACTCCGGGCATGTGCCTGAACTCAAATAGAGATGGTCACTTCTGCAAAAACCCATGGTGTCTACTTTGACCAACATATGTCAAGGAATCCGTACATACATTTTTCAACAAGCCGGCTTTCCCATGTTGCAGGACAAACTTATTTACCTAGGTATCCCTCGTCAATTGAAACTGCGTATTTATAACTGGCTTTTTGCCAGCTTACTAGCTATGGCAGTCTTTATTCGGGAACGACCACTGGGACAACATTTGTCGGTTATCTCGCCTCCAAAAAGGAATAATTCCTTTCCTTTGCAAAGCCGTGTAAAATTCCGCCAGTACATTCCTGCTCAGTAATTTCTGTGTTCTCCGAGTACAGCACTACTCTACCAGCCGCCTCGCGATTATTTACCCCAAGGAAGTAACAAATAAACAAAGTTTCAGTGTTAGCTTATAAAACCTGAAAAGAACTATTTCCAACTATATCATCCTAAAACCACAACATTGACATGTCCCGCACTCGCGCACAAATTCTGCCATGCAAATGCTCTCGTACAAGCTTCAAAAATTTCTAAGCACCCTTTCATTCAATGGGAGTGATGTACATTGTCTTCAGCTGATTCCGTAATAAACCACCTAGCCTTACACAACTACCCAGCCTTTTTGCGTGATACATCATGCACTTCAATGTTGTGCCTCCAAATGGGAAAATTGGCTTTTCTTTTTCTTCTTTTCCATTTGTAGTCATCGTTGTTCGCATTGGATGCCTGTATAGCATTTGTGCGTATGGCACTTTTAACGTATACATACGAATGTGAAGTGAATTACTCTTGTTCAGGACCCCTGCTACATTTGCCCCCTTCCACTCCACCCCGCACCTCATTCTACCATTTCCCCTTTTGGTAGGCAGGATATGCTGCCAAATTATTTTTATCAACATTAATCTGCACCTTCTGTTGTATAGAAGTGGATGCTTGTTTTTACTCCTTTTGGTTTTTTTGTTTGTGAATGTAGGCTGGTGTCTGCAACTTAAATTGATTGCAGTGCCCGTCAGGTTGCCTGATTGCGACTTCTCCTCTATTGTCCTCGATAAGCTTGCTTGTGGAACTAAACATTCATTCATTTATGTGGCACCTGGTGAGCCGTATCGCACAACACCAACGCGCTCAGCACCTGCGCAGGCACAGAAGATGCTGACATCATCTGTCCTTTTTCTTCTCTGCTGCACTAACGTTGTTTTTCTCCTATCAGCACTCCCCAAACACTATAATTTCTCCTGTATCGGCGGATACGTTTTGTGGGCCCACCTTCTTTAAGCCACACCCTATCGCCCCCTTGATACGCCACACGAATTTTGAGTTTCAATCCTGTGGCAGCCAATGCGAATTCCTGGTGCCTAAATCTTGAAGGGTCACTATAACTCCTTCAACAGAGCCATGTTGCCTGTAGAAGTATCAATTCTCCAAAGGACCATCCAGAAGGCCAGTCACGAACTAATCATCATTAATGTTAATGAAAGGATTAGAGCAGAAGTGGAACGATATGTGGATAGGAGTACCCACGCCGTCCTTGGCTATGACAATACCTCGGCAACGTTGGCACGGCCCACTCAAACTCAATAACAAATTTATTACAGAATCACACTCCACTCAAACTGAGACGCATTTTCTGAGCAACACATGTGCGCTCACTCACTCAAACTCACACTCACAGCGAACGCAAAATTCACAACTCGCTCGGGCGCAGAACTCACTCTGGTTAAGAACTCAAAAGAACTCAGTCGAATGGACAGAACCCAAATGGACTGAAAACTCAAAATGAACTCAGAACTCACCCTGGCGCAAAATTTAAAATGGGCTCAGAACTCACCCTGGCGCAAAGCTCAAAATGAACTCGGAACTCGCCCTGGCGCAAAACTCAAATTGGCTCCGAACTCACTCGGGCTCAGAACTCAAAATGACTCAGAACTGAAGATGAACTCAAACCTCAAAACGAACTAACAACTCCAATGGACTCACAATTAAAAATGAATTTCTAAATCAAAACCCAGTCAGACCTTTATCCGGCTAAGAACTCAAAATGGACTCACTCTGGCTCCACCCTACGCAAACTCACTCAAGACTACTCGGGCTCTAACTCACGATGCTACACTTGCCTCTCACTCACTCAAACTCAAACTAGCTTGTGATTTTTCGCCCAAATGAGTCTCAGTGAGTAGACTCAAAAGCGAGTCCACCAAACTCAGGTTATGACAACGTAAGCTATATGAGATGGTATACACGCTGCCTTCTTCATGAAAACCAACTATTTACGTTAAGTTGGCTTATCGATGCTTGTGTGACGAGTTGTTTGTTAACCTGCTGGAGGCCGGTGCTGAACGACTCCAATCACAACTTTTCACCCCTGTCAACACGCAATTACGTGTTGCCTACCCTTCCCAAGAAAACTAGCTAAATATTCGCGTCTATCCTTCCCTTCCTTTCGCACTTCCTCTTTCTTTTCTTTTTTTCTCGTACCTTCCGTTCTGAAAAATCCGTCCTCGCCCCGGAAGTATCTAGCTGTATGTAGACAATTTCTAGCGTTGAACAAATTGCTATTGAGAAAGGATAAGTCCTGTCCGAAACGCCGACCCACACGTTTCTAAAATCACTGCCATAGTTTCGTTTTTCCTTAGTTTCCTTTGTATCAGACAGACCATGTTTTCACCACCTTACACCACCACCGTATCTTGTTGGCATGTCAAGCTAAACAAAAACCTCTCTTGTGGCTGTCCTCGCCGGCGTTCTCTGCAGGGCGGTTTGTTTGTGTTCCTTTCTTACACGTGTTTACGCTGATACGTTTCGGCGAGAAAAAACAAAACAAAAATGGACGTTCCGTGTTTAGCCAGGTCGACTTTACGACTCTTCCAGCACCGCTGCTTCCTCTTCCGCCGTGTCTCTGTCGTCCCGAACAACCAGCCGGCACTCCACGGACGTAGTAGTTTTCGGTTTACGCCCAGTTTACGATCTCTTCTGAACGCAGTCCCACGACTACAGCAGCGAACACGGAAAGTGGGAGTCAAGGTGGCACGGCGAGCACAACCCACACCCCCTATATTTCTGACTAGCTTGTTTACAAGGATGATTTGCAGCGGGTGTATAGCGCACACCGCCATGATCTCGACCTTCCTTCTTTCGGCCGTCGTTTTATGTGTAGTGATCGTGTTTACCTGCAACTTCTCATTACTTGGAGTCATTTGCCTTATCGCTGACAGCTTCGACTTTAAGACACGTTTCCCGCACCTGGCGGTGGTTCATCGATCATTCTCGGATTTAGGGGAACCGTATGAATGGTGCTTTAAAAAACTTTGCAGGGTGCGGCTACTTTCAGGTAGAGGAGAACTGCTTTGTGGCAGGCACTACGGGCAAAATATTGTGCTAAAAAAGTTATAGGTAACGATTTGATGCAGAATCGCTCTAAGTTAGCAAGCAAGCCTAATTTTTGGTTCGCTCTAAAGCGAACTGTTATTGACCTCACTGATGCCTGTGTACGCCAGTACGGCCTGCAGGAAAGCCAACTTTATTACACGATGGTAAGGAGTGATTGTTCGCGAAGTGATAAAAAGCAACGCTTCCCGTGGCCGGAATCGAAGCTGGGTCCCCGGCGTTATGAATCCGGCGTCTATCCGATTGCTCCTATTTCGGCATGGTCGAAGCGGCTTAGAAAACTCCCACGACAACGAAAGAACCCCCTTCAAGAAGAATGGCGTTGTTCTGCGTGCTGTAAGGCTGTTAGCCACAAGACGTTAGGCCTAACGGTATATTTTGAGGTTTAGGACGTTAGGCCTAACGGTACATTTTGGGCTTTAACACCTCAAACGACACTCACAAAAAATTTCTCACTCTACGCCAAGCTGCAGGTACCGATTCGCTCCGTACACCACAAACCCAAACGTACGCCTACGGCGTGCCCATGCAAGAATTGCTGTGGGTATTTTATAAAAGTGGTGCGTACCTACTCTGCTGTGTGGGACTGCCCAACCAAAGAATTCATCACGAGGAAGCTTCGCCTTCAACCCTCGTCGTCGTAAGACGGAGGGGTGCGTGATTTTTGTTATTATGCGGTTACACGATGGCTGCATCTAACTTATCATGACTGTTTTTTGTCCATAGCACGGGTCAAACACATGAGCGGGGAAGGACGCGTCCACGCACGCGTCTCCGCCCTGAGAACCGACTTGGCTGCCGGATGACCTGCCGCACCGGCCACTCCCCCACCCATACAACCTCCTATATATTGTAGCGCTTAAAGCTACACTGGCCGAGGTTGAGCAAGTTTCGCGTGGGCCGTGAAGGGCCGTTCTGCGCAAGCGCGAGGAGCATTGAATGGGTTTGGATCAGATTGGCTGAATCGGATTGGCTTGAATTGGATGGATTGGATTGGATTGGATTGGATTAAATTGGATTGTGTTGCATAGAGATTCAATCCAATTGGAGTACGGGTGTGTAGAGAATTGGGTCTGCACATTCGCCGGTCTGCGGATTCCAGAGGAGTGATGTCATAGCCGCGGGAGACGCACTGGCGCCGCCGCGTGCCTAGCTGTGCGCCTCCGTTGCGCAGTAGCTAAGTCTGACGCTGCAGGAGCCGCTTGATAGCCGTTTCGCGTGGCTCCTGGAGAGCCGTGCTGCGCATGCGCGAGGATCAGTGACTGGACTGGATTGGACTGGATTGTAATGGATTGGATTGAATTGAATTGATTGAATTGGATTGAATTGAATTGGACTGGGGTGGATTGAATTGGATTCGATTGGAAATCGTTTTAGCCGCAGTAAGCATAATCAGCTAATACTAGAATACCAGGAAGCCTATGAATAACCAGCTGAACCTTAGCTCACGCTACGTATATCCTGGCATAGCCGAACTAAGCCACTGCTAATTTTTTTAACCTGTCGCCTCGGAAACTTAATTGCTCGGTCGGACATGTGTCCCCCAGCTTAATATTCGGCATCAGTCTCCACTTATAAAACGTTGTACACTACAACCTCTTCATTTACTTTTTCTACTCATGGGCAGGTAACACTCTACTTGGCTTTTGAGTACGGGTACACGCTTCCGAGTACGCGCACAAATTTCTTGTGGTGGACCCACCTAGTGATTGCGCACTAATCTGATAAAATGTGACACTGGCAGGGCCTAGCAATGATTAAATGTTTACACACTATGCGGGAAAAGCTCGAACGAGGTACAAAATTATCTGTTCCCAACACCCATCCTAGTGCAACGCACATAATTGAGTAATAGGCGTTCACTTGGGCCCCCCGCCAGGTGATTACGTGAGCGCCTTATTATCACTCCATTATGTGACGTTTTCAGAATAATTGCGAAAATTACATTTTTTTACCTTTTCTAAATATCTCTCAGAACTGTTCCTCTACTGCCATCCCTGAATCATTTTAATGCGTAGCATTTCTTGCCGAGTACCCCCACAGCCAGAAGCATGAAACGCACTGCATTTCCACAATAATGCGGATTTCGCGAATGTCACAACTGTAATCGTTATAATAGCGTAACTAGACGTAATTGTTCGCACTGAATTTTGAAAAACTGCAAATGAGAAAAATATGAAAATTTACAGAAAATGACGAACCGTATAACGTTTTGCATCTCCACAATAATGCACATTTCGCGGATGCTCCACCTGAAATCGGTTTCCAATAGCGTAAATGGGGATAATTATTGGGGCATGATTTAGAAAACCCCCAACATTGGCTCTAAAGAACTCACAGTGAAGACAAGTGGCATAAGAATGCTACGCATTTTTAGACAGTTCTCTGAATTTCTGGATACTTTTTTTCCAACCTGAAAATTTTCCCCAGGTAAACGAATGGAAAGAGATAAGGAGATAAGGAAATTGCTTGTGGTAATTTTAGTAATAGCTTCGATTTTGAATCAGTTATACCTGATGGGCAAGACGGGTTACTCCATGTTGGCATGAAACGCTAACAATGAACTTGTGCTGCCTGAAAATTTGTTTTGGTGATATACCCTCGGCCGTGGTTATACGAGTTCATGTATTGCTACTGCAGTTGAGTTACGCGGACGGCTAGTGTAGGAAGGAGTAAAAAATAAAATGAAGCATTCCACAATGAAGAGGGGGGGGGGGGGGTGATCAGCGAAGCTGGAGTACAGATTATACGCCTCTTCCTTATGACGACGATAGAAGAGAAGGGAAACTGAAACTTGAGAGCGACAACTTGTCTCGACGACGGGACCGCTGCACCGGGAGGCGCAGAAACTGTGTACTTGGAACGCGAAAAACCGAGGCCATTGAGAATGTGTACGGCCGATGCCATTTGCATAGTGGCAGACCCTCGAGAAACCTTTCCCATTTACGCGAAACTCTAACGATTTCGAAAAGGGTGGCTACTGATATCTAATATTCTCAAAATTCGTACCCAAATGATGAGCCGCATAAGCCTAACGTCCGAAATCTGGTTTTGAACGCCGTGTGACTTTGGTGGTGACCGCGTGCTGATAGCACACACACAGGGCATTCGTTTATAAACCCGTCACGCAATGGTACGCCTAGTACTTTGTGGACTGGCAGAGATTAGCGAGCTTTTATTCGCCCTCCTGAAAATTGCACAGAACCCTAGCTAAATGAAATTTCGATTTTGAAGGTAATGCATACTGCCGGTCGAGCACCTGGATTGCTGCCCTTCCCTGTGGGACAGACACAGGGAGCTCTAGAGAGGAAAACAAACATGCAGTGCCATTCCACTGTGTGAATGTGCATTGCCAGCAGAATTCGTCTACTAACAGCTATACTTATATGTGTTTTGCATAAATACATAAATATTTTACTATATATGATGTCTTGTATTGTATCACTAATACTTTTGAGAACTTTCATCGGTCGTACTGAGGTCCCCTGGAGAGCACAAACGACCACACACCGCCGAAGCGACGCCGAATCGTTCGGCCACAAACTCTCCCTTGAACCACGCCGTGCACCGCGAAGCGTTTAGTATCATTCTAGTCGGGCCGACGCCTTTTGTTTTCGGCCTCGCATTACTCGGGGTCCCAACGATCATGGCGCTTTGTTTTGGCATCCGCAGGCCAATCATCGTCAGGGGTCTCCTTCCGTCGCGTTTGCAGGGAGTTAGCCAATTTTGGGTTTATAAGGTAGATTCACTATACAATACAGAACGTTGAAAAGCCCGCTCACCAATACCAAGTTTACACCAATCCCCATAAAGTCTGCTTCACGTTTATTTCAAAATGCGCTGCTGAAAAAACATATTATAAAGTGCTATACGCGGCATCCTATGTAGAAATATGAAGCGCCGGAGGCGATCAGGTGTCCGCAGGGAGAGGGGGCGCATGCAGGGCGAGAGAAAAACACGTGCACTCATGCACGATACGTGCAGGGAACACCGGTCCGTGAGCTGAGAGAAGGAGTGGATTTTCTCTTTCTACGAACGCAAAAAAAAAAAAAACGGGGGCAGTTGGCTCATAAATGCATAAAATCAAATTTCAGTTACAATTGGTAGTAAAAATTCGGTCAGTCCCAGGGCACTGACAGGGGTATTTCAAGCAGCTTGTGCTAAGGATGTCGGATCATCTGTTCGTTGCTCGGACAGTACCTTTAGCCTACAGACATTGGTATTTCTTTGGCGTCAATAATGGGTTCGTTGGTTTCAATCATCCCTTTCCCTTTCTTTTGAACTCGGGAAAACGATACCTTTTTTTTTTATTTTGAGGTTAAGTTTTTTTGCGTTGCAAGAAAAGTTGTTCGTGACCCGTATATCATTCCTAGCATCAATCGCAAAGTGCCCAAGTCTTTGATCCAGCCATTTGGTTTTCGGCACAACAAAAAGAAAATTGGAGGGTTTCGCAGAGCAAAGCATATGAGCTTGCTGGTATGCTGAAATAGAATATTTCGAGAACTTTGGGGAAAGCTCAGTATTGGTAATTTTGTTGCTTTTCTATGCAATAGAAAAGGGAAGGTAACGAAAGTGAGATAGCTTGTTGCTGGGCAAACTCTTTTTGGGTTTAATTTCGGAATTTACCATAATAAAAGATCAAAGGCGACTTCTCTGTGATGAAAGCGGTGAAGAAACCTCGCTAACAACCGGGGGATTGGGAAACACAGGGGGCTTCGGTGGGTTTGCCAAAGCCCAAGCCCTCCTGCAGCTTCTGACATTCAGAACTACGTCCCACTGATTTTCCACGTGTTGAACGAGTGAACCGTTATACAGACCGACCATAAAGGAATCATTCGTTACCGACTGTGGGTTTGTCTCGGCTGCAGAACTGCGCGTGGGAAGTTCTTGGCCTCAGCCCTTGACTGAAAGGCAATATCGGAGGGCTTCTTTCTTTTTTTTTTTGTGGCAGCAGCTGCGTAAGCACTTTTTTCGTATTTGATCTTTTGGTTCCGGTAATCCCACATTACAAAGGTACTATTTACTCGTATCACATGTTGCTTGTTTACTTGATCTAATCTATTGTTTGTTGTTATTCATCGAAGGTCCCGTTGCAGTTTGTAACTTTGGGACCATCGTCTGTATAATACTATTACTTTACCACTTTTTTTGGAATGACTAAAAAACCGAAACTGAAAGGTGCGACGAAGTGACGACGCGGCGCCTTGGTATTCGAAAAAATCAAAACTGTGGGGTCTTCTCCGTTTCTCGGGACTTCTCAGCACCTATAATATCGGACACAGAACCGCCGTTAAGTAAGCATATACTGGAGTCATTGATGCAAATGCATGCATGCCTATGCTATAAAAGACATTCTAACGCGACAGCAAAATATGACTCAAGAATACAGAAAGTACCCCAGGAGTTATAATGTCTAGCATCGCATAGGTCCGCCGAGAGAAACCGGATAGGCAGGCAGTACTCTGCTGCCCTTCAACAAGGCTTTCCTAATTGCAATTGACGGAGCGCAACAAGCCACATTTCCGATCGCGCGTCGTTTTCCTTGAATTTAAAAGCGCCGGATTCGGTCACTGCTTCGACTACGAACGGCAACGCAACAAGCACCAACATATCGCCAAGCGCTGCCCTTTGAAAACTATTTCCACCCGGCCTAACACGCCAGCAGGGCGGCGATTAATTATATCAGATAAGGTGGCCGGGCAGTGCGAGCCCACCTGCGGAACACAACTCATTTCTTCCCGTCAGCGCTTCTACGCGGCGCAGCGATGGAGTTCGGCCACCCGCTTCGTGCTCTGTTTACTTCTCCGCGGAGCTGTACATGCAGACATCGTCTGTGACTGGTGACTAATCAATTCTGTAAAATATATGGCCGGATACATGGCCTGTTATCTCCACATTCTACTTAAATACACAGTTGGGTGCAGATCTAGGTCTAAACGACGGCATACGATTACAATAAGGAAGAATTTTTTGTTGAATAGGATGTGACATAAACATGAAAGGACGCCAGGCAGATTTTGCGGGCATTCTTGTTTGCACTAGTGCTGTCTCCACCACTCCGTGAGCCTCCCGTACGCACGCTGTGTAAATTTCTACGGCCCGTTTTGCCTCATCTGTGCTCGTAAATATGAGAGCACATCCGAGCAGGGCGAACTGTTTTCAACTCGACATCGCCTTCTATTGTCTCGACCGCTTCGTGCCCTCACTATTGTTGCCGGCCTTTGTTCGGTTCAGCCATACGTGTCCGCTCCGTAGCGAATGCAGTACCGGAGCAGTTTCAGCCATAGTTGGATGTGTAGATCTTGATCCTCTAGTACTAACATTCAAAAGGTCCGTCTTTCGTCGGCGTCGCGTAGAAGTAGCGTGGCATGAAGGAGTAGATTTGAGGTTGAACCCCCTGCAGGCACGTGAATGTGTGCATTGTTGCCTTGGAGAACAAGAGAGAAAAGGAATGTGTAGAGGGATGAGCACAAAAAGTGGAGAATAGAAGAGGGGGGAGGGACGTTGCAGTGCCGGAGACAGCAAGAGACAGAGAAAAACGGAGGCAGGAGAGACAGGCGTACGCACCGTATCAGATACGGCGCTTTGCTTCCGCGCGGCTGCTTCCGGGCCCAGGCAAGCGTGCGGATTGCGTGGGCGGAAGATGGCAGCCGAACACACCAGAGGTGGCCAGAATTGATGACTCCGCTCCGCGGCCGCTGCCTTGGGCTCTGTAACGTTTCTCGGCCAAATGCTGCCACAGCAGCCGCCGCGTTTTGCAACCGCGGCTTATCGCTGCTTTCTGTTCCTTCCGGGGCTGAGATGAACAAGCGGTTTCCCGCTTTGGATGCTGTCGCCTTCGCAGCTCGATGCATGCGCGCTGTCTCGCCGTTTCTCGGTAACTGTTGGTCGACGGGTTAGCGCTCAACCGATTGGCCTAGCTCAAACATTTTGGCATTTCTTATGCTGCCCGGTAGAGGTATAGATGCGATATAATTCTTGCTTTTGCCGCGCAAATTTTTAAACAACGTGGGCTTCACTCTTTCAGGACGACGTATTAATTGGATACCTCGGATACCACGGGTACAGTTTGTTTCAATTTAACGAGAGAGAGTTCTTGATCCAAACGACCTAAAGGGAACTTCTAAAATATGTTGGCAGCAGCTATATAAGTAGGTGAGCTTCAGGTACCGAGTTTAACTCTAATCTCTCAAAGTGACAATTCAAATAACGAGTACGTTTTTTTGTTCTTGGAATTCGAGAAATAATATGCTGCCGCCCGTGGTGAACACCTCGTTGTTCTTGTGGCTGAACTTTCAGAGGAACCTTCATAGCAGCTATCAGGCTCTCCATAGAGCCTAAAATGTCATGATAAAATTGCAGCCTTAATTCAGTGAAGTCACTACTCCCCAATAAAGAGTCAATTATAAGTAGGAATGTCTACCTTGCTAAGGCTTTTGTGCGCCTGCTGTTGATCTATACAGAGCGCATGGTCTTGGGACGCCTTGAATGTACCCTTAAGGCGGTCGCCCGAAGCACCTGACGTCAGGCAGGATGATAATTCTTCAATGCTCTCAGTTATTAGGGAGCGTAAAATGATACTTTTTCTGTGTTAAGGACGGACGTAGACCTGCTTTTCGTGGCGCTGCTAGGTTGTGCTTGTATGCACTAGTAACGTAGTCGTTCGCGCGCGTTTGCGGCACATTTATTTGAAAAAAGAAATACTTCACATGCCCACGCGTTCGCGTTTAGTTGCACCGAATCAGAAAGTGGCACAACGTTTCCATTGTAAGAGCTCTGAAAATAGTCCTTTCACTCAGGAATATCTAATTATACTCACTGACTTCCAAGCTGCCCCCGCAACTTCATGAACGGACGGTGTCACAACAAGTGGAGCAACGGCGAGATCTGCACATTCCCTAGTTCAACAGACACGAATCTTTCCAAGGAAACGAGGCGGCATACGGCGTCATCCACGTCGATTCACACCGCAAATGTCCTGAAAGAGAGAGCTAGACTTTCAAGCTCAAGACACCTTCAAGCTCCCCGGCCTTTCAACAATACGCCGACAAACTCGCCCGCTAGTGGAACGGAACCTACAATATCCAGCAACACACCAGCTTCTATGCAGTGCTCCCGCTACAATTTTTCGACGCCAATAAACTAATTCTTCCCATGACAATACCCCGCTCTCCGCCATGCATCCCACGCTCTACCCCACTTCTTGATAGTCGTTATGAAACCTTGTGAGGGAATGTCAACTAACCCCATCCCATACTAACCCCATCCCCAACCCCATCTGAGTGCCCAACCTACGTAAGAGCAGAGGGTGGCACAGCTGTAGCAGTTCACGTGTTTTTACTTTTGTTTAACGGCTTGAAGTCGTTCGGCGAATCGTTATGAGTTTAAAGGTTTTGTCACTTTGCATAATAGATGACGCCCTCCCCACTCTAAGGGAATTAAATGCTTCACTCTGCGGCAGCAAGGAGCCAAAGGGCTCGGTTCTGTGAAAGGGCACCAAGGGTGGGAAAAGATGGTTCAAATATGGGTTACATTTTGTTCAAAGATGGTTAAAAGATGGTTCAAAGGAAGTTTCTTCGTGGCGAGGCGGATAACGCGCACTGAGGGGCCACAAGAACATTTTTTTACATTTGCGATTTCCGAAGACACTCTAAAATGTTAATCTGTCGCCAGGGAGCTACCGCTCTTATATGCGCCTATTTTTTTAAATGTGGGTGAAGCTAGCCAGTACTTCTAAGGTACTTCTAAGGTACTTGTTTTCTGCCAAAGAACTTACTAGGCTAATTAATTAGGACTAGTAGTCCGCGTGGTCACGTCATCTTCACCCGATCTCCCTGTCAACGGCCATTCAAGCTTTTTCATTGAATCGGTATTTACCCCCGTGGTTGTCCTAATTTGTATTTGCCTTCAGACCCAACGAACCTCAAGAAATACCGACCCATCAGCCTGCTCTCAGTTGTTTAAACACTGTTTACCAAAGTTATAGTTAGCCGCATACTTTACAGCCTGGATTCCCATTAGCCCATAGAGCAGGCTGGGTTTAGGAGAAGGTACTCAACCATGGATCACATCCATGTCATCAACCAAGTGACGCAAAACCCACAAATTACACAAAAAACCTTTACACGGCATTTACAGACTACGAGAAAGCGTTCTATTACGTACTCACCGCATCCCGTTTGAGAAGCACTAAAAAGACCACGAAATAGAGGAATCCTACATAACACTTTTGAAGACATATTTAAGGAAAGCACGGGCAAGGTAACCCTCCACAAACTAAGCGATAAATTTCCGATCCGAAAGGGGGTAAGACAGGAGGTACCATCCCTCCAAAACTATTTAGAGCATATCTGGAGGGGGTATTTAGAAAGCTTGAGTGGGAAAACGTTGGATTAAGGAGAAACAGGGAATACTTGAGCCGTTTGAAGTTTGCGGACGACATAGTCTTACTGAGTAAGACTGCAGAACACGTGCAAACAATGCTTGAGGAACTATAATAAGAAAGCTCACCCATGGAGCTAAAAAGAACTATGAACAATTCTAAAGTAATGAGAATTAGCACGCCAAGGACGTCTTCTTCAGCTTAGGAAATGAAATGCTAGAAGAAGCCAACAGAATACAGTGAAAACCCGTTCATACGTTTTTCACCGAACCGGGAAACAAAAAGTAACAAGCAGGAAAACGCAGCAGCGAGGAAACCTTCGAAAATGAACAAGATCAGTGTAGCTTTGACTTGCAACCCTGTATTTCTGCAACTGTGGCTTTCTAACCTTAAAAAAACTCGAGAATGTAGTATTGCTACTGTTTTCAATCGCTGGAAAACACCAAGCGTGGCATTGAAAGGTTCCTAGCGATGTGGGACCTTTTCCGCGCTGGCTGGTTGTCGACTGCGTTTATTACGTCAAGCTTTCCGTGAAGGGAAAGCGCCTTCCGTTTTCGCGACGCCATCAAGGCACGACAAAGTTCGCGGTTGCAAGTTCAACGGTGTTCACAAAGCTTGAGGCGCACGATAACGACTAGAGCACGTGCTATTCTTGCGATGCTGCTTTTATGGCAAAAACGCACTTCCGGCACTCCGAAGTGAAACTTCCCTTGTAAGCGCAGTGATGATGGTGATAGAATAGGGTAACATAGAGCCATCTAGGGGTGACGAATCGCATCCGCGTGCGGTTGCATGCAGTCAGCTCCGTAGCCAAGCCTGCCCAATTCTCGTGAAACGTCAAAATGGCGCTCCGCGCATCTTGCATGGGCGGGTTCGAAGTGTGAGGTTGCGACGAATGATCTGGGAACGTGCTCTGAGCCACGAAGTAACAGTAAGTATTTTAATTCATGGGACTCTACGTGAGCTGTGCCTGGACAAGACAAAAGACATCTAGCAGCCGGGAAAACGCCGCACTGAGGAACGTAAGAGCGGGGTTCTACTGGATAACTGCCTCAGACGGATGCTTAGGGCTGACCCCAACCACGAGTGAGAAATCGGGCGCAGAATAAGTGTGGGCTGGGGAGCACTCGGCAAGCACTCCCAAATAATGAAAAGTAAGGTACCTCTGTCACTCAAAAGAAAAATCTGCAACCACTGCATACTGCCCGTGATGACATGCGGAGCTGAATGTTTGCCCCTTACCAAACAACTACAAATTAAACTTAGGTCGGCTCAACGGGCCATGGAACAAATAATGTTAGGAATAACACTTAGGCACAAGAAACGAGCTAACTGGAGCAGTCAACAAACTAGAGTGGACTATATCGTAGTTAAAACAAAGAAAAAGAAGTGGACTTGGGCTGGCCATGTCGTGAGAGAAACCCACCACCGGTGTACAATTACAGCAACAGAGTGGACACCAAGAGACCGGTGTAGAAGAAGGGGAAGGCCAATAACAAGCTGGAGGGATGAAATACAGAAATTGGGGGGGAAATATGAACTCGAGTAGCGCAGGAAAGGAGCGGTTGGAGGTCAAAGGGATAGGCCTTCATCCTGCAGTGAACCTTCCGGGCACATGATGATGAGGATGATGATGATCATGAACGATGATAATCCTTGAATACAAAAAGCATGCCGGGCGCAATGTTCACCAAACGTAACAAACACATAGCTTTTGACACTTAGTAAATTTAATATTTAATGAGTTATGAACGAAATAACAAAATTCTGAGTCAAAGAATATACTCGGGCAGGGCAGGACACGAGCGGGTGGAGGTCAGTGGGAGAGGCCATAGTGTTTCTTAGTAATTGTACTAGAGAGGAAACTGCACCTGAGAATCCATGCCGTCGGGGGGGGGGGTTATGGGAAGGACCCCTCCTTTTGGCTTTGGCTTGGCATGACAATTGGATTCTTAAGCGGTTTTTGGGATTTGCTTTCTGCACTATGCATTAACACATCTAAGAGCTATGAGGAAGCCGAAATCCTCGCTGTTCTGTTGTAGCCGTGTTCGGTGAAAAGACAGGCAATATGTGATCGTACCTGACGTTGGTCATGGCGCAGTCGAAGGACGCATGCGGAACGAGTAATATGCCGTCGTGAAAGTTGTAACTGACGAAAAAAAGAAACAAAACGTGCTTCGATGAAGACAAGATACAACAGATACGGACGCCTGTATTCGTTCCTATCTTGTCATCGGTCACGACGGTTTAACGGCACGTTTTCTTTTTTTTTTTCAAGTATGAACCAACTCTCTCAGCAACAAGTTTTGTTAAACTGTAGCTGGCGGTAGGTGCAGCGGTTCACCACGAAGACGACGTTTTCATAGGCACGCTAAAAAGCTTTCCAAACTGTTTAAACAACTTTTTATCAGAAATAATGCTAAAATTAATAATATGCGACTTTCTAAAGAGTTAGCGAAATAATATTAACATTGTTATTAACTACCACCTTGGCCTGCAGAATAGTAGGCACAACCGTTTCTGCAAAAATACGTCTTACTTCCTTTTTCCTTAGCTTTAAAAGAGCCTGTTTTATTTTCCACTTCACTAATAACGCACGATTCTCTGCGTTTTTTGTGGCACTGTGTTCGGATATACGGCCACTAAAGCGTTTCAATCCAAGCCAACGATGAAACTAAGGCGAGTGCATGATATAATGACGGTCCAGGACTACACAGACGGCCTTGATGTGAGCCGCGTAGACACTAGCGCCAGATTCATCTATAGTGTTTACTGTAGGAAACTCTATGGGAGAGGCCCTGCACTGCGCCTTAGTTAGAGGATGATGGTGAAGATGATTACGACGACAACGACGACGACAACGATGATGATGACAACGATGGACAATGATGATAATGATTTAATTTAATTCAATTCGAAGCCGTAGTGAACGCATTTTCTTCCTTGTCATTTGCCAATAGGACGGTGTGGCACTTTTCAATATCGCCTCTACCGAAGGCCCTTTGAGGATCACAAATAAAAAAACGCGGAACTGGACGCCGAATGGCTACATACCGAGCAGTGGATGAAGCGGCTGATAGAACATGCTATTCCAGGGTCCTTTCAGCACTTAGGACTTCGTCCGATACCCCCGCGGGAACAAAAACAACGCATTCCTCTAGCCCTGCGGGATGGCATACGGGCGGCCCCAATCCCTCGCAATATGCACACCAAATACTACCTTGGAAGCCGGGCTGCCCGTGCTCGAACCCTGACAGCGCGATACGGGAAAGACCCCACCGACCCTATATACAGATTCTACCCCCTACCCTGGGCGCACCGGCCCCGTAGCCTGTGTACTGGTACTGGCCAACGCGTCTATGTCTCCACTACTACCACAAGCTCAATCTATGTCGCCGAAGAAATAGCCATTGCCCTGGCCGCCATTTCCGCCCTGAGCCAGTCACCATCCTCGCCGATTCGCAGACAGCCTGCCGAAACTACTAGATTAGCCGAATTTCTTCATCAGCCCTTCATATCCTCAAAAACTGCTCAACGACCCTTGACATCCGCATCGTCTGGGCTCCTGGACACGCCGCCAACCCCGGCAATCAAGCGGCTCACGCCACGGCTGGCGATCTCATACACCGATCGATTGCCGATGGTGACCAATGTTTACCCCATCTAGATCGACCCCACCCACTGAGTCGCTACAGGGAGATTCTCGCTCATTACAGGCAAACTCGCCGTCGCCTCCCACCACCACACTGGCGCCTCTCCAGAGAGGAAGCTACAACTTGACGACGGCTCAAAACGAATACCATACCCACATCCCACCCGCCTCCACCTCGTCTTGCCCACCCAACAGCCTTCCCTCAGTGCTGACTGTCCCCAGCCTGGCACCCTCTACCATATACTATGGGAGTGCCAACGTACTCCGGACTTTCCCGTAACTCACAACCCAACCTACGAGCAGTAGAGGGCTTCCCTGGCCAGCCCAGACCCGGATACCCAGCTCAGCCTTGTGACCCGAGCAACGACAGCCAGCCGAAGTTAAGGCATCCCGGACAAGGGACGACTTCCATGGGGCGAGGCCCATTCATCAGCCTCTGCTCGACAAAACAAATATTTACTCTCTCTCTCTCTCTCTCTCTCTCTCTCCTCTCTCTCTCTCTCCTCTCTCTCTCTCTCTCTCTCCTCTCTCTCTCTCTCTCTATCTCTATCTTCTCTTCTATCTCTCTCTCTCTCTCTTATGTTCAGTTGTAATACGGCTGGCGCGAGCAGGCGGCAGACATTTACCGTAGGGAAATTCATCGCTTACTTTGTATAATGGAAAAAAATTAAGCGATCGCTCGTCTCGGGAAAACGGATTGTTAAAGGGGGCCTTCACAGAGGCACAGACCGTTAGTTAACTGCACGTCATTAACAGGGAGGCTCGGAATCGGCGAAAACCACGACGCTGTTCTGGGACGGAGATCGGGCCTGCAGCCGAGTCAATTCAGGGAGCAGCACGGAATTGCATTGATTGCTGGCCCCTCGAAGGATTTGTAGTTCAGAACTGCGCGTTGAGAACTTGGCGACGCGAGTCATTTGTTTGGCAAACTAAGGTCGCCTAAGCACGCTTCGCAGGCAGTTCGTGGTAATCGGGAATGGATCGCCGAATGCTCTGCGTGCCTGATGAGCCGAATGCACCTCGCTTCTTAGGCCCAGTCAAGTCGTACAAGTCGTGCTCAAAGTGAACGCATGACATGATGCCCAATTGGGAACACCTGGGGAAATTCTCGCTGCTATTGATTTGTGGGATAGCTTTAGAGCTCTTTACCTTGGGCTTTCCCCTGGATCTGGGAAACACCTTGTTATCATCTGACAGCGGTGATGTCAGAGAGAAGAATAAAACGAATTACACGAGAGGCACCATGTTATTTCCTCGAAGAGACGTTTTTAGGACTAGAACGCTAAAATATGCTCTAAACAAGATTTGCTTTTATTGAGACTAGAAGATAATTTTTCTAAAGACAGTTTCGAAATACCTTGCGAATGTGTATTCCAAATGCTTGGAGCAAGGCCACGTCATAGATGCTTGAGTAAGAAGTTACGTTTGTGTTCGATTGTCATTTGAGAGGTGGATATCCAGTAAATGGCAATGTTCAGCCTAGGCGAAATATGTAGTCCAAAGTTCGACGAAAACTCCACGAAAACTAGGCGAAATATTTGGGCAACCTTCATTCGCTTAAAGCAACTTTCCACTTGAAAGCTTGAGCTATTGAATATTTCCAAGGAGCCATTTTGTGACAGCTAAATATATTTTGCTGGTAATAAGCTATTTAAACTTTACGATTACACGATTTCGGTCATCCGTCACGATTTACAGTTTTGCGCACGATTTTGCGCACATACACGTGGGCGCTAATGAAGAAAGTGAGATTTAAATTATTATAAGCTGCTAGCAAAGTTTCCACCACTATAAAATTTTAGTTATTAAGTACAGGCTAAAATATTTAGGGTTATAAAACGCTTACAAAAATCTAGTAGAAAAATATGCAGCGTTGTCAAAAAGACACGCTGCTCTTAAATCTTCAGGTGATTCCTTAAGGGCAAATTCAAATGTTAAATTTGCAGGATAGGGCATTTTACATGTTTCGTGCGGCATGTTCGACTACAGTTACTTCCCATTTGATTAGGGGAGCTACTTGTCCTGGTTATGCTGGATGAGCGTTAATATTACAGATAACCTTGCTTCTAATACTATTTTCAATACGATTATCATATACAGACTCCACCAGCCTTACATAGGGAAACCTCAGCATTTGAGGGCGCGAAGAGAACACACGAAGGTCAGAACAAGGTCATTGCGATGCCACCGGAAGAACCCTGCAACCCCACTGGCTCAGAAACATTGGTTTGGGGTTGGGGGAGGAGAAGGCTGACGCAAATGTTTGATGGCATTCGCAACAGAGCCACCGAACGTTCCCTATCAACCGTAAAGATGTCGATTCTGCTGAAGTCACTGTCAGTGACGTCAGGGCAGCGCACTGAAGCACCGGCGGGTGTGGCGTGAGTAGAGCCCTGCAGGGGCCTAATTGTAAGGCCCGGTCCAGGGCCGAGCCCGCGTTATGAAGCCCGAGCCCAACCTGGGCACGTAACAACTAGCCCGGGCACCGCCGGGCCCGGGCGTCCATGAGGGAGCCTGCCCCGAGTGAGGCCCAGGCACCGACCCGTCGTATCATGCCCAAGCCCGGCGCTGGCCCGGTAAGCTATTTTTCAGCCTAAAAAGTGCCCGCGTGTGCGGGACCAGGCCCGGGTTTAGGCGCTGACGGAAATTAATTATATCAAGGGCTCGGGCTGCCGGAGTTTTCTGTAGTCGTAGTCCTCGTCGTCGTCGTTTCATGTTGTTACAGTAATAAAAAACTGGGAAACTCGTTTTCCAACGCCTCGCGCTAGAATGCTTCATGCTTCAATGACACCAGACTTTTATAGCAAAGCTGTATACCTCTAAACCTGAGCGGTTTCATCTCCATGTGCAAAAACGCCGAGGCACCAAGAATACACTTATACACCGCATGCTTTACCCCTCCCCAGGTTTCGCGTCGCTGGAGATGGCCCGGGTTTTTTTTTTTTTTGTTGTTGAGCGTCTTCGTAGCGAGCAATCAGACGGAGCATGAGTCTCCAGTCTTCACAGCACGTCATGGATTGAAATGAAAAAAATTATGGTCAAGTAGTGCACATATTTCAGCTTCCACCGTCTTCAGTTCACGTCACATCGGCCTAATCATAGCTCGTATTCTTACATTACCGACACCATCACCTGTGATGATCAGATTCTTGGCAACGTCACGTGGCTTAATCAGCCACAAGTAAGTATGCTGAATTTTTTGCTGGCGTGTTTCAATGCACGAGTATGTACGTGCATTGAAATGTTTTACCGGCAGTGGCTGCTCAGCGGTTGTTTCCCTAGCATGCGAGTTCGATTGTCGGCCCCGGCGGCGGCATTTCGATGGGTGAGACATGTAAAACACACCTGTACGTAGACATCGGTGGGGAGTTCTGGGATGCCCGAATTAATCCCCTCCGCGCTACGGCATACCTTGTAACTGTATATTTGGTATGTTATACCCCAAAATATAAAATGTTGAAGCAGTACATGAAACAACATTAAACATCAAGAGGCGCATGGAAATAAAATATGCACATTCCTTTTTTGCTCATTTGTACGCATCACATCAGAAAAAATAACGGCCAGGCCCATAAATTCAAGCCCCAGCCCGGCCCGGGCCCACGGCTCCGTGCCCGGGCCTGGCTTCGGGCGGCCCGGGGCCGTCAGGGCTCTAGGCGTGCGTACGTGAGTAGAGCTTAAATTCAATCCTTGCAAAATTTAGTTTAATTATTGTGTGTGAGGGTTTTCCTTCTTGCGCCTAAATATTAAAAAAAATATCCCAGGACACCTAGGTACTTGTTATGGGTTGTGAATTCGAGAGAGAGAGAGAGAGGAGAGATATGCAGCAAAGTTCTGCGGGTGTTTAAGCGGTAATTATGCCAGAGAATAATGTCCACTTGAACGCCTGGGGAACTTTGCTTCGGCTTCGCGTCGTCGAAGGGCTCGTAGTGTTTCCTCTTAAGACGCTTTGCTTCGCGGTCCGCCCTGACACTTGGAATGGCTGAGGACGTCTCTTACGTGCAGCGCCGATGCTTGTTCATGCCGCCTTGAAATGGTAGAGTTGACGTCGATGGTGAATTTTGCTGCCTGTCTGTTCGTTCGCTAGGCTATGTTTTGCCGCTCCCTTACTTTGTCGGTGGTGTACTGGCGTAATCGGCCACCTCTGGCTCCCTCTCGCTCCCGTGCTGGTGTGCCACCGGACAAGCGCTGGTGACAGTATAAAACACCAAATCTTCCGAACTTGAATTTTTTCTGCATGGCGCTTTTAAGCTAGCGCTATGGACAGCCTCGCGTAAAAAGCGCTTTTCAAATATCCTTCTCAGGGCTTCTGACGTCAGCGCCTACGCCGACGCTATTCTTTTCAGCGAAGCTCTTTACCCCTAACCGCTGTACGTATGTCCCGCATCTGTTCCTATGGAGGGGGCGTGTACTCGATCCGGGAAATGTCCGTATACAAAAATCATGGCAGGAAGACAGGGTGGGTTGACAGGGCGAGGTGTTCCATATCATGAAGCGTTCCTTAACACGAGCCTCAACACAGCAGTAGGGATATGTGTCAGTAGCGATGTCTGACATACAAATATTAGAAACGTAGTGAAGAAGTAAACTAAGGTTTATCCAACACACTGATACCCAGTAACCTTTAACGTAAGGAAAATAGGATCTTAGGGGGGCATGTTGTTCGCCAGTAAAGTAACTCCTTTACGACAGTAAAGTAACTCCTACTTGCGAAAAAATATCAACACGGAAGTTTTTGTTGCTTTTTTATAGGAACTCCTCTATAGGAAAAAAAATGAAGCTTACCATTTCTAAGCTAGTGCCCCACTCCTGCCCGTCTAGCCAGCAAACGACACAAGGTAATGGATGAAACCAAAATCATGCGATAAACTCAGGACATTGCGCACAGTAAACACAGATATGGATGCAGGAATTCAGCTGTAAAGGGACCAACTATTTTCCATCCGCCATTCCTCCTCCTTTCAAAAACAAATAAAATTAAATCCACGCAATCTCCAAGCAAGCATGCACAGCCAATCCAGAAAAAAGCGGTACGCGAGTGACCCTCAAACGCATGAATAGAGTACAAGAGCTGTAGTGTGTTTACTGTTTCACCAATCTGCGAACAAAAAGGAGCAACGCCCAAACATTCGGGCGTGCAAATAAAGGAAATAATTAAGGACCAATCTGCTTTCAGAGAGTAGTCTCTGAACGTTTAATGTGCTTGCGTTCGTTAAAGACACACGATCAGGGCCCGAATAGGTTCGCCTGAGTAGGCCAATTTTTCTCTGGAAAGGAACATGATGGCGGAGTCATTCTACCCGTTTTTGATACCCACGTGGATGTATTAGTAAGGACTCAGGCTCGGCATCCTGGCGACCGCAATGAATGCGAAGAGAATACGGACGATTTAGAACGGATGAGCAAATCGAAAAGTACGGGACGGTTTAGTGCACGTCAAGGGAGAAGAGGGCGAGGATGGAGGGGAGTACATTCGGAGCCAATCAATTCTCGATTCTACTGAACGTGAGACCGGGGGCTCATTTTTGAGATAACGTAGTTAAATTGCTCCGGAATATCGGCACTTCTACAGCGGTGAAGTTAATGGAATGGCCCTGCTTTTTCGTTGCTCTCGCGTTATCGCGGAGTCGGGGGCAACGAGCGCCGTCGCTGTGCTAACAAGGACGGCACGCGTTGCTAGATGAGGACATCAGAGGCTCGGCGCTCCATCCTGGTAACACAAAAGTTAATTCATAAAGGAGGGTGATCAATTTAATTGTGGTTACCGCGGCACACATTACCCTCCTTTGGCTGTTTTCGCCACCATAGTCAATACTCCGGTTCATAAGCTGCAAACTGAAAAAAAAAAGGCTGATAGAATATGATAGCAATTTATCCGTTACGTTTCTTCCACCTTTTTTTGTAGTGGACATGTTTAAGTGAAAAACGGAGCTATATGCGAAAGGTCACCTTACGGTGCTACGGCCACTTTCACAAGTAAATATGTTTATGTTAACAGAAATACAATGTTTGCAATAGTCCAAATATTACGGCAAGGTAAACTTCAACAATACTATATTCAAAGTATAATATAGAACTTCTTTTTTCTGTACATTCAGATCTATGATATCATGCCTGATTAACGCAAAGTGTACTTTCTTGTGTTCGGCATATTTATCATGACGGCAAAAAGATATCTGCTTCATGTGAGGACTTCCGCCTGTATATTAAGAAATTGCTACCCTCAATTAAATTCAGAAAATAAACGGTAATCTGGTGATAAAGCTGAGCTGCGTCATTGAATACCGAAGAGCATGGCATAGACTTCCTATAGAAAGGCTACAGAAGCAACAGATCAACAAAGAAAATAGCATTTTAAGAAAACTGACTAGACGCCCGTGATATATTGTTATCTCTAGACAGATTTTCAATCGGTCTTTCATGAGCCCGAGATTACTTTGTGGCGGGCTGTGCTAGCGAAGAGTATCACGTGTTGTGGCAGTGTTTTGACAGCTAGGGAATTTCGGGGGGGCGTGCGCGGATTCAATTCTGCTACACGAGCCATAGCTTCAAATGGAAATATTTTCTTTCCTAGCGGGGGAATATTTTTAAAATAACGAAGGGCTTGAGAGCACCTTAGTACACTTTATGAGCACAAAAGGTTTTAGATCATTTGTAACAAGCGAATGCTCATTTTTCACCGTGGAACCATGGACTTAAGGTCACGGTTGTAATCAAAGGAAGAAAAGTTGACTTGCTGAAAAGTTTCACGCTTAGCGTCCTCAATCTTTCCAAAGTTGTCAGTTAGCGCCACGCTTTGAAAGTTCTCCATCTTTTAAATGGAGTATTTGTTTCTTGTTTCCGCAAGTCGACTCGTAGCCACGAATAATGTTCCAAAGCGAAAGTTCAGGGATTACTTGTGAGATGTGATTAATCAATTGGCTCATCGATGAGTGGATTGACTTGTTAATAGACATGGCAATTTATTGGTTAGTTCCGAGGTAGTTCGATCCATTAAATAGTTATATTTTGGTAGTGCGATACCATGACGTCCTGACTTAAGTTTTTATAAAGTAAAATATCAATCCGCCTAAGACTAATGCATGCGCAAACCGTTAAAAAAATGGCGAAGCTTCCACTAAGTCGCGCGACGCTTGAACCAAATGGAAGATGAAGGGTTCTTTGGAATTTAATTAAGTTTGCGATTTCATTAGTTCTGCAATTGTTTATTTACATGTTCCATCGTCGATTTCCGTTATGATAGTAGTCATCGTCATATCAAGCTATGTCGTCGTCTTCCTCATGTATGACTGGTGGGCCCGGATCGCTTTCTCCGCAGGCTTTTTCTCACAAAGTGGAACGCGTCGGCACTCTGTAGAACCGGCAGTAATGGCTTTGCGAACTGGGCGTTTGTAGCGTTGTCTGGGAACTCTATTTCACGCGTAAACCCTTTACTTGGGATTTTTTGCGAGCCCCACGCTCGAAAAAAATGCCGGGCGCTTCTCGTGAGGCCCGTGCTCACGTGTGCGGGGAAGGTCATTTAGTGTCCTTTGATAACCCAACAGCAGTCATTCTATGCGGCCTCCCCAAAAAGGCAGCACTGGATTACTAGCTAAAGAAAAAAAAAACAGAACATTTGCATGAGTGTTCTGTAGTTCTTTTCGCCCGGGGGCACCCAGTCGCAAAGAATTCATTCGTTCTTTTGGCCAAATGCAGTGAGTCTGTCGTTGTTCCAGACTATGGTACTAAGAAGCGTGCATCCGAAGATCTAGTTGTTCAAGGGAACAGACAAAAATCGAAGCAAAAGTTAAGCTCCTGAAACAGACAACGTCGGCAGGCCTGTCTGTTACTGTGACTCCACACAGAACCCTCACCTCCTCTCAAGGTGTCATCTCAGAAAAAGACTCATAGTCTGAGACAGAGGTGGAACTTCTCCAGGCGCTAAAACCTCAAGGAGAAACTTTAACCTCAGGCGCTTTAACCTCAAGGTCATAACAAATAGACGGACGGACGTACGGACGAACGTACGGACGGACGTACGGACGTACGGACGAACGGAACGGACGGAACGGACGGAACGGACGGATGGACGACGGATGGATTGACGGACAGACGGGCGGACGGATAGACGGACGGACGGACGGACGGATGGATGGACGAACGGACGGATGGATGGATGGGTGGATGGATTAAATGTGCTTGCACTAAGACGACAAAAATGTGCACGTACTCGGAGGCCCATTGCAAAGTATCGAATACTACACATGGTGTGTATTGAACAACGCTTTATAAGCAGGGATTTACAGTGTCCAGTGCTTGCACACAATATACAAGGATTGTCTCATCAAATAGCCGGTCATTCATTAAGGCGAAAGCATTTGACGCCTTATCAAAAGCAAAAAGTAACCGTCATCGTCCTCTGCGTCAACACTGACGGTATTGAAACGGCCACGCCACTGTAAAAAATAATAAATTATATTATATCACGCTTCATTTAAAAGAGGTGACCCAAGGTCTAGTCACGGCTGGGGAAGGCAGTATAGGAGGCGGATGCGTTTTCATTCTCTTGTGCAAAAACACATTTCGGCTCTTGTAGGATTCGAACCTAGGTCTCCAGAGCACGAGCAAAATGCGTTACCTCTGCGCATAGCCTGTGAAAGGGGGAACAAGAATTACCCTAGTGCATTCCTCGTAAGAGGCGAACGTGACGGCACGGGAGCAGAACAGGTGCCCGTCGAGGAAACTGACTGTATGGAAGATGCCCCGTGAATTGCGGTCAGTCTGCCTGTCAGCACGAAAAGACGAAGAAAGGAAAGGAAAGAAGGGGATACAAACACGGTGGAGCTGCAAAGAAGTTTTTGATACTCCCTAAGTTTCGCCTTCAAAGCACGTGAGCCACTCAAGTTGGCATAGATTTTTTTGTTCCTGTTCGCACGCAAAGTTCTGCAAGTTCTTACGGATGGTGGTGAGACGCCACGGACAGTGCTGAAAACGCATCATCAGCGTGAATCAAATAAGGCGTCCTAATTTGGCGCGATTGTTAGCCGCAAGATCATCGCGTGGAGAGAGGAGGCTTCGTTATCCGCTCCCGCCTGATCACATTAGGATCGAGTGCGTGTCGAGTGGGATCCACTCATGGCTCATCAGGAGAGGGTAGCCTTTCATCGCACCTTTTTAATTGCATTGCGGGGTGGGGGCCCCGCACGATTTTATAGTATTGAGGGATGTTGGCTTGAGCAGCGTTGAGTAGGGGAACATAGAAGAGGCGCCGACTTTGGGGCGTTACTGCAATTGTCGATTTATTTATCCGTATGTTCTGTTCATTAGCCGGCCGTGCTATCCGTTCAACGCTTTCCACGTGCTTCCTAATTAGCACGCTTGCCTCTGGGTAAACATTTTTTCTGACCGCATGGCGGCTCCTTTACCCCCAATCGCCTGCAGCGAGAGGCTCTTCTTCCCGGAGTGGCTTTTGCGGACGCCGCTGAGCGAGTTCCTTTGTGACATAGTTAGTTGTGGTGTCTGCTGTTTCCCCCTATTAAAAGGCGGAAGGGAGCTCATGCGCCCCTCTGTGGGCTTTATATAAGCGACGTGCTTGAACTCTATGCCTCTTTTAATTGGCTTCGCTCACACTTTTACTCCAGAATAGGAGCGCTTTAGGCTGCCGAACATTGGTACTACACCAGCGAGATTTATTTTTATTCTGAAACGAGGATACACAAGGAAATATTGATCGGCGGCAGCCTTTCTCACTGTAATACAGTTGAACCTCCATTTAACGAAGTCATCGGGACCCGCGAATGATTACGTTAAATCGGGAACTTCGTAACAACGAGAGAACGACAAATTTATTGCCTGGAGAAAAGCTTGTGATTTTTGCCTGCCAGCCCTTCGTGAGCAGCGGGAGCACACACTTCTCGTAGCTGGCCAGTGAAGCCGAAGCGTCCTCGGCATTCTCGCGTGCCCCAGCAAACCACCTCAGAAGGTCGACGCGGCGTTCATCACCTGGCTTGGTGTGGGCACGGGAGCCAATTGACAGTACCCGGGTCGTTCGCATCTTCAGACTTCCCTTGTGCATCCGAAACAAGCCGGACTACCTCGTCGCCGAGAACTTCTGTTGCGTCGGTGTGCCCGTCTGCGTCGGCGTTCACGAAGTCGCCGAAGTTCTGAACTGCGGCCACCACGTCACGCCGCCGAAGCCATTCCCAACAAGTGGGCGATGCCTCTTCCTGCTCGTGTTGCGGGCTTTGGAGCCCGCAACACCAGCTAACAGCACACTGCTAGCTCGTGTGCTTGCACTGCACTGGCGGCACACTGCCAGACATTCTAGGCGCCATAAATTTGGAAAAACCTCTTTTTCTATGCATCTTCTTTCCCGGAATGCTTCGTTAAATCGGGTTTGACGGCGAGGTTTGTTTCGTTATTTCGAGTTTGTAAAAGCATTAAGCCAATGGCCAACTGCGAGTGGAATACGAATTTGTTCTTTAAATCAGGAAATTCGTAAAATCGGGCTTTGTGAAATCGAGTTTCAACTGTAGTCAACATGGATGATCGATTTTTCGTATGGTCTTCAATTGCACTTTTTGAGACGGATTGGCCAGCCTATTCACTGAAGAAAATGGCGTTACGTTTAAAAAACCTTTAAGGTGTACCGCACCTGAATATGGCGTTCAGGAGAATGACCAGTTGTAACGTCGAATTTTTGGTATACTTGAGCACATGGCGTGGTCGTTTCCCTTGATGCAGTTTTGAAATGCGCCGGTTTCCCCGGCCCGAACATTCACACAGAAGCGTCAGGTACGCGATAAAACAAATAATAAAACAAATCAGCAAAAAAGAAACATACGATGCACAGTTCTTGGTCAATAAACAGAATTTTTAACGCGAGCTGAAATAACATAACAATTTTATCAGGTGGTCGGTGACACATGGGAGTTCCAGCAGCTCTATGGCGATTCCTGAACAGGAAAGCAACTTAAAAAATGATTTTACCTTGTTATTTATCATAGACACAATTCCCGGGTATAATTATGCGTGGTCATGTGAAATAAGCGATTTTTACAACCACGTAGAAGGGAATGTTGTCCTAACACGCAGAAAACCATACGTTGACTTTCAGATCCTACAAATAGCCAAATGTACACAGGTTAGATGTCAGGCAAACGAACCATTTCCTGTACAATGTATGTAGATGATGTCCAAATATCTTTTAAGTCGTGTAATATGTCAATTTGCGAATGCCAAGTCCAGCTTGGTGTTATTAGGCTAGCTGGCTGGGCTGATCAGAATGGTTTTAAGCTAAACCCAGTTAATAGCACTTGTGTTCTCCAAAAGGCGTGGGATCAGGCCAGATCCAGACATCAAACTGAATGGGGTCTCGATTCCGGTCAAAAAAGAACACAAGTTCCTAGGAGTAGCCCTTGATGAAAAACGTTCCTTTATCTCTCATATCAAACAACTAAAACAAAAATGTCATAAAACAGGGAATATTCTCAAGATCTTGTCGCATCACTCGTGTGGTGCTGACAAACCACTTTTGCTGCGAGTGTTTACCAGCCTGGTAGGCTCGCGGTTAGAGTATGGGAGTGTTGTGTATGGTTCAGGAAGGGAAACTGCTTTGAAAATGCTCGACCCAGTGCAGAACTTGGGCCTTCGACTTGCGTATGGTGCTTTCCGGACTAGCCCTGTGCAAAGTCTGTACGTCGAGTGTGACAGATGGTGCCTAGGGTACCAGCGCGAGTATATCGATTGAATATATGCGTTTAAAGTTTCATCAATGTCTCACCATCCCATTAAGTCTATAATGAACGATACAGCTACATGCCAACTGTTTTTAAATCGTCCATCTATTTCTGCGCCTTTCTCGCTCAGGGCGAGGCAGGAGGCCTCTGAACATTCTGTCTCGTTTTTAGACACTTTTAAAACATCTCTCATTGATTCTACAGCCCCATGGCATCTTCGTCCCGTATTGTGTGATTTGCGTTTATGCAATTTAAGAAAAACACGGTGCCCACAACTGCCATTTTGCAGCATTTCATGTATCTCCAGGCAAAATATGGGGCGGAAGAATTTTTTGGTGATGCATCAAAAACATCCACTGCAGTGTGTTGTGCTGCACACGGACCCAACTTCAATGCTTGCAAAACAATGAATGTGAATTCCAGCATCTTTACGGCGGAAGCATATGGTATATTTCTTGTTTTAAATCACATTATCGAACGTAACCTTGCTAAGTCCATCATTTTCACAGATTCACTTAGCGTCGTGCGCACATTGTCGTCACAAAGGTCTTGCAAAAATTGCGTTGTAAATCTTGTTTTTAAATCATTGATGTCAGCGTATGCGTCAGGTCTGAGTGTGACCGTCTGCTGGGTTCCAGGCCACGCTGGGATCGCTGGCAATGAGTTGGCTGATGAAATGGCGGCTGCTGCTGCACTCAGAAACACTCTAGACATAGCAACAGTACCCTACACTGACCTCAAGCCACTCATCAGACAACACCTACGTAAACATGCAAACACACTGGAGTGAACAGACAGACAAACAAACTAGATGTAATAAAGCCACACTTGGGACGATACACAACTGACTCGCACAACAGACACACCGAAGTGACCTTGGCAAGAATTCGGATAGGCCACACACATGCAACCCACTCGCACCTGCTCACTGGATCTCCAAGACCCATGTGCAGCGGGTGTGGAGAGGGTCTATCTGTAATCCACGTACTCATCCAATGCATGGCACTTAACACAACACGACGCAAACACTTCCCACAACTATACAGACAACACGTCCCGTTTCACCCATCGTTCTTTTTAGGAGACGAGCCAATGTTTTCCACCAAGCATGTTTTTAAGTTTCTCACCGATGTCAATTTTTTACATCTCATCTCTTCATTTCATTTCATTTGATTTCATTTATTATACCTTAAGGGCCCGGAGGCATTACATAAGGGGGGGGGGGATAACAGGGTTTGCAGGAGTACAATTGAACGAACAAAAAAAAAAAACAAGAAGGTGAACATGAAGGCAGGAAAATACAAACAAAGAATACCTTAAGTAAAAATTACAAAAAAATGTACAAAGGTAACAGTGAAGTCAGCGAACAGAATTCAAAAGAAAAAAGCAGTTGAAGCATCAATAGGACCATCAAGACAGAACAGTAGAATTACATCGTTAATGCATTATGCGAACGTCTTTTCAAGCTTATCTCTAAATTGCTTGTTATTGGTGCACGGGACGATGTCGGCGTATCATGCATCATGACAAACTGGCCCTTTACACCAGTCATCTTCATTAGCTTGCGTTTACATTGTTTATTTTACTGAATTCTCTACTGTTACTTTCACGTCGCTGTCCATGAAATCACTTTTGTTTGGCGCTCTTTGCCCTTAGCTGGCCTTGCGCCATTAAAATCAAAATATCATCATCATCACCGCGTAGATGACACAAGTCAGCAGTCTGCGCTGGTTTGCAAGATGAGCTTACGACACAAGAAAAGCCAATAACCCCACCAAATATGGTGATGAGGCTGAAGTATACTCAACTCGCAGAGAGGGCTCAGGAGAAGGGAACTAGTTAGCGTTGCTGCGGGGCGTCGCCAGGCTTCGTGGGTTTGCTTCATGACGTATGAAGCAACCCGTGTGTTCGTCAAGCCGCGTTGCATATGCGCTGGATTGCTTACCCCCGCATTCTGATCACGTTTCTCTAATAGATCCCAGCACCCTTCTCTAAACGCCGATCCATGCGCGACCGCCCATTTATTTGCTCCCCGGAGGCGCCATATGCTTTTCATTAGGTTCCTTACGCCGCAATGGGCGAATTTTGGGGTGGCTGTAGCAACGCGGAACTGTTGCTACCGAACCTGGAAACAGCGTCGTGGCAGCAGGGCAGCTCAGCCTCTGTGCATTAGGGCCGACTTGCTGAGGACAACACAAAATAAAACTCGCCTCAAGGCGCAGAGTAAGAACACGAGGTTCTCAGCACCATTGGTTAAACAATTGGTTCGACGTTACAGCTTCACTCGTCATTTGGATTTCTTAGCTACGATTGTAATGATATAATAACTCTGATTTCGTTCATTTCTACGTCAAGCTTACCGAAATAATGATATTTCACAGCGGCCCCGTATGAGACATGGGGGAGCATCGTGGGCCTGATATCTATTTCGGATGGTAACATGGCCATCAGGAATATTTTAACCTGGCCCAGGAGAAAAAAAAAGGGGGGAGTGGTATCAGCAGTGGGCGAATCATTCTTCATTTTATGATAACCTCCACGCTACTTCTGCGCATTTATTATACCTTTACCCGCTGCGACATCGTGACTTCTTGCTCAATGGAATTAGAAGACAATTCGTTCCTATTTGTCGTCGCCAGTCCTAACATCCACCCTTTTGCAGTTTGCGATGCGTTGTCGTATGTCGTGTTGATGGTTCAAGAGTGGCCGACATAAATCTTGTAGATTTACTGTAAAAAATCCTACATTTAAAGTAAAGTTTTTGTAGAGGAGGCATTGACAGCCTCCTTTAGTATAAACAAAGGAAATATTAAGGGATCACTAGTATATGTAAAGGTTAACAATTATTTCAACCAGTGAACAGCATGGTCGGATGGAAAGTTCGTATCTTCTTAGTTGTGCGTAGATAGGATACGATCTTTCTTCACGAAGCTTTTCAGGAAGTTTTGAACATCTGAGCCTTGTGCTGATTTTCTGCTATTTTTAGTTGCAGTTTTATTTTCGCTGCTTTCGGCCTTAGCACCCGCGTCACAGGCTCTCCGTGGTAGTTATCGCCTGACCCATTTTCTCAGAAGGCGGAAATAACTGTCAAGTGCTTTCTGTAGCCCAGTGATGGCTTCACAGTCATTAGAGGACAGTCACTAACAAAGAAGAAAAAAGAATTTTCCTCAGTATAGACTTCATTTCTTTCTAAGCTCTTGCCTCCTCCTTCTACTTAACCGACCTTTACGCTCATGCGTTGGTTTGTCTAAAGCCGCAGTTTCTACGCAGCGTGTAAAACGACAGCAATAAAGCAAGAAATATTATCCTGTGCGCTGTATTAAAAAGTGTTCTTTTATATGCAAATGCCCGCTGAAGTGCAGCTAGGGAACAGTTTGATGGGAGCAGCTTTATTCTCATGCGACAACTTGCGAGATTGGAGAAACGAGGTTCTGGATCAAATATTTGTGTTTTCTTTTTTCTAAGTGTATTGTTTTAGGTTGCTTTGTCTGGGAACTATACACTCTTTGAAGCATTATAGGTTTTTTTTAATATTGATCTTGTTCTAGTATTCACCGGCAACAGTGCCAATGATACCTTTTCAACTCTTGAAGCAATTCAATAGCAATTCAATGTTGGTATGAGCAAACTCCGGTAGTTAGGTGTAGAATGACATAGGACCCGTAAAATAAAAAGAGATGGCAATGCGGTGATAAAAAAGCAGAAACCAATCTGTTATTCCGAAAAAAAAAACTATGCACAGTGCTTCAATAAAGCCATCTTCGCAACTTGAAATTTTAAGGTCCCAGCACCGACACTCTTTTACGGTAGGTTTTGCCCGCCCACCGGTAAAACATACCTGTCAAGATTGATGACGAGCGTATAAGCACACTAAACCTTCAATCGTAGGTTGCGAAACTGTCACACAAGATTAGAAGAAATAGGTTTGGCGCTAGGAAGGCAGCACTAGCCAAGACTTGACTAACAACCTCATTTGAATAATTTAGGATTAGGGTGTGCTGCTCCCATCCCGTCAAAGCAAAAGCATTACAAGTGGCCCTCTCACGAGCGGTATCCACCGGGTTGCCATTAGATACAGGCCCGTGTAGCAAATTCTGGGGATTCTACCAGCGTCCTTATGCTAATCAGCTCCTGATCGGGACTCTTAGGCTGGGAAGTGTCGCTCGAGAGGAAGCGGCTCGTCTCCAGCTTAGCCACTTTAAGAATTTTGCCACCTTTCCAGCTTCGAGGCCGGAAACTAAAATCCTTCTTTCATGCGCCTTATTCTTCACTTTTTGTTTTGGTCTCAACTTTCTAGAAAAAGTACTTCCAGGCATTTCCTTGCGAAGGTCAGTTGTACAATTATCTTGAAGTGTATCGGTAATTTTTTTCGTTGTTGGGAGCTGCGAGAGTCATTATTTGTGGCATGCATAACAAGTTATGCTTGGCTTCATATATTCTTTTTTTATATCTTGGACCAAAGTTTTTGGATCACGTAAAATAAACTTCAAACCGATACTACTGAAAAAAGATGTCATCTTTCCGCTGGAATTAATGCATTTACATTTTACATGTGTGAACCAGTGATATTTGTCAATAACATACAAATCTTTTTTGTTCAGTAGGGTTAGAAGAGTTAGGCTGATTAGTCGAAGAACGAATTAACCAGCATCGCAAAAATTTAAATGAGCAGTTTACAGGTGAATATTGTGTTTTCGTTATCTCTATTTCAGCTTTGCAACCACAAGCCTGAAAAGTGATGTTGGCAAGACAATTAAATGTTTGTACTTTATAAAATATTTTGTAAACGAATACAAAACTCCTGACGAGACTAATGGGTTCTAGCCTTCGCTATTTACATTCTCGCCCTCAGAACGCTGTTCCTTGCAGGGAACTCCCAAAGTCACTCGGAATAACTTTGGGAGGGTGTCCATAAAACTAATTTCAGGCCCACTTCAAGCCTTTCGGTAACGCAGTTAACATAGTTACAGCAACGCTGCTAAATCCAACGCCTTACAGGCATCTTACGGGCACAGCTCTTAGCCTGCTCTTCGTTTTCTGCTTTTAGCCCGACTGCTTATTACACAGGCATCCCACGAGAGAATGCTCTTGAAACAAAAGTCTGCTTGACTCGAAAACTTAGGGCAAGGGTAAAAATAATGATCAAAGAAAATGGGGAGAACGACGAAGTTTTTCTTGTTCGGTAGCCAGCAAATTGGTAATGTGGGCCTAGGTCCCTTAAAGGGGCCATGAAGACAAAGTGCAAGTTTCGTTCATTCAAAAGATTGCCTGGTTAGAATCATGCTGACACCACGTTTAACGTAAACTTCGCTCAAATACGCTGTATAATTAAGAAAAAAGAGAATTTCCATGTCACCCACTAGGTCATTTCCAGCAACAGAACCTATGATGTCATACCAGCCAGCTCTGCGATTGTCGGAGGCCGGAAAAAGCAAACGCAAATCAGGCAGAACTTGTAGACTTGCCGAACGAGCTATTTGCGCTTAATTTTAGGGCACATTCTTTTTATATCAGTAAAAATGGTGGGACCGACAGTGCAAGGTACGAAAGCACACGTAAACATAGAAGTACCGATGCGTACTGCGGTAGGTACTGCGGGCATAGGCTTCGGTTAGATGCACAGCACTGCGGGGCTTTGGGGTTGTCTCAGACGACAATGGCCGGTCGACGCAAGCGACGGTATCTTACGTGACCACATTTGGCGAGCGAGCACCACGTTTTTTGAAACGATTATGTTCTCCATGAACAAAAACAAGCCAGGTTTAAACACGGTCACAAACAAACCAAAGGCAGAAAACGGCTTGCCGCGGTGTGGTGGCACCATCTAGGCTGACTAAGAGTAAGCAAGTCTCCGCTCCACACCAAGTTTAGCTGAAAGATCTGTTCTTATGATGTAATTGCAAACGTCGTTCAAACACACATTTTAAAGCGAGAATAAAAATGTTAGCTTGAATTAATTAATTTCGAAGTTAATAAAGCATTGTTTGCTTCCGTACAAGCGCTGGAGGCACTATAGAACGCGAAAATCTTTCGAATAAAATGAAGTTGTATTTTGAATTGGTGGCCCCTTTAAAGTAAAGAGCATAGATACGCTCCAAGGTAACATATGTTAAGAAGCATGGCAGCAAGTAAAGCGCTTTAAAACTATCGATTCATCCGCAGGACTGACTGGACATTCTCCACCCACATGGCGCAGTGGACGTTAGAATATATTCATTCGCTCCATGCAAACCATGTAGAGTGTGTGCGGCGCAAATAGCCAGCTAAAGTGGCGTGTGAATTAGCCTAATGGTTGCAGAATGCAAACCAGGCAGGGTGGCAAATACGCATTGTCAAGCCCGTAGGGTTGTCCCATTAAAACGCGGAACTTTTATCAATCGCCCCGTGAATGGCGCTACTGTGCAGAAAACATTACTCTCCATATCTAGCCTGATATGTATTTAAGATGGCAAGGGAAAAAAAGTGAAATTCACCTCTATATGTGCCGCTTTCTTTTTTTAGCATGGGGCAGTTTGAACTAGATTACCTCGTGCGAGGCCACAATTCAGACGATCCCCCAGCGTTCCTGGGATAATTGTCACAAGTGTGACCTTCGTCAAAGAGGAGTAAGATGGTGCGGAGAGTTTAAGGGCGTGGGACGCCGTGGACAACGTTAAGAGGTTGTGTCTTTCTACATATTCTAGAGTGAATAAACTGGCATTCTTGGGGTATATTTTGCATCGAATTGTTGCAGCGGTTCTGCGTTGTACCCGATTATTCATTACGTGTGGAATGTAATTTAGAACAGTAGACACTTAAGTAACAGCGGAATGTAAAAGGAAGCGGACGTGCGTAAGCTTCATACTCCTTACTCTATTTAGGAACAGGTAGCGGCATTTAAGCTTAAACGTCGTCGCAGTCCTCGCGTGTAATATAACACGCCATTTTATTCACAGGCAGCCACGGGTATGACCAGAAATCCACGTTTGTGTAGAATAATTTCAAGTATGCGTGAGTTTGAGGGAGAATAAATATATTGGTTCGGTCATAAGAAGTGAAAACAAAATTTTGTTTGTCTCCAGAACGGATTACTCGTGGGTGCAGTACAAAACCTGCCTTTGTTAAAATGAAGCTGGTACGTACTACTTGTAACAGCGCTTTTTCGGTTTTTCTGCACTTCAGCTGCCTTTAGTGTCCAACATTTATAAGAGCAACTTGAGTCTTGAATGTTTTGGTGCAGTCGGTTGAAAAAGAACTGTGTGTTACGCACAGTTGATAGCGCACTGCACTTCTGCTATAATATTTGAGCAAGCATGAACTAGACGTCAGTACATGGTAAAAATAAAATCTTGGACATAAATTACTAAAATGCTTTATGAGGGATTTGTCAAGCCGTCTTCGCTCAGACAAGTTTAGAGACCCAGTAGTTCATCACTCTCCTTGAGAAATCGCATTGAAAATTGGCTGAGAGACAGAGATTGTGGGGTTTAACCCACCGAAGCTACACCGGGGTTACGAGTGTGGTGGAGGACTCCGGATTAATTCTGACCACCTGGGTATATTTAACGTGCGCCGAAATCTCGAACACACGGGCGTTTTCGCCTTTCGCCTCCATCAAAAAAAGCAGCTAGCGCGGCCTGGATCGAAACAGTATCCTTGGGCTCAGCAGGACAACGCCTGAGCCACTGAGCAACTGCGGCAGGTCCAAATGAACTGAATACTGCATGAAAAAAATGAATGAGGAGCATCTTCATTTCAATACCGCATTTTTCTGAAAGGCCAATGTAACTGTTAAGTGCAAAAAATTTTGCCGTTTTCACTATAAGGATAAGAAGGCTACTAATGCGTAGCATTCTTTGATGTTTTGTCTTAAAAGTGTGTTTTTTGCAGCCAATTTTTCTCTGTTATTAGAAATCCTGCCCGACCAATTATCTCCATTTACGCTATTATAACGAGCAGGTGGAACTTTTGCGAAACCTGCATTATTGTGGAAATTCAGGGCGTTGTACGTTTTGTAATTTTCCTTCTTTTCTTGTTTTTCAGTTTTTTTAAATTTTGTTCGACCAGTTATCTCCCGGTGCGTTATTATAATGATTACATATGGAACTTCCGTGAAATCTGCATTATTGTGGAAATGCAGGGCGTCACACTTTTCGCCATTTTCCGTAATTATGTGTTCTTAGTTTTTATTTTTTCAAATTTCCGGTCGAAAAATTTTCTGAACTCACGCTATTTTAGCGATTACGTTTAAAACTTTCGCGAAATCTGTATTATTGTGTTAATGAAGGGCGTTACACTGTTCGCCTACTTCTATAATTTTTGTATTTATTATTATACTTATTATTATTATATTTATCGATTTTTTGGACCTGGAGTGGAACAAAAAATAGTCGAAATAAAAGAGCGGGCCGAAACACCCGTGAGTCATTACTCCTGTGGGACAATTTTCGGTTCCTCGGTAAAGTCCGAAATATTCAGCATGTCCGAGTTTTTGGAGCCCGAAAAAACAGTCGGCTACTGTACCTCCATTAACGCGATTATAACAATTACATGTGAAGCTTTACCGAAATCTACAATATTCTGGAAATTCCAAGCGTTACACTGTTGGCATTAAATGTTTTTTACATGTTTTTATTTTCTAGTTTTTCAAAATTTTGTTGGCCCAATTATCTCCATTTACTCTATTATAATGATTATAGGAGGAACATTCGTTAAATCTACATTATTTTTGAAATGCAGGGCATTGCGGGTTTTGCCAGTTTTCATAATTTTTTGTATTTTTGTTATTTTTATTTCTTCAAAATTTTGTGCCACCAGTTATCTCCGCTTACACCTATTATAGAGACTACCGGTAGAAGTTCTCCCATAACTGCATTTTTGTGGAAATGCAGGGCGTTACACGGTCCTAGCTGTGGAGGTACTCGGCAAAGAATGATATGCATAATTAATTGGCCCTGTATCTGCTCGCTTTATTGCCTCAGATAATATACTCAGGAGATGTTTGCTGAATTGAATTCAATTTTGGCGTGTTCATACTGCTGGCGCGACATTTCGCTGGACTTCTTGCTACTGTTTTATTGGTATTCGAGCCATAAACTGCTGGCTTCACTGCGAGCCGTTTTTGTGTTTTAGAGCAAATTTGAATCCGAAGTTTCTACCTTTCTAGCGCGAAAATTAAGCGGCCGTGGGTTTGTAATGAAAAGAAGAGTGCAAGTACCACTTCCGCATTGATGTTTTTCCTCTTATAGGCCGGATGTTCCTTTTTACTTAGGAATATTGGCAATACGAAGTGTTATTTTTTATATTTATGGGTTTTAAAAAATTTTCCGTATGTCAACTTCTCGTTGAAGAGGGGATTTTAGCTTTTAGTCGAGCGGGTGAATCGAGGGACAGACAGACAGGCGGACGGACGGACGGATGCACGGACATACGGACAGAGGGACCAAAACGTTTGCGTTTAACTATCCCAAGAAAGACTATCGTCTTTATATCCCTTCATGGAGCCACCTTAGGTAAATGTCTCTCAAGTTTCAGGAGATACATGTGCTGTGAAGCCATACGAGAGGCATCTCTCTCACCCTTGACCATCCTGCACGGAATGACATAGCACAGCAGAGAAAAATCAAAATGTTCGCGTTCACAGAAAGGGTGCTTTATGCATGACAAATTGATTATCACCGGGTATTTGATATGCCGGAGAGCATGTTAGTAAAGAGAAGAGGAGTAAACGACGCGTTGAGGCATGGGCAAAGGTTTGGTTCCAGTTTGTTCTTTTTTGCTTGAGGCAAAACCACCAACTCACAGCGCAGCCTTGGCAAGCAATCCTCGTTTCTCCTTCGGGGAATCAATGATCCTTAGTAATATCGTCCCGATCCCAGGTGCAAAAAAAATGTGATGAAATTTTTCTGCTGTTTTTTTTTTAGTTTTTGTGCGCACGGCCTTTTTTGTTTTCTTTATTTCCCCCTAACTTGTGGCAATGTAATGCGGTCATGTTTGCTTTGGCCAAACTAGTTACACTTGAGAAATAAATTTTGGGAGCTCCATCTTTCAGAACAGCCGAAAAAGAAACGAAAAAAATGCTACTCGGCCTGAGTAGCTCAAGGTCCCGCAGTTATCAATCAGGGAAGTCGCTCTGTAGAGCAAACGGCTGTCCAAGCTCACAAAGAAGCGGCGCTCATTTTAAAGGTAATTTCAAAATGCGGGACAAAAATGCGTTGTTCGATCTTTTCGGTGTAATTTATGATAAGAAACGAAACAGAAATCACGACAGTATAAGGACTAAGCGTTAAGCCGGCATACACCCATTTTCCTGTTCTACTGCAGCCACAATCTTGTAAAAAATCTATATTCTACTGAACTTCAAGAGGTCATAGAAATACTTGTGCTGGAACTCAAGCTTTTTCAGAAAGGATAAATATGAAAAAATGGTTTGTGGAGCCTGCACGGTGTGAATGCATTAACGCAAACTAATTATTCTGCAGGTACTCTCACCAGCAATATAAAGCACGCAAAGTACCTTTGCGCTGCTAGGCGCAACGTCGAGAAAGGGGAGATCCAACACTAGCTATAAAGTATAGGCCTATCTTGGTTATGTGGCTTTACCCTATAGCCGCGTAACCAAAACTGGATGAATAGCATCGAAGCCGAAAAGTTTATTTTTAACGCAAATCCTTTCTATTCCCAGGTGTACAGAAGAATGTTGCAAACTGTTAAAAGTGGCGACGTTATAGATATAAACGAAATGGGGCATGAAATGCAAAGACAAACCCCAACAAAAAAACAGGTCGGCGAAAGGTGCTCGCTAACAGATGCTTGCTCAGCAGCAGCAGGAAGGGGTACCTTTGATCGCAATGGAAGGTGACGGCCCGTGGGAGTGAAGACGAAGCCGGTAAGGTAGAGTGGGAGGGTCGGGGAAATTGGAGTGAATGTTGAGAAAAACCGGGAGGAGTCGGGAATGGGGAGCAGACATTGCTGCAGAGCAGACTTCAACTTTTAGATTCTGCCATCGCAGACGAAACATTAGGCGCCATCCTGCCATCACTTTACCTCCTCCTTTTTTTTTTCGACGACCAAAAAAGAGAGAGACAGGTGCCACATCAGGGACCTTAAAGGGTTCTCGGGCTTTAGGAGAGCGAATAAATTCGAAACAGAGGTAGACGGAGAAATGGGGGCGAACTTGAGTGAAATGGAAACAAGACAAACGTGGTGTCGGGGGTTCCTGGCAAAAAGTGCAACCGCGTTCCGAAACCAGGGGGAAAGAACTCGCAATAGCCACAGCAGCGTGCTCGAACGAAGAAAAAAGCGCCGAGCGAGGGTGATGGGACAGCGAGGCGTCACGTGAGCGAGCACCAGGCGAAATGGACGAGGCGTGGTGTGAAAAGCTTTTCTCAGTGAGACGGTTTTAAAAGGCCAAGTCACCGTGATTGTCGCGTGTGGAAACATTGTTAGTCAAGGCTCGGGGTTTCTGTTTCCATACAGTGTGCCGACGAATACTTTGTTTTTTCGGAGGTTTGTTTGTTTTACCTTTGTTTTGAAGCATTTGTAGTTGCACCCTTCAGGAAAATTGAGGGTATTTGCACTTTTTAGCAAGGCATTCCTAATGCCATTTCGCGTTGCACTGCTGAGCACGAGGCCGCGGGTTCGATTCTCGGCCGCGGCGGCCGCGTTTCTGATCGAGGCAAAAAGCTAAAACGCCCGTGTGTAGGAGATTTTGGCGCACGTTAAAGAACCCCAGCTGGTCATAATTAATAGGGAGCCCTCTGTTGCGGCGCGCCTCATCGGCCGCGTTGCGTCGGCGCGTTAAAACCTACAATCAATCAAATCTTCTGCCATTTCACAATAATGTGAACACAATTTTCCGAAATGTTCATACTTTCATATTAGTACGACCGGATTGTTAGCCAAGGCAGTCGAGTAGGTGTGAAATTGGCGAATTCGGCTAAATAAACATAAATAAGAGTCTTGTAATCATGATTGACGAGTTTATTCAAACGGCCGCCCTTGATGTATTCGCGGTTGAAGACGACTGGGGCCCGGACGAATAAATTATGCATCCTTTGTTGCTATGTATGAAGTATTTATATTTACAGTTCTTGTTTCATGGTGGTTTACATATTCGGTACTCACAACTTATTTTAGTGAATATTCGTACAATGAGAGACCCTAATAACTCCTTTACACAGCACGTAGAGCTGCTAGGTAGAGGGTGTTGGCCGCGAACATGCTGTCCGCGCGAAGAAAGACATTGCATCACAGCCATCTTTATTATAGCAAAGGCAGCATAAGTGGGCATCCCCCTCTCCCCTTTGCTGCCGAAATAGCCTCTGTGGGAAGGGGTGCCAAAGTCGCAGAGGGAGAGGAGGGCAGCTCACTTGACCGGATGACGTGACTCGCCGTCCCCAGCGGCCTCATAGCGAGGTGTTAGCTTATGCGACATTGAGGGCTTACTACTCCTTCCAGTCCAGAACTTCCCCCCTGCCAAAGGTGATGACGCATGGTTGCATTGCCTTGGTGAAAGGTTGTGGCCTCGTAATGCGCCCTAGTGAATGGGTGCATTGCCGCATTGTTGCCGAATTATCTTTGCCACTGTGCTACCATTTCGCTGAACGTGATCCTCGCGCCATTTTTGGGACAGTAGTGCAAGAACTAGCCCTTTATTATAATGGCATTCCTATGTTTTAAATCAGTTTTGTTTACACAAGACACACGCTTGCAGTGGGAGAGCAACCAAGGCTCGTATTCGGGACAGGCTACAAAAGCTGAATTTCTGATGAGCGTATGGCAGTTATTGATGGAAACAAGACAACAGAAGTAAGTATTCCGAAAGTATCGCGAATATATATTTCTAGCATTTAGAATGATTTCGATAAAACCCGAACTGCACACCTGCGAAAAGTGAGCGGCAATGCGAAAGACATTCGAGAACACCTAAGCACTTCTCACGATTTGTGAATTGATGTCCAGTTGAGTGCCGCCGAGTGGCCTTTTCAGTTATGCGCAGCGAGTAATTGTCGCTGCTGCGTCGCTGTAAAAAGGTCAGCGGGGCGCATGTATGACATGCCGCCGAACAATGCTATCACCGCCAGAGCTGAAACTCTGAGCTTTTTGCTATGCGTTACTTAGTGGCGCGGTTCTTGACTTGTGTTGTTTTTCTCTTGCCAAGCTGGTAACTTGCACCAGCGTTACTGCAGCTGCCATGTTGGTGCACGCGTGCTCGATGGAAGGCTGTGAAGTTATCTGCCGCTCTTATCCCGAACAGCGATGAGAAATCTGGGAGCAGTTCGCCAGAAAGGGATGTGGTGACGTCTTAGGTAAGCCATGTTACGTTCCTCAAGAAGCCGTTTTTATGTCCCAGACACCAACACCACGACCGAACGCCAGCTTTCTTTTTTTGCCCATTGGACTATTTACCGCTTTCTCATTAAAAGAAGTAGTATTGTTATATGAGGTACGTTGGGTATAAAAGGGAACGGTAGTAAATGCCAATCAGGCGGTATTGAGCAGGCAATAGAAATTCTAGCATATCGACGGTTACCTGTAACGGGTACTTCACAGCAATAACACTCTTCACGTGGAGCAGGGTGGATGTTGCAGATGGAGTATCGAAACAAAACGCTAACTGAGCTGGAGAAAAGAAACAAGGCGAAAACATCGAAAAAATATTTTTAACACTAAGGTGTTTTTTCCCGAATTCACGAAGATTTCACTTACGTCATATCCGTCACGGAAGTGACGCCAGTACAACGAAGCAAGGGGCCTGTAAAGGATGCACCCCTGCACAAAGGGTCTTCTTGCAGGGAAGCAACCAATAGCACTGAAGAACACGTTATACTTCGGATTGTTCCATTTTCGGGTTTTAAATTTTAACACGAAAGTTTTTTATGCCGGGATACACCAAGATTTCACTGACGTCAGTATCCGTCACGGAAAAGACGCCGGTACAGCCTTTGCCGAAGTGGCCCGCCAGTAGGACGTCGCTCGCCAAGCGCACCCACAATACCACCGCCGACAGGCAAACCATACTCAGCTGCACATTTGGCTGCACCTTTCACTTTCTTGTTTTACCGATTCCTATATTTTTATTTTTTAAAGGGCGTTACAGAATGCGCATTTATTATGTGGCAGCAAAGCTACTACTACTAAAATTTTTAGCCCATTAACTAATATCCCGTTATCGTCGCGCTATAAGAAAAGTAGATGTCCTTAAAAATTACCGGGAAAATATTATCTCGGCATCCTAAGAACTAGCAGTTTTTATTTACGTCATAAAATTTGGTAATATGTCTTCCGGGTATGGTTCAACCGAAAGGAATTCGAACATGTTCCCTCCGCGTTCCCATAATCTAGAAACGTTGAACATTTATGGCGACAGGTGATAAAAAGTGGCATAGGATGTGGCCACTAAAATGTTGGCAGAAGTTGCACTAAAGCCGGAATGCCTGAGGTGGCCGTAGTAGCGAAGGGGGCTTAGCAATGTGGAATTGGAAAGGTTTGTAAAAAAATTGTCAGGAGGGGCAAACGCGCACGCGCCGTGTACTTAGCCGGGCAAAGTACACGGGTAGTTCAGCGGGTAGTCGCCTGACGCCCTAGCACTATCCCTCTCTCCTCCCGCACTCATCTTGGGGGTATTTTTTCTTCATGTCTTTTTATCATCCGCCATGGCAACACTTGGGCAGTTTGTCTGCAATTCCAACTGTAAACAATAACCGTAACAAAAAGGTTTTTAGACAACGAGCGCGCATAGCAAACAAATGGGGCCTTCGAGGTGTATGACAGCCATAAACATACATAAAACCAGCCTACCCGCCGGTTTTATACATACCAACTTGTGAACTTGAAGAAAATTGGCCTTGCATCAAAATGTGCTAGTTTTTTTCATGTTCCGACACTATCCAGTTTTTTTTTTTACTTACAAACAAACGGTTGACATTTTCTTTCTTAATTATGTCGTTTAATATGCATCAAACCACCAGTTGCGCTTTATTTTAGCCACATGTAACTTCAATAAAAACGCTCGCTCTTAAACACTTTCAAACCTTTCAGATCACTGTCTGGGGTAGTTTAACAAGGACTGCCGACGTTGAATTATATCATGGTAGAGATGAAACATGGTAAATAAAGAAAAATAAATAAAAGGGTAAACGTCGGTCACCCTAATGGAACATTAATGTTGAAGCTATAGACCGGTTAGGCACGAGGACCCAACTGAAGCGTATGTAAAATCGCTGATCCGCGAATAATGGCATCTTGCGCGTGAATCACAGCCCCATCCTGAGTCAGACAACCAATGAGGCCAAACCGGGAAAATGTGTTGCGAGGTTTTAAAGAAAAGACAAAACATTCAGAATAAACTCTTCAAGAAAAGAAAAGTGCGTAAATCCTGAACAGCTGTGACCTGACAATTAAAATAAAAGGCAGGCCGCAGTAAAAAAACAGGCAATTCCGAGGACATTTTGCTATACGGCGCTTACAAAAGCAAAAAAACAACCCACAGATGCTTGTGAAACCTATCCCTGACCGCCCGTGTCCTTGCTGTCCGCCAGCCGATGAATTAGAAAGAAGGCCGCGGGGAAGTCATTGGAGCGATCTTCAGTGGGGCCGTAATGGGGGAGATGCTGTCCTTATATTCCTGCCATATCCTTGAGTGTCGATACAAGAGAACACTTCCCTCTTCCACAGAAGGTTGCATTTGAGGCCATTGCGGAATTCGCTCTCGAATGCTGGCCAGGCCTTCGCCGTCTACGGCACTGCGTCTCGCTCGACTTCTCTTTTTTTTTCTTTTATTTTTTTACTTGGAGGACGTTAATTTGGTGGCCTGCCGGCTTTCGTTTACAGCGCGGGTAGCTCGACGGGGTTCGAAGCAAGCGAGGAAGAGAGGCTAACGAAGGCCACAACGGCAACTGCTGAAGCTTGGCTTCCTTTTCGACGGCATCCCGGGTCAAGTTGTCTCGTGCTTCAACCTGCGCTCTTCTGGCGGCTAAGGAGAAAAAGAAGAGAATGTCGGTGTCACGTTGGATCACTTTGCCACTGTGTCTCTTGTTTATACATGCTGTGGGCTTGATTATATGGGGAGCTTCGCGTGTCCCTAATTCCCGATTCTGCTCAGGTTCTGCTTGAGCTTTTGTCAACAGTAGGGGCGCGTAATTTGTCACCGGTAGATCGATAAGTAGGTCGACGCACAGGTCAGTAAGTTGACACGTCACTGCTGCGTACAACAACGGCAAGGACCTTTTAGCGCAAAAATCCACAGGCGTTACAGAGCTGTTCCAGAAGGAGTTGCGGCATCAAGCGCGTAGCATACTAGGCAGTACCCATGCACATACGAATACGTAGAAGCGAGCCTCTGATTTAGTATACACTGAATATTTCTATTCGGGTTACAGACAACAAACGTGAGTTCGGGTCTTTAATACACAAACACCCTACACACCAACAATGCGTGAATTTTTTTTCGTCTACGGAAGCAAGGAGCCACGTGAGAACGTTAAGTAACTTAATCTCATCAAACCTTCCCAATTCGACTGACCACAAAAGCACTAGTTTGAAGGTGGTCATCACAAAATGTCGTCAACTTCTAAACAACCCTAAACAGCTTTGTTTAAAGGAGCCATGAAGACAAAATACAAGTTTGTTTTATTCGAAAGATTTCGTGTTTTATAGGGCCCCCAGCGCTTGTCCGGATACAAACGATGGTTTATTCACTGAGAAATTAATCAATTTAAGGTAAAACTTTGATTTTCCCACTAAATCGTGTGTTTTTCAATGGCAACACAGGATCGGTTCCTGTGATGCAATGGCATCTTAGGAACCGACCGCTCTACAGCCTAGAATGTCTTCATACACGCGTCCCCCGTACAAGGGTAGAGACACGTATACGCTGGCGCCGCCATTTGGGTCACTCGCTCGCCGCCGAAGCAAGTCATTGGATAAAAACCGCGCTAAAATTATCTCCGCCGGTTTACTGGCGAAGTTTGAATCATCTTATCTGTTTCGCTTTGCTGGGTCTCGTGGGAAACGAAAAGAACAACGTGTTGAGCACATTGACCAATTGCGGCCGCACGGGACCGTTCAAAGGGTGTCTCCACCCTGTGAGGCGGCGCTGGCTTCAAGTTACCCTACGGCGGCGTTCGCGCGTTTGTTTACGTTACTGAACCTAGATGGCGCCACCATACCGTGTCAAGCCGTTTCTGCCTGGCTTGTTTTTGTTCTGGGAGGAAATAATCCTTTTGGGAAACAGTGCTCGCTCGACAAATATGGTCACGTAAGACACCGTTGCTTGCGTCAATCGGCCAGTGTCGTCTGAGACAACCCCAAATCCCTGCAGTGCTGTGCAGCTAAACCAAGCACAGTGCGCGCAGTACCAACAGCAGTACGCATCAGTACTTCTATGTTTACATGTGCTTTCGTAACTTCCACTGTTTGTCCCACCATTCTTACTGCTTTAAAAATTTTGGCCTAAATTTAAGCACAAATACCTCCTTGTGCAAGCTTATAAGCGCAGCCTAATTTACGTTTGCTTTTGACGGCCTCCGCCAATCGCAGAGCAGGCTGGTATGACGTCATAGGATTCTGGTGCGGGAAATGAGCGAGCATGTCATATGGCCATTCCCTTTTTCCCAAACTATATAGCTTATTTGAGCGAAGTTTACGTTAAAACTGGTGTCAGTATGATTCTAACGAGGCCGTCTTTTGAGTGAACCAAACTTGTGTTTTGTCTTCATTGTTCCTTTAAAGGCAAGTACTGTTCGGAAAACAAAGTTGGAAACTTAAAGAGTTTGATTTGAGAGTGCGCGTACTTGCTGCGTGATTTTGCCGCGACCTTCTGGCGCGTCCTTTGGCGCGCACTTTGCTCCAACAAGCTATATAATTAGAAAAAAAAAATGGTATGGCCATGCGGCCTACTAGCTCATTTCCGGCAACAGAACCTATCATTTCATATGGCCCCAGCTGTGCGATTGGCTGAGGCCGGCAAAAGCAAACAAAAATTACGCACGGCTTAAGCTTGCCGTACGAGCCTTTTGCGCTTAAATGTAATGCGTATTCATCTTACAGCAGTAAGAATTAATCGGTAAACAATAAAAGTTACGAAAATACACGCAAGCTTAGAAGTACCGATGCGCACTACTGTCGGTAGTGGGCACACTATGCTGGTTTTAGCCGCACAGCAGTCCGCCGCTTTGGAGTGGTCTTACACGACACTGGCCGATGGGCGTAAGCGACGTTGTCTTACGTGACCCTGTTTGTCGAGGATACCCATGTTTCACGAAAGATTACTTTCTCCAGTAACAAAAGTAAGCTAGGTGCAAATACGGTGAAGAGCAAAGCAACGACGGACAAGGGTCCGTCGTTGAGTATGGTAGCGCCATCTGGGAGGACTGACTGCAAGCAAGGCTGCAGAGCCGAATGACGCAATGGAAGCTCGTTTGAATATGCGCACAAACGACTTCATTGCTGACGTCACGAAAAGACACGATTTGGCGGAAGAATCTTATTTTAACATAAACTGAATAATTTATCAGAGAACGCGTCATCATTTGCGGCCGGACAAGTGCTGGAGGCACTGTCAAACACGAAATCTTCTGAGTAAAAAGAACTTGTATTTTGTCTGCATGGCCCCTTTAAGTGGGAATGCTTGGGATAAAAAATGTGCGCAGGGAATTCTGGGCGGTCGTCGCGAGGTACGCACACACAAGCGCTACGCATTCTCTTGGTTTTGTGAACTGCCGGGTGGTAACCGTGAGACCCGCGCTTAGATGAGCGCGCTCGGCAATTTCGTGTTATTTTTAACTGCGGACACGAAAAATTACAATTTGCTAACCAGCGTCGCTGTTAAAAAGGAAAACACGTCTACGTTACGAACATCAAACTATGAAAGCTTGGAGGGGGAGGAAAAGTTGTGAAATGTGAGAGGCAGCCTCCCGTATTTCGCAGGTGTATGAGGATAAGACTGGGGCCGCAGCAATGCCACGAACAAAATACTTGTTTCGAAAGACACACAGCACGATCTCCGCGCAATCGAACCAATGCAGTACCTGCTACACTTTTTTTTTGATGGAATTGCCTAACAGTCTGGCAACGATCGCGCCACAGCGCAGGAAGTCTTGCTGACAAACACGAGAAGAATGAAATTACCTTTCGGGCAGTGACCAGGAGACAGTGAGCTACTGATAACGTCGCCAAGAAAATCTGCTCCAGTACTTCGGGAAAAAGTGCGCGCCTCAAGCATATGGCGAATAACACAAGCTATACTGACCAGCGAAGAACGATTGTTGTCATTGCAAGGGGCACATCACTCTTTCAACGGTCCACCGGGTCTAATATCAGGAGTCTGTATCACGCGTACTTCCACCATAAGTTGTTAAGGTGGTCCAGGGGGAACGAAGCCATAAAGGAGGGTAATGGCCGTCTTGCACTCCGTGTCTCAAGGGGATAGAGGAAGTGACGTAGACGCTTCAACTCCAAACTCTTTGTACATCTTTTTAGAAAGCCACAGTTAACGCACCCTGGCGGGAGGTTTACGTTCAGCTGTGAAGGACAAGGAATGGCTGTTTTTTGGGGTAAAGGTTAAGTTGGTTTTGCGCAACAACGTTATGTCCCAAAATATAACCAGCCGTGCTGCGGCTCCGAGTCTTGATTAACATGGATTTGGCATATACAGGGTCATCAAAGTTATTTCGACAAGTTTTTTTTTTTTAAAAAGGCGCTGACATTTACGCGAATAACACCTCTACAGTGAGTTTATGCACCCAGGGGGACACATAATTAGCAGGTAATCATTAGTGTAGGTGGCTTAATTAACTAAAATTGATTCATGAACTTTTTAGTGGCTACAATAACCAGGCATGTTTGTATTGGAAAGTTAGCCGCAATCGTATATCTACGCAGTTTCAATAGGCAGAATTCTTCTAGCGCAAACCGTGGTCCGAGATATAAACGGCGAAGTTAAATTGCCGTTCACATCATTACGCATGCGAGACAGTCTGCACCGGCGCAAAGCTCCTCCCTTCTGTGACGTGCCTGCTGTGTACGGTGTTTAGTTCGACAAAGGGGTGGAGGCATGGGGAAAAGTGATAACTGGCACCCATTCATTCTTGGCTGGCGTTACCGCAATCTTCAGTACTCGGAGCCGCTATCGAAACACAGACCAAAAGAGAGGAGCTGTGCGCCGGCCTTGACTTCTAGCATGCGTAATCATGGAGCGGCAATTAAACTTCGCAGTTCAATATCTCGGAGTACGGATGCGCTAGAAGAATTCTGCCAATTGAAACTGCGTAGAAACACGATTGCGTCTAACTTTCCAATACAAACATGCCTGGTTATTGTAGCCACTAAAAAAGTTCATTATCAATTTTAGGTAATTAGGCCACCTACACCAATAATTACCTCCTAATTATGTATCCCTCTGGGCGCATAACCTCACTGTAGAGGTGGTCTTCGCGTAAATCTAAGCGCCTATTTTAAAAAAAAAACCTGTCGCCCTAACTTTGATCAACCTGTATGTCAAGAGAAAGGTCTTAAATGGCCCATTGCGCGATAAACGTAACGTCTGATGTCCGTAACAAAAAGAAATATGGCTCCTTCGGGGGTGTTCCATTGTACGAGGCATTCCATACTACGAGGAGTCCACGGCGTCAGCTTCAACTAAGCAGTAGCGAGAGGGGTCGTCCAAAGATGAAGGCAGGGAAAAGAAAAGCAGTTCACCACGGTCGCCAATTTTCAAATTACAGGGCGGAAGGACCGAGCAGCGGCGCAACACGTGGGAGACAGATCAAAGCCATTCGGAAGCGTTAAGACCGATCGCAAAGCAAAGCGTCTCCAGCGGTAGGTTGCAGAGCCCGTCGACAACGCGAGCCAGAACGAGGCGTATCATGCGTTTAACTGGATATTCATGCTTTTGCATTCACAACACATATTGAATGCTTGGGTGTCCTTAGATTTTTCCTCTTAATCAGAACCAAAAACACTAGGACTTTTACTTCTTTATCAGTTAGATGTATATCGTGCATGGTTAAGTGCATCTGACTTGTTAAAGATCCCGAACGACGTTTATGGCGCCGCTCGAGCCCAGAGCACGTGCCAGCGTTTTTTATTTATCTTTCACTTTTGCTATTCAAGGCGCTGTTTGAGCCAACATTGTCTGTTATGTTATGCCTTTATTGCACCTCTCCCCGACGCTGTTTAACCCGTTCTTATTTTCTTTAAGAACCAAACCAACGTGCACTCTAAAGTAGAAGGATGGTGTATTCGTCGGCAAGTGCACTCATTTTCTGCTCCAAATACGCGTAAATCGGCTTTGCCTTAAGCAATTTCGACATACACAAGTCGTGCCATAGGGGCTGGCAGTGTGGAAACGACTTGCTCATATATAATTTATGCCCGTGCGGTTTGCTATTCAGAAATGGTTTTGCAACGTGCACTCAAAACGGCTTCAAAGAAAGCAGAGATAAAAAAAAATCAGCGCTGAAAACCTGGAGGGGTACCCTAAAATATGCTTCGCATATAAAGCAACACTGTCTGTTGAACGGCAGTCATCATAGTTATAATCTAGAGTAAAACGTGCTTAATTTGAGCTCGAGCGACGCAGGCATGACTCCTGCCTCTAAATCGACTCACCTTTACGACATTATAATTGAAATGCGGTCTGGGCGTAGGTGCTTAATTAAAACGCAGCGAAGAGGCCGGGGCCTCTTCTTTGGAGGTGGGTGAGGGGGGGGGGGGAGCGGAGGAGCTACTTAGGGCTTGCTATTTTGACATTGTTCTTAATGCTGCAGAGCGTTTACCTCATTAAAATTTTTAGCTTGTTGCGTGCAGCGAGCACGCTCCGTCACGCTAGTTTCCCGTTTAATGCACAAACGCACTGAAGTTAGATTAGGATATAGCGTTCGTAGAATTTTGTCAAAGCCGCCTTCACGGAGAGAGCATAATAAGTCCCTAAAAGCCCGCGTCGCAGCGGCAGCCGAGTGCCATGGTCGGAGGGCATCACCAACTGCAAGACGTCGTCAGCACACAGACAGAATAGAATATTCATAGAGAGTCGCGGCGTAGCGAAGCGAGGACACGCACAGAAGCATGCAGCCTGCAACGTTCACGCACAATTAAAATTGCATGCTACCATTGACGTAATCGTTCATTTGTAGCTGTGTGGATGCGCTTTACCTTTGGAAATGGTGTTATATATAAGGAATATTATTTTTTGTTAAATATATGACCTCGCAATGACGATAGTATTGTTGTAGTATATCAGGATTGCATTTTTTTTTTTTTTCAGAATTTATTGCTATCGAATGTTTACAAAAGGTGTGTTGAAGACGCTCTGGTTTAATTGTCATACATGTTGTTTCTACGCACCACAGCCCATCCGCGGCCAGCTTTTGACCTACGACAGCGCAGATATTGGCTAAACTTGTTTACGCAGTCTTCGCCCGCAGAGTGAATTATGACGTGTGATGCAATATGACACATGCTTATGGTTGTTTTCAGCTGTATGTGGAACTCTTCTCTTAAAGTTCTCTAAAGTCAGTGGAAGAATCTTGTTGGCGTTTATCGGTGTTAGTCTGACAGCTTTGAATGAACTAATTTGGTTGTCAAAGATATAATTCCAGGGGTTAAAAACGACGAAAAATTTGGTGCGTGCACAGTTTCCGGGGCATGTGGAAAAGTTGCAACTTTTACAAAATCTCTACACGCAACTGACGCTATCCCCAAGAGCACAAGTCTGAATTTTGTCAGCTGAGAACACACAGGTTGTATTATAAGCCACCCTTGTGCCTTCTCCCACTTTCTCTCTCTCCTTTTTCAGGAGCAATACACAACTCAAGTACACAGGAAAACAGGAGGCATCCGAGAGTAGAGGACGCCAATCGCCCATAAACAAACTTTCCTGGCGTTGAAAGGTTTTTGGGGGCATGCTCTGGAACAGAAACGAGCTTGCGCTTATGACGCAAGCTTACACTGGATGATGAGAACAGCCGGGTGTAACGAGGACGCGTGGAGCTTAACAAGCCCCTCCGGCCAGTCGCCCGCAGAGCTTGGCATCTGCGCAACTTTCCGTGAAGCGTTGACCAATTTGCCAATCCAGGCACTAGGCGCGAAGGAAAGTGGGCTCATTTTCTTGCCTCTTTTCTATTTGTCGTGGTGATAGCTCGTTCATCCGCTTTTATAGAAACTACTTGGGTATTGTTCTTGTGTATGTGGCAACGCAATTCGCCCAATCGCCAGGGAGCGACGCAATCTCTTGTCTGATGAGCGTAATGAACATGCCACCTGCTCACTCGTTGACAGGCAGCAACAACTGGTTATTTCGACACTGATACCGACAACTTAGGTGTCTTCAACGATTTTGAAGTACAGTCGTGTGTGCTAGCGCAAATAGGATAACAGGCAAAGCAAAACCACGTAGGCTCAGCTTAACTGAGACTTTACCTTTGCAAAAGAAATGGACTGTTGAAAGAAATGGGAACATTTGTGAACTTTGAGGGTTATCACGTTCAGGGTGAATAGCGATGAAGCTCTTACGTCCCAGGACAGGGTTAGTAGTGTATTTTACATTTTTCTACTTTTTAGCATTCTTTAAGAGCAGTTACTATAATTAACGCCGGCAGTTTTTTTTTTTCTGTTTTTAGAGTATGAGTAAATCCCCGACCCTTAGGTACTTGAGTCATGAGTATTTGAGCAGTTATGTAAACAATAAGAGAATGATTACACAACCAATGACGGCGCAAATAGGAGAATGTACAGCAACGTGAAACACGAGTTTATTTCATAAAACGAGCGAGTACTTTTTTGTAGAACAATTTGTCAAACTTCTTGAAAGCCTGGAACTGCAACAATTTTCTTCTAGAGGGTGTGTTGATAGTTCATTAACAGGATAAGTGAGTCCTTGCTATGTGAAACAGGCACTGCGCCTTGTCAACCACGAAGGAGAACAGAAGATGTGCAAAGATAGCATATCGGCAGAGCCGATGCCCTAGCGACCAATATTTACATTGTGCCTCGCCCACGTGTTAATAGCTACACTTTTCTGCTGTGGCAATTAGGAAGGGGACATTTAGAAATATTTGATAAAAAACAGTTTGTGTGCTAGTTCTCCCAAGAAAATGCAAAGTGGCTTTACTGTAAACTATTGACACGTCACCTTGTTTTCAGGGTTAATTTTGCCCAGAATATTCAACGTTGTAGGTTTTCACATCGCAACTGGAGGGGCTTTTTCTTCCTGGTATTGGCAGAGCGGCAACCTCAAGCAGCAGTCCAAATCGAGACAAACGAAAAACAAAAACTCTGTCTCTGAGTTGTAAACGTGAAAACATTAATTTTTGATTGAACGTTGCTAGTGGTCCAATCCAACACCGCAAAGCGTTCTGCGCCATTCGGGGTGCTCTGTTTCTTTTATTTTAAAGGGGGGAAGAGGGGAAAGGAGGGGGGTGGGCGGACGGCTTCGCTGCTAGGCGAAGAGCAGAGGGGCCGGAAAGCGAAGTTGGAAGCGAAGAGAGCACCACCGCCAATCAGTTGTGGAAGTCGCTGTCGCTGTCGCCGCCACCATTTCTGTTATTGAACGTAACTGTGCGCTGTCCCAGGCGCTGTCTAGAAGGGCGCGCTCCATTTTTTTAGATGCAGAGCATCTGATTCACTCGCCTTGTCCCTCCGGCGTCGTCGTCGCCGTCGTCGGCGTTGTCCGCCCCTCCCCTATTCTCCTCGCCACACCAGCTGCGCTCTCCGCCGCTCACCCCCTCTCCTCTCCGATAGCGAACACTCTCTCGCGAGGGGCATTGGATCGGATCGGATTGGATTTGCTTGGCTTGGCTTGGCTTGGCTTGGATTGGATTGGATTAAAGTGGATTGTGTTGCGTCATAGCCGCTGCACGTTGCGTCATAGCCGCGGCAGACGAGCTGGGGCCGGCGCATGTGCTGTACTCTCTCTTCCGCGGTTTCCTCTCCTTCGGGCGCGCTGCGCATATAACCGGTGTGCCGTTCTCCGGCGAAGCAACATCCACGCTTGGCTCAAACAGCTAGAGTCCACGCCGCTTTACAAGTACGCCAAAGTCGTCATCGACTGGGACCGGCTTACGCAGTCCCCTCAACGTTATGCGCGCTATAAAACGCGGTGCCTGCGCCGCTCCGCCTATGCGTCGCATCTACACAGGGGTTCCCGGGAGGTGGGAGTTTTTGAGTTTTGGTTATGATTTGTTTGATGGGATTGACTCGCCGAAGCAACATTTGGGCTATGAGGCGCACCGCAGGGGAGGACTCCAGAATATTTGACCACCTAGGGATCTTGAATGTGCGGTGAAATCTCGACACACAGGCGTTTTCGCTTTTCGTCTCCATCAGGACAGCAGCCACCACGCCCGGGACCATACCCGCGCGCTTGGGCTCAGCAGCACGACGTTTTGGCCACCTAGCCACCACGCCGGGTGTTTTATTTTTGCGACACCTGCTATGGAATGAGTCGCAGCTAGTGTGAATTTTTTTCCCGTTTCTGTACCGACGACGATTTTGCTCAGCGGACCACTTATTGCTGTCGCTTTAAATATCATGAATATCACTTTTAATAGTTAAGTTTGTTGTCACACTTATGTATTTTTATACGTTATACGCAGTAATATTTGCCTAGCAGTAGTACAAGCCAGGTAGAAACTTGATCTTGAGAGTTTATTCGACCAGTCTTCATTACTGAACTGCCGTGCTCAGTATTTCACGGAAATTTTATTGCTACCTTTATGAATTTAAATTCACTGTGACGTTCAGTCCGGGTGCAAAATTCTCAGTTGCGTCCGCTTCAAAACGGCTCATTGCGCGTTTAAAGCAGTGACAAGCTTACTGTTTCTAGTCAGTATGTTACATCTAAGCCTTTGACCACAACCACGCGACGGTCCAAAATACCTGGTTGTACTGAACAAAAAAAGGAAGTAACGACCATTGGTTTGTACTTCGGTGCATAATAAACAGGCCCTGTGGCTTATATATACCACTATATTCTAACATCACGGAATGCCTCCCTGCCTAGGTGTTGCATGGGAGTGTAAAAGCACAGTTCCAACTTTTCTGAATAAAGCCTTCAGTTTGCAAGTCAGCGCTCTTTCTCTGTTTCTTTTTTACTTCTGTATTTCCTGATTTGAGATGTTATTTTGCACTACCGCCTGCAGCCGATCGGCAAGCGTTCGTTTGCAGACATGGAACCAGCGGAGGTTTACAGCGTTCCGCCGGTCGTGTCTACCCTTTCAAGCTTCACTTTCCGTCGCAGTGGTTAAAAGCTAACCCGAACCCCAACGTCACAACGCTGCTGTCCAGAACCTCCCGCTCGGGGCGAGTGGGGCGACATTTGTGGTAAAGAGCGGATCAATACGATCACTGCTTACCTTTGCTCCTTGAATTGGACGCCTCACGGTTCGTTACATTATCGTCACGTGATTTTTTTTTTTGTGCCGAGAAGTGCGATCTCTTATTTTTGTTTCCTTCATCAGGTTGGAAGCAAAGTGGGTGTGAAAAAAAAAAAAAAAGACGGTACATCCAACGGAGGGGCGTCTAGGACTTAATGCCTGCGGCTGTTAAGAAGCAAGCGGGTACTCAGCTGGGTGACCATGGGACTGATGGGCTATGCGAGTGGTGATATGGGCTGACGCACCAGCTAATGAAGGTTGTCAGTGCTTAAATAGTGGGAGTCATCAGAGAGGAGAGGGTGTAATAAAAAGAAAGGCTTCTGGTGTCAAAGAAGCTCCCACTCTGCAATTTCGTTACGAAGGGAGGGGGGGGGGGGTGCTAGTTTAGCATTTATGTGAGCTTTTCGAAATTGCGCATTCTTATGCCGCAAAAATTTCTTTTTTGTCTCTAATTTAGCGTAAGATGGTACGGCAGTAAGGAGTCATGCACAAGAAACGACGCTCATGCGCTCTATGAGCACTGTTTTGTGTTTGTTAATGCATGAGTTGAAGCGGTAACGGATGACGTGTGCGGATGTTGGCGTAGCGCTGTGTATCAGTCTTTACTCTCTTATCTTGGTGGAAAAATAGGACACGCATTCGGCTGGTAATGAAAGCTTAATTATCGCGCAGCTGCACTTTATTAAAAAACGTAGGGGCGAAGAAGGGGTTTTTTAGAGGAAATAATGTTGGGTGGCAATAACCATTATATTTCTTGTACTGTGGAGCAGGCAGGAATAACTACATCTTTACGTTTCCTTCATTAAAGGGACACTGATGTGAATTTGTCAAGATCCCGTTTTTTGTTCTTTGCATTGCGTAGACTGGCTCGAATGAATACTTTTCATCGTTCATCCGGGCGATAAGGCGGTATTTATTTTATAAAGAATGAAAGAAGAAAAATTACCATGCGCGGTTTGCGGCGGCTCCACTAACTAACCGGAGTGACGTCAGGTAAAGGTGCTACGTGATTGGACGATGTCCAAGATTAGCATTGAAACAAGTTTCGGTTTCAGTTATGTGAAACAACATGCTTGACATCAGACGTTGTCGTTGGATTGGCATTCTCGATATATCAATAATCGCCATCCGTGCTTCTGTCATGTTGTCGGCTGTAAAACAACTCAGATAAACCCACCAGGACGGCTTGGATTTGTAGCAATCACAAGCCGAGGCGTACGGAGTGGATGAACGCCCTCCGCGTCACCGCAGACGCTCAAATGCTATGCGCTTTTCCCGCATATTCGGAGCTTGCCTCAATCATGCCTGTATCGTAAAAGGCGTGCTCGCACCAGGCCAAGGGTCTGCTGATTCTGGCTTGTGCCCACTGCCCGCAAGTAGTCGGTGCTTATGGCAACAGCACGCTAACGAGAACTCGCTAGCGCGTCAGTGTCAGCCTGCGGGCGTTCTGCCAACTCGCTCGTAGGTGCAATGAACATTGCGGCTCAAAAATGATGAATTCAGTACAGAAAACATCAGCCGAAAACGAAGATATCAACTATCAACTTACAAAAAAAAAAAGATGTACCCTCGGGGATTCGAATTTGTTTGTGACTTGCGAAGTAACATTCCTATCGCTCAAGACCACTCGGCCATGCGCCAGCGCTGCCGGTTTTGGAAATATAAGGTATATAATCTATAACCAGTTTGCACTTTTTAGTTTTCGCATTTCCAGCAGGTTAGATGACTATTTGTTGTACAGCGCTCGTGCAGTAAGCGTCCCCCAAATTTCCGCAATATCTCACGTCTAGCAATGGCATTTCTTAGACGGAAAAGCGTTAGCAGATTTGTGGTCGTGCTGCTGACCGCTGTGCTTGTTAACCCAGCGCAAAGAAGTGCTTCCTGGACCCTAGTCTTACGCTGTACGATAAAAGGCTCTGTTGATTTTATTTCCTTAGTACCAATTATAACTTCGCTGACTATTCTCCCGCCTTCAATTGCCCTTAGATTCTCCTACCAGCGTACGAGTCAGTGAGGCTTCACATGTGCGCTTGTGCAGCGCTTGTGTGGAGCGACCTGGACTTGAGCTTGATACAATGGACAAACTAACAAACTAAGGAAAGGCACGTACATTTTTTTCATTCACAAATGTGTCGTAGATTAGTTTCATTTGAGCGGACGAATTGCGACGATGCGTCGGCGGCCGGCGGACTGAACGCGGGGCCGTCTGACTCTGTCGCATGGTCGGCGGGCCGTGCAGTTGCGCAGTCAAGCCGAGTCATTTCCTCCTGACGTCACACGAAAACGCCACAGAAAATGGACAAGGAGGCAGAGAGGAGGACAGCATTTTGGAATGGATTTTTCTACTAAATAAATTCGCGTAAACGCACCCAGAGATGGTCGAAACATGGCCTAGGGACTCCAGACTACAATTGCGCTAGTAATCCCCCAATGTTTAGAAATCACTTCAGTGTCTTTAGGTGGCAATGTACAGTTACAAAGGAGTTCTCCAGAAATAAAGGCAGCGAATAAAAAGCGTGATGAAGAAATATTCATACATGTCGGGGAAATGCGCCAAGTTATTTATCTTTTCTTCAAGAAAACCTCTAACGGCTTTTAATTTACGAACTACCCTCCCGCCACGAAAACACTAAATATTGCTTTCACTGGAGCTGTTAGCTGTTATGGGCTAACTCCCGATCCGAGTTTCACACCCCACCATTGCTGAGTTCCACTCCGTGTGCTTTCACTTAGATTCACATCATTATCTCCTTACTTTCCTCCGCATAGTATATCCCTCTATTTTTCTCAGAAAGGTGGAACATTTTTCTTTTAAGAATAGGAGAGGGGGGGGGTTCTTTTTCAATTTTCATCATCATAGAGAGATTGAGAACTTTAATAATGCGTTTATTCTAGCATATTATGATTCGACGAGCTACCTAATTGTCACTGCTACCATTTCTATGTTCCATATTTTTTCTACATTTACCCGCACGACCAATCCAGGTGACATTAAACGCAAACGTCCCTGATTTTTAATATCACTGTATTCCTCGGGCGATAGGGATATCAACGAGTAAGTGTAGAATTGCGATAAGGACGTGCTTCAAACCTCAGCTGTGCAAGGTTATTGATTTTAAAATTCCGGCACCAAGTACTTTTTATACTGAAGACCCCGTTTTCCCAAAGTGTTGCTGCTTCTAGAGAACGAATATTATTTTCTCGCTGAATGAGGGTCACCACTTCTGCCAGATCTGACACAATTTGATTCTTTTTTGTGGGAAAGGAGGCGGGGGGAGAAACCCTGCATAGTAGTTGGTACTTGAGCGAAAAAAGATCTCGGCAAACACATATTAGTGACGCATTGCATACAGCACAGCACTAATATTGCAACGAACCAACGTCAAAATAGTTCCGCTGGAGACGGGCTCTAAGGGCGGCTCCATTTCCGCCTCAATACGCGTATTGCGAGCCTTAGACAATGCGGAAATGGCTCCGATGTCAGTTAGCCGGTTCACTACCAAAATAAAGGAGAGCAAAAAATGCTTGTTCTGGACTGACAATGAGTTAAACAAATGCTTTGCTCCTTCCTCTATTCTGCGCCTCGTTAACTTCACCCTAATTGCATATAGGAATGAATGAATGAATGAATGAATGAATGAATGAATGAATGAATGAATGAATGAATGAATGAATTTATTTAGAAGGGAGAGGCCGAACGCCTCTTGCGGGGGAAGGTGAGGAGGAGGAGGGGATGTAACCAAGCGGGGGGATGGGATTCAATCACAACGCGTGTCCGCACTGCGCCCGAACCACTTGATTTAGGTCATTTTCACAAGACCTGTACATCGAGCAAATGTCCACAGGGTCATTAAAGTTTCTTTCACATCGCTCGAAGGCGCTATCCATTCTTGTAGGGAACGTACCAAGAAATGAAGCACAAAATGTAAGTCACCTCTAAAAAGAAAAAAAATCGCGGGTTCTATGTGCCGAACCTATGTCTGGCCTTTGAGGGGCGGGGTAGTGGAGTGCTCCGAATTAATTTTGACCATCTGGGGATCTTTAACATGCGCCGGAATGTCGACACGCCGGCGATTTTGGTTTTCAAAAGCATCAGAAAACGGCGGCTGCTGCAGGAAAGTGAGCCCGCGTGCTTGAGCTTTGCAGCACCAAGCCTTAGCCACTCGGCCACCGCTTCGGGCATGTCTAGGAAGGCAACACAGTCTGACGTACTTCGGGTTGCCTAGAAGTGTCGCTTGAGATTATTCCCTTTCTACCTCACAGCACTTGGTGTCTTACCCTGGTATTCTTAGTCCTTCCTCCACTCCAGCCTCCAGTGGATGCGATCCTTGAAATCAATTTGCCCATGCATTGCGGAATCCTCCCCTCAGCCGAGTGGAGGGAGCAAATGGAGTGGAGGAGAGACTCAGAATACGGCCCTTAGTCCTTTAAGAGGAGAAAATACGCACCAGAATGGGAAATCAAAACTTCGTGTTGTGCTTCCCCCTCCTTTGGGCCGATAGCCGTTCGATACGAGCGCGGTGATTGGCGACAGTGCCGGCGGCTATGGGGCGGCAGTTCCACGGTGACGGGCTACTTATGCAGCTCGCTTTCTCATTTCCGCCCACGCCCCCGCTATTACCCAAAGCTGGAGCCAGAAGCGTCGGCAGCACGGTAACGTCGTTTACGGAAGGGGCGCTATATCGTGTGGCAGCACGGCAGTATTGCTTTTACCGCTTCCCGGGGACAACAAAGGAAAACAAAAACATGCCCGTGTAGTAAGGAGCTCTTATTTGCCGCTCCAAGCGCGCATAATGATCAGTGCTTCTCCGTTGTATGCATACGTAGACGAGAGTCACCTTTTGCTTAAGAGCTCAATTAAGAGCTAGATTATGACCTGGGTGCTGTGTTTGGTGTCTGCTAGGCAACCAGTCTGCAGACTGGGCTAAAGCTCGGCCCCCTTCTTGTGCATAATCGCTTGTACACACATACTACGTTGCAGAAAATTGCGGGAAGCGGAAAACACGCGATCTTCGTGACGACCAGCAAAGAATGGGGTCAAGTAACTGCCCCGGAATCTGCCCTTCTTGATTTACTCGACAAAAAATGTAGTGGCGATGCTTATTTCTGATCACTTCTCGTGAAAAATTGTAAGAGAAGTATACAAAAGAAGTCGGGGAACGTACCGAACCTGTGAGGCAAGCCACAGGGAAAAATTCCGCCACCTTCCCACGAGGGGAACCCTGGGGTGATGCAAGGCATCTCACGGGGTTCAATTCGCGTTTCCGTTATGTTGGTTACCCAAATGTGGTTGAAGTGTAGTGAACCTTAAATAATGCTCAATCACACGTAGAGTTACAAGTACGTAAATACCGTCTTCATCGGAAGATTCAACGGAGTCGTCGTCGTCAAGCGAAGCACGAGAAAGTCAAGCGGAATCGAGCAACTGTGTCAAGCGAAAGCGTGCGCTTAACTGAACGGGCGCCGAGCGCTCACCGCTTTATATGCGCGCTTGAAGGAGAGGAGACAGCGGAGGAAAGTTGCGCATGCGCACACATGCGCGCACAAGCGAGCCGGAGCACATGCAAACGTAGGCGAAGCGCGCCAGCTGTTATAATATTGAGCCGGAGCGAGCGCATAACGCACAGCTGTCGGAGAGAAGAACGGAAGAGAGTTTGCGCATGCGTAATAAGGATTGCGGACTACGCCGGTCAACGCGGGACAGGCCGAGTGTAAGAGATGCCTTGCATCTAAAAATCACTGCGTATCTGCTCCTTTCGTATCAAATGTCTACGAAAGACGATAGTCGAGTGGCGCCCCTGCCAAGTAAATGCCTCCCTTCTTCCCGCTCACCTTCCATGCTGTTTCTATCCCGTTCCGTTCCTCCTAAGATAAAGCGCTAGAGGTTTGATCAAGTCAATTTAAATTTAACGCGTTCCAGTGCTCCACGTCGGGTGCCTCGACGCCAGCGCTGCCATGCGGCGGAGACCCGCGTGAATCGAGGCACGTTGCTGCTGCGTTTGTATAACCACGTCACCCCACCCCACAAGCATTCCAAGCGGAACGCGGAACATATCTAGGGGAACCTTTCGTTGCTGTTGCTGTATGATTTTAAGTGCGAATGCACTTCTTAAGCGAGCCTGAATCGTCCGCCGCCGTCGTCCGCATAGCAACAGCTGTGGGTGCGCGCGCTCCTCGTCTTCCTCCTCGTCTTCCCTAGCAACGGGGCGAGATGGGCGCGCGCTACTCTCCTCCTCCTCTCTCCGCTCAGTGACCGCGGGTGTTGGGCGCCTCCTCTCCACTTCGGGCGGGAGAGCTCTCGCTCGCGTAGCGGGCGCTCCGCATTCCGACGCTTTGAGGGCGCTCGTGTAGCCCTCGCCGTAACGGCGGGCGCTACTCTCCTCCTCCTATCTCCGCTCAGTGATTGCGGTGTTGGGCGCCTCCTCTCCACTCCAAGATCACGATATCCACCGTAATCGCGCAATCAACAACCGTGCATTCGCACTTACACACTCTCCCCCTGGGGGAAGTGCGAGGGAATTTTTTTTAAATGCCGCCAGGGGCGCCGGCAACAGCAGGCGACGGTTTTCTGCAGTTGATGTAGCATTTCATTTGCTACAGCAAAAGCCAAGCATTCATAATTTTTTTAATAAAGGAACACTGCAAATACCACTTATGTATTGATTTTATGCCTGATATTTCCGTAATGTCTTGTTCTTGTTCAACAATGTTGACAAGTATGAACATTGACACCGCACTTTGGTCGGGTGACTGAATCAAGTCAGAGACAGACAGGCAGGCAGAAAGACCAAAATTTCTGCGTTGGAGTAGCGCAAGACGGACTATCGTCATGAATAAACCGCGGGCAACATAAAACACCGATTGACACAGACCTCGTCAGAATCGTTCTGCCTCGGAATACAGGCTGTTAAGAAGTCAGTTTTCAAAGGTCGACCCAATTTTAGCGCATGATAAAAGAGCACAGATTTGAAACCAGTTTCTAAACATATGAAGACATTTACAGCGAGGGCCCTATCTCGTTCTCTCAGGAGCTCGGGCTGTTTGCTTCTCATGTCGTCGTCGTAACCATCGTCTCATGTAGCCACGGTACTAACACATGTACCGGGACACTCGTTTACGCTTCGCGCTAGGACGTAACGCTTGCTAAAAACAATGCGACCCTATTTTACGCCTTGCTCTCGAACGCTGCGTAAGACACTCGTTTAGCCCTCGCGCTAGAACGCTTGGTGCTTCGAAGACACGTGACTTTTACAGCAAAGCTGTGTACCTCTACCCCCAAACGGCTTCATCTCCGTTTGAAAAACACCATGGTGCGAAGCATACTCTACACTGCATGCTTAGCCCCTAACCAGGTTTCATGTTAGAGGAGATGGCCCGGGATTTTAAAGACGATGTCTGTCTTGGGCTACTTAAACCCAGAAATTTTGGTCTGTCTGTATGTCTGTCTGTCTGTCTGTCTGTCCGTCTGTCTGTGACTCGATTCAGCCACCCGGCCAAAGTAAAACAATGCTTGCGCAATAGTCTTATATAGTCACAGCTAAATCTACCCGTCTAAGTCCGGTGTAATGTTCATACTTGTCAACATTGTTGAAGAAGAACAAGACATTACGCAAATATAGGACAACAAACTATACAGAAATTATATTTGCAGTATTCCTTTATAAAAAATTATACATGGTTGACTTTTGCGAAAAAAATACTTGATCAACTGTAGAAAAAAAATTCCCTCCGCCGTCGCCTGCTGTCGCCCGCGCCACTATAGCTTCTGGCGCCATTTTAAGAAATCAACCGGCAACAGTTACGAAAGGTTCCACTAGATAGGTTCGACGTTCTTCTTGCAACGCACGTGGAGTAGGGAAACGCGGTTCTATAAACGTTGAAGTGGGCCGCCTCGATTCACGCGCGTCTCCGCCGTACGGCAGCGTTGGCATCGAGACACCCGGTTTTGAGCAGTGGAACGTGGGAAATTTAAAATGATTTGGGCAACCCTGTGGCGTCTTTACCTTGGGAGGAGCGCGACGCAAGAGGAACAACATGAGAGGTGAGCGGGAAAGAGAAGGGTGGCATTTACTTGGCAAAAGTCGATAAAACTATCGTCTTATGACGACATTTGCAACGAAAGCAGCAGATACGCGGCCATTTTTTTTTCTCCCTCCATCGAGTAATGGCCTTACCCTGTTATTATACCCACATCTGGTAGTACATTTTCTTGCCCCGGTGGTCCACCGGCTGTCAATTCAGGTCACTGTCAAAATTGCAAGGTTGAGGACTACCTTATATGCTGTGCGCGTGATGGTGTTTCTTTGGTTTTCTGCGGTGCGGTAGCCTCTGGAATACCCGGCTCATGATCAGGGGCTGAATGAGTCGTACTGTTTCTTCTTCACTCTTGCCTGCTCTTCTCTTCGTTAGGCGTTTTATAGTGTGGGCAATGGGTAGAGATTTCCTTATTTTGTTATTGTGAGTTCGGCTTTGCCGCTTGACTCTAAAGCCAAGCCGATTATTCTTACACGACGGTTCTTTAGGATGATATCCGTAGCTATTCTGGGGTGATTTTTAACTAGGCCTCGCGGCGCCCTCCGTCATTTTCCAAACAGAGCTTGCAGCGGAGACAGAACCACTGGAATATTAAAAGGTATTTGAAAATGCCTGTGAATCATTTCTGCTCATTTCTGCCTCATGTCATTCAGTTCATCTCTGCTCATAATCACTGCCTTGCATGATATCTGAGAGACTGGCGTTAATCCTTTGCCCTGTTTCAGTTAGGTGAGCCGATGTTGGTGCTGGCATTACGCTGGAAAACATGACGGGGTGGCTCAGTGGGCAAGGCGTTCGTTGCACTGCTGAGCCCATGTACGCGGCTTCGATTCCCAGCTGCAGCGGAGGTTGTCCCGATGGGAGCATAAAACGGAAACGCCAGTGTCGATCGCCGGGTGGATGAAATTATTGCGGAGCCTTCCAGTACGGCCCGCCTCGTAGCCCACGCGTTGTTTTGGCACGTGCATTACCCGAAATTAAATGTTTTTCTTCCGGTGAAAGATGATTTGGTGTGATGGCGTCAGTTACAGGCACGGCTGCCGACCGTGTCTGTAGAGTATGCTAACACACCGACTGAGCCTTGAACGAACTTCACTGCGCAGGCGCAGCACTTGTTAAAAATGCGTGTTCTTTCTTTCGTTTCCGCCGTAGCATCATTGTCCTCATTTCCACACTTCGGATGCCCCTGCGCTTATTCCAGAATCAGGCCAGCCCTAACATCTTGCTGTCTCAATCGTGCCTTCCTGTTGACAGCGATGACGTATTTCCGCGGAAGCTTGATGAGCACTGCTGATAGCCAATGATTGATTGTAGAGTTTAACGCGCCGATGCAACGCAGGCGATGAGGCGCGCCGTAGTGGAGGGCTCCGGATTAATGTCGACCACCCACTGATCTTTAACGTGCGCCCAAATCTCGTACACACGGGCTCCATCAGAAAAGCGGCCGCCGCGGCCGGGAATCGAACCCACGACCTCATGCTCAGCAGCGCCACGCCTTCGCCACTGAGCCACCGCGGCGGGTGATAGCGAATGACTAGCAGCCACGGGGAAATCTAAAAACGTACCTAATAACTACATTAAAAATTAAATACAGTTCCACCCAGTTTGAAATCTGCTGAAAAAGCGGAGCTGTGGGTTGTTTGTACTTCGATTCCATTGAGGGTCGGCTTCTTCCTTGTACGTAATTTGAGATTCGTCTTTGCGGTTGATTTTTATATAATTCGTTTCGGGGCACTTCGATAACACAACAGTTAGAGCCGTTTGCTGTAATCGTAGTATACTCTATCCGTGGATGACCATGTATTGAGAGCACTTGCATTATTACGTTGCTTTCTGCGAACAGAAATGACATTTTTCATATGACTGGGAGTGACAGCCGCCCATTTTTCCCGCACATTCTTATCTACTTTGCGATATTTTGGTGGGAAACAGTGAAAGAAGCAAAAATTGAATCCCCCACACTGGCCATCGAAGATCGCTGGGTCACTCAAGCGTGGAACAAAGACAGCATGAGAACACGCGTGCTCTGAAACGTAAACACCGACCGATGAACATTCCCTGAGGAAGACGTCGGCTTGTCTGCTATCCGAACAATCCAGCGTCCTTTTGTGAACGCTGGTCACGAAGGGTCACATTATCTCTACCCCACAAGAATAGTTATTTTTCTAGACGGGGACGCCAGTAGTTCCGAGCAAGGGGGCGTTGTAGAGCAGCGACAGAGCAAAGCTCTGAAAACAGTTTGGGCTAAAGAACGACAAAAACTAAAGCAAACCCACACGACAATATTTACAAATGATATAAGCCAGCCGGCAAAAACGGCTCGCAGCAAAATGTCCGCGACGGCATTCCACGGATGATTTACAGCAATGCCAAAATGAAGATGTGAGTGCTGTGGGACATTTGAAGGGGCTGCCGAATTTCGAGCACGTCGCGGGGGCACATTTCTTCTGTGTTGGCGCCATGCGGGAAATTCGTGTGTGTCTGCCTGCCCCTCTTCTCTTGCAGCCCTCATCGACCCGGTGTTCGGCAAGGGGACTGCAGCCTGTTTCCTTGTGCAAAATGTATTTGGCAGCCGCGCCCAATTTCGCGAGGTAAAGCCACGCTAATTAATTTAATTAAAAGTTAATTGGTGCTTTTCTGCCTGACACAGAACTACAGTTTGAACTGTCCAAAGCCTTGCAAAAAAAAAAGATTTCACTAAAAGTTAATTTCGAGTGCTTGAGACGAAACTTTGCGAGATGCGTGGATGTGCGACTGTTAACGGAATAGCAAGATGCTTATTTGCAAGTTTTTTGTTATTGAAGGTGGCAAAAAAATGCCGAGACTACTTAAGTATTTTGCTTGAAATAAAATTTTGAATTTATATCGTTCCTTAGGAACTGCCCGACTGTTTATACCGCACAGACTGCGCTTCACATCGAGGCGCTTTGTGAGTGACCGCTTCGGCTAATGACTATAAGACGCGGCTGCAGCATGCTCCGAGCCTCTCCTGGGGAAGGAACCGAGCTTCTTCTGAAACCTTAGGTTCTTCGCTCGTAGTTTTGGTTGAAGTTTGTGGTTATTTTATTCTCTCACACTCAACTGTGTTTCCTGCTCTTGAATGAGCATATACCAGCGTTGTGATTAAGCATTGGAGGTTGAACCGACAACGTCGTGTACAAAGCGGTACGAAGTTCCCAGCGGCCTCTCTACCCTGCTGCAAGTATTTACTACATGGGAGTTTGTTCAAGTTACTGAGTGGTCTTGTTTTTTTAGTATGTTGATCTCATTAAAATAGCCTGCCTATATTTCGGTGTTTAAATGCGAAAGCTCTACTAAAATGACCCATTAACGAACAAGCCCCTCGCGTCGGTGTGGTCTATAACAGCGTATCCGAAAGTCAATTTTAAATAAATGCGACGCGTCATGTTCCCCTTTTAAAAAAACACAAAGATGGGCAGCGTGCACCGTTATTGACGTAACACCAGGGCATAAGCAGAGTCACGTGGAGAAGGGGAAAGTGTGGCAGCTCCGCTCTACTCCATAACAGCTCTGGTTAAACCGGTTTGGTTTCAGCACGTGTAGCGCCAAGCGTCGCACTCCAGTCTCTCCTCTGATCGCGCCCGGCGGCACAGGAGTCACTAGTGGCCTCCGCGCTCTGCGTGGAGCAGAGGGCCTACGATGTTGAATTGTGTGATAATGCTTTGACATTCGCTATTTATAACAAATGTTTATAAGCGCTATGATATTCTCTTTTTTTTATCGCACCCCAAAGCGGATATTCGTGGTGTTGAGCTACACAAATAGTGTGAACGTAGCTTCTGTATATTAAATGTAGTCCTAATACTGTTCGGCACCAGATAATCGGGAAGCGACGAGCGTCAGGACCCAGGAAGAGACGCAGTAAGAAAGTAGTGCAAATGCAGAATAGGTCTCTCTGAGTTGGAGACTAAACTGGCTTACGTAAACAAGGACGAGAAAGACTACAAAACAGGATGAAGCCCTTCGTCCTGTTTTGTAGTGTGTCTCGTCCTTGTGTACTAGTCAAAGTGTAAGCGCTCTCCACTCAAGCTATGCAACCAACTAGCCCCTACAGACACCCTGACTTACGTGTTTTTCTAGAACGGGTGCAGACGCCGAAATCTCGTCTCGCCTCCCCCAATCACTTCCTTTTCCGATGCTGTTGAAAGGTAAATAGAAAGGGCCGTTACATCACGGGCGCGAGGGAATTGCAAGGAGCGAATGCATAACGGTTGATGCTTTTACTGGGAAACGGCCGATAGGGTTAATAGGAAGAAAGAAGAGAAGTCCTTCCTGGGTATACGTTTTTCGTAAAAAAAAATTACACCATCTTCCCGTAGGGGAACCCTGAGTAGTATGCGAAGCAGCCATGGGGTCGATTCAAGTGCCCGTTAGTTTTCAGTTCCTCGTTTCCGTTAGGTTGAGGTACGTAACTACCGTTATATTTAACGTTTGGTTTCCATGGCAACTACCAAACTTTTCACTTGCCGGAACTACGAAATGAGAAACTGCGTTGACCCCATGGCTCTTTCGCATACTACTGAGGGTTCCCTTACTAATTTTATTGGAGGGGGGGGGGGGGTGTTAGAGTGGAGAGGCATTAAAGAGAGAGAGAGAGAGAGAGAGAGAGAGAGACAGAGAGAGAGAGAGAGACGTTGTACGCGGTATGAGTTTGTCTTTATTTAGGCATTATCATCATCATGTTCAACGTAGGTGACGTCGAGCTGTAGTTGGCGTTTCGCTTTGATTATTACCGCCTTCTGGTCTGTGAAATGTAAAGTAAAGGGCTGTTGTAGAGGATGAACCCTAAAGTTGCTGAAGATGAGTGAAGATGAGGTCGATGCAAGCACCCCGGATGGTTGTGGGCTCCTCCCGTCAGTCGGTTACCCAACCACACCTGCTTCACAAGCCTTTCAACACATTCCGCCTTTAATTCAGTCTCACTTACTGTATCGAAAGTGCTTAACAATATGCACCCAGAGAGAGAGAGAGAGAGAGAGAAAGAAAGAGAATAAACTTTTAATAAATCAAGAAATTGCTTCAAAAAGGCGTCCTCAATCGAGAATGCCTTGAGCTCGGGCCATGTCGACAGCCCCTTCGATGAAGCGCAGCTGACCTTCGAGGCCGGAGCTGGCCAAGGCTCTCTCCCAAAGCTCCGTGTAAAGGTGGATGTTGGGGGTTATGAGGTAGATTTGTCGCAGCCTCCCACTATATGTCTGAGAGTCGCAGGCTCTCCACAGAAGCGCCAAAGTGGAGAAACGTCATCATCATCATCGTCACCAGCCTATCTACGCCCACTGCAGTGCAAAGGCCTCTCCCCTTATTCTCCAATTACCCCGGTCCTGTGCTAACTGCGACCAATTTATACCCGCAAACTTCTTGACCTCATCTGCCCATCTAAATTTCTGCCGCCCCCTGCCACGCTTGTCTTCTCTAGGGATCCACTCTGTTACCCTTAATGACCAACGGTTATCTTGCCTTCGCATTACATGCCCTGCCCACGTCCATTTCTTCTAGAGCACTGCACGGGCCCGGGCCGGCCCGAAAGCCCGGGCCGGGCCGCCCGAAGTCGGTTATCGGCGGGCCCGGGGCGGGCCCGGGCTCAGTGCCGCGGGCCCGGGCTGGGCTCGGGCTCAGTGCCGCGGGCCCGGGCCGGGCTCGGGCTCAACGCCATGGGCCCGGGCCGGGCTCGGGCTTGAATTCATAGGCCCGGCCCTTAATAGTTCCGACGTGAAGTGTAGAAAAGAGCATAAAATTGAATATTCTGAGTTTACTTTTACGCGCTTCTTGCTGTTAGTTGTACACATTGTTTTAAAAACGTGTTTTGCTAGGGCTGATAGTCACTATACTGTAACTTTAATGACATTTCATGTACTGCATCAAGATTTTATATTTGGGTGTATAACATATCAAAGATACGGTTACAAGGAATGCCCTAGAGGGGAAGGAATTAATTAAGCCACCCTGGAGCTGTGCACCTATGTCTATGTATGTACGTGTGTTTTAGATGTCGAACCAATCTAAATGCGGCTTCTGTGGCTGGAAATCAAACTCGCGTGCTAGAGAAGCGCCACCGCTTAACAACCACTCCAGGGAAAATATTTCAACGCACGCACATACTCGTGGATTCAAATGGCGAGCAAGAAATTTCATTAATACCAACTTGTGACCGAAACAACCCCAGGAAGTTGCCAAGAGTCTGGTCATCAAAGGTGATGGTGTCTCTCGTGTAAGAATACGAGCTATTATTACGCCCATGTGGCGTGAACTGCAGACGGTGTGAGCTAAACCACGTGTACTTTTAAACCCCTTTTTTGCGTTACAATTCAGGGCGTGCTTGTACAGACTAGATGCTCCGTCTGATTTCCGGCTACGAAGACACTCGACCAAATATAATAAACTAATTTTCTTCAACGTCTAAGACCAGGCCTGATCACACACATGCGGGCCCTCCGTAGGCTCAAAAAAAAAAAAAAAGACCGTGCCCGGGCTGGGCGTGGGCTTGAGACGACGGGCCCGGGCCGGGCCTGGGCTTGAGACGATGGGCCCGGGCCGGGCCCGGGCTAGGCTCACTTATAAATGCCCGGGCCCGGGCCGGGCCCGGGCTCGGTGTTACGGGCCCGGGTCGGGCTCGGACTTCACAAAGCGGGCTCGGGCCGGGCTCGGGCCTTAAAATCAGGCCCGTGCAGTGCTCTAATTTCTTCTTCTTAATTTCTACTAATATGTCCTTGACACGCGTTTTTTCCCTGACTAACTCCGCTCTCTTCTTGTTCTTTAATGTTACACCTATCATCTTCCATTCCATTTCACGCTGAGTCGTCCTCAATTTAGGTTGAAGCCTCTTACTGAGCCTCCGAGTTTCTGTCACGTAGGTGTGTGCCGGTACTCTCCTACGGGAGAAAAATGCGTCCGGTCAAATAGGTGAAGTCTGGTGGGATCTAAAAAAGTGTTAATATGCAGTGCGCTCAATAATATTTCCTTGTCCCTCGGTATAATATAGCAAAAGTAGAAGGTGCTCTCGGAGTAAAGATCTTCGATCCCAATTCCACTTTCACCCCGATACTCGCTACACCAACGCCGCCCCTTCCCCTAACACAAGGCTTTGCTCTGGCGGTTGTCAACTCAGACCGCACATTTCTCCCGTTTACCACGACTATCCCCACATCACCGAACCCTGCTGAAGAAATTTCCATAGCCCTCCCGGCTACCACTGGTTTCGAATACATTACAAATATTGCAGATTTCCTGCAAGCCTGCCGCAACATTCTATGCGGACGCAATTCCCTTCTCGCTTTACGGATACTCACATCAAGCAATCTCCTCCGCGATTTCTATACAGCCTGTACCCCTGGTAGCTCGTCCCTCGAGGGAAATGAGGCGACTAACGCTACTGCCCGTGCCCTTCGAAACCGGGCTTTTCCTTCGGTGTCAGAACCCACAGCTCAGCCTTCACTTCTCCCCGCCGTTCCATAACGCTGGGGCGACAACCTTCGCTATTATTGCAACACTCTTTTTACCCTTCCTCAGCGCCTCCCTCAAGTAACCAGGGAGTCGTTTACAAGCAATCACCTATTACAAAGCACCCATCCTCCTGTCTATTTCTTGTACCCAATACCCCTTCACCTGTCACTCTTGCCCTTCTAATACTACCTACCACATGGTGTGGGCCTGTCAAAACCCCCCATGACTCCCCTTCAGTCCCAGCCGTTCCCCCGAGAAGACGGTCCTGCTGTCCAGCTCCTATTAGGCAGAAGAGAACTTTGTGGTCACGCGTGCCAGGGCTGCACCGAAGGTGCAAAAGTATCCGGACTGAAGTGAACCCACTTTACCGAGTGTTGCCTGAACCACCACCATTTGCTCGATTAAACCTTCATCCTCAATCTCTCTCTCTCTCTCTCTCTCTCTCTCTCTCTCTCTCTCTCTCTCTTCTCTCTCGCGTGCGTTTTGCTTTTGTTTCATTTCGTTTGTTCGTAAGGGTGGCTTCCTAATTCCAAGTAGCTGAGAGCCAGCGTCTTAGCTCAGGCCCAAGCCACTGCAGGGCTTTCCTGGTGTAGGCACCGTGAGCAAAACAGTTTGCGGTCCCACTGCTAAGGGAGAGAAGCAAAAAATTGGGCAGAAGCACTAAAGACTGCCTACACTTCTTGTGAAACCCGCCGTTCAGCTTCATCACGCCGCCACCAAAGCAAATTCGATGAATGACAGCAGCGTGCATATCATTAGACTGAAAAATGTAATCTGCGCCATTGGCACAACGCAGCGCAAGCATGTAGCTCTGTATTTCGTAGTGCAACGGTGTACGTGTAGTGACCGCATCGTAGCCCGGCGAATGAAGTGTGATAATGAGAACAGCGTAAAAACTGAAAATTTCGCCCCTCTGAAGTACATGGTGGTAGTAGGAGGACATTTGCAAGAATGCAAAATATGGTTTAGACGGTTTCGCTAGAAACAGCAAAACCGGCGTGTTCAGTAGTATTTTTATAATTCGTTTCCCTAGCCATCTATGAAATATTGGTTCTCTTGACCTCCAAACGTACGCACCTGTAAAGAGGTTGATGCTATTGTATATTATTTATGCATTAGAAAATCACGCATTTTAAAATGAAAACGCCGTCCAAAATTAGTTTATTGGATGGCAGGTTTGAAGTTTTAGGGGTTTTACCGTCGACTGAATGATCTGCCAAGCACAGCGAAACATATGTTCCAATTACTTGTGTGTGCTTACACGCGTGCGTTAGCAAGTGCCTTGAACCTGCAGTTGGAAACAAAAAGAATCCTCTCAGAGCTTGTCACCTAACTCAGCGAAGTCAGCGGGGTTTGAAGCGGACATCGTTGCCACTCGTGGGCCCACAATTACTTTTTCGGAAAGACAGAGATTTCATGGTTTTACACACAAGTTGTATGTCACTATGAAGACTAGAAGGATAAGAAATACCTTGCCTAACCAGACATAAGAAAGGCAAGAATACAGAGGACAATGATGATGTTGCTTGATGAATGATGTAGGCTAGATAAATATGGAGGTTTGTCTAGTGTAAAACCAAACGCATCAAAACTAATTCATGTGCGGCACCGGGCAAGCATTCGGCCACACTTAGTCTGTAATTCACGTATGTGAGAGTCACTTCTCTGTTCACTAGTCAGGAACAAGCAAAATCTCTCCGCCCCAGCTGAGCGCCTGTGTCTGTGCGGGAGATAGCCCATGAATCGATAAAGCCTACGCCCTGCATATGTCTCACGCAGGTGGATCATGTTTTTTTTTTTTTTAATTTCATGCACATGATGGCACGTTGAAAGAAAGGGGAGCAGCCGCTTTCGCAACGCATGTGGCTGCTTTTAGGCAAATATGTAATACTAGTCCCCCCGGTTCCTTTTTTTTCAAACGAGGAGACTCGGATTACTCGACTCGAACACGACCAATCTATCGTCCAACAGGCTTTACCTCTACAAGTTCACAAAAATCGCACAACTCAAACAAAAGAACACGAGCATTCGTTTCCACTCTACGGAGTTCATGAACAAGAAATACGTATGTGCTGCTCGCGTCCGAACAGCTACTGCACTTGCCTTTCCTTTTTTTGCGTGTGCTCTATTTTGCTTTGTTCCTTTTTAACAACGACTTTTGCTCACCGCATCCCTGTTTCTTCACATTTTCAGGTTTATGCAAGAGCAGATTTATTTTTGTGGGCGTCATTTGTACTTGCCTTTGCAAGAGTGTTGGGTTGCGTTTCTGCAGCACATGAAGATTGCACCCGTCCCCAAGGAATTTCCCGCGTAGTTCGTAAACAGCTGCAACACGCACCCTACTTTTCAAAGAGTCATGTTCAGTCTAAATAATACAACTACTGCTATTATTACTTTTTAGCCCGATCCACTGCTCTTCTGAGCACTGGCACTCAGGCAGTGCGCAAATGATTAGCGCGACTGGTCAATGCATTACGATTCTTAATCTTTTCTTCAATAAACAGGGCTGCACATGGCTTTCATCTGTAATCATAAATGCCGCTCAAAATACGTTGGAAGTTAAAAAACGCGCCATAGAAAACACGTTCTGCAATTTGCAGATGTTTATTTGCAGCTTCAAGCGAGGCACTGAAAGATTCCAAAATTGCGGGGATGCTTTTTGTTACCACAGACTTCGACAGGAAGAATAAAGCATCAGTCCAAAAGGTCAAAGTCATCTTCGTTAGCGTCGGCCCAAACTATTCCAGATAAAATTGAAGAATTTAGGCTAAACAGCACTCCGCTGTTGATAAGACGAATAGGGTCAGTTCCGCGGCTACAGCAGGAGTAAAGCAGATTCCTAATCTCCCGCTGCAGTCATAACGAAGTCTAATAACGAATGGGCCGGCACTACTACTCCCAGCGGGCTCTAATCTTTTTCGCTGCCCTCATTTATTGCGCGCCTCATTAGGTCGAGCACAGTTCGCCCCAAAAATTGCCTCTTCGTAGGACGAAACTGGCGCCTTTTTGTGCATCGCGTTGTTCCCCCTGAAAGAAGCACTTCCTAGTTATCTGATTGCGCTATTTGCTTTCACACTGACATATCGCGTCTGATCGATAGGCGTCTTGGCTGTCCGCCAAATTTCGTAGCTTCTGAAATCGTGTTTTCGAGACACATTTGTCTTGTTTTTACTTTGTGCTAACTCGGCGAACTCAGAGCAGCGCAGTTCACCCTCTGATATAACGTCCTTCTGTTGAAATCTCAGCACTTCTTTTTATTTTATTGATTTATTTATTTATCTATTTATTTATTCATTTATTTATTCCTCAAGGGCTCCGACTTCCGGGCATTACATGAGGGGTAGGCATACATACGGCCAATGGTACATGACAGTGTCACGAAACATCATGGGAGTGCTTCAATATTCCGCTTAAAACACTGCGAATCGATAATAACGGCAGTTTCAGCAGGCAAGTCATTCCACGCACGAGCAGTGCGCAGAAAAAAACGATTGGTGAAAAGTAGTGGTGCGGGCATGCTCAAGATACACTGCCTTAAAATGTGTGGTGGGAGAAATGCGATGGGCTTGTCTTGATGAGCTGGTTTTCTATGGGCAAATGATGAAAAAAATTATGATAAAGACATAGACGTGAGATTCTATGGCGGGAAACAAGAGTGGGAAGGTTAAGCTGGGTTTGGAGGGCGGAAAAGCTGGAACCACGGAAGTACTCGGAAAGTGTAAACTTTTTTGCGCGATTCTGTACAGATTCGAGAACATTGATCAAGTTAATTTGGTGTGGATCAAAGACGGCAGTAGCATACTCAAGCTTGGGTTGGACAAAAGCTGTGTAATCAAGTAGTTTAACAGAAGCAGACGTCAAGGCAAGATTTCGGCGAAGATATCTAAGCATCTGGTTAGAGGAATTGGCTATATTATTAATGTAAATGGACCAACTTAAATCACATGAGATATGGACGCCAAGATATTTTACTGAATCGGTACTGTCGATAAGATTATTATTAACAGTATATTTCGGTAGGACAAAATTAAGGCGACGCTGAAAGGATATTTCTTTTAAGTTCAATGGGTTCGTGATTCAAATAACTGGCTGGTGCATGCACAGTCTGTTTTAGTCTCTACTTTACTGAATACTTTTTACTTCCATTCACAGACCTGTTTTGAAGCAGCGAAGCTTTCTGCCAAAACGGCACTGTATTTTTCGTTATTCTGTATAGTCTGAATTTTGACGTTCTGACTTGTTTCAACATCTCCCTGGGGCGTTGCAATAATATTTTGTATTGAATGGGTGATTGGAATTAATAACATCAACCTGAGAACAGCACACGCCAGCAAAAGCATTGAAATATATGCGTATACCCTGCTCCACAGGCGTGCGACCAAAACATCATGCACCCCTCTGCCTAACGACGACGATAGTTGAACGCGAAGCTTTCTCGTGATAGGTTCTTTGGTTCACCAATCTGACATTGCGAGTATGTGCTACTTTGGAGGTACGCATTACTTTCTAGAACGCCCACAGCCACTCGTGCACTGCGTACGCCTAATGCTTGAGTTTGGATTGTACGGCGCAAATCGGTAGCTGCTGCTTGGCGTTGACATCGGCCATGTCGACTTGGAGAAATCAGATAGACGCCGACTTTACAACGCGAGGGTCCCAGGTTTGATTCAGGCCACAGGAAGCGTTCTTCTCTTTCCCTTTACTTACGATCATTCATCATCATCGCCAGAGAAAGTTGGCTTTCCTGAAGGGCACTCTCGCGTTACAGACGCCATAGGTGAGAACATTAAAGCTTCGCATTCCAACAGACAGCAAGAGGACCCTTAACTCAAACAAGGTACCCAATTACAAAGGGACCCCTATTCCTCAAACCAAGGGACTCTATTGGAATAGTGGCCTTTATTCACCCATGTTTTGAAGCCTGAAAGCCTTACTGTACATAAGGCTGCCGCTCTGCTGCCTACGAAGTTTAGAAAAATCTGTGTGCACCCACCGCAGCAGAAGGTATACATTTCAAAGGCACGTTTTAAGGCGAAAGCCTTGCAAGTCCTTTTATGGAAAATGCAGCATCGGCGTTGTTGTGCCCGAAAGATAACCATAAAAATAGAAAATAATTTGGGTGCGCCAGCCTTGTAATATTGTGCGAAAGCAGTGTACATTCCTGCTTGAAGTGTGGGCATGCTCCTCGATGTATGGTAGGATGTATGGTAGGATGCATTATTAAGAAAAAATTTAACAAATAGCGAGAATGGCGAACCGGGCAACAATGCATTTCCACAAAAATGAATATGTTGCCGCAGTTCCCGCTTTAGTAGTTATAATAGTATTATTGGAGATAATGGGTCGACCAGAATTCTGAAATACCTAAAATAGAAAAAAATTGCGAAAATGGCTAACCGTGTAACAACACCCTGCCTTTCCACGATAATGAAGGTCTTGCGGAAGTTACACCTTTAATCTTTATACTAGCGCAAAGGGAGATAATAAGTCGAATAGTATTTTGAAGAACCAGAAAGTAAAAAATACATGAGCAGAAATGGCGAAGCGTATAACACCCTTCATTTACACAAAAATGCAGGTTTGGCGGAAGTAAAATGTGTAATCGTTATAATGGCGAGAAATGGAGATAATTGGTCGGATAGAATTCAGGAAAACCAAAAAAAAAAACGTGGCTGTAAAGAACTCACAATCTAGACAAACGACATAAGAATGCTACGCATTTCTAGACAATTCGCTGAGTTGCTGCAGATGAGTTCATATGCCCACTTTTCATATGTCAAGCCGTTCCACAGTTTTTCCTTACCACCTTGTGCAATGTTTATTACGCAAAATAAACAGGAACTGAAACTAAACTGAAAGTGAAACTTTTTTAAAGTATATTGGGGAATGCCGCTGACCTTTCATGCTTTCCAGCTGCCTCCACCCTCCTATGAACTACCCCTGCGACAAAACACAAACAAAAAGACAAAAAATCCCCTACTTGTAAGTAAGGTTTGCGTGAAATTAACAACCGTTCTTTCTTGATTAAAAAGACGACTGACTAGCGGTGGTAAGCCTGAGACGCAAAACTTTTATTTCCGCTGGCAGAATACTAGCCAGCTAATATAGATGACAGGATCCTGGCTACTGCTGTCATATTTCGAAGGCACCCTCGGACACCGCACAGAGTACTGTTGGTCAAAAAGCCCAGACCAGGTGGCTTGCATGATATTGCCCACGGTGAGTCCCCCAAAGCGCACCCAGCAGAAAGACGGGGAGGGCCAGGTAGATGCCGGGGTAGACGCTGAGAGTCTGGTCGGTGATAGTGTGCCAAAAATGTCAGTCTTATATGGGGAGACGAGGGACCGTCGCGTGTCAGTGTTAAGTGATGGCGGTTCAAGAGTGTGACAGAAAGTTAGATGGAGAGATGAGATCAAGAAGTTCGCGGGGTCGCAGTTAGCACAGGACCGGGATAATTGAAGATTACTGGGGGAGGCCTCTTTCCTGCAGTAGAGGTTGATAGGCTGGTGATGATGATGATGAAGGCAGTAATCATCATGGAGGATGCACTAAGATGTCGCTGCCAGAGGCAGTAATCGAGGTACACACCCCGTACTAATCGGGAAAGTTAAAAGCTAAGTGTATGGAGGATCCTCTGTATGATATCATTTTAAGAAATATACCTGGTGTAAGAAAAGTAGATGATTCAGATTACAATTGGGGGTACAAGTTAAAGTTGAGAGGAAAGCGATGGGTCTGGGCGCATACCCAGCCTGTAGATGAAACAGCGGATTCGACAGTGAGATTAATAGCAGCAGTGCACGCAAGCGTGAAATCTGAAGAGGACCCACTGAGGACAACAGCAGACCTCACAGTGTCGCGAGGGTTGAGGGTAACACTTAGCGAAAAAGCGTACCAGCAAAAGAAAGATGTATCACTGAAACAGTGCTTTCGGAAGGTCGTGGAGGAGGTTAGGCTAACTTCAACGCCACGGTAAACAAGTTTCAGAAAGAGGAGGGAGTTTTGTTTTGCCATTGCACCGATCGCGGAGGCAGCCAAGTGAATCAGATAGTATTGCCGAAGGGTCTCCGAGGTTCAGATTTAAAGCTAGGACATGGCAGTACTAGAAATGACATCTAGGAGCACGGTGGACGGCTGCCAAAATTACTGGAGAATTATTTTGGCCGCATATACACAGTGGCGTCCGGAAATATGTGAGAGCGTGCGTAAGACTGTCGCTAAGGGGTAGTAGTAGTAGTAAAGCTTTTATTTGGGGAAGGGAGGGCTAAAGCCCCTTGGTGGGGAAAATGGGATATGAATGAGGGTATTACAGAGGTTGCTTCAGTTCCAGGCACTTTTTCTTCTATTCACTGACTGTTCGGAGGCTTCGCCGGGGTCGTCCTTCGTCAGACTACTCGCGACAGACCACTTTTGGTTGCAAATTTGCCTATTTCGTGTAATAAAGACTTATCTAATGCGGTATGTGCTTCTTGGTGTATGGTGTTTAGATCAATGTGTCGAATGGTGTCTGAACGATGTGCATCGAAGAATGGGCATACACATACTAAGTGGTGAAGGTCTGCTTTGGTGTTCGTGTTACAGTAGGGACAATATGGGGGTGAGGGTGTTGTGGGGCCCTTTGTCCACTTCTGAATGATATGTGAGGTGTAAGCTGCATTGGCGCAAATCTTGTTGATGAATACTTCTTCGGCTCTTGTTAATGAGGGCATGTTAGCAAGATAACCAGATGGTATCACTTGTTCGTACTGACATTTCTTGCGCTTCTTGAGTCGCTGGATGAGTAGGGCAGGTGAAGTAGCCGAGGTATAAACCAGCGGAGGGGTAACGTTAAGACTCTCCTGCGCCGCTGCGTGAGCGGCCTGGTTTGCTGGGCTGGCCTCTTCATGACCCGGTGTCCAGTCGATTCGGATGTTCACTTTCTGGCTCTTTAGTAGTTCCTTAAGCAGTAATATGGAGTTAACAAGTGGGTTGAGTGAAAGGGGTTTTCGTAGTTCTCGGATTGCTGCGAATGAATCTGTCAAAATGCGCACGTTTTGCGGTGGTTTAAAGTCGATTTCGTAGCAGATGTGGTTAATCGCGCTGTTAATGGCGTGTAGTTCTCCTTCTAATGCAGTTCCATCGTTTTGGTTGAAAGATATCTGCCCGTTAAAAGATGAATTTTCGGGACGTGTCCATGCTGCACCGATATGCGTGGGAGTCACGCTTGTATCCGTGAAGATATCAATTTCATTTGGCAGTTTAGACGCCATCAGGTAGTGAATACTTTGAGATCTGGTTGCTGGAAGAGCCCGTGGGATTGGCTTGCTGAGGTGGCTTTCGATGTTGTTTGATATCGACCAGGGTGCAAGGGGGATGGGTAGCTCAATTGTTGGTGCGGGTTTTTGTTCGTCCCATGCCGTGAGGGGAGAATCTCTGATGTGATGCAAAGGCGGCCCAGCCTAAGCAACCAACAGAATGCGACAACGTGCACAGGTAGTTGGCGTGGGCGTAAGGTGAACAAAATGTGACTTCAACCACTAAATATTTGTAAACCCAATATGACCGAGTGGTGTGTTTCTGGAAGAGTGAAGATGAAGTAAAAAAAAACTGGTTGAAATCGAGGAGTTTACTTGGAAAGAAATAGGACTCCTAACGGTATATGACAAATAGGTTGTGCATTAAGGTAAAATATAAATGTAGTATGGTCAAGACGAAACGGGGTTGTAAGGGTATGAAGATTATACAGAAATGAGGTAGTTGAGAAGTGTAGATGAATTAGGAGCGTTTGGAGACTTGCAATTTATTGATGTGTTTTATTTTCGTTACATTAGAGCAGATTGTATCAGCACGGTGGTGTAAGTTCATGAAGTGTAGGAATAAATCAGGTAGCCGAGTGGAAAGGCAAGGTACCTGTATATGAATGAAAGGCAAGGCAACTGTATATGTAAAAGTAGCAGTTGCAAAGAGTGAATTCAAAAGCGGGAAGACGAAAAACGCTTTGTGTGGATTGAGAAAGGGTGTTGTCGAGTAAGAGATTACTGAAGTGCTTTATTGCAGTGATGTGTTAGAGAAGAGTTTGAGTATCTCGTGGTTTGAGAAAGTGATGAATCGTTGATAGAACGAGAACGTTCACACAATGTGAAAAAAGTAGTGAGGTGAAGTGTCAAAGGAAAAGTGCGAAGAGAGAGATGAGCAGTGCTGGTGAACAGTGGACTCATGACAAGGCTCGTGGAACCAGAGGACTTCGGCGGACAAGATGAAGCAGTTTTTTTTAGATAAAAAACTCTTAGAGCGGGGGCTAATTGTTCTGTGTCAATGACACCCCCGTAGAGTGGATGCATCAAAACCCCCCGAAATGGGAAAAAAAGAACTAAGAAACGCCCATTTGAAGTGCGCGCCAAGAACAAACCAATGAGCAATGAGCGAACGCCGCGCATAAACACCGAAGCATCATTTTCGAATACGGTGGCGCAGTGGCCAGCCAAATCGGATAACGCCGCGCAAGGGACATGTGTCGTGATGACCAAATATGGAAACGAAAGGCAAGGAGCAAATCATAGTGTGCCGCGATCAAGCCCAGAGGGGTTAAAAGCCGGGCGCACAAGGAGCAGAGAGGAGGCAAGAAACCAGGAGGCGGAAGGAGCACGTGTGGTTAAAGGAACGAGCCAGGGGGACGCGGCCAAGCCACTGAAAATGCTTACGAAGCCTGGGCGTTAGCGAGCCGACTTCGCATCGGCTACGGCATCATAGGCGCACCACGAACGTGTGTGTCCGTGGCCCCAGCGGCGGCGGTCGGGCACCTGCGGCCAACGTCTACGCTCCGTCGACCTTCGCTTCGACGACCCCGATGGGCTACGTTCGTGCCGAGACCTACCTGGGACCTGCAGCGGCAGCGGCTACCATGGGGTAGCCACAAAGGCAACCTCAGGAAGCACGGAGCCCACGCCGTCCAAGGAACGACCGCGCCAATCGAACGCAGGCATCAACAACAGACGACGACTACTACCACCGAGTCGCGGCCACGGAAGGGTGAGACAAGTCAGCTCAGATGACCGAGGTAGGCCAATCCAATAGGGACGCAGTTGTAGGACACTAGGGAGTTGTGGTGAAAGAGAGATCACCTAGACGCTTGGAATGAGTGCATTTGAACTAATAGCGTAGGTCTTTATTCTTGATACTTTCGGAATATATTTTGGGATATTTAGTTAGGGGTTTGCGTGCTTATCGGTTGTGTGCAATTAAGTTCTTGAGTGCTTTGCGTAAGGGGTTTTGAAGTGTGTAGATTAAATGTATGTTTTGTTAAATATGTCAGCGGCTTTCCTGCGTCCATCTCTCTGAGCTGTTCAAGACAACCCCACCACCCATTCACGTGAGAACTGCGACAAAACAATAGTACGTAAGCAACCCAAGTCGACGATCGAGTTCAGCCGCTTTAGAGACTGCGTAAACAATAAAAAAACTTTCAAGCAGCAAGAGAAGCGATCCCCGCAGTCGGTTTTATGGCATGGCGTAAGCCGTTAGAAGAAAAAACTATTGGTGATGCTTGCACGTAGTCGCGGAAGGCTTTAACTATATGGAAGCTGTAAGATTTCTTTCCACATGAGCACTGAAGGACACATCACCACTCATTTGCACATGTTTGAAATTGTTTATTTACATAGGTTCCCTCGTTGCTTTGCACTGTGTTAGTAGTAGTCATCGTCATATGCATCGATATCATCGTGTTCCTCCTACCAAGCATTACATGCGCGGTAGCGCTTGATGACAGCTTGGGCGCAGCGGAGACGCGCAGGGGCACGACGCACGCGCGGCGTGTATGGAGTCGCATGGAGGTTGCGTGGAGCAGGTGTTGCGCCAGCTGTGACGGTGTTGGTTGCTTCGGAAGGCGAAGCGCTCTTTGGGGTTTTCGCCAGTTCTTTCCTTTTTTTGGTAAAGCCACTGCACGTGCCGCGGACGGTGGCGGTCGCAGCGAGGCACACGCTCACGAGCGCTTGGCATTTTCTGTGTAATAATGTATGCTGTTGGAACTTGATTGTTGGAGGAAAAAGAAGTGACATTCAATGGTGGCGCTGGGCCTGCACTGCATGCTTGGGGTATGGGCCCGGCTCGTGCACTTCGTCTTCACCTCTTCATGTTCGGTCATGGAGGCGGACTGAGGGTGGTCTGCGAGACGCTCAATAAAGCCGCCTGTTGTCCTTGAAGGGCGCCATCTTCTTGCCAAGCGTGGTGCCGAAATCCGTGGGGACCACGAACCAGCGACGGCATCCACATTACCGAATGGCGGCGACCGGACGCGTTCTGCTTGTGGTGTGATGTAAATACAGTTATTTTCCCTAACGAAGGCGTTGTAGTCGTGACATACGCTTTGCGCGCCACACATTACGGCCAGCTACAACAGCTCCTCTGCTTGGAAGTTTCCTGGCTGCCAATTTTGAACGTGTAACGTTATATACCTGTGAAGTGACATAACTGTTTCCTCCCCACCATTATGACGCTATTCAGGTTTTACTATCAGCAAAATGAACCTCATTAAAGGCTATATGGGATCACTAACTTCCAAGAAAACTTTCTTCCAGATTCGCAATGTAGCAACAGAAGCCCTTTTTATAAAGGGTGGCTACAAAACAGCCTAACAACAGTTTTTTATTGCAGTGCTGGTGAACTTTGAAGCGTAATTTTGAAGGATTTGATATTATTTCGCAAACCAAAAACCCCAGCCTCCAAGCAGTGAGAGTAACGAGACTGTAAGAGAGCGTTTCGTCAAATAGAGCACCGAAATGGCTTCAAAATTTTATGAACAAGCAAATCAAGACCATATGGTATGGCCAGGTTTTGTTTGTTGAGATGTTGTTCGGTCTTCTGTATAGCTTCGAATGAAATTTACCTTCCTAAAAAATACTTTCCGCGGAGTTGCCAGGAGGGCTTCCGGGTTGTTTTCGCTCTTTATTCCAACTATGTGAGGCAAGCCCAGATAGTTGCGAATTTGTGCGCTTGTTTTAAATTATTGTAACGGGGAGTGAATGAACAAAAATTTTATATTTCTTGTGACACGGTTTCAATTCTTTCTTTTAGTTAAATTTTACTTGAACCCGCTTTGTGAGAAAAAAAAGGACGTCCTTGGAGTAAACCTATTCGAAGTATTTAACGGACATTCGTAACAGAAGTAAGAAAATCGGTAAGGCGTGTTGTTGCGCTCTTTCATTCTTTCTGTCTTCAACATGTAAGTACAGTTGGTCAACACGTAGAGGAACATGAACAGGAAGGAAGCCCATTGGGAGGTAAACGTAAACTTTGCTAGAAGGTAGTTGTCGCCGATTTGTACAACTCCTTAGAAACCCCTATACGAAATCACAGTTTTTCAGCAGATATTTTAGAGAACAAATATTTACATCCCATTCGATCAGTGCACAGCGTTGGCCGCACGTTAAATTTTTTTGTCACCTCTTATTTTTGGGTTTCCTTCTGTGTACAAAAACGCACTTTTTGCGGAAATAACCGCCTGTGCGCACACCGCAGGAGACCGAGTTCTCTGTCTTGGTGTGTGCTCTCCCGAAAAAAGGTAAAACTACCCGACAGGGATTTCTTTGGTTTCCCAACTTACAAACAGTTTTTGACCCACACATGTGGAGTTGCGTGCAGACAGGGCTTGGCCAATTGGGATTCTTTGCTTCTTAGCCATAGTGTTTTATGCACAAACCTCAGCGAAGTGGTCTTCTTTGCCCTCGGTATTTTTATCGTCCAAGTCACTGGCTGAAACTATGGTGGAAAGTACATTCATGGGAGAGAAGCAAAAATTATTATGCGAAAAACGTGTGAGCCGGACTTAGCTTAGGCTACAAAAAAACGAACGTCTGAAACAGGGAATTTTAACAGTTACTAGTGATTTAATCACAGAGCTGTATGCTTGCAGAAATGTTCATTCGTTCATAGTAATAAGGGTTGATATTAGATCGGTTTGAATTGGTGCTGGTGTGAATCTTGTCGAGTTACGTGATCGCGAGGTGGAAATTGGAGAAGTACTAGGAATATTTTCGTGTGAACAAGCTCGAAATATGAATGCGCCCAAAAATTATGTTTTAGGGGAAAAATGTTCGGGGTGTTGTAGAGGAAAAGTGCCGATGCATTTCCTCTCACCAGAAAAAAAAACATGATCAAATAACAACCACATAACCACCGTCAATTCCTGTTTTATTGCCCTTGGCGATTCCCACTTTGTGACGGTATTAAGCGCAAGCACATTCAATGGACCAAGTGTGTAGCTGTCAACGGATCCTATGATGAAATAAATTGCTTTCAGGAAAATGTCTTAAATTCTGAATGTTACCACACTTACTGAAAAATTCTCGCAGATAAATATCTGCCTCGTTCAGCCTTCTTTATAAATAGGCTGCCTTAAACATTAATTATTCTTCTACTGCTTTAGGAGAGTGCAGTGCAACTACAATCTTGCCACTCAGAATAATAAATACCTTGAGAATCAATTTTGCATGGCACTACGCTCTCTCTAAAACTTGGTTTTAATACGTTCTTGGTATTCCCAAGAACACTAGCGAAATATATAAAATAACAAAAATAATTCAGCGTATTATTATAATTCTGTGCAGAAACACAATTCGTAGATATTTTTTTTTTTGCTTTTGAGCTGCCTGCAATCTGCTGATGCTACAAAGTGTCCGCATCGTTTTCACACAGCGCCGTACTTATTCCTTAATGGTTTGAGCTACGTTGTTCCTTTTCAATTTTCTATTCATTCTCCGATTTCAATCAATTCTTCGAAGAGACAACATTACACCTAAATACAAGGTACGAATTTCCTTTTTTGCTGTTTCTTCTCTGACTGAGACTGGAAAGGCTAATTGGATCTCGGCACGATATTAGTTGCAACACACGGCAGTCAGTCTTGGAGAGAATCTCAAGTGGGTTCTGACATACAGAATAAGTTTCGGGATTGGTTTCGGGCCTTGGAACAGTATGGGCAGAGAAAAGGGGTCTTCGGAACATTCCACTTGACAACACTAAGGACAACGATACGGTGTAGCAGAATGAACAAATGGTGCATGTTTTTTTTTTGTCTTTAACTCAAAATGCTAGCAATAGAAACTTTCAACATTTTCTGTATATGGCACGATGCTTTGAAAGAAGTTTGGAAAGTGATCTTTGCGAACAACAACCTATGACAGCAAACACAAACCACTGCTAAAAAATTTTTCCGTCCATGACAACTTATGCTTGACGAGCCGTCGAGGTCACGTGCCTGTTGAATTACGCCCGCAAATGGTGGGATTGAATATGTCTCGGAAACCTTCAACAGAAAAATGGGCGGCACAACGTTTCAACGTTTTCTCTGTGTTTTTGAGACGTACGAGTGCCCGTAGGGCGGGTGAGAAGAGGAGGGAGGGCAGGCAGAAAGCCTCTGCAAAGGTGTCATTTCTGCTGTCCCGATGTGTCCGCCGTCTTTTATTACGTGCGGTGTTACTTCTCAAATATGCCTTACAAGCTACACCGCCAATATGTACTCGTATGATCTTGTGCGCAATCCAGCCGTACTAGCGATGCATGTAATAGGAGTAATAGCATAGAAGTCTCTTTTCAAAATAAAAATAAATTAGCGGAGCTTTAACTCCCGCCCAAGTCAAGTCTTTAATGGCGCAAGTTTAGTATCGTTGTGGTGTCGTTGTTGAATGTCGGCGGCATGGAATTTTGATGCGTTTATTCTGAGCCAGGCCAGAGCAAGCTGGTGGATTTTATTGACGTTTTCAGTACGCCACTCTCCAAACGCGACTTTAGCAACTTATCGTCTTCAGCGGATTCTTTGCACGCCGAGCCTCTCGAAACGCGGCCTTCCTCCTAGGCCTTGCGAACTATCCGTTGACCGGGCCATGTGGAGTCAAAGATCCCGTACAGCAGCGTCGACATTCAAATCGCGGCTATTCTACGGTACAGAGCGCATGCGCACTACGACTACTGGACGAACGAGTGAGGGGCGTACGCTATGACGTGTCCTTCACTTTCCCATTAAATGTTGCCACGATACGGAGAATGCCTGAGTTTTTTTTTTTTTTTTGGCCAATGTTCGTCCGATCTACCTAAGTGAGTAGGCTTGGCTTGGCCTCACAAGTCAGGGCCGAAAGGCACAGCTTCGCAGGAAAAGGGTGGAGCTAAGGACGTCGTATTCTCGGGTAGTGAAAGGGACCCTGGATAACGAGAAGGGCGCTGACGCTGATGTGATGCGCCGAAAGAAAGCTTTTAAAGCGTGGAAACAGGCTGCGTGTTACAACTGTGGCGAGAAAGGGCATGTTGCTGCGAGTTGCAAGAAACACAAGCTCGTCTTTCATGTATTAGATGAGGGTGAGTATAGCAGGCAACTTTTGGAGCTGTACGCACGAGAGTTTGTGGTCAACGGTAACCGTGCCGACTTCTTCGCGACTCCGCGGAGAGGGTAGACACGATCCACCCTTCGTACGTATACAGCCGGATCAGCTGGTGGGACAAAGAATTTGGGTGATGCGCGCCATACCAGCGCGGTGCGTGCGCCTGCCCATTGCTAAAGACGGCAATAGGAGGTCCGTTTGGTAAACTTGTCACCCAGGTGGCGGAATACCGATACCTATTCTCGAGCAGGTTTGGTCAGCTGTTGCGCGAGAACAGTTACATTTTCGTAACGCTGCCGAGGAAGCAACCAACTGAGGTCGGTGCGAAAAGCGTGAGTAAGGATAGTCTTGCCACCTGTGAGACGAATTGGGTAACTGAAAAAGATAGAGGAAGGTAGTGCATTAACGGAGGATCACGACAGGAGGCAGCACGAGTCTGCTGAAAATGAAGGTTTTTCTTCGGGTGGCAGTTCAAATTAGAGTGACTTTGTGCAGAAATATGGAGTTGAGACCCTGAATGGTTTTCGCAGTGCCGGTGGGACTAACGACGACTGACCGAGTCGATTTCATCCGATCATCAGATGAGGTACCAATGTCGAGCAACGGCCATCGGCGCGGCCATTATACGCTGTGAAGGTAGATGACCAGCGAATATTTTTAGCGCACGATATGGTTGTAACACAGAAATAAGGTGAAAGCTACGAGAAAGTTTTTTCTCGTGAACATCGGCGATGGTCATTTGTCACGAGAACGCATAAATACACGCGCACTTATTTGTTTTGAGCCTACTGATATTGGAAATGGTGCCTATTGCTAATTTCCTCACAATGCATATCCACGGGAACTTTTCCACTGGCTGAACATTACATCTACGTTCACTGTGCCCAATTCCAACAAATTGTGGCTAATTTATAACAGTTTGTTTTATGTAAACACGAAAGAGAGCGAATCGTTGGGCACCGGCTCAACTAGAGGGATGCCTTGTGGGAGACGGGAGAGGGGAGGACTTGGTAGAGGAGGAAATTTTTTGAGCATGGTGAGGAGGAGAGAGGTATTAGAACAAAATAAAGTTCTTAGTGCTGATTTTCAGGATGCTTTATGACACCTGAAAAAATCCTAGAAATGTTTCTGTAAAGCTGAAATGCTTTTAAAGCGCAGTCGTAAAGAACGTCCAGTACGTAGGTTAGGTCACCACGAATCACAAAAATAAAAAACAACAATACGCCTATAAGATACGTTATAAACACGCCGAATATTCTTGTCCAATCTTTGCATTGTGTGCTGAAATGACGTCACCCAAGCCAAGTGGCAACCGTTAGTCGCATTCCCTTCAGTCTTTCAATAAACGCATCCGGTAGGCACTTTAATGAATATCGCAATAAAGTCAAATGGAAAACTGGACCAGGGACCTGCTGCTACTAGCAAATCGCGACTACCCCCTTCTGCTGGCGCTAACTATAGACTGTTCCATCGGGAAAGGGGGAACGTCCTCTCGCACTCAGCGGTCGCGGCGCGCAGGCCGCCTTTCCCCCTCTCTGGAGTGTGCGCGCTGATCATGGCGGGCCTGGCGCGGCTGCTCCTTTGCCTTGACTATGGTTTGTAGGCATCGCACCTGCGGGTTTACCACTAATTTACGCATTATTTCAATGAACTGTTGCTAATAAATGAGCCAAACTAGCAGCGTATGAGTTGCGCACTTTAAAGCACACAAGATTTCTGGCAATTTTTTTCTCCTGAGCTCTTTCTGCACACCTACTTTGGTGTAGTGGCAGAAAATTCTTCTACCTTCTTTCCAAACTAACATGGGCCACTGAAACTTGCCTGTGCCGCAGATGGTATTACTTCCATTTCCACCGTTGCTGCGTACACATTGTGCCATAGAAGTATTACGTGGGCCGGCCTTGGCGATTTTCACAGTGACTACTAAATCCGTAGGTTGTCGCTTTCCCCGACCAATATGACCGGAAGGATGGAGGGGGGCGGGGGGAGGCTACTGAAGGGGATTCCACCTCCCTTCTTACCTCATCCCCGGGTCGGACAAATAAATTTGTTCACTCACTCGCTCCAGCCAAGAGTTCAGTCTATTAGCCAAATGCGATGTCTCTTTGTCAGCAACACCAAACTAAGCAACGCAAAAGCGAACGCTTGTCTGGCTGCCCAACGGCGGATGCTTATAAGTCCTTATATGACGCTCAACAGGAGCTGTGTTGTTTTATTGCACTTATGTTGTACATTAGTTGCACGGCTACATTGGGCTGCAGAGCAGCTTGAAATTCAAGAGAGAGGAACTTTTGTTTATAGTTGGCGGCAGTGCTGGCTGGGGTTGATGTGTTAATATATCGATAAGATTTAATACAATTATGTAATATGCCAAATACTTACTAAATTCCCCAAACAGTAACTGTATAAACGCTGCAGGGATATGAAGCCAGAAGTCGGTTACACTGACACTCGTTTCTGCTTGTTGCTCATGAGCCCCGAGCGTATCACGGTTAAATCATTTTAACAAATATCAGTTTTTGCAGTAACGCGATCAAAATACCCTCTATACGCAATCCTGGACACACACGCAAACAAAAAAATTGTGACGAAGTATTGCAAACAGATGTTCGACACAACATCGTTTACCCACCGTGGATCGAGCTACATAGAGGTGAATTTCAGCTCCACCGCGGCCCAAAAAGCTGCCACTTTAGGTCAGATCGCTTAGACTGGTCCTATGCAACAACTTTCCCATTTGAGGTATATTACTGAAAAGAACGTACAACGCGCTACAACGAAAAATTCACCGAGTCTCCGCTGGCGCTCCTGCGCCGTGGAGAAAACGCCCAAGCCAGCAAATCGGCCAGCTACGAGAGAGCGCTGCGCACGCAAGATGGCGGCGCCCTCGTTGGAACGGTCTTATAGACTTTTCACATGTTTCTAGGCATGCAGGCAGGAATGAAATTGTTTTTCGACTGTGTTTAGGGGACCATTATTAGGAGGTAGGGGAAGAGGTACAATGGCGGAAGAGGTGCCATTGCTTTGACCATGTCCGGGTGCGGCTGGAGGAAAAGGCTTTTCGTTTGGGTAGAGAGTGGGGAGGAGGATATAGTTGCTGGAAAGTTCCAAAACGTGCAAATGGTACGGAGAAAGGTAGAACGGTTCCTGCTTTGACGGAATGGCTGTGTTTGTCAGGTATCACCAGACATCGTGGCGCATTGTTCTGGACTTCAACATCTGCGCGCTGTCAGCAGGGAGCAACAGAATGGCCAGAGGGCAACATGATGATGAAACGTTTGAAAGTTCGGCATGAAGCATATAATATTAGTTTTTTATTACTTGTCTTGTGCTTATGTGAATACAGTAGCTAAGGAACTTCCGGCGAGTGCACTAAGATTCAGTAAGTATGGTTAAGTTCGTGTGGCTACAGCATCTTGCTGGCGTGAGCAACGCCGTGGGGTGTGTTGAACTGTTAAATGATTCCGCTGTCCCATCCGAGTAATGATATTGATTCTGACATGATATTGATTATTACACCATACCATGCCGAATCACAGTGTATTTACCTCGTTATTGTTGTTTACAGACAAGACGTGTCAGCAAAATGTCATTATGATTTCGGGTGCGCACCCCTATCACGACTGCTTAACGTCCAGGGGGAATGGAATCGACTGGCCAAGCGTTAAGCCTTGCGCCATATGTGACTTTGCGGGGGAAAAAGAGTGCAGTTAGTGAACCGAAAAAGAAACAAAGACATACAAAACTACCCCAAGCCGAAATCCAGCGCAGCATGGTGACGGCTCTAAGTCATACAAGGGTCATTACAGCGGCCCGGTCGCTTTCGTGAAACGCCGCTGGACGCTGCGTCCGATCAATTACGTCTTAGCGGCACATTTAGTTGCCTAATGGCCCAGGTCATGCCGCTTTAGCTTACAGAACCTGGTCATGTATTTATCGCTCGTGAGGCCGCACCGAACAAACGCCGGTCGCGCCAAATTACCGCACTTATTTTAACCCGTACTCTGAATTTCAAAGAAGTCTGTGTCCCTTATCTGAATGTAACTTTTAGGCTGAGATAAGCATTAAATTGTTTTCAGCCGGTGTAATGGAGCATGAAATCCAGCCAGAAATGTTCAATTCCGTAGCGACAAGACTCCGGCCTGCTGGAAAAAAGGGCACGCACGCAAGAGGAGTACAAACTATCAATTCCTTTAATGACAACGTCAAACGGCCATGCGTAAGTTGTGGTGGCGGTGGAAAGGCAGCATCACAGCAACATTAACATGTGCGATTCTTCCATACTACCGTCGCTACGTTCTGCCCGACTCTTTGACGATCCGGTGGACTTGTCTGTGCCCCTCCGTTTTCATCGTTTGTCTTTGTTACTATCCCCCGACAAACTTGAACCTTCAAACTCGCAGAAAGTGTCTCAGCAACTTTGCCGGCACGGCGGATGGTATTGTACATGTACGAAAGAAGCAATACATGAATTCACATTGCCTGCGGTGCACTCGAATGTGCTTGTGTCAGAAATAAACCACAAAGAAAGTAAGCAGGCCCTTTGTGGCTCCATAGCTGGCGCTTCATCGTTTGAGCACCCTCAGCCGCTTCTGTTCCTCTCGCTCAGCGGCACAGCATGTGACCAGCGACAAAGAGAGCAACGAATGAACCATCACTCAACGGTTTCCCAGGTCATCACCAGACCCACATGTTAAAATAAAGGTAAACTCGGGAAAATGGTTCGAATGTCTCAGGTTTGTGTCTATCGTACACAATAAGGAAAAACTTCGATCGCAACGAATAGGAAAAAATACTCAACAATAAAAAAATATTTTTGCATTCACTACGATCTTAGCTGCTTAGGGAAAAAGTTTCGAGATCCAATGAGTGTTGCGGCAACGCAATGGCCAATGTTCATGAGGGCGCATAACAATACAAAAATCAGTAAAAGCTGCGCAATTGATTCCATTTAAATTAGGGCTAAGAAAACAAAGGCGATAAATCTGCTATAGGGTGGATGAAATATTTTTAATTTGGTCCAGTTATTTCCTTGTGATAATCTGAGTTTCTTCTTTTTGAAGGTAGCGATCACAAAAAGTTGCGTGAAGCTTTGCATTCGCATCCATTCCCGGATTCTATCTGAAAGAGAAGCAGCGTTATTTCCTTTTTCTCTCAACATAAACTTTCCAGAAGAGGAAACACTCAGAAGAAGATAATATTCCTGCACGTCTTGTTTTTCTTTAACGTGATGTGAGGGCAACATAAGCAGAACAGGATGGCTAAGTAACCATGGCACACCACTGCTAATTCAGCCTGTACGAAGAGGAGGACGGGACACCCTCCCAAATATTTATTATTTCCCAGGAGCGACGACCGATCGGCATGTCAGCGCCTTATCACGGCGTCCGGCGCAGAATTAGGCGAGAGTACGGGCTCGATATGGAGCTGTCCGCTGGATGAGTGTCGTATACTACGCTGTTCTCTTTAGAGCAACACACCCCCTGATCTTCTTTATCTGCACAGGTGCTTTCGCTAGCTGCAATCGCTAGTAAGCAGCGTAAACGTTATGAAATAAAAATATAAAAGTAAGGGTTACTGAAATAAAAATCAAGTACGCCCATTGGAGATGCGCGTGTGCTTTAAATAACCACGGTTTCTCATAAGGAAGTTCGCGCCGATACTGTATCTGGGGGTGAATCGCTCTCAGCGAAACAGCGTAGCAGACGATGGTGGCAGAGGAAAGGGCGTTTTGATGCTGCTCGTACTTTCGCCTATTTCGCCGCTGGAAACCGGGCTAAGGGGCTGGAATGCCGATCAGTCGTAACTCCAGTGATATTATTACACTTTGGGAGGGTGTACACCCAATTCCTACCGAGAAAAATAAAGCGCAACACACGCACGCACGCGCGCACGCACGCTCTCACATGGATGCACGCGCACACACGCGCACACAAGCGCACAAACACACACACGTGTGCGTGTGCGCGTGGGCGAGCGTGTGCGTGTGCGTGTGTGCGTGTGCGTGTGTGTGTGGGTGAGTGGGTTGGTGTGTGTGTATGGGTGTGCGCGCGTGCGTGCGTGGGTGCATGTATGTACGCGCTTGCACGCAGCGTTTGTAAGCTAGTCTTTCTGGGGCATTGATCTCAGAACCGTCATTTTGGTGACGCAGTCGCGAAATTCAGCTTAACTGTAGGGACAGTTGCTTATGACGCCTGATTTCCTAAAACATTTGAGTGTGATGTACGTGGCACGATTTATGGCGCTTTGAAAAGGCGCAATGCCATAATCAAGATACCATGATTATTGAGTTGTCTCTCATGTTTGAACGACTGAGGCTCATTTGCGTACATTTTAAACAGGGAAATACGTCGTTATTTGTGATCTTCACGTGATTTTGCAACCTAGCGAAAGAAAAGAAAATTTCATCTCTCTAGAGAAACAAATGAAAAGCTTGATTTCTTGTGGCATTATGCTCCTTTGGGATTTGAAGAAAAAGCTTGGGTTGACAATTTCACGCCCAGAATTTCGGTGTATAAGATGAAGGACGGGAAGGGATTCAACTGATGGGCAATCGTGCTCGTCGCGTGAGTTTCTAGGGATTTTATTCAATCTATGTATATGGTGCACGTAAAGCGAAATTATTTTCCGGGCGAGGAGAAATGTATGTAATTAACAGCAGAAGAAAACCTTCGTTGAACGTTTGCAGGTAAGCAAAATTTTGAGTACATAATTGCTAATAAATCAAGGGTTTCAGCTTATCCAGCGTAATTATTGGTGCTCAATCGGTCTCTGTACCGCAGACTTCGCTCAAAAAGCATACCATTCGGTGACTTAGTATATCCGTTGCAGATAATTGATAATTCCCAAATCGGGCAAGGATGCACCTTAAATAGGCATACTGAAAAAATACTTCCCAAATAGCCGCATAAATTTGGGTAATTCGTCACCAAAATTTACTGGCCATTGAATTAGAGCTGATGGCTTCCATGTGCCGCCCTAACATCCTTAACCTGCAACAGCGCATCAGGCAAACTATTCTTTTTAGTAACACCTGCGTACGAAAATAAACAGCATGGCAGTCAAACATTTTACTGTTATTAATTCTAAAAGAACTCGTGACAGCTGCGCCTGCATTACAGAGAATCGAAAGTACCTCAATGGGGGCAAGCTACACTGGAGTTTTTGACTTGGCTTCCTGGTAATCCAGTACTCCTGATCTAGAGATTTCCCGTAGAGACAGATTTGGGTGAATTTTTCTTTCTAGAACACGTTACTCGACTTGCCGTACTTGGTACGTGACTTTTGCAGAAAAAATTACATAAGCAATGTAAACTTTTTTTTCAGTCCTTTCTATCTGCAAGTTGTAATTTATTGTACTCCTCATGATTGTTTAACGGCACTTCCCGCACGTATGCTGAAAGCCTATTTGATATTGTTACAAATAATTACAGTTTAAAGCCCTCATTGCTGTCCCAGTCCTCAAAAAAAAAATATTCTCTCCCTAAATATGGGCCTCTTGAGCTTCAACAATAAGCAGACCTCGATAACTTTGTTCTCAATATCGACCACTCATTTACAGGAAGATAACAGAGAGAAAGGCCGGGCATCTGCAAAAGAAAGTTGGGAGAAAACAGCGGCAAGAAACCGCAATTTCCTGTCAAAGAGGAAGGCCAGGTTTTACTTTTCTGGGAAAAGTTACCTGGTGGGTGGACATGCCTTATTAGCAATGGTAATTTAGGCCGAGCTGCGCCAGGCAATTAGTTCGCCATCTGATTCTTTGGGCAACAAGTACGAAGCGAGGGTTGTCACTCGTATAAAGAATGCTTTGGGCTATGGTTTCACGCCAGGCATTTTGTTCATACAGGCAGGCAGAACAATACACACCTTGACACACCTCGAACACTACAACGCCGGTGGTGAACAACACGTGAACTTTGACAGTGGGAAAGATTTCTCCAGGCAGTAGTAACAGAGGGCGAGAGTGTATACGTTTTTGCAGCACCGATGCCTTTCCTGAATCTCTGAATAAGCACTCCAAAAAAAAAGAAATAAAGTGTAATATTGACCATTTTAAGTATACTCGTAATCCAAACAAATAAAAACGCTTTATTTCAGAGTTTTACCTATTTTTTTTAAATAAGAAAAGATTGGGCATTATATTTCCAAATGTACAACAATTTATGTAGTTTATAAAGATGTCTCAATCGACCTTGCAAAAATGATTCTGGGAACTAAGTGTTTTTATTTTTCGATGACATCGTGTGAGTCCTCGGTATTTATTATATTTTACTAACGTATTTCTAAGAGTAGCGTTGTGGCTTGGGGAGCTGGTACGTACTTTCAGGTGTTGAAAATCTCGGCAGAAAAACACGGGAGAAAACACGGAAAGGTACCGTGTCCTTCCGTGTTTTGTCCCGTGTTCTTTTTATGTATGAGGGTTAGTCACGTTGATAACTGTTCAACGATTCTTCATAAATTTTGATCGAATACTTGCGCTGAATAGTGCGAGTTTAGGAGAAAATCTTGCTTAGCTTCTGCCGCAAATTTGCTACCATTGTTCCCCATGTCGAAAAGCCTGCTTGTGGTTCAAATAACCCGGAAAACCAGTATTGTGGCGTGCTACACGAAAGTGAATTCCTTAAAACCACAGATGGTGGAGAAGAAGTGGGAGGTGGTATATGTGAAGCACTCTACCATAACAACATGTGGGTATTCGATTGATCGAACACTGTGATTTACTTGTAGATATCATCATCTTAATGACAATCATCATCAGCAACAGCATCAGCATCATCCAGATCGTGGTTCGTCATCGTTGTCATCACCACCACAGGCAGCAGAAGCAGCAGCAGCAGCAGCAGGTTTATATGTACTACAGGACGAAGGCCTCTGTCAAAGATATCCACCTACTTCTATTGTGAGTTAGCTGAGTCCATCATTTGCCCTTAGGAAGGAAGGAAGAGTGCAGGAAAGCTAAGAACGTTAACCAAGGTACTGTCCATCCACTAAATTTTATTTGTTCATTAATCCATCGAGTTCTTGGTCTCCATTAGTTCATTTGCCGTCCGTTGACAACAATTCTATTGAACGGGTGGTTCATCTGTTGCCGGCAATCCGCATTACATAACTACCAAAACCCAGCAATTTAATTAGAATACCTTCGACCCGAGTTTGTTCCTTAATCATACGCTGCTGTCTCCTTAATCTCTGAGTGTTGCCCGTAGCGTTCTTTCTTACATGGCCCCTCTCACTCAAATAAATGTTTACTTCTCCCCCTCCGTTGGGCAGATCAAAGTTTTCTATCAAGTTAGTTCGTGAGATAAACTGTACGAGTGAGTAAGTGGGCAAACTGAAATTCGATAGAACTTCTCTTAGCTCATACCCCTACACCGACAACTTAGATTCCGTGTTTAGTTGACGTCGGATGAGTTCGTTGTTTGGAAGACGCAGGTGGTATTCTTTCATTTACTTCAGTAAAATAACCCGCCCCTCCCCCTCCAACGAGATATAACTAGCTCGAAAACTATGTAGCCCCGATTGTGTGCTTTATTTTTTGGGAACAAGATTTCATTAAGTTCTTTTTCAGCTCGACGCCTACGTCGATGTGCGCTTCGTTTCACTTTGTTTCTAGCCTAACACAATACCATTCTTCCTGGGCGTAATGGAAAAGTTCCTATTGTTTGTGGCCACTTGTTTGAGAACACGAAAGCGAAAGCGCAACCCATAGAGGCAGGATCTCAGAGAAATGTAGAACCCTTTCCGCACCTCCGTTCGCTTGCGTTTTTTATTTTCCGGTGGATGATGCATTAAACATGGGATCGACTTTTTATTAAGAGATTGCATTAGACTGTGATTACAGTTGCTTTCTTAAACATCGCTGTTTTTTGTCGTTTATTGATATGCCTTGCTGTAGATACAAAGGTAGACCTACGCCCTGACAATGTGCAATGTTCTGTCTTGGAACATAACATCAGTGGTCCCACTTTGCGCTTCTTTTTCCCGACTATTCAGCTTTCGTGGAACGTACACACCACAGTGCTGCTTGGAGGGTGCACGCTAGATGCCGCCACCATAGCTGACCCGCCAAACCACTGCTCTTCCGAGGAGTCGCAACTATTTTCCGGCGTGACTGTCCTTCTTCAATCAAACGACTTCAAAGTGCACCTCTCAAGGTCCCCCCCCCCCCCTCGGTTTTTATTCCGGTGAAGGCACCTAAAACGGCGCAGCACCGGGGCTCCTCCTCGCCGCCTTTGGCCCCTCTTTCACAACTATATTCGCGATGATGTCTATTTGACAACTTGCGCAATCGGCTGACAGTATTAGTAGCGCCATTATCACCTATGACTGCGGAGAATCAACACAAGATCGAATGGGCGTATAAACCACTGAAAGCCGCCACCGCCGTTGCCGCCTCAAATTCTACCTCGTCAAGCAAACGCGAATACCTCCCGTTTGAAGAGCAACTTGACCTGTTGAAAAGCCGGCTTGAGACAACGTTTCTCATTCAGATTACAGGGATTTCGGAGCGACATTTTCGACGGTGCCTTTCACTTCTAAGCACGCGCATATAGCCGGTTCCCGGTCTAAGCGTGCACGGTTTCATGCCCCTACTGCTGGCATGTCCGCTGTGCTCGTGCGATGTATAAAGGTGGCCGTCATACGGCAAAATGCGATTTCTTCAGTGTCCTCAGTGGTTGAGCGGATCGGGTTGGTGTGTTTCACAAACCGCAGGATGCCTACCACACGGGAGGGAAACAGACAGCTCCATGTTTGTGCGCTAGAATAAAGCTCGGTTCCTTCCAGGTTTCGTTAAGCTAATTGGCTAACCAGTATGCTCGATAGCAAATTACCAACAAGTTTGTTTGGTTTCCTGCACTCGGTGGACAGAATGTAAGAAAGCTACTTTTTTATATCTTTTCCGTAACACGCTAAGTGGTAAATTTTGTAATGTTTAGCAGTTATTTTGCTGCATGGTGCGTACTAGTGAAACGTAAGAGATGAAATATTTTCTGAAAAATGCACAAGCTTAGTGGATAAAAACACCGTGGATCGAAAAGGAGAGCTGGAGAGGCTACTGTTGAGGGGGCAGCGACTTTTGTGCGATTACGTTCTCGAATGCGACTGCCAGGGGCACCAATTGTTTCCGGCTGACCAAAGAGGAACCCTTCTACTAGGAATCGCTCTATCAACAAGAATAGAAAGCCTATTCTTCATTCACCAACTGTTTCCAGTAAGCAGCCGTCAGGGGAAAATATCGAAGACAAGAAGGAGCGCGGCAGTGCAGAAGCACAACAGAAAAAAGTATAGGACAGCAGCACAAAAATAATTCTACTACAATTTCGTGCTCGGCTTCTGTGTTTACCAATTCGCCAGGAATGAAGGAAAACATGCGATGATGGCTGCCTGCGCAAGCGAACAGAAGGAACATCGCCACGCACGATGCGTCCTCTTTGCTGTAGTCTGCTTCATTCTCAGAGGCCGGTTTCCGCAATTCGCGCTGGCTGTTTTCCTGTTCACCCTGGTGTCCGACCAGACGCTACGGCCCTTCTGTAATTTTTTGGCGTCGAACTTCTTGTCTGAAAACAATACGTATTCCGCCTCCCCGCAAGCTGTTCAAACATTTGTGCGGTTTGTTTCTGTGCACTGCTGCGGGTAAGCCTCGAGTTGACCCGCAGCAAACATTATCTGTACGTTCCCAATCGTTGTTTGCCTCATTTCGAGGCAGTCGCCAACTCAGTCTAGATCTTGCCCTCCAATAATATTTCTGTAAGAATCAACTCTAGACGTTCCTCATACCTACAAACTGTAGGGTTTAACCCGACAGCAGCGGTTCGTTCGCTTTCCTGTTATTTTATCCTGGTCCCTTCATTCTCGCTTAATTTAGAATTTTACTAGCGCTTTATATTCTCCAACCTTTGGACAGTGTCGCAACTTGTCGCTTTGATTATCTTGTGAGGGTAATTTCATTCAATTTGCGCATTTCTAATGCGACGTTCTAGTTAAACTGACTGCAGAAAAAGGACCGCGGAAGCTTTGCGTCAAAAGAGGCAGCAACGCGAAATTTACCCGTACTGAATACAGCTTTCACAACATGTTTTGTTAGAAAAGCGGTAGTTTTAATTGATAAGCTTTCGCGAAAATGTCTCGTCAGTTTACTGGACGAGGAAGTTGTCGAATTATCAAATAAAAAAATCAACCCCTTGGTAGTGTAAATTGAAGCCCCGGTAGTACGCGCGTCAACGATTACAGTGAGCCAAATTGGTCGTCACTCAGTGGTTGTGTGTGAACCGTGCCTGAGAAACATGCACATATGAGGAGCATGGGGCAAATATGTCTGTTACTTTATATTAAAATGATACTTGAAGAGACCGATGTCTATATCTCCTGTAAAAAAAGGCCGAACCAACACTGCGTCCGGAGTCCACAGTTACTATGGGCTGCAGCACATTTTACACATTTGCACACACCAATTTTATATTTCGTACAAGTTAATCAGAACGTCCAAAAGCTGTTGAAAAAAACATCTGCTTATAAAGTGAGTGAGGAGAAATAAACTAAACAAAATAGATAGCGAAAAAATAAACATCTGTGAAGTACTTGACGGGGAAATCACCAAGACCGCAATAAGCGGGCCACCCCTTCATTATTTCTTCAGACAGAAGCTTGGCGCTATAGAAGCTCGTCTCCTAATCTTTCCGCTGAAGCTTGCCCAAAAGTAGACGTGTACAGTTTTACGCAAAAAGGAAGGGGGATGGTCATCAGGGAGAAGAATCTGGGCCCATACATTTTGCACGCACTATCGGAAGAGTCAGAAGAAATAAACAAGACAAACATGAAGTTCAATTCAGCCACCAAAAGAATATTAGGGTTCGCAGGGGCCTAATGGTGAGCAGAAATGTACACCTTGTCCAAAAAGAAAAGCTAAATACAGTTGCTGGTTATTCTCTCAAAAAGGCACTAATACCGCGGCCGGTTACTTGTTCCTAGAGCCGCTAAGCGTGTTACCGGTTACTGATGCTCTAAAATAACGTGTAATTCGAAACTAGAGGGTCTTCTTGTTACTTTGACTATCAGGCCGGACATAATATATTGCAAATTCTGCTGTTTTACTATGTACCGCCATACATTTTTAGGCAGCGGCGGTGCCTCATAAGCTGTCATCGACATTATTTCCGCACTTACTTGAAAACACATCTCCGGTGACATTGAAGAGCCACGCCACGGAAGCACTTGAGAGAGCGATGGTTTTGAGTTTCGAGAGCATCTGGGGAATTTTGAGGAGTTGCGTCTTCATTGGCGGGAAGCGGTACGAGTTCTATACAAGCATTGAACAGGGCAAGTTTTTCCGGTGTATAATTGAATCTAGTTCTTGAAAAACTAAAATTTCGGCGTTTGAACCCCTTTACCGAGGTTCGCTGTGTCATGTTTTGTTTGTCAGAATTTAGAAGTTTCGTCCTTCACTATGTCGGAAACCTTGGCGTCAGAGCATGCCAGAATAATCCTTCTCGTCATTTTTTGACGAGCGCAAATAGAAGTTCTCTTCCTTTCCGTCTCTCACACCATGAAAGCGGTCACGTCATATATCCACATCTTAGGGTTAAACAATTTTGGCTCACATGTATACGTTCTTTCGCAGTAAAACAAAGTAACGGCACTTGTAACTTGGTCTGAAGTGTGAAGAAAATTCGCGACTCCGGCCCTCCTTAAAGAAAAACTGAATCATTTGTTTATTGCAGAAAAAACGAACTATATGCAAATGTACAAAACTCTTGTGCAAAAAAAAACATTCCACTCAATGCGAAAGCTGTCGGAAGTGCAGAGCAGTGCGTCGCCATAACGGGCTGGAGCGCCGTTATCCGTTCACTACTACCACTCAACGCAATTCAAATTTCCAGCCTTCTCAGTGGTCGTGCACCCCTGCCTGAAGCTGCGCCAGCGGCAGTACTGTTCTTTTTATGCTTGCTTTTCCTCGCGCACGTGCTGGCGTTGCGCTGCCCTTTTTTTCCTGAGTATCGTAAAAACTAAAAACAAACCCAACGAGCGTTCCTAACTAAATGAACGCGGGCGCTGCCGGTTTATTACGTATATTTTGCCTCAAATGTACCTACAATTTTCGTTGCGCTGAACAACGGGGAGATGTATGACAAGTGCCAGCGGTTCAGGAGTTTCGAACGATTATGACTATATAAACCACTTGGTTTTCGAAGACACTGGGGTAGGCCGCAATGACGGCCGCGACGAAGGAACGTCGTGTCCTCTACTTAGGTCCAGCGAACGACCTACGACGACAAGGCGGGCCCATAAAGTTCTCTGCAGTTAATATTAAGATGAACGCTTTGTTCGACCTTTCCGCGACAACTCTTCCACGCTTCCCCATAGGCATCCGGATGCCTGTGAGACGATGCTGCGTAGAATTAGTCAATTATATATAGTAATAGTAGTAAGAAATGAAAAATAAAAAAGAAAGCTACATAGCCCTGCGATACTGACGCAAAACCTGCTGCAGACATCAATAACACTAGTCTATATGTGGCCTCTCCTGGTAAGTGTACAAGGCCCACATTTCTGCGCGGGGATCCATAGAAGTACTTCATTTTTCTTGTTTTTTTTTCTTCAACGCCTGGTTCGCAATTTCTTCGTCTCCCTAGGGGTTTTCTGCGGTGCGTTGGCGGGAGGAAACCGGTTAACCTTTAACTTCAAAACTACGACTCTTCTGCTGGGAACAAAGCTGTGCCAGGGAACACATGGTTGCTTGTATCGCTGTATCCGGTCCTTCGATTGGGTGGTGTATTCGAGAGTCTTCATTGGGGTGCTACATTTTCATTAAATGGACAAGCACACTACCGAGTGATCTATATTCTTACTTTATTCAAGGGAAATGATACCAAGAAAAGTTCCAATATAGTTGGTTTGTTCGTGCTACTCTCTAAATACTGTACCTTTAACTAAAGTACGATGTTATAAACCTGCATCGTAACCGAAAAGTGAGAGGGCGGTGTTTTATTTGGAGGTCAAGTTACCCCCCCACGGAAGTAATGTACAAGATGTACTGTTTCAAATCGTCAAAAACTAAATCAGTCGTCTTCGCGTTCCTGTGCCTTTCTGTAACCACGTTTCTTTCTTTTTGTAGAGATATCAGAAAAACAATGTCCTTTTTAGAAGTGTTTCATTTTTAGTTTTTAAGTGCACTTGCGGGCCTCATACAAGGTTCACGGAAGTCGCCAGCGTTGTTGCCTATTTTTTTATCGCGATAAAGAGGCCTTGACGTTCCTAAAACATATATACGCGCCTCATGATGACCCCAAACATGAAGATTTTATTCTGTACGCTTTTAGAAATCATTTCGTCGTTTTTTTCTCGCAGAAAGTAGGAAACCCGAGTATGAAGAAGAAAATCTCCAAACTCCATTCGGTCGAAGCTTTGTGGTTTTAGGATCTCACGGTATCGGCCACTGGACGTAGGCAGTGATAATTTCTCCAGGCGAAACTGTTCATACAACACACAATCTGTTATCTTGGAACTATTTCTGCCCTAACTGGAGCGTTTTCGTGGGGTTTTGATTGAAAGCACGCGGGGTATGTCTTGGGCAAGTAACGTTTTCTTTTAAATAAGCATACGACGGTTTAGATATAGCCTTGCTGTTTGATTGTGTGTCGCTGAATTGAAAAAAGGACCCCAAATAAAATATAATTTCAGCCAAAGCTCAACAGACTGCTTCATGCTATATGGACCCATCTTTGCTATCACTTTACTAATTGGGGGGCCTAGTAGACATTCAATTTTCAGACGGAATGAGGTTAGAAGAATGAAAGAGGACAACATAAATTACATACGGAAAATAAATGTCGAAATATTTGTAGTGCAGAATAATCACCTTAAACTGTTTCTAAATTGAATCTTGGATTTACAGAAAAAGTGAAAACAAGAAGTTCAGCTCTTAATATGCAGCCCAACTGCGCTTCTTCCCCGTTCCCTGATTTTCAATTACGTTCGGGAACGATGTTTCCCTTTCTAAATCTTTCAGTGTGGGTACAATATTTACATTGCGCAGAAATACAAGCAATCCAGTTCGTTCCCCAGAGTTCCGTGTCGGTTTGGCAGTGGCTGTATGTTACATGCATTCAGAGGTTTACGAGTGCCTGCTGAGTTGGCCGAAACAATCCTCCGCTCTCCCCTCGACCCCTCTCCCCGCCACGCACACAAGCAAAAATGTCGAATGAAGCTTCCAATCAAGGTATTCATAGTTGAATTGTCTTCGTCGCGATTCATTGTAAGGGTTGTATGGACGACACGTGCGAATTCACAAGCAGCACCGGGAGGGTCACGTAGTCGTTGCGACATCGCCGGCGCCGCTCCAATCGGTGGCGTACGCACCGGCTGGAGCGGCGTTTTTTTTTTCTTTTCGGAGTTTATCATTTCCTTCATACCACTCATTTTATCACTTATTCATACCTACTACGTCTAGAGAATATCACCTTCCTGCAGATATTGTATCCATTTCTAATATATCTCTTTTTCGTCAGGTATTGTCTGTACTCATGCAATGCGATAATCCTGCGCTATTTTGTTACACGCGGTTACCACTACTGGTTACATTTGTGATTGGCTGTTTTCTTGGCAATTCGTGAGTGATGATTGTGTATTTCGGCACAGTTTTGGGTATATCTGCGGGGAGTACCATGTTATAACTTACGTAATTGGTTTTGCTTTGTATCCCACAGCCAGAAAATGCTGTTTTACTTTGCTGTGACATACCAACCATCAATGTATTGTTTTACCCACTCTCCTCTACGAGGCCTTAGCGCTAGAGGATATATGACATAAATAAATAAATATATTCGCCCGAGGGCTCTGCATTCATTTGATAAGTGTCACTGTGTTGAAAATTCGTAGGTTTTGATTTTATTTTTTCTGTCACCCCCCACGTGTAACGCCGCTAAAGTGCAACATCAAAGCCATTTCCTTTCATTTCATCTATTTCATTTATTTCACGATTGTTGGTGCACGAGCAGGCGGGACAAAAAGCCACACAACGGCAGCTTGACGCGGCCCCCTTCCCCTGTAACATAGGCAACATTAAGCACTGTACATACAACAGCATTTTATTGTCAACCACCGACAGAAGAATATGTTGTCAATTTGTCAACATTGTATAAATTCATATTTACGCACAGATATGTCAAATACATACGTATGCTAAGCTAGAATTAACTTGGTATGCATGCTAAAGTTCACATTTATTCCGATGAACGCGAATCAGAAGTGTATCGAGTGTATACACTGTCATTCAAATTCAAAACACACCAGTGTAATTCTTCATGCGTTTACATTGGTATAAATCTTTCAGTAAACACAAAATTTATTTAATAATATCAGGAGTATGACACAAGGAAATAATAGAAAGTTCAAAAGAGTTAATCATGACGGAATAGGTAAAACGCGTGTGCAACTGATAACGTATATATGCCCTTTCCCAGTCTGTGAAGGCTGTTTAGCAATACTGGTATTTTGGTTCGTAGCATAATGTCCCAGTAAATGGTTCTGTTAAAAGAAACCGACCAGAACTCCGGATGTCTTGTAACACGTGCATAGAAATTTTTACTTAATTTAGACATAATAACTCTCGCATTCGTATCTTTATTTCTTTCTGTAATTAGCTTCTTGCAGAGACGGTAATCATAGAAGTTTTAGGATGCTAATCAGGTTAAAGTTTTCCGTCAAATGATGCACGGGGTGGTCAGAGACGACGTTTGACATATTTCTTATCATTCTATTCTGTAATCTAGTCAGTTTATCAATACTTGTAGATGTAGTGGTATCCCATACGAGAAAACAGTCTTTAATATATGGTAAGAACAGTGATTTATGTAGTAAGAGTCTAGTTTTTATTGGAAAAAAGTCTCGGTGATGGTAAAGTGCACCTGCGACACGGGATAGTTTAGTTACGACTTGATCTGTATTTAAGTGCCAAAGTATATTTTCAGAAAATGTTACTCCTAGCGTCTTGAAACTTCTTGCTGTTTCAATTGGAGATCCCATTAGAAAAAGAGTTTGATTTTGGTGTAGCTGTTTGTTTTTTGCTCGGAATACAACAGCTTAGATGTTGTAAGTGTTTATAGCTAGTCCATTACACGATGTCCATTCAGCAAGTTAAAGCAAAATTTAATTTCCCCGTTTAAACAAAACTTTACAGTTAGTTTCCGAAATGAATAGACTTGTATCATCTGCACAAATTACAAAATTCACTAAAAGAATGATTCGAAGAATATCATTGATATGGATGTTGAATAGGTAATGGCCTAATAAACTACCGTTGGGGACTCCGAACATGGTCTCTTCTTTTAAGAATGGTGCTTATTTAATGATATATATTTAGTACAATTACGTATATATGATTCGATAATGTTCTGCGCTATGTATACCATCAAATCCCAATTTTCGCAACAATACTTCCTAATAGAGGAATCAAATGAGTTGGAGAAATTTACTAAAATTCCACGACGGAAGTTTTTGTCTTCGATAGCTTCAAGAATGGATTAAGTTTGGTCGAGAAGTACAAGTTCGGTGGAATACTTTTTTCGAAATCCATACTGGGATGTTGCTTGTAAATGCTGTGTATCTGTAAAAGTTGGTCTACAATGGAGAAGTTTTTCTAATACCTAAGAAAAAATGGGTAAAATAGAAATAGGGATGTGATTGCCAAGATTGTTCTTGTCACCTTTTAGCAAGAAAGTGTTTTATTCCCGGATACTCGAAGATTTCAATTACGTGATATTCGTCACGGAAGTGACGTGGTTACAATAATGCAAGTAGCCTGTAAAGGATGCACCCCTGCACACAGGGTCTTCTGCGGGCGAAGCAACCTTTAGTACTAAAGAGTACATTATAGTTGGCGTTTGATTTCGGGTTTTCTATTTTAACACGAAAGTGTTTAATGCCGCGATACCTAAGATTTCACTAACGTCATATACGTCACGGAAATGACGCCAGTACACCTTTGCCGAAGCCACCGGCAGCAAGACGTCACTCGCCAAGCCCACCCACAAGACAGCCGCCGACGCGGAAATCATGCTCAGCTGCAGATTTCGGGGCACATTTTACTTTCGTGTTTTACTGATTCCTATGACAAAGCAATCAACCACAGTTTTTTATATAAACGACAACATTCGCTATCTGCAGAGAAGAGGGGAAAGTTCCGCTAGAAAAACGAATGTTAAATATATGGCTTAGAGGAGTAATAATGATTTCCGCAACTAGATTTATGGGACGTATTTGCATATCGAATTGGTCCAGAGTAATTACTATTATTGAGCTTCATAACCGTTGCGAAAACATCTTGTTTGGTTACAGGAATAATATATATTGTATCCTGGCAAAGAGGACTCATGTACTTGGAACTGTCGCCTGTAAATGCTGTCAAAGTCATGTTCACAATTTGGTCGTTGAAAGCATTCGCAAGTGCGCTTCCTTTAACTTGCTGGCCATCCAACGTAACTTCGCTTACTACTGTGGGTGGTTTAGAAACGTTGAAGATGGAATTGAGGTTTCTTTAAGTAGCAGCAGAATCACTGCTGCATTCCTCAAAAAGGTTATTGTAGTAATAATTCCTAGCCTTCGCTAATGCTTTGTTAAGTTTGTTGCGATAGTTTTTAAACTTTATTGTTAGATGAGTGTCACGATGGGTGAGAAATTCATTCTACATGTAGCATACGACGTCCCAACCCTGACTTCATATGACATCACAATATGACTGTAGCATATGACTTCACAACCTTCGCAACCATGAGACTTCACAACCCTGTGATGTCACCATTGTTATGGGTAATCTTTCTAGCCTATTTTCGAAGCAATAAATTCAATTGACATTTTCAAAAAGAGTACGCTGTCAAGAACAGTTATGTGCAAATTTGCCCGAGACAAACAGTGCCCTCAGCAAATCGGCTTGTATGTAGCATCACACCAATGTTAGTAGTTTAGAAAGGCTTCGCCTGCATGTACTTCGACCTCGCGTGGTGTAATGCAAAACACGCAAATGGGCGGAGTGGTTTTTCCCGACAGGAAAGCCACCACAGAAGGAAAAATGAGGACGAAAGTCCGAACCCTACAAAACCACGGGTTACTGGTTAAGGATGCTGAAAATTAACATTACAGGATGCATGGTTTCTGTAAGAAACAATCGCACCTGAGATAGTAAGAAAGAGTTCCAGGAAGTGAAGGCAAGTAGTTTCGAGAAAGGCTATTTAGTGTCGCTAACAATAGGGCCAACGTTTTAGATCTGAAGCCATACTACGCTACATCTTTCAACGACATTCAGCGCGTCGCAATGACCTGCAGCCACCTGCAGGCGAGATTCGCCCTGATTGCTTCGTTTGCTCTAAGCTCCACCGCGGCTGTACCAAGTGGCTAGCCGACGGTGAAACGGCCGCTTCGCCTGCGCCTTATCGCTCTGCGGGTTCTGGGCCGTCTGTGCGTGCGGTTTAGGGCTAGTAACCACGTCACTGGGCGCGAGTGCAACCACTGATATATGAAACCACTGCGCTGACTGAACTGACAGGAGAAAGGCTAGAGGAACACACGATGCGTGCATACAAAAGCGCTGCTTTGCTGGCGCTTGGTTCTGCAGTTTCGCCATCGATGGCTCTACCTGGGCTGTCTGTGAGTGCCCTTCAGCGCAATCGAAAGGGTGAATCTAATCGATGCATTACATGAAGCTAAACCACAGGAGGCGAATTCTGAACAAGGGCAAGCTTTCACGAAAAACTGTGTGGATAGTCTTTAATTTCGCTCGTGATAACTAGGCTTAGAAGTGTTAAACCTGAGACATTTTTTGAAAACAGTTTCGACATTTCAGTTCCAGCATTTGTAGATAACAGAATGGAGGTAACACATTCTGGCATGCGCGAGCACGCACCCGGATTCAGCTACGTCCAATAACTATTCGTTCTTGTAAGGATGTGAACAATATTTCAACAAGAAATAGCAGAAAAATACATAGCCGTCAGGGGTTATATGATCGCACGTAGCACTACTATCACGTTGTTAGTAGTGGGGTAAGGGCTTCTCTTTCCATAATACTTTATCGCGTGTGTTTTAGTCTGGAGAGTACAGTTCTTCGGTAATTTCATATACCTCTTCTAGCGTGGGTGCGTACTCTGACAGGAGGGGGCGTTGTTCTTTCATTTACAATATATTTCTTGAAACTTCCATTCTAGCAAGTGCCCACGGCTGTAATTCACTGCAAGAAGTGGTGCACTTTTGAGCATGAAATCGCTACTTGAATTCCTAGGCATGGCGGATATTTCTCGCGTGAGCACGAACATGGGAGATACTTGTCATGTGATAGTTTTCAGTGCACATTCAGAACTCCATGATCAATAAATGATTGCGTAGCTATCCACAGCTGCGCACAGCTTCGGCGTGTGAAACTCCACTGTTCTAATTTCAGAATTTTCGAACAAACGTGAACTATCCTCGCCTTCACTCATTTGACATTTCCCTGAGCAGGGCCTATAAGGCGACAGAAATACAGTACGCGGATGTCAACGTCACCACCAGACCCTGAAAAGCGAGATGGTAGCCCGGTGGGAGTTATAAGGGAACGAGTTAAAGCCACTGGTGGGGGAAGCGACTGCACCGACATCGCCCTGGGCGATAAGGCGAAGCGGAAGTCAGTGCACCAAAGTAAAGAGTGTCGGGGACAGCCAGGAAGGCACTCAGGAAGGGCTGTTCGGCAGAATCAGCATCCAGGGAAGGTTGCAAAAAGTAAGAAGGCGCATGCGTGTTAAGTATAGGACAGCCCGACAGGAAAGGAGCCGAGAAGGAGACGATAGCCGAAGGTTGGCGAGGGCCGCTCCACTTCGGGCTGGTTCGATAGGGTTCGGGTTCTGAGCATTCTCGACAGCAAGTGGTGGGGTCACTTCTTCGTGAGTATCGTGATAGCGCAGTCGGAGGCCGGACGGCATCAGGCGGGATAAGTCCCGGAGGCATCGGCCGAGAAGCGAGAAATACGAGACGCATTGCGTAGCTACGCCTGATGGCTGAAGAAGTGTGGCGTGTGCGCCTACAAGTGGTAGCTGGCCGTATCTTTACGTGTGTGAGCTCGCAGCATTTCTGCTCGATAAGAGTAAGTTAAAAAATTGCCGGGTTTTAACCCTGCGGGTATTTTAACGGATATCTCAACTACAATGACCGTATACTGGTCAATAGAGAGCCCGTACTGGTAAACTTTTATTTGGAACAAGTAAAACACCATCTGCGAGCGTCTATCTTCGTGGATAGACGTCACGGAGAGATCTTTAGTTTCAGAAATTACCATCTGTTTTGCATAGAACCGTATAGAATTTATAAGCCTAATTCGCTGCGCTCTGTCTTGCATTGATCTTACATCTATCTTAGTCGTGGTTACTATCCAAACTGTATTTGTTACATCAGCTCTGACACTGTTTACTATCAAACCGCACCAGTTTATTGCACATAAAGCTGTCTCATTCAACGAAAACTAACGCGAGTCAACCTTCGACGAAAGAAACCGGTAACTAAGGAGGCACCGCCTTTTCGTTGGCACATGCCGCTTTCCGCAACTCCTGTTGATTTAGGAAGCTGCGCATCCTTGGCTGCATATAAATACCGATGAAAAAAATGTGGGCCGGCATTTTCTTATCTATATTCGCCATGTTTTGGAAAATAGTTTAGTCAGGCGAAGTTCTTTTAGTAAAGAGAAGAATCAGGTTTGAGCAGAACTGTCGTGCCCACACCCCACCTTTCATGGCACCATGATTACCTGCCCGGCGCACATTAAAAAGAAGTGCGCAATCCGGCGTGAAAAAAGCCAGTGGGAAATCCTACCACTTCATTCGCCAAAAGGAAGTACTACCGGGTGAATCGACTACCGGGAAGTACTACCGGAAGTACTACCGGGTGAAGGATGTGACAAACATGTTCCCCCCAAAAGATGCACAACAAGAACAACTAAGAAAAGAAACAAAGAAACAACAACCAAAAAAGATAGGACCATCGAACGGTGCTTCCAAGAGGAGATGTTTGAGAGGGGCCCTATTTATTAAGTATAGGGTTCATTCGAGCGAGATCAGAAAGCAGCGCAGCAGAACAACACACAAGATTGCGGCCCCCAATTGTGCCTCTCAACATATGCGAGCACGAAGCGTATGAGAAGGGGGACGCTTGGTGCGAATCCTGCCGGAAAGGAGGCTCTTGGTTTCACGGGTCGTCGACGTGAAGATATAAGCGGCTTGTTTTGTGAAACCCGAGGATGGCGGATGCGTAGCGACAAGCGCTGTGACAAGGTTTGCATTAAAGTTTACGTGTAGGGAAAGGCATTGTAGTGTGTGACGACCTTTCTTCAGTGCTTTTAGAATTTTTTTCCTCCTTCAATTGGTTTTTCAACTTTTCACGGAAGAATTCGGACACGATCTTTTTGTCATGGCGTGAAATAGAACCCAATTTATGTCACTACAAGATTGATGCGATAACTGACAGCAGAGCACAGCGGCTGCCAGATTCCTGCGCAGTGGTGTTGAGTGTTATGCTTCTTGAAGCGAACTTAATCACATTGTTTGTATTGTTCATTTAGGTTCAGGGAGTTATGCGGCAGAATTAGCGTTGGCGGGCATTTTGCCGACGTGTTTTAGCACACTTCGCGGGTTCACCCTACCCTCTTCCAGAGGAATAAAATGATCACGAAGCACACTTTGCTAAGGATACGTGACTGCCGCAGTTACAGGCCCTCCAAGTTTGGTGCCCCGGTTTCACACGTCCCAAGTTTCACGGCAGTTAAAATCTGACCACGGTTAGTTCATTAATTAGCATTTTATGTTCCACAAGCTCTATGAATTCACATGCTAATAATTTTTTGTACACAATAATATGGCCTTAAGCAATGCCACGTCTCATAAGGAACGACGCGCTCCTTTTTTGGCCAGCCAAGAATTCCTTACAAAGCATAATAGAAATTTGTTACAGTTCTGGTGCAAAATGCTTGGCCTTTGTGGAGAATCGTTGTGGTAAAGTTTTCTAATTTACCTTCGGCTGTCAACAACTGTGGAGCCCGCGAACTCCCAGGTGAAAGCATTGCCTTCCCAGATGCAATCCCCGATTGCAATCCCTGATGCAATCACCGATGGAATTCCCCGGACGCGGTCGTGTGAATTGTTCAGTCGGGGAAGGACGCTGAACTGTGCCAGCATATGACACTTTCATATGGTGCGTTCCTCAAAGTCCTGGGCCACTCCCACAGCTGTGGAATCCAGTCGGTTTGGCTCCTTGTCGTGGGGGTAATAATTGTGTTCAATAATGGTTTGAGTGAACTACAATTGAACCTCGTTAATTCGAACTCCGAGGGGATGCAAAATCTGTTCGAATCTGCCTGTACTTCGAACTAGCAGCGACCTTTTGAGTGGCGGTACAGCGCACGCTAAGAGTATTACAATGGCATGCGCGATAAAGTACACGGAATTGCACGTCCGTTGGAGTGCCCTTTCAAAATTGAGTGCTGCGAAAATACTGCGTACCCAATGGTCTGTTCGAGATGCAAACCGGAAGAAGCAGGCGCACAATTCCGGACTACGATCCATAGCCCGAAGGTCGCGTGGTTTATGCCAGTTGCTTGAGTGTACGCGGAGCAAGTACGCGTTTACGGCTTTGGGAAGCTGCGGAGGCTAGTGACGTATTGAACTTTTGCCTGCGGTTCCAAACTCCACCCGAACTATTCTGTACGGAGGGGCAATATTGTTCGAATTAACCATGGCACGTGTTCAGGTTTGAATTAGCGAGAGTTTTCCCAATTTAAATACACATCACTTTGCCGGGACTAACAGACTAGTTCTGAAAATTCGTTGGTTAGAATTATGCGGCTTCGAATTACCCAGTTTGACTTTACAAATAAAACATCAGCAATCAGGTCTTCTGCAGTACAAAGCTTGTTCATACACCAGTCCAATACTGTTTGTAGCTAATCTTTTTATAATACATATATATTGCTAAATGGAGATATGACGGCCTACTCGCCAACAGTTCTCGATCATGGGGTTTGGCGCTGCTTCAAGGCTACTGACAGCGTCTTTCAGGCCGGACTGGCAGCTGTCTCTGCTTACTGTTCTGTACAGACGAAGGACGTCTGATTGGCGTCTCTGGAGAAGCGTGTGCTGTCTCGGGGCTCCTTCTACAAACACCAACTTCTCCCCTTCCGTTCCTTTTCCCACGAACCTCGCAATGTAGGCGTTTATTTTTTATATACTGGCAGTCCTACTTCCTAGTTTTGGAGGTAAACACCAAAGTCTGCCACCGCCGATTCTTCTGTCCTTCCGGCCTGTTTTTGTCCTGTTTTTCCGGAGCTCCCTGCTTGCTCTTGCAGACTTGGGGAGCGCAGAACTCTTCAATGACGGTCCACTTTCGCGAATTCTGGTCTGTGTGCTGTACTTTCTCCACGACGTGTAGGTGTGGGAGGTTTTCCTTTGGTTACGCTCGGTAATGGTTTTCGCGTTCCTCTTTTAACCACTGCTCAAAGATGTCTTTGCGCGCAAGCTTGTTTTCGTCATGGAATTGCACCCAGGCTCCCTTGTGTGAGCCCCAGCAAATTTAGAGAAATAAGGAAAGGAGAGGGGCTGTTATCATAGGGGCTGTTATTTTTTTCACGCTTAAAATGTCTAGACTTTTTAACTGGCGAAAAAAATGAACTACAACTCTTTGCATAGGAACGTACTGTTCTTTTTGCTGCCCTGGGTATCCTGTTCAAACATACATTCTACTACAGTTAACAAATTACAGAGTGCCAACGCAAGTAATTTTCTATTCTTCCGAATTATCGTAGTTATTTCTTTTTTACGGATTTGATAAAACAGCTGCCGCTCGGTACAACTGTGTTACACGGTTTTTTTTTTTCAACATTTAAAAGAAGAGTCGCCGATGACTCCGAATTTATTTATTTTGGCAACCTCACAGGCTTTAGACTATGTAGCAGCATTTCGTTACAAAACAAAGGGCGTCGGCTATAAGCATTCCCACAGTTTCCCACAGAATAACAATTCCTACAGTTCGAAATCGGCTACCCGAATTATAGCGTTGTTCGAAATTGCATTGCGTGCACTTCAATTCTTTTAATTTTGTAACTGTTTTATTCGTTTTGCTGTGGTCGCTACCGACAGTAGTGTTCAGAAGTAGGTTTAGAAGAAGTGAGCTTTTGCGAGCCTGTATAATTCTCTAAAAACCGTGGCAGTTGCAACAATAAATCACAACCGTGCCACGGGAAAACTATTAAAAATGACTAACACCGTTCTCCCCCAGGGCATGTCACTAAACGGTTTGTTTGTGTTCTGCGACAAATTTTTGCGGAAGCATATACGAGTATTTGAAAGTCTTGTTTGCCAGAATTTTAACTGAAATAAAAAAATTGTGCCATAACACGTTATAGGGAACTGTCATATACTAGTGCCTATATGGCTCATCGTAGGATCGTCAATGTTGCGGTATCTTTCCATGTGACTTGGCAGAGTTGGGACGATCTGTTCAGTTTGAACCAGTCAAGCACAATTGTGTGTTTATTTCTCTTTGTTAGACGGCGCTCGCGACAGCGCTTGCCAGTAGCTTTTCTTTTTCTTTTGTTTCTGTTCAGATTTATCTCGCTTCTCAGGAAGATCCCCTTCGAACCCCTAATTTTCTTAAAGCCCTTGAGTTATTCTGGCTTAGAAAATGGTCTCTAAAGGTTAGTGTAGCCAGGGGCAACCACGCTCGTAATAATTTCTTATCACTCATGATCCCACGCCTTGATTTGCTTTGCTAACTGCAGTGATATCTTTTATGGCCTCAATTAACTCAGCATTTCCACTACTCGGCTACTCCTCCCGGCGCCCCATCCCCTCTTCTCGTATTGTGGACGCATGGTCTTCCCTTGATAATAAAGGACTACAACAACAACAATTCTAGTACTGTTTTTGTTGTGTTCGGTCCGTTCGTGCCAGCACGAGCCCGAGTATTTTTGTTTATATGTTGTTTTGGTTTGGTTTTTATCTAGCCTCTCTTCGACACAGTTTTTAAACCGATTTTTTTTAGTAATTTCTGCAAAAAATCAACTCAAACGCCCATTTCTAATTAAAATTGCGCTGTACCTTTGTATAAGCAGTTGCGATATGCCCTATATCTAGTCAAGCCTACCAGTTTACTAAGGAACGCCGACATGTAACATACCGTCCCCCAGTAAAAGTAGTTGGAAAGCTGATACGGATTTAGTCTTCGTCCTATGCATTCGATTATTAGAAACAGATTACGCCACTGTTTTTTCGCCTGCGAAAAACAGTGCACTAAAAAACGTACATGTCAAAGTTTCAACCGGAGACCCAAAAAGTTGCGAGCCGACGAAGTCAAGCATACATATTAGTGTTCGCGGACAGGTACTACGCTCTGAAAGAAATCATTGCACTTAAATCAGCAACACAGTGAGAGGAATTTTGGAGTTTCTTCAAATATTTTGTCTCAGGTGGTCACCTGCATAAAAAATTGGCCGCGTATCTGCTCTTTTCGTTGCAAATGTCGACAAAAGACGATAGTCTTTGTCGGCATTTGCCAAGTAAATGCCTCCCTTTGCTTTCCCGCTCACCTCTCATGTTGTTCCGCTTGTTTCGCACTCCTCCTAAGATAAAGAAGCTAAAGGTTTGCTCAAGTCAATTTAAATTTACCGTGTTCCACTGCACCAGGCCGGGTGCCCGGATGCCACCGCTGCCATACGGCGGAAATGCGCCTGAATCGAGGTGCAATACTTCAACGTCTATAGAACCGCGTTGCACTTGTCCACGTGCGTTCCAAGCAGAACGTGGAAGCTATCAAGTGGAACCTCTCGTAACTGTGGCCGCTTGATTTCTTAAAATGCCGCCAGAAGCTATACTGGCGCGGGCGACAGCAGGCGACAGTGTGATTTTTTTTTTCTGTGGTGGATGTAGTATTTCATTTCACAAAAATGAAGCATCTATGAGTTTTTTTTATAAAGGAACACTGTAAATATCCGTTTTGTATTGTTTTCCGTCTTACATTTGCGTAATGTCTTGTTCCTGTTCAGCAATGTTGACAAGTATGAACATATAAACCGTTCTTAGACGTTTAGATTTGGCTGTGGGTATATAAGACTATTGCGCAGACTTCGTTTCACTTTGACGGGGTGGCTTAATCGAGTTCCACACAGACAGACAGGCCGCCAAACAGACATACAGACAGACCAAAATTTCCGGGTTTAAGTATCGCAATAAAGACTATCGTCTTTAAAAGGCAAATGAAGTTTGGGGGGCTGGAGCTTCGTGAACTGGGTCCTCAGGAAGGAGAACGCTTGTGCTCGTAAGGTCGTAACAGCGGAATGATGGCAGCCGCTTCAAACGCGTAGTATGTATAAGTCCGTAATTTATTAATGGCAGATAAGTGTTGCTCATAACAGCTTCCATGGGGTCGTTTTATATGCTGCCGATTGAACGAATATTATAGTCTTCTCAATTTGCAACTCCTATCTCACCGTCCTAATATGTAATATTCGTGTGCTGCGCGGTACGCTTTCTTTATTTCCGGTGAGAATACAGACCCTATCTGTTGTCGTGTGGTTCGGTGAAGTATGTTTTGTACCTTCAACAATAATTCAGTTCTTAAACGCCTTGAGGCAGAAAGAGAGGCACATGGAACCACGTTATCAACAGCAAAGCAATAATTCACAACACGGCTGAGCTACCTTGATGAGAGGCAATAAGCATTAAATAAAAAGTAGGTTTGTAGCCTTACTTTCGTGTTCCGAGAATAACGACCTGTAAGTAAACGTAATGATGCGGCGAAATAACGTGGAAGGAGCTTTGTGAATGATACCCGGTGCCTACTAGAAACAAACAAAAATATGAAAAAGCTTCCGCGCTGGTACCTTCTTCCTCCGCAGAGCACATTGCACGGCGCTCTTATACAAAAGATCGCCAGAAGAAAGCGGTAATCTGAACACTTTCAATTCATAAAGGGCGTGGAGGTTGTTCCCGGGGCGGAACTGGCTCAGGTGCTCTACAGTTTGGCTCATGCTGTATTCATAGCAGACCTGCCTCGGCTCGAGATAAATGATGACGCCTCTTCTACAACAAGACGGGGTTATTTTTTCCTCTGTTTGGCGCGAATAAAGTGGGGCAGGCTCCATCTTGGCATAATTAAAGTACCTCTGACAGGAATTCCCAGGCTACGGAAACGGCCGCACATTAACGGCTCCACCCTGGAAACGATTGTTTTTGTGTTTTCGGGTACCTAAGTTAACGCAGTTGTACTGTACTGTGCGCGAAGTTAAGCGACCGCACATTAACGGCTCCACCCTTAATACGATTGTTTTTGTGTTTTTGGGAACCTAAGTTAACGCAGTTGTACTGTACTGTGCGCGAAGTTAGCAATGGGGTGTTCTTACAAGAATCTTCCGGCTTATTGCGTTGCTGTTTTTGTTGCTATCATAAAAAGAAAGACTTTGGTCTTGCAGTGAGACCAGGCACGCTACCTCAACCTTTTTACTGCTTTTCAATGCACGTCGCCTTCAAGACGAACGTGAAGGTGACACAGTTTCAAACTCGACTGCGCGGCGCTCATAGTTACGGCTTGAATGAAACAGCAAGTTGGTCAATGATACTTCAGTTGGACTCGTTTATTTTCGAAGCGCTATAACATAAAAATTAAAAAAAAAACGGTTTCTCCGCCTGTAACTCAAGAGATACCAAGAATACATTTCAACCACCTCGTAAAAAAATCCGCTGTGACTGATCGTTGTCTTTGTTGATATAGTAAGTTTGAATGATTTTGCTAGCATAATTTAACGCTCACAAGCCTCAAGTTACATCACGGCATCCCGAAACAACGAAACACAGCTCACAGAAAATTAGAAAACAGTTAGGTTGGTGGAGTCGACAGGAGGTGTTCTGACTGCCGACTTTTATTAAAATATTTTTGTGCATCTTGTTACGAAATGAACCTGTGCTTAGCCTGGTAATGATTTTCTTGTTTTTGGCGGTACTGCACAGATAATTATCCTATAACTGTTATTTATTGTTTATGTAGTATGTTTATAATTATTTTCTTTTAAGACCACTTCAAGAAAATGCAGTTTCGCTCAATATTGAAAGAATATTTTTATTTCATGCCTTAATCATTGGAATTGGTTGCAGTTGTACGTATTAATGAGCGCGTGCGGCCCACGTTATGCGTTTTCCGTGGTCTTCGGGATCTCTATACTCCGGTTGCTTTTGTCAGCGCTTTGTTTCATCTCAATCACTTTCACCCCTTCTTCAGTTTTGATACCACGAGGTCATGCCGGACAACGATGGCGGTTGCGATGTTCGTCATAATGTCCTTGAAGTGCTTTTCAGAAGTGTTGGCTGCTCCACTGCTAAAGCCTATAGATGGAATTTATTTTACAGAGTGGTTTAAATGGGTTCAATGAGAATACGTTGACAACTAAAACATCGCGAATTTTTCAATAATTGTGGCTTTCTTGACAATTTAGGTGGCAGGTCCTACTAACATAAGCTTGTAGAAAATTATGAACCTCTATTTTTACGTAACCTAGTTTTGCGGCCCCAAACAACATAACGTACTTGCACGATTCTAATGCGCACCTTTTTTAGATGCGAAGCATCTCATGGTCGGGGCTATGTCTTTCCCTTGTCGTAGTCGTTGTTGCACCGTCCACACCCCAACTGCGCATGCTCGGCTTGCTGAACGCCCGGTGGTGTCTTACCCTTCTATGGCTCCTGGAGCGACAGTGTTGCCGGTGTCTTTCTGGGCCGGCACGAGAAAAGCACGCTTCCCCTTTAAGGGCTCCTGGAGCGACAGTGTTGCCGGTGTCTTCCTGGGCCGGAACGAGACGAGCGCGCTTCACGAGCCTTCAACGTTTCATCGTCGTCGGCAGCGGCGTGCGCCGGCGAGTCTCGGCGGGTCGTGATTACAAGCAGCCCACAACCAGCCGGGGAACGTGCATCGACCTCATCTTCAGCAACTTTAGGGTTCATCTACTACAACAGCCCTTCACTTTACATTTCACAGACAATAAGGCGGTCATAATTAAAGAGGAACGCCAACCACAGCTCGACGCCACCTACGTTGAACATGATGATGATAATGCCTAAATAAAGACAAACTCATACCACGTACAACGACTCTTCTCTCTCTCTCTCTCTCTCTCTCTTTAATGCCTCTCTACTCCAACACCCCCTACCCCCCTCCAATAAAATTACACCTTCTTCCCGTAGGGGAACCCTGAGTATTATGCCAAAGAGCCATGGGGTCAACGCAATTTCCCATTTCGTAGTTCCGGTAAGTGAAAAGTGTGGAAGTTACCATAGAAACCAAACGGTAAATATAACGGTACCTACGTAGCTCAACCTCACGGAAACGACGAACTGAAAACTAATGGACACTTGAATCGACTCCATGCCTGCTCAGGGTTCCCCTTCGGGAATATGGTGTAATTTTTTTTTCTAACAGTAGACTTAAAATTTGTACGTGCGTTACGTTGGGCCTCAAAACAGAAATCGGCCAGCAGCATTGTCACTGCCATGAACCATTCCTATTATATAATTCAACCCATTTCAAAAATCCGTCAACATCACATCAGTAAATTTTGGTGCAATAATTCTTCAATGGGCATACATTCGGCATCTGTTGGACACATTTGTTATCCTGCAATTAGAACATCGCTTATCTCGCTGTGGCCCGGGAGAGAAATATACGGAATATATTTAGTGGAAAAGGGCGATGTTAGCCCAGCTGTTCTGGAGAGGTACGACTATGAGCCAGCGACATCATGCACTAAGGGCCTCTTGGAGACATGAGGGCGTGATTGACGTAAATAAAGCTGAGCCACATTTCCATGGGAGGCTTCACCGGCCCTGAGCACAGATTTTTCCGGGAACTTGAACACTTGCAGGTGGAATTCGTGAATTAGCAACAAATCAGCCAGCGGCCGTCACGTGCCAATTTTTGAAGGTCAAGGCATTTGAAATCGCAAATACTTGTTAAGTCCCCCGCTCCAGTTTGCTTGTTTGTTCAGCAGTAGCTGAATGAGCAAGTTTATGAAAGGCAAGAAATTTTAGCTCCTACAGTTGTGTGTTCTGCAAGGTAGGTTCTGTCGTGTCTTTTACATCTGAGCGGTAGAATTGGCGTCAGATTGTTTTTTTCGAGTTTTCCTACCTCAATTTTCGTGAGCATTGCAATCGGCAGAGCATTAGAATTGTGCATATACTGTAATTCCATTGTAGTCCTTGTCGAAAACTTCTAGGCCAATCGTCTGGTGATTTTTGTTATCTTTTTTTTAGTTGGACTGCCAATGATACACCAAGTACGTGAAAAGCGCCTGGTTTACGCCAACTGTTTATACACAACACGGAATGTAAAATAGAACCTGAATTCTCGACTTCACACAAAAGTATGCAAGTAGTAACAAAGAAAAACGTTTTCGACAGTTTTCGACACTAAGAGCTTGCGTTTCATTTGATAATTAAAATTTTGAATTGGCTATTTTTGGCCTGGAAATTTTTGGGGTAACAAACAAGCTTTTTACAAAGTCTTTATTTGTCACAATAAGCGTCGAATAACACCCAATGAGCACATAGCTAAGCTCGCTAAGCTCTTCTTGAGCATTGCCTTAATTCAAACCGCGCCATTGCCTTAATTCAAACTAGTGATGTCTAGACAAGCTGGTCTTTTTATTGCACCACGATCCATACCATTAAGGGAGCACATAAACTTGAAAGCAACGTTTACTGAAGATAATAAAGCTCCTTACAAAGATCACCAAAGGGCGCAAAGAACGGCGTAAGAGGCATAGATGCACAGACGCATTTATGTAAGTGTAGCATCCAGGGCGTGTTGGTACTCCCTTACTAAATAAAACAATTGCGCAAAAAAAAAGGGACACGCGGATGACGTGAAGACGGACACACACGGCACCATGTGTGTCCGTCTTCACGTCGTCCGTGTCTCCCCTTTTCTGCGCAATTCTTTTATTTAGCCTTTATATAGAAGGATGCGTCACTATGGATTTACTTTGAGTGTTAAGCCGTGAAATAAAAGCTCAGAAATACAAGGCTTCCGGTAGGGCGGTTCAGCAGAAATGGCGCACTCGATCAGTCTTGGTGCCGAAAGCAATAACTCGTAGCGATCCCCAGCTGTTATGTTCGTACTTGCTTACGATCACGGCAAATGTTTCTTTAGAATTTGGAGTTGCCCAACAGGATCCCACATGATATAACCAAAATGTTTCTAATCAAAGGACATGGCACAATAATGCAAAGAAATACCCAGAGGTAGCCACGAAAGACCGTAAACTTCACGTCAGTGTGAGCAACCCAAGATAAGGAAATGAAATAGGGAACGCACAAATCTGTGCAGGGCCATGACGCTAAGCATTGGAAGTTGGTTCGTAGGGGGTTAGCGCATATCAGGAACGAGCGTTTGTGATTTGCGGCGGGAGCAAAGACATAAGAAAAAGCTGATTTCATTGCGAGAGATCATCGCAAGGGCAGGAAGCGACAGCCGTAGAAACCGTCAGCTTCAAGCTCCGTCAGGATTTAAACAGCCATGCTAAACACCGCTCTCTCCGTTTCCCCTTCCTAAAGGTTCAACCTATAGCACCTAGGTTTTCCAACTTCATTCTCTTTAGTGAACTCCAAGGAGAAAAGTGCATGGCTTCTAGTCATTTTTATTCTTTATTTGCTACCATACCATATTTTTTACCATACCATATTTGCTACCATACCAATTTGCTACCAATTGCGCGCGCGGGAGCTTACTTAAAATGAATTTTACGCTTCTGAATGACATCACGAATGCAACCATCGATTGCGACCATCATTGTTCTGAATGAGTTCCTAATCCTGGCACCTGCACAATTCGGCCAAGCGGGTGTAAAGATGGCGGAGGCTTGAAGGAGCGCAGTTTTTATGAGGTACACCCCGCGACGATTAAAAGTGACAGCACCTGATGTAGTTTCTCGTAGATTTTTCAAGCCCCCTTCGAATCAGTCTCCGTTTCTATCGGAACAGATGAAAGACATGCCCGACAGGCGTGTATTAGTAGGGAAATGATTATTTTACAATGGGTAAAAAACTACCAGAACCACGTAGATTTGAGATCAGGCTTCCGAGAAATTCATGTCGTTGAACCTTATTCAGAATGCCAAGCACATTTCTTACAAAGGGAAGATAAAAAGGCGTACGACAAAAACTGAGATTTCAGATATTAGATAAATGGTATGGTATAATATGGTACGGTGGCATGTCTTCCCCGTATACAATTTCTGGAAATGTTCTGCAGATTTATAAAAATGAATGGGCCACTTGAATGGCGGTTTTTACCTATATTCGAATCACAATAGAATTTTTGAATAGGAACTTTGGTTCTCGTTCAGGCAGGTTGTTTCCTGATTGACGTGTTAAAAGCATGCTGTATGGGCACTACGAACAATTTAACTTCCACCTGGCAGCAGCGGTCGTAGTGCCTTCTGTAATTTTATCACATGACTCTGAATACCAGCTTTCATTAAAACTTCAGCACTCTATATTGTAGGCCATGACAGGGCTACTAATTTTTTGGGGGACTCCTTAAGGCATTCTATTTCCCACTAAAATTAGTAAAGAAACGTTGCTCTTCGTCTTTCGTTTCGTACAATTGTTATTTATTTATTTTGTGAAAGTTGAGGATATTATTTGGTGCCCTTGGTCAGGTACAATTGGTGGTAAGAAAACTGACAAATGTTACTCATTACTCTTTCTTTTTACGATGTCCTCCTTTTTTTGACATCGGGATGGCGCATGTCAAGCTGTCTTGAAAAGCGTTTTCCCCGTATTAAGTACGCTTGCTGTAAAAAGGTAGAATTGAATTTAAATATACTGATACCAACTGGCTTGCGCTGGGGATATGAGCAGGAAACTCCCCTTCGTACTCCTTAGTTCCTGTTAGTCTATTATCCATATTCACGTTGATTGTCGCATATAACACGATATTTGCAGCTTTTGAATAAACTTGGCGCTACACAAAGAAATGACAGAGCCAAAAAGGGCTTGCCGTTTTGTGATCAGTGTATATGCTTTTGCAATAATTAATAAAGCAGTAAGTAACCCTCGAATTTCAAACGCATAAATCAGCATACGTGCAGTGATGAGTGTGGAGGACAGCATTACGTGGCCAGAGCTCGAGGTGGTAGCTGTACGAATAGTGGCATATGCTTTTAGCAAAATAAGCTTACAGCACAATTCTGATATCGAGAGCTATACACCCGCAACTGTAAGCGATTTCACAAAATGCTATGAATGCTACTGCCGTACGAAATGCCTACATGAAACAGTCCGTGCGTTTCACTGAATCCGAAATACAGGTAAGAATTCTGCGTAGTTCTAATAAGAATATTATTGGATTCTCTGATTTGGGGATGCGAAACAAATGTGGGAGGTGGTGCAATCACGCTGGTATGAATGAAGCTCGTCCCCACTCGCCAAATCTGCCTTACGAGCCATTCGCTTACTTTATAAGGCTATTCTGCGTGAGATAGCCTTGAAGTGAGAATTTTTCCGGTCAGATCTACCAAAGAAGCTCGTCGGATGTAGCTTTCTTCTTCTTTAAGCAAATGCCTCTCGGTCCAGCCCCTACTGCGGAATAACAAAGAGCTTAAGACCAACAAACGGGTTTTTAGGGTAGCGTTTAATGCGATTATTTCATAGAACGAATTTTAGTTAGGGTCAGGATCAAGTAGGAGCCTGGCGCGATTCAAGTATAATTCTCAAACTCCCCTAAAATGCCCTTTCTCACTTTATTAGACCACCAAAGTGGGGCTGCTACATGCGCTTTTACCTGTGTCGGTCATCCTACGGCAAGAAAACGCGGCCATTGAGTTTTAATTCCTATGTTCACCCAAATCAACCAACGATACGCTTCCTGTAGAAAGGCCGTTCGTATAATATGAAGTTAACCCCCCCCCCCCCCCCCCCCCGAAAAATTTGAACCCATACATAGTTGCGAGGTATGGTGGGTGATGTACTAGTCCACGCTTAGAATAAAATAATTTTTCATTTATTCAACTCTGCATCCTTGACGGTAGTCGGTAGCAACAATGCTGCAAGTTTTGCGTGTATTTGACCGGCACAAACTTTACCAGTCTGCCTAGGGGTATCAAACAACGCTTCGCATGAGCTTGGCTGAAAATTACTACCCACGCAACGTCCTATAGTCACTAAGAAACCTTTCGGAACGTCATAAGCTGCAGTAATTTTATGCAAGAATGTATCGACGTAGGGAGGGTGACACGTTTCAAAGAGATGCATGGCATAGAGAAGTGAAAAATTGCGTGAGGCAATGACATGTAACTAACGAAGGCCATGAAGCATACCTCGCAGAAAGAAACTGGAACCCCAGGGGCGTGATCAAACTGCTTATTTCCAGCCACTTCAAAAGCTCGATCAGAAGAAAAACCTTCGGCGTCTCAGCATGGGGACCTCTCAAAACTTGTAAAAGCGGTAGCACTAAACTACGGACACAAAATATGATTACACGTATTTGCGTCCTCTATGCTACGCGACAACGAAGACTCCTTAAAAGGTCTTGGGAAAAGTGCTTATGGACCCCGCATGTAGTTTGGTTTATCGCGCTGTAACCTGGAACAAGGCTACCAGAGCTAAGGCACGCTCTTGTCTGATGGACGCAATTACCTGTAATGTGCTGAAAGTCAGTGGTATCCTACACATACACTCTACCATGCACACACTCTGGAGAAGTAATTTTAATTGTTATGTGATTATAGCATATTTCGAATACAGTTAATGCGTCGTTCTTTGCCTACCCCTATTCACAAGCTTGAGTGTGCATCCCCTGCACTCCAGTTGTTGAACATTCCGCTCAATGCATTAGCGTACGCAGACGCCATAGGTGTGACCGCGAGTGGCTTCGGGAGACTATCAACCTTGCCTTCTCCTCTTATTTTCTCAATCTGTATTAAAACTGACTCGTTAGGCTCGACCACACAACTTCGGCAAGTCATCGGCAAGGGTCAGCATTCGAGAGCTGATTATTGTCACTACTGCCCCTGCTCATAGCACAAGCACAACGTTATGGTTACTTCCACCTTATCTCTGTCTGTGAAGTAACGACATACGTTTCGTTCGGTTGGTCACCCCTAGGCAAGTAACAAGTGTATCGGAATTGTAAGAAAGTTAAGAAAGCGGGAGTTCAAACCAAAACAAGACAATGAATGTAATTTATAACCAACAGTACAATGAATTGCAACAAAAATAAGAAAAACAGGTTCTGCAATAATTAGTCCTACAGAATAACGCGGGAGTTCAATAAACAGAAGTTGTGCACAATGCAACTGCGCCAAAGTGGAACTGAACTGACGAAAACGAGCGCAAAGATACAGCTCCCCCGACGTACGCCCGCGTTTCCAGAAGATTGTAGAGCATTGTTCTTGTGGATAATTTTAGTGGAAATAATACATGCTCTAATTTTAAGAAAAACTATAAAATTGAATCCCTCTCTTTCATTATGCGCAATTCTCAAAGCATCTGTCGATGCTTTTGAGTAAAGAGACGACGCATTGATTCAAAATGTCCTTAAAATAAGCAAGGAGTGCTAATAACGCATACATTTCTTTTTTGGAAAAAATGTATTAATTAGAAGAGGTCACATAGCTGCGTAGACTTAAGTGGCAAGTCCGTCCTGCCCACTTCTGTCCTGAGGCACATTTACCGAGTGATTAAGAGCGCGGCATATTGGTTGAAGTGATTACATAACTCGAAGCACAAAAAAAAAGAAAAACACGGGATCAGGGACGGAGAATAAGATGGTGATGGACAAGGAGATTTCTTGAAAACGGAGTAAAGACTGCTGCCAGAATTTAAACAAGAGAACTAGTAGGACCGAAAATAGGATTCCACGCAGCAGGCAATGTGGCTGTTACTACATCTTTCTCCTATCTCTAGCCTGAAAGAGAACGTTTTTGTCGCCGTTTCGCAAACCAAGTCTGTTAGGTTAGCAGAGTGTACTGCTTAGTGACAAATGTTCTCCCTTTCAGTTCTGTTTCGAAGGTAAATGGGAGATGCGATACCGCGACACATTGAGCAAGTCCATCAAACAGTCGTTTTTCAGAGGGTTTTGGAAGCGAGTGATGTCAAAAGGCCGGTCATTGTCGCCTCACGGCCATATCCACTTTCGTAACGCCTTCTAATGGTCCTGAATACGCAGTGCTCTGCTGCCATCTGCAAGCGCCTTTTGATTTGGTGGAATCTTATCGAACACTACTATGTCTGGTGCCGCCACCCCTATAAAAGTGCGTGGGATCTGGGCCGTAGCCTGGAAAGTTTACACCGAAAAGATGAAATAGTAGTGATTTACGAAGACAAATGGTCTCTTACGCATTGCAGCAAGCGCACAGAATCTAACAATAAATTCCACCAGGAGCGGCGCTTACAAAAATGCTGTAAAAAAAACGAGCTACTTAAGACACATAGGTAAACGTCGCGCCAATAAATTTTGTTTTGCTAGGGTGTGAAGAACTTGAGATTACAGAAAACGTTTTCCTAACCACTACCGCCTTTTCAAATGGATCATTTCAAATATTTTAGGTTTCGAAACTGATTCGGCCAAAGAAATCAGAAGCGTAAGTCCGATGCCGTTACCATGGAGATTCGTTCGGTGCAAACGAGCCACAATAAGGCGTTTATTCTTCATCTTTGCACGCGCAGGTGTAACCATGAAGAAACTTTTCCCGCTAGAATTTGAAATTGGGAGAAGCTACAACGACCCCCATAAATTTATCTTAAGTGTAACAGCATTGCCTGACGCTGGTTTAAACTCGCGGGCGCAGAAATATTATGACCTAAAAAGAAAAACCGTGGTAACGTGTGAAATGAACGCAGTCGCTTGCTTTTACGCTCCAAGACGTTATCAACTTTTATTCGCCTATAAACAGCTAAGCTCGACTACAGCCGAACACATCTGCATTAGCGGGTAAAAGTTGTAGCATTTTTTGCTGTTTCGGTGAGACAAACTTTTAATTACCCTACGAACAGGTTAATGAGACAAGGACTTAATTACCATACGAACTAGCATGCGTGTTTTATTTACTCTGAACTTCGGCGGCCAGCTCTGGGACGCTTGCCTGGGACTTGGCTAAAACAAAATTCTGTGCCTTGCAATACTTTGGTCTCCATAATGGACGCTATGCATTACCATTTTGGAGTCTTCCAGAAAAAATAAAAACTGACATTTGACTCTTTATAGCCATCGGATAATATTAAGTTGCACCAAGGGACGAAGATGCATCTTATAATTTGATTTTAATTGCCTTCCATATCTTTTGAAATTCGTATATATTGGACCGGCAAGCTAAGCCAATGCTATCATCGAAAGCGCATTTTGGTCAGATGAACTTCCGTTTCACCGATGTGAGTGACTTGAATTACTATCTCTAACTAATACGCCATTCTACGTAGTGGTTCATGGTGGCCCAAGTCTACTTATCATCGTTCATAATGCTTTGTTGATTATTTATTTTCGCATTTTCGTGTCCTCTTCAGCATATTCTTACGTTTAAATATTTCTGGTTTCATATTGCTTTCCGGCGAGGAAAAAGGGAAAGAGTGGTGTGCTCCTGCAGATACCATTCATGTTGAGGAATCACTAGGGCTTGGGTTACGCCCTCAGAGATTACGACGTAGGAAATGTTCTCGTTTCTACAGCGAACATTTATATAGCTAAGTTACCGAAAAAATAAATCCATGAATGTTAACAATATACAGCTACGTATGTATAAAGCTGACTAAGTGCACCCACGGGCTTCTGGTTTTTTGTTTTTGAAGGGCTGCTCCTGCAATGTTTTGGCCGGTTTCTTTTTTCGACGAGGTTGCAGGGCTCCCAAAGCGGCATTTTGGCGGGTGTCTTTAACATTTAAGCAAGTGAGCATTACGGTTTTTCCGTTTATAGATGCCCAAATAGGGGCGGCAGCGTGCACGCGCAGTCAAGGTTCATGCGCTGGGTTGCTCAGGTGCTCTGTGCTTCGGCGCAGAGCACTACGCGGGAATTATATTAAGGCCAGGGTCTGGACTGAGCCCGCTTTATGAAGCCCAAGCCCGACCGGGGCCCGTAACACCTAGCACCACGCCCGGCCCGGACATGGGCGTCTTAAGTGATTCCTATTTAAAGCCCACACAGACCAGATCATAATACGAATCAGATCCATCTAGCTCAGTTTTCCCTTCTACTGGAGTCTGTAAGTTTGCCTGGCCCGGGCGTTGTTTCAAGCCGAGGCCCAGCCCGGCCCGGGCCCAGTCTTATATTTTTTAAGGAGGGCCCGCGTTTGCGTGATCAGTCCCGGACTAAGACGCTGAAGGAAATTTCATGGTTACATTTGGTTGAGTGCCTTCGTAACGGGCAATCAGACGGAGCATCTATTCTGTACAGCACGTCCTGGATTGCGATGCAAACACGTAGACTTAAGTAGTGATAGTGCTTTAGCTTCCACCGTCTTCAGTTCAATTCCCATCGGGCTCACATCGGAGTAATTATAGCTTGTGTTCTTACATCAGAAGACACCGTCACTTTTAATGAGCAGATTCAAGGTAACGTCACATGGTTCTCTCGGCCACAAGTTGGTACGCTTAAATGTTTTGTGCGGCGGTTCAATCCACGAGTAAGCACGTGAATTGAAAAGTTTTACGTGCAGTGGCTGCTCAGCGACGCTGTTTCTCTAGCACTCGAACTCCATTACCGGCCACGGCAGCGGCATTTCGATGGGTGCGACATGTAAACCGCCCGTGTATATAGACATAGGTTCAGAGCTTTAGGTTGTCTAGATTAATTCTTTCCCCGCTACGGCACTCCTTGGTATCGCGTCTTTAGCGTGTTATGCCCCAAAATATAAAATCTCGATGCAGTACATGAAATGCCATTACACTTTCAGTACAGTGACTATCAATCCCAGCAAAACACAGTTTTAAAATAACGCGTACAATTAACATCAAAACGCGCGCGTACACAAACTAAGAACAGTCCTTTTTGTGCTTTTTCTACAATTCACGTCTGAAATATTAACGGCCAGTCCCATGAATTCAAGCCTGATCTCAGCCCATGCCCACTGCTTCTAGCTTGAGCCCGGCCCAGGCACACGGCCTTGAGTCTGGGCCCGGCCAGGGCCCGCAAATAAACGGTTCGAGCAGCCAGTCCCGGCGCGGGCTTTTGGGTCAGCCGGAACCCGTGCAGTGCTCCAACTCCGGGGTCTGAGCTGTGCTGCCGCGCCTCCAAGAGATGGCTCCCACTACGGCGGCCCTAAAGACTTTCTGTACACCTATTCTCTCCCTTTATATTCTGCCCCTCTCCCCTCCTTCTCCCGTGCTCTGGTGTATGCAGGTATGCTCAGTGACTAGGTACAGTAATGTCCTAAGTGCAACCTTCGCTTCTCGTTCTTCTTTAATGAATTAAAAACAATAGCAACAACACTGACGGCATCCACGCTGTGGCGATGAGAGATTTCAACATAAACTTCGCACGGCCGAATGAGACCTGGATGCTGTTTTCCATGGTTGAGCGGTTTTGGTTAGTGAGTTGCACAATCAGCAAGATGTCCATGATGCGGGAAGAAAACTGGCAGCCCCTGATTGTCCGCGAGAGCAAAGATCCAGTCCTTCTATATTTTATTTAGCTAACTAGCAAGGAAGTATAGCCAATCGCAGATTACAAACAAACGTTTTGATTCGTGCACGCCTTGGACTGCATCGAGCTTCACTGGTCATCTTTATTCACTAAGCCGAAGTGCACTAGTCTTTTTTTTATTGAGTACTGGTGGTATATGCACACGCACGCACACAATTGTACAGAAACGATGAGGGTAGGTTTGTTGCTACTAAAGGTATTTCAGTAAAAAAGACAACCAGTTGGAGGGAGAGACATAGCGAGGAATTTTTTTCGGTACTGTCGTTTATGGCATTTTAGCAAATGGTAATTCATTACTCTTCTAGCAGATACTGACGACGCTCCTGTGACTAATTCAGCGTTTGTGCTGAAAGAAAACGTTCCAGTAATTTATTAGGTACGTTACTGTAGAATCAATAAGTGATTTCCAGGCGCGTGGGTGACGGGCCGGCTTTCTTAAAAAGTCAAGCGACCCTCAGTCTGGCATAAGCTCGGAAAAAAGAAATTTAACAATCTGGTAAACTGAAGCCACAAAAAAACAAGAAAAAGGTACTCCGGTGGCGACTTAGTAAAGTAAGTGTGTTGTAGTAACAAAACGAGTTTAATAACGAATTTTTTTCCAAAGCGTCTGACGAGAAACAAAAGTGCAAAGTACATTGAAATTACTGCGTTTCGGCAGTTGATCGTAATCCGAATGGCGTTTTCCTTCAGAGCGATGCAGCTTGTTTCCGGCTCACGCAGATTTCTTCCTCATACTTGCGCCAAGAGTTTTTTTAATTCCGTGATTGGCTTCAGTGAGTCGGCTTTTCTGTGTTTATTGACTTAACTTTTTTACTGCGTTGGTGTGTTCAGGTATCAGGCTGGTTTAATCGTCCCCGATCTTATCGCGTGTAGTTACTTCCTCCGCTTCATTTGATTTTTATCATCATTGTTTACTTTTCAACCCGAAGCTTTTCACAAGTGAGAGTTCCTTATCGGCAAAGGCGGACTTTTCCCGCGGAAGTGATTGATTACAGTACACTTCAGATGCTCAAATCTCACGTTGAACAAAACATAGAAACAATAATGAATCCAGCTTGGACGGGCACTAAAGCTGGTAAAAAATATTGGCTGAACCACTTTGGGAAGTGGTAAATTTCTACCTGCATTTTTGCGATAACATTCGATTATCTTTCCTTTTCAGCTTTCATCTTAATAGGAAAGATAATCCAAAGGCGTAAGAAGAAAGCACGATATTTCGTTTTAGAAAACCTCGGCGATGTTCAGCGAATATAAGTTTCGTTTAAAACGTGGCTTTCGGTCTCATAGTCGAAATTTTTCCATCCCTGAGTCAGTGTAAAGCATGCAGAAGATTGTACTTGCAATTTGGTTTAACCGCCCCCTTTTATGATTTGTAAGTCTAAAGCTCACTTTATGAGAATTAAGCAGAGTGCTCCCCAAACTTGAAGGCACTGATCAAAAGATGAGCAACTTCGCTGAACAAGGAAACAGTTTTAGTACTGCGGGGTCAAGCTTTGTGATACCTTTGAAGAAATAGACGTCTCGATAGGGAAAATCGGTCTTAACAGCTGCAAATGCTTTTCATTATTTTAGAAATTGTTATAACCACCGTACAAGAACCACGCATTATTTCGGGTCTGCTCATCAAAGAACTAAAATTTTAAAGTACCCTCTGAAAGAAAGACCTTCCTGCACAATCTCGCGCCTCATTTATTAAATTATTCCCAGCCATTTAGTATGACCCCTCGCTTCGCACATACAAAGGCTTGAAGTTTGACGGGCTGGACACACAGCGGTAACGAGTAAAACATAAACGCCGAAAACAAGGTACATAGAAATAAAAGCTTGCACTTTTTTACTATGTCGAGGTAAAGAATTTGCAAACCGTTGCTTTGCACTGTTGCAGAATCATTTAAAGCATTGGGTAAAAGGTTACTACATTTGGGACTGCTTAGAGCCGGGTGTTCTCTTTCCGGAAAAGATCTTGGTAAACTAACTCTTCCAAGTTACCAAGGGACTCCTAGCGAGCACGGACGATTTTCTAAGTTGGCCCAGAAAGAAACTTGGGCGGACTTCGTGCAATGGCTGTGGTTGCGCTAACGTAAAGATACGTGCGCATGGCTCTCCAGCTTTTAGTAGCCCTGGACACCTTAAGTTTAGTATTCCTGGCGAGAGCGAGCGTTTATTACGCAATAAAAAACTTTGTCTCTCAGTGGTGGTTCTCAGTGGTGGTTCATGGAGGGGTCGATGTGGAATTCCTACTTTCAACTGCAATCAAAAAAGTGCTGTTAGAGCTACAGCGTTAGAGTTACGAGTACTTCTCTACGACGCCAAGTTCAAAGATATCCGCTCCTCACATCCTCTTCCCTTCATAGGGGTCACTCTCAATTGTCCTCAGTTCTTTCTCTTGCTCTACAGGCCTCATTTTTGCACTTCTGCCAGCAGATCCTACAAAGCGACAGAAAATCCAGCAATCATTTGACAATAAAACAACGTACAGGAATGCATCCTGCAGATCATTTTACACTTTTTTCATTTATTTACTACATTATAGAAAATTATTGTAACTCCTCTTCATTTAGGAGGTTATGGGTCACTGCACCGCTACAGCTTGATGCTTGATGCCTGGCAGGTAATTTTGTCAAACTGTTCAAGCTGGCCAATCTTCATTTTGAGAATAAAGCACGACAAGCACCAGTCGCTCACCAGTCAATTTAGCATTGAAAATGCAAAACAGTAAAAACTTCGCTGGATATATACAAGAAGTCCCGATATTTGAATCGTCTATGTGCGAAACAACATTCAAACATGTGGTAATGGAACCACCATAAACTACCCGCAACTACATACGCCTTCGATTAACACCTGTACAAGTTTTCCTCCGATGATACGGCAGAAAATATATCCAATTTGAGGTAGTTATGAGGCCATGCACTTTGCGATCATCCCATCAACGACACCATGCTTGCCTATCACCATTAGAACAACGAAGGCATTATACGGTGAAGTCGTCGGCTCAAAGCGTACGAAAATATTTTTATTCGGATCACTTTGTCAAAAGACGGATCATCCCTGCCTGACGTGACTATATAAACCTGACTGTAAATAAATCGGAGGGAAAAGCGCCTTGTTACTCTTTGGTTACTCTGTTTTTCAGGTGCCCAGCGCACTTTGTCTCTACACAGTGAGTATGGCACCGACGGAGCTTGAGAGACCTTTCAAATTCAAGACACGACAGACAAGACCGACCCTTACACATGGCAGGCATTTTGTGAACCGGTACTGTATTAATTACGCGAAAAATTCGCCTTCAATCCCACTTCTATGGTGGACCATGCAGTGCGGGTAGACCATGCAGTACTTGGGCCAGTGCAACCGAAGAGGTAGAAAAAATGTTGGAGGTTCCGGCCTTGGCTTTAGGTCAGCAGGTTATTACCATCACCATCGGCACTTACACCGGCAGATTGTACCGTGAATGCCACGCAGACCCAAATGAACACCGTTCCACAAAGAAAGGCGTAGTGTTTGCTCCCATCACCGAGACTGTCTCAGACGCTGGTCACGTATTCGAACGTCATTTCCAGGTCCTAACAATAGGGATTACCGATACAAAAAACGGCGCGGAAAAAAAGACCTTGCCCATTGCACGGATGCAAAGGACAACCAACCGAATGAAAACAAAGCCCGCGAAATTCAAACAGAAACGCGAGAAAGGATCAAGGCCACTGGCGAAATCGCAGGAGCGCTTCCTCCAAAGCTAAACAGCCGGAAGAGGGGAGGGGGGGGGGGGGGTGTTGGGGGGGGGGCGGCAGGCAGCCTAGATGGCGTTTCGGCCTATGATTTATTGCAACACACAGAGGAAGATGTAAGTGGCTTTAGCGGAGCTGGGCTGACAGAGTATTTCGAGCACGTCGCAGCCCGCGTCAAACCTGCGTTTCTGACGTGCCTAGCGTGTGGGCTGACACGGTCGCCTGCCTTTCCCCCTGGCTGCTGCGCCGGGCACTTTGTTTATCAAAACGTCCGCTACCGCTTCTTCCCCCAGGGGTCCTTTGACACAAATGGCAAATCGTCGAAAGAGGAAGAGAACTGCGTGCACCACGTTACCGGTGCATGAAGTATTGGAACAAGCTCCAAAACAGTTCAGTGCGACATATTTTGCAGCAAAGTGGTATATGTCTGGGTATATCGCCCGGGGGGACAAACCGGCGTGCAATGGAAATTTTTCACACAGAAGAGGTAAAGTTTTGTGTTTTTCAAAATGACCAGGACTGACGTTTTGGCCGGTGTCTTTTCCGTTTAAGCATGCGCACATCACCGGTGCCCCTTTATGTATGCACGGGAGGAAAGAGTGCACGTCGCGCCAGACTTCATGCGCTAAGCGATGACATGCCCGTTGTGCTGGCGGGAGATTTCCATGTGAACGTATTAGGGCCTGATGCAACCTGACTGCAGTCTTCCGTGGTCGAGCGCTTTGAGTTTGTGCGTTACACAGGGAGTAAGATCGCTTCGACACTGGAGGGAAACGTACGGCTCCACATTTTAAATGCAGAGCATTTCTTTAACTCACGATGTTATGCGTCCGTAACTCGGCGTCCGCACCACGGCAGCTGCGCCCTCTCCCCCACTCCTCCTCGTCCTCAACACGCTTGCAACAACAGGTGCAGCGCGCGCTCCGCGCGTTGCAAACACCGTAGCAACAGCAGGTGCGGGCGCGTCGTGGCGTGACGGTGGCGTGATAGCGCGCTCTCTCTCCGCCTCCTCTCCCTCTACTGCGTTCGTTGGGAATATAAACCCGGGTGTCGGCGCGTCAGCCGCACCCCAGTTCTGCTTCGCTCTCTTCTCGTCGCGGTTGTCGCAGTTGCTAAGCGATGGAAGCAAGACCTTCAACTAGTACCGCGACGCAATCCAACTTCAGCGTCGCGGCACCAGTTCAAGACAGAAGAGAAGAAAGAATAACAAGAAGAAGAAGAAGAACAACAATGCAACAATAACAATAAAGATCTAATCCGCCCATCGATCTTACCGCAAATAAATAATAATAATAACACTTGACGTTACCTAATACTCGTCTCGTTCTCTCTCTCCCCAATCATACCAACAACAACAACAACGCTACCACCACCATTACAACACCCATCACCACCGCCACGCGCGTAACACCGCTAATGCTCTGCATTTACTCGTGCCCCTCCCGCGGGGGCATGTCGGGGTCCCTTTTTTGGTAAAATCAAACCTTTCAGGAGTCATTCACCTGAATAGATAGGAAGTGTGCGCAATACAAAAGTACAAATAAATGTGTTTTCTTTCTTGCACCTCTTGTACTACGCCCAGCTTCGCTGGTACTTCTTCTCAGTGCAGAAGGGCGAGGACTTTATACGTGCACGCGCGAAAACACACACGTACGAGAGCAGGTACGCACCCTGCTCAACAAACGCTACTTAGTACTTGTGTCCAGTGCCGTAGAAACCTCACCGGTGGATCATGCGAGACTTAATTCAATGTTTAAGGGGGCTTAAACTCAGCTCTTCCTTAATAAGTGTAAGGGAACGTGTGCGTTTACATTTTGTGAGCACTAAAAGATCTGTGCGCAGTACATATTGTCGGAGGTTTTACACCGAACTTGTTAGCCTCTAGTTGTGTTTTCTTGTATCATTCGAGAGCGACCAAAAGCTGTCGACCACAAATCAGTGACCAAAAAATAAGCAGCCACATCCGTAATGGTGAATTTGGCTACGCTGTCACGCTATGTCCAACTTAACGCTTTGAGGTCAATGCAACCTTAATGGTGACCGAGCTCTCATAACGCGCTTACCGGGATTCCCCCTTCCCAATGCCTCGTGGTGCAGAAGGACTCACGCTACAAAGGCAAGTAGAGACACGGTAGATTTTTTTCTCGTAAATACTAAGTTGTGAGATGTGAAGTTCGGCTAGTTGACTGAGGTGCTGCAGAGTGTATGCAGACGATTTACGTTTAAAACGTGACACCCAAATCGTGTACTTCTTGAACATATCAGGTAATCACACTGAAAAATAGGAATTTGTAAAGACGTTTGCGCGGCTCTTCTTGTCTTTCAAAAGGATACACTCGGCATAGCATCATCGCAGGTTCAGCTTTAACACAGCACTCTGTAGCCGGGTAAACAGTTTCGCGTCAAAAGATATGCCGCGTGCGGAGAAAGCCATGGCTGCGATGGTTGGTTTGGTTATTTTTAATATTCGCAGTAGTTTTTTTATCGAATCTACTACAGCCTCTTATAGGAGATGCTTAAACCTATAATTTTCCTCTTAATTTGCAGAGGTCCAGTCAAATTTATGCGATACCAGCGTTTACTATTCCAATGAAAACGAAATTAACCTGTAAGCCACGGTTTCGGTGTTCGAGGGAAGTCTTACACGAATACTGCGTATATGTACCTGTATATGAACATCGTGCGACTTCTTGTAAATGCTTGATACAAAAGAGAGCTCTGCTCAATAGGGAATATCACCTACACCTCTCTTGAACAGGCCGTGCGGGCCAGAGTAATACGGGCGTCATGGCTGTACATGCGGTATCGGTGCTCCGAAATTCGCCCCGAGCAGTGCCGAGTGACGGACAAAAAGACAGAAGTTAACTCCGACTAAAAGATGGCCCTGCCCGACCCATTCGTAGTTAGAGCCTATCTGCCCAATTTTGGCATCATTGTCTCAACATGTCCTGCCCGAGGACGTGTATAACTGTGCGGCAATAACTTTACAACTTCTACTCTTACCCTGCCTTGGCGCTTCGGAAAAGTAACCAATGCTCACAAGGATTTTGTAAACACAAGTTGACTGCAGACAGAAATACAAAGAAAACAATTATGGTTGATTTCTCTGTCATAGGAATCGGTAAAACACGAAAGCGAAATGGGCAGTGAAATCTGCCACTTAGCATGATTTGCGGGTCGGCGGCTGTCCTGTGTGTGTGCTTGGCTAGCGATGTCCTGCTGGCGGGTCACTTCAGCAAAGGTGTACTGGCGTCACCTCCGTGACTGATATGACGTTAGTGAAATCGTGGTGCATCCAGGCATAAAACACTTTCGTGTTAAAATATAAAACCCGAAAACAAACAACCCTAAGCACAACGTACTATTTGGTTCTAAAGGTTGCTTCCCCGCAAGAAGACCTGTGTGCAGTGGTGCTTCCGTCATATCAGTGGTCATATCCGTCACTTCAGTGACGGGTATGACGACACTCAATATTTGTGTATTCTAGAATAAAACACTTTCGTGATAAAATTAAAGCCGTTCCACTCAATGTGAAAGCTGTCGGAAGTGCAGAGCAGTGGTTCACCATACTGGGCTGTAGCGCCGTTATCCGCTCACTGCTACCAGCCAATGCAATAAAATTTCCCGCCTTATCAGTGCTCGCGCGCCCTCTGCCTGAAACTGCGGCAGCGGGAGTTCTGTTCTTTTTGCGCTTGCTTCTCCCGCACGTGCCCGCGTTTCGCTGCCACTTTTTTTTCGCTTACTATGGTAAAAACCAACCCAACGAGCGTTCCTATCTAATTGAACGAGGACGCTGCCGGTTAATTACGTGTATTTTGCCCGAAATGTGGTACACGCTTTTTGCGCTAAATAACTGGGAGATGTACGACAAGCTCGAACTCGTTTCGAACACTAATGACTACATAAATCGCTTGGCTTTCGAAGCCTCTGGGTTACGCCGCGACAACAGCCGCTACGACGGAGTGTTTCTCGCTCTACTTGGGTCTAGCGAGCGAGCTACGACCACAACACGAGCGCCTAAAGTGCTCTGCATTTAAAAGCAGCACAAAAGGCAAAAAAAAAATCGTTTCACTTTCTCCCTTGAGGCTTCCTATTTTGGGTCACAAACATTAGGCTTGCACGTTTTTTTTGGTTGCAGAATTGATGTTCCCGTCGGAAACAGCTTGAACCAATGGGGGCGGTAGCAGGAAGGGAACCTACAGATCACGCAGGCTTGTAGGGGAGAAAATGACAATTTCAGCCTAAAGCTGAGGCCCGTTTTCGATGTGGTTTCCCTAACGGCGGGAGTTCAAACAAAGTAAATGCAGGAAAAACTGTTCAAAACTAATACCGAAGAGCTCACAACACCGATTCTGCGCCTAATCGCCTGTTGTGTGCCTTGTCATGCCAAGGTTTATCTTAGTCAGCATCCAGTGTCCGTGCCGAAAAACAAAACCGCAGCATCAGATGGAGTTGATTTCCAGTCGGCCACTGAACAGCCAATCCGACGTAAAGTAGTTCCCTCGTGTATTATCCCTGAAAACATGAGATAAGTGAGGAAGTCTCTCCTCTGTATACAACTCTGACATGTCGCCAATCATGCAGGCTTTCTGCACGTAAAAGTGTGGCAGGCGGGCAGAAACAGCAATTCCTCGGAACCAGTCGCTTCCCGGGAGATCATTCACTTTGTTTTCCGTGGCCACGTCGAGAAGCAAGGCCTCCTGGACAGTGAAACGGCTCTGAATTGAGCCTAGGCCAACAGACAATGAAACCCTGGGAACAGGGCAATGTGATGAAGCTTCGTGAGGCCCTGGTCACCTTTATTTACACGCCAGCACAGCCATGCCAGCGTCAGTGCCAGTCATCCTTGCGACGAGTTCCCCTTCAGACACAACCGCGTTATCGTCTGTTCGGGAAGAAAGGACATCACTGGTACTCCACGCCCCCCCCCCCCCCCCCCGCCCCTGCCCCCGCCCCACCCATCGCAGTGTTCCAGCAGTACGACCGGCGAGTCTAATGTGGAGGCAGCGCCGTGATTTTCGGCAAGAAGCGCCACGGCGAGATCTCCGGTAGCAGTGTCGCTAGGTATGTGGCGCCCTTTGACAGCGGCGGATTACGAAGAGGATCCAGGCGGCGTACAAGTGGGAAGAACGACTGCGTGAAGAGGCAGGCTTTCTTGCCGAAACGATTGCAGAGCTCGCATATTACCAGACAAAAAAGAGACAAAACAGAAAGACGTCACTACAATAATTTTTTCGAGTTCTTATACTTTTTAAATACAATATTTTTGTGTATTTCAATCAGAATGCTGTGGGTAGTAAAGCAGTACAGCTATGTCAGGATGGAGAACACGTGAAACCGCAGTGAAAGAAAAGCACGTGAGCGCGTGCCCACACTGCATAGTACTGCTTATTGTGGGACATCTTTCGCCTACATACGACAAGAGAATAAGGGATATTATGCACGCATCGACCACAAACAATATATGCTTACTCTACTAGTAATCGCCCTTTTTCCAAGCTGGTTATACTAGAACCATTACCTCCTCGATTTTTTCTTGCCTCTCCACATGGAGCAAGGGTACATACTATCCGTGATAATAGCGTATTTGCATCGGAAGCGGTGTTTTCCAGCACACAACGCTTCAGAAGAGGCAGGTAATAGCACGCGCGTGTATGGAAACCAGAAACAAAATAGAAAAGGTCGCTACCGTAATTGTTTTTTGAGTCCTGTGACCTTAAAAAAATATTAGTTTTGTGTTTTCTGTTCAAAATGATGTGGGTAGCGAAACAGCAGGGCTATGTCAGAGGATGGAGAACGCAAGGATGCCTAAGGGGAAATAATAAAGCTCGTCTGAGCGGGATCCCTGCGCATGGTACAGCCTAGTTAAGGGAAAACTTTCGCCTACATAACGACACCAGAATGCAGTATATTATGCACGCATCGACCACAACACAGTAGATGGTTACTGCACTGGTAATTGCATTTTTTCTTGCATCATCACATGGAGCGAGGGTTCATACTCTAGCGATGACAGCGCATTTGCATCGGAAGCGGTGTTTTCCAGCACACAGCGCTTCAGACAAAGCCGGTAATAGCCCACACGCATGCGGTAATAGGAAAAGGCGGTGCATAAACCGGCTGCTGTAAGCACGGTAATATAACCTAAGCCGGAAGCGATGCGATGATCAAGCGTGCGCACGGTCTATTAACATGCCTAAAACCGGAAACAGAAACAGGTTCACAAACAGCTTGAAAGGATTACAACTAGTATGTAGATTGCGATGTGGCCTGAGGAGGCCTAATACATTCCAAAACACCAGACTCAAACCATTGTACTCTTTAGCACCCTAGGAAATAAAATTAGTCTGAAAACCCATGAAAACCTCGAAAATGGCAGACAGCAAACTAAGTGCTTGCCAAAGGAAAGAAACCTCGAATATCCTCAAGAATGCGCAACATCATTCAAATGTCTGTGACAGGCTCACGCGTCATAAATTGCGCAACATTTGTTTAAGCGACCAATTAAAGTTTTGTTATGAATGTACGCTCACGTAATTCGCCTCCAATTTTGTATTCCCTTGCAAGAGTAAGTGTCCAATACATACTTGCATAACACTGTAATTGAGTTCCCACTGTACGGATGTGTATTACTACAACTCTCAATTGTACATGTATGTCCTATTAGGTGATTTTTTATGCATCATAATTGCTGATAGGTATTTTTCATCGCGCCGGAATGAAAAAAAATTCTGTTTTATATTGTTTTATTGCACTTTTCAGGAGTTCGTGTGCTGTTATGTACTGTTATTTGCTCACGTACTACGCTTCTCTGGCTGGATTCATCAAGTTGGTGCAGCAATTTACCAGGGAGACAACAACAATTTAAGCTATATTGAAACAACATACTCTGTGTTTATTTATTTATTTATTTATTTACTTATTTATTTACACAATACTGCAGACCAAGTAAATGGTCCAAGCAGGACGGGCAGAACAAAAAGAATGTACACGCACATACAATGCCATGCAATGCAATAAAAACAATGGGGTAACATCAACTCCGAATTCACTTGGAGACTACGAAATAAACAAGCCACGGTGAAAACAAACATAACAGGGTTTCCAATCCAAATAAAACTAGAAAATGTGGTAATCAAGCGTCGCTAAAAACCCGAACGTCAATAATTAAAAGTTGCTAAAATGATCGTGTAGGGCTTTCGTGAAATTTCCACTAAAAATTCTTTCTGGCAATTTATTCCAGTCATCTACCGTGCGTGGAAAATATGAAAACTTAAAGGTATTTGTTCGGGCAAAGAATGGGGATAAACTATGGCTATGTGTGTGTCGGGTTTTCCTCGTGGCTAACGGGGTAATGAATGGAGTGGGTGATAATCCAGTCTTACACTTAATTAGGGATTCCAGAAAAGCTAAGCGGGCAATTTGGCGGCTAATGTGTAGAGGTTGGATTTTCTTGAGTTGGATTTTATATTGGATTTTATACCTGACGGAGAATCACTTTTTTATATTGATTATAAATAAAGCGAACAGCCCTCCTCTGAACCTTCTCCAATTCGTTAATGTTTTTGTTCGTGTACGGGTCCCAAACAACCGCTGCATACTCCAGTTTAGGTCTAATTATGGAATTGTACGCTAAAAGCTTAACGTTACTAGGTGTACCTCGAAGTTTATGCCGTAAAAGACCAAGTTTTTTTAGCGCTGAAGAAGTTACATGCCCAACTGGGTCGTTCCAATCTAATCTGGAGTTCAATACAACACCTAGGTATTTAAACTTACTAACCTCCTCGATTTAGGTGTTTTTAATTTTGTACATAAAAATTAGGGGGTTTCGTTTTCTGGTTATACGTAAAATAACTGTTTTTGTAGTGCTAACTTTCATGCCCCATTTGTCGCACCAAGATGATTTATTTCTACAATCTACCCAGAAGCACCTTTGACGCCACTTGAATTACTCAAATATATTCACGCATTAAAGTGCTCATGATATATAACCCCTTCGACAACTGTACACTGTGATTTAGGAACCAAAACTGCAGGCGCGCTGTTAGCTGCGGCGGGGTGGAGGTTGGCGGATTTCTCTAGATCGTTGGGAATCTTAGACGGCCCCTGAACTCTCGTGTAGCAGGGACGTTTTTCGCCCCCATTAGAAATAGTGAAGCACGACCCGAAATAACTCCGCCATGCTCGGGCATTGAACCTGTATCCTTGCGCTCAGCGGCACAGCGCCTTCACCACTAAGCCACCACGGCGTTTGTTCTTTATGTATAATTTGCGGGGATCTTATGCATTGAAGGTGACCTGGACTTTGATCCGTGCCTTAGTGCCAAGGTCGACAATAAATGTGCCCTCTTTGGGAACTTTAAGAGTCCGTTGAAATCTCGAAACACGGGAGCTGCCATTTTTCATATGCTGCGGCCAAGATTGAACCTCTCGCTATGCTTAGCAGCACCACTCATTAGGCACTGAGGCAGCGCGGAAAGGGCGTTTTTAATGAAATTTTATTTCGGTGATAAATATTCAGGGCGCAGAGGTAATGCAGTTACTGTCGATCAATACAAGAAATAGTGTGGGTCATCTGCGCATGTCATTCAATAGTGGAGTCAGAAACGCTTATTTGCTTTTCGGTTTGATGAAGCTCGTGTGGCTTGAAAGACAATGTAAGGGAGGTTCGAAGTTAAAACGTACAAGTGGGGGAAGTATTACAAAGAAAAATGCTCAAAAATAACTGAAACAACTCTTATCCTTTCACGATATCTGGTCGACCAAGTAGGATGAACAAATTTAGGAGATAGTAGGCAGAGAGTCAAACAATATTATAACATTTATCTGGGCAAAGTATTTTTACTCTATTGAAGGGACAATCGAAGTGTCAAGATCCTCCATGATTTCACCCACGAGCCAGCTCATCCATGACTGCTGGGAGAGAAACGTGGCATGTAGTCTTTGTCGAGTGTGACATGAAGTATGCGTTTTCTGGTATTCTGGAGTACCTTAACGCTAGACGACAAACTGCTCGATTATTATAGTAGATCGCGACGCACATTACAAACTCGTATCGGACCACTTAATGCGTAGCAGCGCGATAAAATGAGGGCACGTGATCAGCCCAGTCCGTACTGTAATAATAAGACTTTGTAGATACGCAGCGTCAGTGAGAGTGGGCGTTGGTGCTATGACGACGGAGTGCGTCGAGTACGTGCAAGTAGATACGGGCTCTTGGCAGGTTACAGTTTAATAATGTATGCTGCTGAAGGATTTTAATGTACAGCGCAGTGCTTTATGAGATGGCAAAGTTAAATGTGTGTATGTAGTACGAAGTTGACAGGTTTCCGCACGTTAAAGGTCTTCAGATGTTCTAAGCTAGTTCGGGATCATTCATTCCAGCACGCACGGCAGTCCAGTTACAGCATCGGGAAATAAAACACCAGAAGGAAAGCGAATAAAAGTATTACAAAAAACTTATTTTTGCTGAACGTTGCCCAGGGACCTATACTAAAACCGCCCGAATCTCATAAGCCCCTCTACAACAGTTCGTACAGGAAAAGAAACGAGATTTAGGACCACTTCTGCTGTCATCTGACGAAAAGAGAACGACAGCAACCTAGTTAGAAACCCGAACAATTTGATTGGAGTGTAAGTATTTTTTACAGTTGTAATTTTAATTCCAAGCTGCCCAAAAGGGCGGCGCCTACTTTCATAACAGGTAAAGGTTTCTTCTACTTCCTTTTGATCAGTACCTTACACACCCCTATTTTCATTCACCTCACCGTATCCGAGCATTGCTTTCGGTTTACATGTCAAAGATATTATTCAATTTAGGTAGAGAATCCTACAACTTTTATAGCCTTAATCTTGCGGAATCAGTGAAACAAACGATGAATAAAAATTGATCCTGTTTTGCTGCATTATAAAGCAGTTCTTGATTTATTTAAAAATAATTGTTTATGTTTGTTTACTCTTGCAGTTGTTTTATTTATTCAACCTACGGCAAGCTGTAGCCGCGCGACCCCGTCATTTTAATCGCTTTTTGGGCCACACAGCTTTTGAGTTGTGGCCGTCTGCATAAAAGCGTCACCAATTCGAGCTTCAAAGCGCAGTATTATAACGTTATCACGTTAAAAATTGAAGTGCGTGGTGAGGGCTCAGCTCCTTTTCAGCCACATTCTCGCCTACCCTTTTTTTAGGTATCCCTTCTTTTGCATAATCCTACGAATTTTCATTTCATCGTCCAGTGCCTAACAAAGCTACGCACGTAAATTTAGGCGCGGAGTTTCTGTGACCCGCCGTGGTGGCTCAGTGGCTAAGGCATTGTGCTGCGGAGCATGAGGACGCGGGTTCGATTCCGTGACGCGGCGGCCGCTTTTCTGATGGTGTCGAAAAGCAAACACGCCCGTGTGTACGAGATTTCGGCGCACGTTAAAGTTCCCCGGGTGGTCAAAATTATTCCGGAGCCCTCCACTACGGCGCGCCTCATCGCCTCCGTTGCGTCGGCGCGTTACACACTGCAATCTGATCAGTCTGTTTTTTATGGAATTACCTCTGAGGCTCATTTTCTAATTACGGCTGCTTGTATGTCCTGATTTCGTTAGGTATTACTCATTCATACCCGACTTCGAAAAGGGATCCTCGAGAACCGAATAGGACCCGAATTACGTGCGGCATTTTGAACCGAAAATGTAAAGCAGAAATAGCCAAGTTAACTTGAGCAAAAAAATCATACAACTCACTCATATTGACGGCTTAAAGAAGTGTAATTTAGGTTTTTCAGAGCGTGATTACAAGAGGGTTTTGTGTCTCTGCTTACTTCACTCAGCTCGTCCCCGAGAGTCATTAACCATAATACCAGTTTCTTCTGAAGTTCAAGACGTTTGTCTTTGAAAGAGCGGGAGGAATCGAGGTCGCTTTTGGCACCGAGCGACAATATTCATCGCTTAATGAAATTGATTGGCACTACCCAATCTTTCGTTAAAGACCGCATCCCAAAAGTGGCGCGGAAGACCCACAAGAAAGCGCTTTTGTTTAAGCTGTATAGCTTGCGAGATCATTAGGTACGCTGTGCGCACCCTGGTACTAAAAAAGGACACACTGAATTAAACAAGAAAACAATAAGAAGACTGCAGGCCTTTCCTGCGTCCACTGCAAAAAAAAAGGTTTTTAGCGTCTATGAAACTGATACAGCAGCGCGGATACACGTTAAACAACCATTAGGTGAAGCATGGTACGTCGGATGGTGCCTCAGTATAGAGTTATAAATAACAGTTGCTTAAGTGCTCGCTCTATAACGAAACCCTAGCTTGAGTACTGCCAATGAACCCCGAGTCGTTCTACTTTGTCAGCGAACGGTGTTACAGCTGCAACAAATGTGTTCCTCTATGAAAATAAAGCGAATATTGGAAAATATATGAACACCGTGGCCAACTCGGGACGGCTAAATTGCCTCTCAGCGCGGGAAAAGAACTGGCGGGCGAGTATGGGCCCCATTACTTCCTAAGCAATTTCTTTTTTTTTTTATGGTGTAGTGCTTGGTTCTCGGCGAGAGCTTGTAATTTCGCACAATAAGCGTGGCCCAACCATAATGAAACCTGTTCGAGAGCTTTGAACCCATTGTGCTTTTCTCGCCAAACTTTTTCTTGGTGTATACGTATGTGCAAGCTACAAAACGCAGGAAAGCTGATCTTACACATATACTTACTCGGCGTACGTGTTTCAATAGAACTACTTGCTTGACTGCAATCCTGGTCACATATGTGACGGGTATTGCCTCATGCAGTTTTCCGAAAGCTGTTTTTTATCTGTTCGAAAGCTGGCGCAACAATGATCGAATTTGGTAACCTTCATTTTAATGAACTTGCGTTGCCTTTTGCGAGTTCCATTCAGGCGGCGTAAACCACATTATTTTGAGTTCCTGTTCAGTCCATGACAACCGGTAAATGACTAGAACGTGCCTTACTGTGCCGAATAACGGAGAGAAACCATAAAACACATTCACAGAATGCACGTTGCGTTTTTTAAAAAAAGAAAGCTATGCCCAAAATACTAGAGCAAATATAATGTGAAATCATGGAATGACTCGGTACGTCGATAGTCTGGCATGCTGTGGCTAAGACACGGGACACAAAGCAGCTGACTAAAACCGAATATAAAAAGGCCAAAGATTGCTCCGACTGACACCGAATTTCTCAAGGAACCTCCCGTAAAAATATACTTTAAAGAAATTCGCAAGTTTTCTTCGAATATAAAACAAACACAGGGCCGCTCGAATCCGATACAAGCCCGCATCCCTAACGCCATGACGTCATCGATGACTTTGGATGATCCAAGGTACTCCTAGTGTACATGTTGTGTGGCCTGCGACTCTGAAACGTGTGTTCGAGATTTCTAAGGAGGCCCGTATGAGCATTCTTAGCACTTGAATCAGAAAAGTAGCAAATCCGTGAGTTGAAAAATATGTTTCCGCTTAGTGTACTGTGAAACTTGCGTTTCTCGCCTGAAAGAAGAACGTTTCAAGCCGTATCGAAAACTAGTCGGCAGTGCGCAGTCATAGACCACTACATTAATGCATTTCTTTGTATGAGAAGGATGAGGGGGAAGGAGGTAGGAGCGGAAGAAAAGAGTGAGAGTTCCATGGCAACAATGGCAGAGACCTACGGCATGCATCACCAGCCCGGACCGTAAAACCCAGCCAGATCTGGTGAAAAAGGCACGGACAGACAGCAGCAGCCAGGGCATCCCGGACTAACCTCCACCGGGCGTTTGGCCTAAGATAAGCACATGATGCTCAATTATTAAAATTTACTCACTCACTGACTCGCTCGCTCGCTCACTCACTCACTCACTCACTCACTCACTCACTCACTCACTCACTCACTCACTCACTCACTCACTCACTCACTCACTCACTCACTCACTCACTCACTCACTCACTCACTCACTCACTCACTCTTTCAACGTCATTTGCAGGCTGGGTAGTGAGGGGTTATTCGGCCAATTTTTTTGCTCTTAATATCTTCTGCATGTCACTTTTTACGAGCGCAATAAACAATCCCGCCGGGCTTGGTTGGCTAATGAGCCAGTGAGCTCAATGGTGACGATGCAAGATTGCTGCCATGGTCACCAAACGGCCACATGTGTTGGCATGCCGCTATTCTTTCTAACCAAATCCACTTGCCCAATTGGAGATCGTTTTGGCGTGACTGTTGGGACTGTTGTGTGGTTGCGTCCAGAAGCTTTTTTTGCTTTTGGGAGCTGGCTTATCATGAATCCAGACAGCAATTAAGAGATCGGCGAAAGATCTGACCCCACACATCGACGATAAAGTGAAAAGAAGAAGGGGGGAACGAAATGAATCTGATAAATGTGAAACAACAATTTCATCTCGTCTTTTCATGTCGTGTCCCCGTCCATACGGAGCAAATCTGGTCATAAGTAATATTTTACTCCCATATTCACCATTTAGCCACAGCTTACAAGCTATGGCAAATCCCCCATGTCTGTGGGTACAAGCCGCAGCATTAAGGTGAAGAAGAAGATAAGGGCGGGCTTCTTGTGAAGCGCTCCGTGAATTTATAGCAAGGCAATGAAGGGCTTGCTTACTTCGTGAGTGCCTTCAGGCGTGCCACAAAAAAATTATTCTACGCAAGCATTGGAAAAGAGCTGATAATGCTGCTAAGAGGACTCACCGGCTCTTCATGCATAGTTTTAGTGTTCGTGAAGTCCCACTGCATATGCCTAATGTCTTTACCACCAAAACTCCATCATAACATTCTTGAAACTGAATTGCAATACTTTTCATAAGAATGCCGCATCAAATTGAGTGTTTCAATTTAATAGGAGCCAAATCCAAACTTATCATCCTATAATACTCAAATTCATGTTATCTTTTTTATAGTTATTTGTGCCCGTAAAACATTTATAGGTAACATGTAAAACATCCGATTTAATGGCTTTGACAGCGTTGCATTGAGGCCCGGGCCCACTTTCGCTTATTTCTCAAATTCGCTTGAGGTGGATTTGGGTCGCTGGAAAAAACGCACCTCAAATAATGGTTAAGGGACTTTTAACAAGATCAACGCCCGAAAAATAACGTTTTTTTTTTGTGGACCTTCACGTATGATCGGTTTTTGTACTCATGGCCAAGCTGCAGCAATATTTTAAAAATGCTTATGATGGGGAAAACAAAAAAAACGGTTTTACTCTCCCGTTCCTCATACCCTGAAAATGTCGCAGTGGCTTAAAAAGGCAAGCTCTCCCTGAGAAAAAAAGGAAGAAGGGCGTAACGAACTTCACACTTGAGTTACCAAACCTCTAACTGCTGGCGTGCTGATGTTTTGTTTCTTAGTCGAATAGAAACAGAAGTATTTATAAGGCACGACACAAAGAACTGCAGCCCGCGTAGTAAACTTTACACGACTGTGCCTCCGGAGAGGGGCTGGTATTTTGCGAGGCAAAGGCAAAAAATGTTGCGAGACAACGGGAAGATGAAACTTTTCGCGTCATTCTTGCTTTTTTTCTACTGCCACGTACCAGAAGATTGTTTTTTGGCCGACAGCTTGTCGGAAATGACCTCTGCCACTGGGCCGATACTCCCTCCTCGTTGCCTTGAACGTTCGCTGGGGTGTCCGTGTGCCTTGGCGGGACTGGTAATAACATCAGGGTCAGGCACAACTGCACCTCGAGTTTATGAGTCCAGTGACTCCGCTACACTGACCGGCATTGCGTCAACGCTACGCCCGGGCATAAAGGGGAACGTAAGAGCCGTCGAAAGGAACTGACTGAGCGTAAAAGACAAAACTTGCTTGCGATCTAGCACGTCGTAGTAAATATATGGAAGGAGTAGTTCGAACACAAAGCGAAAAATACCTTGTTGAAACCTCCAAATAACACATTCGCTTAAAGGCAAATATACGCCGGTAGGAGGGAGGAGGGGGGGGGGTCGAGGCGGTCTACAAAATATTTTTACGGGAAATAAAGACACATAAAAAGGGAAATATCAAAAAATCTTTAGGCATGACAATAAATTAATTAATGAAACACCATTCCGCCGCCTAGTGCCTGCTCAGGCGAGTGTGGCAGAACCGATGACCAGGGATGCATTAAACACATGTTACTTATAAGCAAGATACGAAACTACTGTGCAGTTACTTTTGTCCATGTGAACGGGAGACAGCACTAGAGCAAATAGTTTAACAGCAACTGGTTTTACGTGGTAAAGGTGGTAAAGGGGCTTCATGGCCACCTTTGCGTCATCTAATAAATTATTATGGCCCGTACTTTTGTTTTTTTGTTGCCTCAGTGGTATCTGTAGTGAGAAATATAAGAACACCAGCCCTTAAAAACAATGACCCCAAGTTAGGTTTACACTGGTCGCGTAAACTCAAAAGGGGCGTCGGTTGTACAAATCGATTCATAGAAGGCATGGAGGCGGAACATTGTGACGGAAGTTTCTGACTCGCGAAAGCTAGCTCCCAAGGGATGGCGCCCAACCGAAAAAAGAGACTGCGAGAAAGCGGAACCCGTCGAAGAACAGCCGGACCAAACGCTCCACCGTGGATAAAGCAGTCGTTAGCAGGCGCGAGATAAAAGGGGACAACAGTACTGCGTGCGAGACAAAGAGAATTTCTCGATGCTTCTGTCGCCACCGCCGCCTCAGGTCATTCGACTGTTTCCGAAACATTTGCACTTCTTTTATTCCGCCGACCAGTTCTTCCTTCTCATTACCTGACTTGTCTGGCTTTCCTCCCTCCCATTACTGGCAATGGGAAATGCTCACCGGACCTAGCGGCAGTTTGTTTCTAGCTTCGTCCGAAGGGACGAGGAAGTGTCGGACTAAAGAAAGGGTCAAAGACATCATAAACCCCAAGAAAATATGTCTTCTTGGGTCTGATGTTGGTCACAGAGAGTCAACGCCAAAAACACAGCCGACCTAGCTTTTACCCGTTTCCTGATACATGCTAACGCGAGGTCTCGCAGTGTCAACAGTGTGTAATGGGGACTAGGTGAAAGTTAAAAAAAAACATCGAAAACGGCTTTGGAGGCCGCTTTTCTGGTGGAGCCCAAAATCGAAAACACCCGTGTGTTCTCGATTTCGGTGCACGTTAAAGATTCCCAGGTGGTCAAAATTAATCCGGAGCTTTCCACTACGGCGCGCCTCATCGCCTGCGTAGCGTCGGAGCGTTAAACCTCATTATGAATCAATCCAAGCAGAACTTCGATAAGCGCAAACGAACTTTAAGCAGAACGAGGAGTTACGACGTAATTGGCTTTCCTTGGCTCTTGCCAATTTCGCTCTGAGAAAGTTTACGAGTCACAATGTGATTTCATGAGAGCTGATGTTCCGCTAATGTTGTTTGCACCTCGCACATAGGTTTATCGCCATACCATTAGGAGGGCTTGATGGCGTAGTCGTGTTTTCAGAGTTCCATGGCGATAAGACTGCCACATATCTTGTTCAGAGTGACTCTTAATGGTTGGCCAAGCACTATCGAGTTCCTATATTCTTCTACAGTAGCTTCTCAAACGTATTGCCTCTTGTAATAATCCCCATGGTTACTGGCATAGATTTCGTGTATGAACGAACAATTTAGACACAAACCCAGCGCACGTCCTTCGATAGCGATAAAAAAGCCCTCCAACATCAAGCGCACCGACAGCAAGCCAGAAATGGCCCAAGCTTGCGGGAAAATGCGCATTTGGCTGACCTTAATGACCGCGCTTAGCGGGTCAGTTAAAATCGCTCTATTATAAACATCTGCAAATTCATATGAAAACTCCCTCAACACCTTCAGGTGCCAAGGAAAACGAAAAGGATATCAATCACCAGACCTCCCGCTTGCACAAAGAACACTCCACTTGCACCCGTTGCACCTCGTGACTGTGTTTCCAGCACGGTACAGTCAGAGAGCCCTGGACGACCCAATTCTTCTCCATAAATGGATAATCCGTGTCATGTGACTTATGGCTTGCCTGTGGCAAGAACTTTTCTCCTCAGCCGCAGTGGAACTAAACTCCTGTTGACACCACGCACCCCTCTTTCTCCCCCTCCCCCACCCTGCGTGTTCGTTTTTCCACATACGACGGCAGGTGGAGCTTGCGTTGAGCCTGCCGAGGGCTTTACTTGCAGTAGAAACGCTTGCAAAATAATAATAATAAATCAAGTAAAAAAAAAGGCAACACGGTATTTCTACTCAACCACTGCAGTAAGGCAGCGCCGGGCTTAGGGGGACACGACGTGGCCACATAAATCCCAATTTGCAGCCGACGGGATCTGCCCGAGTGCAGCGCTGAAGAGTGGCACAGAGCAGCTTTTGGGGTTTGCTTTTCGGTTCTTTTTCTTGTCTTTGTGACTGTAGCCGTGATTAAAACGTGGGATCGTGCGGCCAAGCCAGGCTGCGCTGGACGCAAAGTGTGCCGCCTTTCGCCGCATGGAGAGGTGGCAGCCCGCGCGGTGGTGGGTGGGCTGAGGTAAGTGGCGCCCTCGCGGGGAAGGTCACTGTTTAGAGGAAAGGTGTAGGGGAACTGAACGAGTGTTCCGTAAACGTCACTTCGGTTTCGAATCTGTTCGCAATCGACTCTGCCCCCGTATCTGCAGAAATCTATCAGTGCCAAGGAAATAAAAAAAAAAAACGAAACATGGTAAAGCCCCTGGTTAGGCTATCAGCGCTAATTGCCCTCCTCTTAAATACAATAACCCTAATAGCATTCGATACCCTTACGTCGGCTCAAAGAACAACTTGAACTACTCGGACAGTGCTTCAGCGATATCTGGTAACGGTTTATCCCTTCTTTCTCTTACGTCTTCTACAGATCGACTACAAATCGTGAAGCAATTTACATCGATGTTGGCTTATTTTTTATTAATACATATAAACCAGATCCCCTCAGACTGTTAAAGTTTAACAACGATCTATATTCTGGAAATGGGCGAAAAAACAACTTTCTTGATTTTTTTTCCAAACACACAATTTGCAAACACACTAGTTGCATATAGGGTTTTTGCCTCTTAGATCAGTGCCTGCCGTGCTCCACACGCGAAACATTAACACTTTTTATTTTTCTACTACGGACACGACCAAGTTATTTTCCTCGCGGAATATTTTATTGCGTCGAATAACCCCGTAATTAACAGTGTATTCACTGCCAGCTTGTTTTCAGCGGCCACACTCTATGTTGTGTTCTTTACTGCATGAACTTTGCCAGCGTCTACAGCATTTAACAAAGATCGATATAATCAATACCTGTTTGCACTTCGCGTACCATTAGAGTTCTCTTTGCATCCATTAAACAACATGTAAAGCATGAGGGCCGTAAATAAAAAGCTGCAAATATTTTTGGCTTACAGGCAAATACCCGACAGCAAGTGTGTTCCGGGATTCGAATCTGCTAGCAAGGTGAAGTGCTCAAAGTTGCGACGCAGTTCGAGCGTATTTCAATCAAAAGCAAAAAGAGCTCCTATAAGGTTGCGATTTGTCAAATACGCATGGCTGAAACAAGACATTCCTTTCGAAGCAATCCTTTGAACGTTACTGAGCCCGCTATACACTCTTTCATGGTTGTTTTAACTGAAGACTACCTGTCCATATTTTAGATGCGACTGCATCTCATTCACTCGCCTTGTCCCTGCATCCGGCGTCAGCGTTGTTGTCGGTGTCCGCCCCTCCCCCATTCTCCTCGCCGCGTGAGCTGCGCTCTCCGCAGCGCTACCCCTCTCCTCTCCGATAGCGAACCCTCTCTCGCGAGGGGCATTGGATTGGATTCGAATGGATTGGCTTGGCTTGGGTTGGACTGGATTGGATTTGGATTAGTTTCGATTAAAGTGGATTGTGTTGGATTGTGTTGCGTCATAGCCGCGGCAGCGCACTGGCGCCGGCGCGTCCCTCACCGTTATGCGCGCTTAAAACGCGGTGCCTGCGCTGCTCCGCTCCATCGTTCCAGCGCCGTTCCTCCGCTGTCCAACGCTGCAACGGGAACTCCCTATGCGTCGCTCTACACAGGGGTTCCCGCGAGGTGAGGTGGGAGTTTTTTTTAGATGCGACTGCATCTCATTCCACTCGCCTTGTCCTCCATACGACGTTGTTGTTGTCCGTCCACACCCTTACCCCATTCTCCTCGCCGCGCGAGCTTCGCTCTCCGCCGCTCACCCCCTATCCTCTCCGATAGCGAACACACTCTCGCGAGGGGCATTGTATTGGATCCGATTGGGTTGGCGTGGCTTGGCTTGGCTTGAATTGGCTTGGATCGGATTTGGATTGGATTGGATTGGAATAAAGTGGATTGTGTTTGATTGTGTTGCGTCATAGCCGCGCCACATTGCGTCATAGCCACGGTCGTTCCAGCACCGGCCAAAGAAATAAAGAATACATCATACGCGTTCCTCACAAGTTTCACGCAATTAGAGAATCAACCCAACGGAAACACCAAGTGAACCCCTAAGATGCGTCGCATCTCCACAGGGTTCCCCTCGGAGGAAGGTTTGGTAATTTTTTCTCTTATTGGAGTGGAATGATAGTAGTCGATCTGAAGTACTTCTAGTGTCACATTTAAAAGCGTGCGTGCGTGTGCACGCACGCACGCACGCACACACGCACACACGAACGCACGCACGCACGCACACACGCCCGCACTCACGCACGCACGCACACACTCACGCACGCACGCACACACACACACACACACGCACGCGCGCACGCACATACACACACACACACACACACACACGAACGCACGTCTTTATGTGCGAGTGCGAGTGTGTGTGTCATTGTGGGTGAGTCCGCCATCGAGAATGCCAAAATCTTATGTGTCCTTAATGAAAACAGTAGTTCGAAAGTGTAATTCAATGAAACAGTGAGCACCAGCACAAGCCACATGAAAAAACCATTGCCCACCCTTGTGCGGCGTAGTGAAGGTCCACGCGCATACCGTGAACTGAGTAACGAAGAAAATCTCGGTGGACAAGATTCGAAGTCTAAATTGGAGTAGAGCGCACTTCCTTTCCTTTATTTTCTGAGGATTCTTTATTTTCTGAGGATTTAGGACGACGCCGGCGACCTTTAAGCTGGACACCCACACTACATGGGGACGACTTCGCCACGACCTTTCCGTTGCTCAAAATGGGCCTGGACTCAGGTTTCCCCATTGTGTTCTTTTTGTCCCCCTTTTTTTGTCCTTATCGTCCCCTCTGTTACACCCCCCTCTGCTTCCTATAAACTCGTAATTTTTTTCTTACGCTGATTTCACTTTTTGTAAGCATGTGAAACATTGTATGTGAGAATGTAGAGGTTACGTAATCCGGAAGGTTGACAGGGGCATGCAGGTAAAACAGGGCGAACAAAAACAAAATACTTAACCACTCGCTGCGGCCCTGTGGCAAGATGAGATTACATATAATAATATTTGGGCTCGTAGGCATTGCCTTCGCTTTCTGTATTCAATTGGATGCTTTGAAAATTTCTAAATAAGCTTTTTTATTGCTAAAGTGGAGTATTCTCAAACATGAAGGGGAATTTGATTGATTGATTGATTGATTGATTGATTGATTGATTGATTGATTGATTGATTGATTGATTGATTGATTGATTGATTGATTGATTGATTGATTGATATGGATTGATTGGGTTTAACGCGCCGACGCAACGCAGGCGATGAGGCCTACCGTAGTGTAGGGCTCCGGATTAATTTTGACCACCTGGGGATCTTTAACGTGCGCCGAAATCCCGAACACACGGGCGTTTTGCTTTTCGCCTCCATCAGAAAAACGGGCGCCGCGGCCGGAAAGGCGTCGTGGTGCTTAGCACGGCCATTGTTACCGTACTTAGCAGCACAACGCTTTAGACTCTGAGCCACTGCGGAAGGTACGGCGGGGAATTGAATTCAACGTGAAAATTTGGACACGTTGGCGACGTATGTTAAACCACAACGCAAGTTATTAAAACAAGAACGACAGAAAAAGGACAAACGAAAGCGGTTTTCGTCATCCTCGTTCTGCCATGTCTTTGCCTTTATTGAGTGCGCTGTGGTTTACCAAGGACTGAATGCGTAGGGACGGGCCCTTGAATACCATCGTTCCGGACAGCATTGACACGATGTCGGATGGTTTATGTAATCCTACGCAGACAACTGTTTGTCGCAATCGGCTGCAAAGCAAGTATCGTTTCATAGTTGCAGGCCCAACTTCATTTCACTTTTCAGGAGTTCCCGGAAACATCAACAAAATGACGCTGTTTGACCGTGATTAGCCATTTGGAACATTTCAAAGAGGGACTCCTTAATGGCAGCCGCACTTCCCTCTAACATAGCTGATTTTCCGCGCCGTCAATGAAAGCTGCTGAATTCGAATTTGCTTCACTCGTCGAGGTCTCATTGAGGAGATAACTTTTGAATAGCGTGAACCTCAACGGAAAAGCATTCGCCGAAACACCAACGAGCACTAACTTTGAAGCCAGTAGTGAGAATCGTATTAGGGTAATCCAGAGCCTTCATTGGATGGATTCCCGCATTTCTTTTTCTTTGGATGAAGCAGTTCTTGCTTTTTCTGGAGCTATGTTTTCACACGGAAATGTCCCGTATTCGAAATCAGAGTTACCCTCGTTCATAATATGGAACGCCAAAATGGTAGCTTCCCTTCATTTCTTCCAAGTGGATTTACAGGGAGAATCGTGCCGAAACTAAAAAAAATGTCCTTCGACAATTACCCGTGCTTATTTCGCACGGTAGCAGAGCTGTAACGTGGAGCTTCTAACCTCGCTGGGTTTGGGCGCTATGGGCAGCTGAACTGAAGAAAAGCAATGCACTCTGGTTTTTTTTTAAATCAATGGAGCTCCCGAATCTCCTTGTAGAGCAGTGCAGGGATATAGCTTCATTATTGTCGCGTTAGTGGGGCGAGCACAGGAAGGTTTAGTTGCAAGAAGAATGGCGGAAATGGCGCTGTTAGCGAGCTCGGTAACCGGTCGTAAGACGAGAACTCGTAGCTGGAGCTTAAATAGGACCTCTTATCATCTCCGTTTCGAGCTGCCCAATGGCGGAGGACTGCTATACGTAACCGTGTATGCCCCCCGCTCGAACGGTGGCTGCCCGGGTAAATTATGCGTAGCTCGGGGCTCTCGGTCGTAACGAGCGAATCATTAGGTCCCTGCCGTTCGCCGACATTTCCTTAGCAGCTTACGAGAACGCGCTCACTACGCTGGCACGTATGGCGAATTTACCGTAGCCTCCAGGTTCCGAATCAAGGAAGCAGGAACTCGGGCTTCATTTAGTGGGGCATCTTAAAGAATTAGCCGACGCATTTGAGTGCGTTACAGACGGGGCTAGGAACGATAATAAGCCAGCCGTACAGTTTTTCGCTTAAAAACGATTGAACAAACGTAATGTATAGGGAAACGTGGTTCGCGTACAAGGGTAAGTATAGATTCTCCCGAATTATTCTGCGCCATGACCTCAGCGTTTTTGAACCACTCGTTTTGTTTTCTCGAAGGAGTCAATGCTCACGGCGAGACGTATTACAAGGCTTGAAGTCCTTACGGACTAGTATAGGCTTATTATTTGCCAGCGAAAAGGAAGAATTTATAGTCGCCTTGTGTCACGAAACTGGTGATTTACCGACGCCGCACGGGAAGGACTTTGTGGAATGTTTCTTTACAATTTAGGCGTTTGATTTGTGCAAGTTGAGCGAGTTCAACACTTCCGTGTGTGCGCATTTCTCGCTTTCAAATGTGGGAGTTAAAGATACGTACTGTACTTTGACGACGTTAACCTTAAGTGAAGTCGCTCAAGAAAAGAGCGGAATAATTTGCTTTGCATAATCCTGCTTTACGATGATTGAATTGTTTAAAATTAGTCTCGAAGATTATTACAGACGGGGAAGACAAATCGCTGCGTTCGACTAGCGGAGCGTGTATTTATGCCTGTACATAGAAACAGTTGAGTAATGAAGTTGTCATTTTGATTTCTGTCTCTTCTAAACGATCATCGATGGGATTACCTATGCATTAGGCGTAAAGGTGCCTAACGGCTCATGCGAAACGTTGCGCTAAAAATGCAAAGGTATACCTTCGCACTCGCAGGCACCAGAAGGGGGCTGTTTCTTACGCTCTGTGTGTAGGCAAGCTTAGATTGATTCATCATGATTAGGATTTAATACAATCCTTCATAACAAAGACTAGGCTCTCTCTGCCTATCCGCTAGTGAATGGGACACCTAGTAAAAACGTAAATAATACCCGTCAATAAGAAACCTTTCAAGGCTCTTTCAAACTTTCAATAAATCCAAATGCGTTGTGCGAAGTAAGTGCTAAACCAACGAAAGAAAGAAATATCAATGTTGCAAAGCTTAATTAGTCATTTACTCACAGGAAGCGCGTGTCTGCATTGCTACTCAGTGGAAGGAGGGAAGTTTGGCTAATCGAGCATGTTGCACATAATTAAAAAATGTTGGCTTGGTCAGAGTTACCGGCACTGTACACCCCAAATAGACCTACGTTGCATTCTTGTGAACGACGACTGCGCTGGTGGTGTAGATTGAGGAAATCGTGCAAATCGCGTGATTGAGGGTGCCCAGTCCCGACGATTGTGGCCCGTCTCAGTGCCCCTCGTTTAGAAGGAATAGAGTTGAGGTGTTCTGTAATAATGACGCTAATAACACCGTGTTTTTAATGAAGTCGTGGTGTTGGTACAATTATGAATTTGCTCTGTTTTATTTTTTGTGGACACAAACATCGACTCCGGTGCCCAGTTCAGCACGTTACAATCTTTAAAATAAATACTCGATGCTTTTTGTTCTCTCATAGCCAGAAAAGACGAGACCTCTGGAGCCCAGACGGGAAGAGGGCACATGAGTAGGTGAAAGTAGACATCGCTCTCAAATAATTAACCTTAGGAACCTGTCCCGCCATTCACAGCACTGCTATTTTAAGTTGAACCTTCGGTGGAATCTAAGGCGACGAGAAGTAAAAGTGATTGTTTCATCTAAACACCTACACCAAAAGGCCTCACTCAAAGTTTTTCATACCAAGACATTTGCACCTCCATTCGAAAGCCCGAACTGTTCCTCAATCAACAAGGAGGTCGATGCGGATTCTCCGTGCGATCAGGATCCCATGGACACATATTCCTAGAACACACGCCGAACTCCAAATTAGTTCATACTCCAAACCACCTTCTCCTTCTCTTTCCCCTGAGTGGTGGGTAACGATGCTGTCCAGTTACCACCTAGTTGATGGGATCTTGCTCTTTGAGGTAGCGCCAAGAACAAGTTGTCGCATGGCTACCTGTAACAACGCTCCACTCACAGAAAACATCACCTGCTGAAGATTCTATTCAAATTGAACCGACAATTCATATGTTTATTCCTCTCCCGAAGCAGAAAACTCTGGTCAATACGGATGTTAACTTCCTCTCTCTCTCTACTGGGTAGCATTGAGACAGACTTTGCCAGCGAAGCCAAAAAAGAACTGTCACACTCAGCAGGGGGGAGCGTTAGCTAAACTCAGAAAAAAAATCTGCACAGTTCCTTATGAGCCAATTCCCGAAATACTGGAAAGCAATGAAAAACATGTTAATGCGGAAGGAATAGCAAATACTGGGGAAAAAAGAAAACGAACTGTATTCGCACGGAGTATCATTCACTTCGTTCGATGTCCCGAGTTCATTCGTGCGAACTTCATTCGGCAGTGGCTCCCAAACAAGCAGCCGTGCTGGAGTTGTAGCTGAAAGGCGCGCGTGGCCTTAAAGGAACCGTCGCCTCTAGACTTCCAATATGTATGTAAAGCAAGGATGACTCTTTTCGTCCTTCTCTTTGGCGTGGCTCCCTGCTTTTTCTGCGAAACTGCTCGACGCCTGCCGATGCTGTCTAGCTTCCTCTTCGTTTGCTCTCGTGACCTTTGGTGTTTACTCATCCGATTCGTGTAATAGGCTTACTGCTCGTCACATTCTCCGTGTGCAATTTAGTTACGCTGGCCCTTATTTAAACGTGTTCTCAGCGTGATTTTTGATTTAACAGTGAAGCTGTTTAGCAAATCATATTTTTCGTGTCCACAGTTATAAATAGAAAAAATGCCGACTGCATGTGAGCGTGTTCCTCGCAGCTACCACCCATCATCCCCGCCACACGTTTGTCAAGCCAAACCATTAGGCAGATTGGCCAATATTCGCCAAAAAACTACAGCGTTCGTCGTAATTGTGGCAACACTTGCTCGGAACGAGAAAGACTCCAGCGTTCGCCGTAATCGTTGCAACACTTTCTCGGAACAAGTAAGACACGTCATAGCGTACGCTTACGATTATCGTACGATTAGCGTACGATTATCACTTCCAAAAAATGAAGGAAGCTCACACTTATCGCGACAATGATGAGTAAAGGTCGCTGAGGCAGCGATGAGGAAGAAAATCGGCTGCAATCGTGGAATTCAACCGTCGTGAGGGTAGTGAACGTTGCGAACAACTTCGCTTCTTTCAAGTATTACGCGTTACTGGGAGCTATCCTGAATTTTTTGTGAAACTTTCAATGAAAAACCCAAAAGAAATTCCGCTTCTAACTCCTTGTTAAAGATTACTTGTATAAGCAACAGGTGTGTACGATCAAAGAAGCAAAATTCCGCGCGTATATTCTTTACTAAAAAATAATAAAGAAGGTACTACAACATACGCTTTTAAACATTCATTAAAACTTGTAAGCGTGAGCAATATTTGCATAGATTTTTAAATTCCGCCGGAGTTGATAGTATATGCCCCAAACATTTTTCGACCCACCTAGCACAGCTGAAGCCACGTACTTGTTTTCAGAGGCCGTAATTAGCACAAGTTCGGCTGTGTGCATCCTCTCTATCTTTGTAACTAAAGTACCATTCAGTTCGTGAAGTGACTGCTAATGACGGAATAATAAACCAAAGCATTAGTGTGAATCGCTTATGTTTGATTTTTTTTTCAAGTCAACTACAAATGTCACGGAATTTTTTCAATCAAAGAATAAAAGTATGCGAATATTACTTCACCGCACATGTGATACACTATTTCTAAGGTCCCAAGAGAGCTCTGAGAAAAAAAGATTGGCGATTATCTGCTCCTTCGTTGCGAATGATGGACGAAAGACAATAGTCGCCTGGCACCGCTGCCCAAGTAAATGTTTCTCTTCTCTTTCCCGCTCACCTCTCATGTTGTTTGTTCCTCTCCCGTCTCGCTCCTCCCAAGGTAAAAACGCGAGAGGTTTGCTTAAGTACATTCAAATTTACCGCTCTCGACTGCGTCACGCTGGGTGCCTCGATGCCAGCGCTCCGTACGGTGGAGACGCGCGTAAATTGAGGCGCCCTATTTCAACGTTTCTAGAACCCTGTTGCCGTACTCCACGTGCGTTAAAAGCGGAGCGTGGGACCTATTTAATGGAACAGTTCATTACTGCTGCAATTTCATTTCTTAAATTTCGTCAGGACCTATAGTGGCGCAGTCGACAGTAGGCGACGGAGTGATTTTTTTCCGCTGTCGATGAGGATTTCAATTACTATTCGCAAAAATCAAACATCCATGAATTTTATTAAAAATAACGCTGCAAATATATATGTATTGATTTTCTGCCTGATATTTGAGTAAGGTTTTGTTCTTGATCAACAATGTTGACAAGTATGAACACGGCCAGTAGACGTAGACGTTGAGATTTGGCTGTGGGCATATAAACCTTGTGCAGGTTAAGTTTCACTTTGGCGGTTGGCTAAATCGACTTACAGACAGACAGACAGACATACAGACAAAACACAATTTCTACGTTCGAGTAGCCCAAAAAAGATTATCGTCTTTAAAACAGGTCTGCCTGTTATGAGATTCGCTATTTTGGGCTTAGCAATATTGGGATTTGCTTTGCTGAATTGCAATGACAATAGCGCGATATCTAGATCGCCTACTAAGTACTCACATAGTTGGTGGGAAGAGACAATGCCGTTTTACTACAGCGCGGCTACGCCAATCACTGCGTAGGCTCTAGTGCGCGGCGCAGGTGACCGCCACGGAGCGCGCGACATTCCGCAATGGCAAGAGGAAAGAGATGACGCGCTTGGAGAGGAGTACACACGTCTCTGCAAAGAGACCGCCGTGGTAGAGCCTAGAGGGGTATAATGTGGGGCTGTAACCATACTCCCTCCGTATATGGCCATTATTCACTGTGCCGCATGAGGTGGGAAAGCCACCTTACAAAGACCATACTGGCTTACACCGACGCTTTCAAAGTCGTCTTGGTGCTCTTTGCCCCAGATGGCCCCGCTCCATAAAACTCCAATCATCATCATCAAAGTAATCTTCACCTGTAATCACAACTCCATCACTGGAAATACATTTTCTATTAGCAATATACGCCCTCTTATATCAAAATGTAGAGGTCCCAGGATAATTTTGTAATTAAAGCGAACCTTTCTGCCTCTTACGGATGATGTCCTTACGGGGAGACGCCCTGCTGGAACGCCAACTTTTTGTGACGGTGATGATGGTGTGGGCTGAAGTCTAAAAAATTGAAACACTTCCTGCAAAACTTGGTGACAGCTCTGTTAGGCCTTTACGTTAAAGGTTAACGCTAACGTCCCATTTTAGAGGATTTGAGGATTAGGACGTCAGGCGTAGCGTCACATTTTGAGGTTTACACCGTGATGTGGCACCCACCCGAAAAAAATTTCTCGCTGAACACGAAGCAGCAGGCGCGGATTTACGCCATATAGCTCATACCAAACGTTAAGCCACCAGAATGCATGCCGGAGAGTTGCTGCGTGTATTCTCGAAAAGTGGTGCGTACCTCTAGAGTAGCCCATTGGCCGACCAAAGAATTGATCACGAGGAAACTTCACGTTCAACCATCGTCGTTGTTAGAGGCAGAGTGGGGATGATTTTTTGTTTCTAAATATTTTCCACGCGCTGAAGGAAATTCTACACGCCGTTTGTTCTCTGTGACGAGCTGTGCTACATCCTAGCCATAGACATCTTGCTGTAAAAATCTTTCGCTGAATGCAGCAAAACCCTGCTTTTTGCCCGACAACACCGCAAGCTTCATTCGTAGGGGCACATCGGTGAAAAGGCCGACTGTGCCCTTTAGCTGAGTGCAAATCAACTCTGACATAACGCGATCATGTGCTCGTCTCCGAAACACGTTCGAAGCATACTTTGGGGGATCACCGGGAAAGTTATCTCGTCGCTTTTGTCTAGCTGACTTTATCCCGTGACACATTGAGGATGCGACGACAAGCTTTAAATAACGTTGCATGCTCGATATGTAATAAATTAGATGTTCAACTAAATGCGTGCTGTCAGAGAAATTAGGAACCAAACATTTATTTGGTTCGGAAGAAACAAAGAAACATTGATTTGGTTGGGAAGAAATAATCTGTATGAAACAAAGGGCGCCGCCGGAAGTCCTTTTTCTCCTATTAAGCTGCAGTGTCTATTGTAAACGCCGTGGCGTAAATCAATATCGCTACCCCACAACCTTGTTTTGTTACTTCACACTGACCGTAGGCAACGTTTTCTTTTTATTTTCTGGAAACGTCTCGAGTGCTACATGAACTCTGCCAACAATGTAGAAGCTTTTTCAATAAAATTTTTGTTTCTCGCTGTGAGCTGTATGGAAATTGTTGATTCATACAACGTAATCATTCATTTCCTTTAATGTTGCGAGGCGTCTATCTACTTTGTTTCAATGACACGTTAACCAACCAGATACAGGAATAAATATATGATCGACGATTCATGCTTATATAAGTTTCAGCGTGGGAGCTTCACATTAAAAAAAGACGAAATATCGGCCAAAGCGTACGGTATTTTGTATGACAAGGAGTTTTGCGGGAGAAGCAAAAGTGGCAGTGCTACAAAGTACCGGTAATATATATAATCCGTGGCCCACAAAGAAACCCGAAAGTGCTTGACGTGTTTGTTCTTTTTGCTCACGCTGCCCGAGCTTACATTCTTTGCTCATGAATGCACTCAAAGCAGTGGGATAACAGAGAGCACTTTCTTTGCAATGTTTCAGCTTTATATGCTCGAAAAGTTTAATCATTATGAACAAAAACGAGATGATCCGCAGTAGGATGCCTACTTTTTTTCTCTACTCCGGAGCGCATAAATGGAGGCACGCTAGGAAGCAATCATTGTTCGCAAAGTATGTATTAGAGCTCCTATGTAATAAAATGTTACGCTTGGTTTTCTCGCGGAAGCCAAAAGAAAGTTCGTTGCAAAATGAGATTGTGTTGTTTTGATGTGTTATTGCTGGACAAGTTCAGATTCGGCGTTCAATCATGTCAGGAACCGAAATATAAATAACGGTTGCCATCCAGCAATCGAAAGTGCGAAGTTTATTAGGTTTACTAAAACAAGGAAAAACTCCCGATTAGTTCAATTCCAAAGGAGGACAAAAAGTCGCCGGTACATAAATGCCGCATCATTTTTTCTGCCTAATTATATCTATTTGTTTTGGTAACTCACTTGATAGAGCAATGCCTGGACCGCGACTTTACCGATGGCTCGGTGTTACGTGCGGGTCAACTGAAAGCTATGAGTTCATAAGGTAAGCGACAGCCTAAACACAGGCCCGTTGAAAGCAAATAGCTACGACATGTTAAAAGATATCGGGAAAAGCAAGGAAACGGTGGCGGAGCCGGAGAAGAGCATTATTTCTGTTGCGTACACGGCAGCAACGCCGCCTCTCCAAACAAGGCAGCCTGATTTATAGGAGGGGCTTCGTGAGCCAAAGGTTGCTTTTCTTCAACGTTCGTGTTTTCTTGTTTTGTTTTTGCAGGCCCTCTCCAAACTCTGCAGGGACCATAAACGAAGGCTTAACCGTACAGTTTCAGGCAATAAAGCTCCAGCTTTTTGAGAGAACGAGGGCAAGTGGAGGCTGTCGGTGACCTCATAAACTTGTCGTTCCTAAAGTGTTGCCCCTTTCACGCCCACAAAGAACCACACGTACGCAACGCGGCTAGGATATGACGAAAGGGCATGGGCCGTCCCACCAGCGATAGCTATAAAAATTACTATGTATTGCCATCCCCCGGGTTCACACCATTTACAGCGGGAACTGCAAATGTTCGGCTCTGCAGCTGCGGTGATTCTCCTGGTGCGAAATTCCATACGTTCAGATACTTTGCATGTCGCTTTAAAATGCGGTAACAAAATACCTTGCCTGGGTACGTGCCACGTGTGCTGATGTGGGGACGGGTCTTAGCGGTATGAGTCCTAGTGAATATAAGTAATGTGCGGTGGAAAGTCAATCCACGTCCGATAAAAATCATGCTAACATGCATCATGCACTGCTGCTATGCGTCAGCGATGCGTCATAAAGGGAGTAGTAATGGTAGATGACTATATTGCAGAAAATTGGGTGGGGTTTCTCACTCCAGGAGTCCTAGTGACAATTTGGCGATCCCTGCCCTGAAGACCAGTAGGAGTTCGGCGTCTAGGTCAGCGATGATCGTCAGGTTCACCCAAAGCTGGGGAAGTGGAAAGGAGTGGGTGTGACAGCAGCAACGGCATGGTATATTCTTTTATATATCTGTTTCCAGTTGATGGGATAACTTCTTCCGCCACCTCTCCCCGTAAAATGTTCGCGAAACGACAATAGAAAATCCGCAATTAAATTTTTCCCGCACCGGACACATGCAGCGAACTGGTTTTAATACGTCTCTTTTTAGCAGAGAAGGTGTGCGCTCGAGCCTGACAACTGCCGAATTTGCGAAAGAAGATGTTTTCTTTTCATATCACTCAGGCCGCGCATGCGCTGTGACAGTGGAGACGAACAAAACTCTAATTACCAGTGCTGGACAAACGGTGACGACCCCGCTCGGGGCACCTTGAGTAATCTTGGTGACGGTGAGTGGCGACACCGCGTACCCCCGAGCCCCCCATACTTAAGCTGTCACTTACCGTGGCTAGAAGTTGAAAGGTGAAGGGTTAGAAGCCGTGAACGGTGGCCGTCGGAGCCTTGGTCAAGCTCCGGCCGATGGGCTCCCTGCCTGTCTACCAGGCAGGGAGCTCCGGGACCTCTTTGACTACCAGGGTAAGGTCAAAGGAGAAAGTACCCCCGTCTCCATGCTTTCCAATGTATCATGTGGCATTTTCCAACCCCCCCCCCCCACCCCCCAGACGTGATCGGCCCCCGAAAAGGGGCCGCACCGAGTTTCTTTTCCTCCTTTGCAATCGATCTCTCCCCCAAAGCCTGATAATTTCTCGCGGTTTTGATCATGGAATCTGTTGACAAGACAAAGCCCATCACTTCCCAGTCTGCGTTTCTAATCTCCAAGTTTCTTGAAACCCTTATCGGAAAGTCGTACATGGCTAAGAAACTCACAACGGGAGAAGTTTTGATAGAAGTAGAAAACAAACAACAATCCTCTAACCTCCTCAAGCAAACGCACATGGTAGATGTTGACATCAAGATCACGTCCCATCGCAGCCTCAATAGCTGCCAGGGCGTGATCTCTGATCGGGATCTAATGAATGAGACTGAAGCAGATCTGCTCGAGGGCCTCCGAGATCAGGGCGTGACAGCAGTGAGGCACATCACCATACTCCGAAATGATGAAATAATTCCAACCAAGCACATAATCTTGACACTTGACCGCTCAAACCTTCCTGAGTCGGTCAACGCAGGTTTCTTGAGATGTCCAATCCGACCCTACGTGCCGAACCCACGCCGCTGTTTCAAGTGTCAGCGGTTTGGGCACGGCACAACCTCTTGTCGTGGTAAATTGACGTGCGCAAAATGTGCAGCACATGATCATCTAACTGACCATTGTAAATCCGAGAACTTCACCTGTGCGAACTGCCAGGGACCACACGCTGCCTATTCTAGGAGCTGTGAAAAGTTCAAACAGGAAAAACAGATAATTGCCTTGAAAGTCAACGAAAACATCACCTTCCCAGAGGCGCGGAAGAGGTTCGCCTCTTGCCCCCTGGGAGGTACGGCCGACGCAGCTCGCCGGGGGCGGAGCGGCGTCTGGTTTCGGCGGGGAACCCAGTACCGCGAGTCGGACTTGGTCCCTTCCCCGCCCCCCCCCCCCCTGGGTTGCCTCTGCAGCCCAACCCGCCTCCGCACACGCTCGCGGAGCCAGCAGTGGTTGTGGTGGCAACCTCTTCCGTGGGACCGGTGCCGCTCCCGTCCCTTGCCTCCCCGTCCTCCGGTGCGTTGGAGGGTGCCATGGACAACCACGGGCCCCGCACCGGCTCCTAACCGCCACCGCACCGCCCCGTGCCACTTCTGGTGCCATCCGATACCTGCGGCGGTGCGGTCAAACGAAGGGCCCCCGAAGGGGGGCCAAGTCCGGGGGCATGGTTCGACGGGCACACCCAGGACATCGACGACGAGATGGACGTCCGTGCCATTCTTGCCTGCAACGCAGGCGCAAGGATCGGCCTCCGACGTCCAAGCCTACAGAAAGGCCCAAAAAGCCCAATCCAAGATAGAGAGAGAGAGAGAGAGAATGCTCTTTAATGTGAACTGGTGAGTCACAGCCCCGGAAGACGACACATAAACATACACAGCTCCAGTAGCTCTCACACTAAATAATGGGAAGAGAAAATATTGTTCAATGTAACTTCAGAGGCCTTCTGAATAATCCTGACGACGTGTATTAGATTCTCAATACCAATCAGCCAAGTGTAATGTGTGTTCAGGAAACACATTTGAATTCTAAACACACAAATTTCTTGAATAGTTACCTGGTATACAGGAAAGACAGGGATGGCTACACACACTCTTCTGGCGGTGTGGCCATAATCGTCCGGAAATTCTTAGCATGCCTCCCTGTCACTTTAAACACTATCCTTGAGGCTGTAGCAATACGCTTAATAATATTTAATAGGTTGATAACGGTATGCTCTATATACATTCCTCCTGATGTTACACTTTTGAGCTCTGACTTCGAGGCGCTGGTTGACCAGCTGCCCGAACCATACATTCTAACAGGCGACCTTAATGCTCACAATTCTCTTTGGGGCTCTTCTCGTACGGATGCCCGGGGTCGCCTGATAGAGGAGTTTCTTACATCCTCTGGAGCATGCCTTTTCAACAATAAACAGCCTACATACCATAACATAGGACACAACAAATACTCAAATGTTGACTTGGCTATTGGTTCGGCAATTCTCTTTCCATGTCTTGAGTGGGGTGTGGGCACTGACCCATATGGCAGTGACCACTTCCCCACTTCACTGACATATATAGGTAAAGGCCCAGCAGTTCATCTTCCCATAATAGGTTAATGAAGGCACGAGCTAACTGGAACACATTTACAGAGACATCGAAACTACACCACACATCCATAGGACACCTACACGTTGAAGAAGCTACCCAACTCCTCACGGGGCACATCCCAGACGCCGCCGAAAAGTCCATTCCCCACGCCTCTGGTGCCCCGCGCAACCAGCGGAGGCCGTGGTGGAATGAGGACTGTCGGCGGGCGCGAGAGGCCCAGAACAAGGCGTGGGGTATCCTTCGTCGGTACCCCGCGTCGGGAAACCTCCTCTTGTTAAAACGGGCCAAGGCGTTAGGAAAACGTGTGCGCCGTGAGGCAAAACGAGAGAGTTGGCACACCTTCTTGACATCCATAAACTCTTACACAGACACACACAAAGTCTGGACACGAATACGAAAACTAAAAGGACAACAGACACACAGCGTGCCCCTGGTCAGTACAACAGGGGACACACTAGAAGACCAGGCTAACACACTTGCACTACACTTCCAACACGTTTCCAGCTCTGCATACTACACAAACACTTTCCTGAAACATAAAACCGCTTGTGAAAAAAAAGTCCCTACATGACAATAACAGGTCAAAATCTGGTTACAATTCTGAATTTACACTCTATGAGTTGAGGATTGCCCTGAGCACATGTAAACCTTCAGCTCCAGGGGCAGATAAGATTACATACACCATGATACAACACCTACACCCAGACACTCTTGAAACACTCCTACACCTATACAATAAAATATGGCTTTCGGGGCAGATTCCACACTCTTGGAGGGAGGCCAGAGTAGTGGCGTTCCTGATGGAAGGGAAGGACCCTTCCTCTCCCGCCAGTTATCGTCCCATCGCTATGACAAGCTGCATGTGCAAGCTGCTCGAGAAGATGATAAATCGCAGGCTCGTGTACTTCCTTGAGTACAACGGTCTTCTCGAGAGCTGCCAGGCAGGCTTTAGGGTGGGGCGATCTACCAACGATCAACTTGTTGGGTTGGAATCATTCATAAAAGATGCATTTGCTCATAAGCAGTTCTGCCTTACGGTATTCTTTGATCTTGAAAAGGCTTACGACACAGCCTGGCGATATGGCATCCTTAGCGAACTCAAGTCCTTTGGTGTGTCAGGTAACATGTTAAATACCATTTCTAGCTACATGTCCACGAGGACATTTCGTGTTAAGGTTGGGTCATCCCTGTCCGGGATACATGTGCAGGAAAATGGTGTGCCGCGAGGTGGTGTTCTAAGCTGCACATTGTTTATTGTTAAGATGAACTCCCTCCGAAAGGCATTGCCACCAACAATTTCCTGTTCCATCTATGTAGACGATGTTCAAATATCTTTTAAATCCTGTAACCTGTCAATTCGCGAACGTCAAGTACAGCTCGGTGTTAAGAAGCTTGCTGGATGGGCGGACCTTAACGGTTTTAAACTGAACCCGGGCAAAAGTACTTGTGTTCTGTTCTCCCGCAAGCGCGGGCTTAATGCGGACCCTGAGATTGCTCTTGGCCGTGCATCTATTCCTGTTAAAAGGGAGCACAAGTTTTTAGGTGTCATATTTGATGACAAGCTCACGTTCATACCTCACGTCAAAGCACTTAAACATAAATGCCTCAAAACACTAAACATTCTCAAGGTCCTCTCCCACCAATCCTATAGCGCAGACAAAGAACTGCTTCTCCGGGTCTTTACCGCCTTAGTCGGGTCTCGGTTAGACTACGGCAGCGTCGTGTATGGGTCGGAATCAAAAACGACACTAAAAATTCTTGACCCAGTACTCCACTTGGGCCTCCGCCTTGCGTCGGGTGTGTTCCGCACTAGCCCGGCAAAGAGTCTATACGTTGAATGTAACAAATGGTGCCTTGAGGACCAACTAACGTACATGGACTTGCTCTACGCTTTCAAAATTTCATCGATGAACAACCATCCTTTTAAACCTGTTTTTAATGATGCATCCACATCACCAGTGTTTGTAAATCGCCCGTCCGTTCCTTTGCCATTCTCACTTAGAGTGAGACAGGAAGCTTCGAATTTCAACATCTCTTTTTCAGACATTTACACATCTTCATTTACTGACGTTTAACCACCCTGGCAGCTTCAACCTGTGTGGTGTGACTTGTCTTTCACGAATTTTGATAAAACCAGGGTACCACAAACAGCAATTTTGCAGCACTTCTTGTCCCTGCAGCACAAGTATCAATATGCAGAGTTTTATAGTGATGCTTCAAAAACTGCAACCATAGTGTCTTGCGCTGCTCATGGACCAAACTTTGATGCATTGAGAACCATGAGCACATACACCACAATTTACTCAGCTGAAGCATATGGCATCTTACTCATTGCACACCACATTCTTGAACACAAAATCTCGAAGTCCATCATATATACAGATTCCTTGAGCGTTGTGCGCGTATTGGCATCATACAAGCCATGCAAAAACAGAATTGTCCATATGGTTTTCAACACTATTATGTCTATATATGCCCAAAAACTTGTTCTGGTGTTGTGCTGGGTTCCAGGCCATGCTGGGATTGCTGGCAATGAGGTTGCGGATCAGAAGGCCGCAGTTGCTGCACTAAGGAACACCGTAGATATAACAATGCTACCACAGAGTGACCTTAAGCCACAAATTCGACAACACCTTCGTAGGAAATGGCAAGCACAGTGGAATGAACCGACAGATAACAAACTACACGTAATAAAGCCACACTTGGGACGATACACAACTGACTCACACAACAGGCACACAGAAGTCGCCTTGGGTAGGCTGCGGATAGGGCACACCCACGCAACGCACTCGTATCTGCTGACGGGATCTTCTAGACCCCAGTGCAGCAGATGCGGAGAGGCCCTATCCGTAGTGCACATACTAATCACATGCAAGGCACTTCACACAACACGACACAAACACTTCAGAGAACTCTACAGACAACATATTCCCCTACATCCATCGTTGTTTCTAGGTGACGATGCCGTGGTTTCCGTGAAACGTGTGTTTGAGTATTTGTCAGACGTCAAGTGTTGACACCTCATTTCCTATCACGCATAATCAAATCTGGCCCTATACACCAGCCATCACCATTGCCATGAATTGATTTTATTCTTGCCCCGGCTTTAGTAGCCACTATTTTTTTAAGATACTTTTGTTTGGCGCTCTTTGCCCCAGCTGGCCTTGCGCCAAAAAACTCCAACCATCATCATCATCGTCAAACGGGGACGAAAGAGGCATGGTTTCTTCCAACTACTCTAGTCCAAGATGCGCCCGCCCTTGTGTGGCTGGAGGTCTCCCTCTTGAGCAGTCCAGCGGGCCCTGGTGTATGTATGCGCATTAATAAAACACAAAGGAAAAAACTGGCGCTCCTGGCCATCACGCAGGCATGCAAAAAGCCACACGGAAAGCGGAGAGCGCGGTGGTGGTATTGCTCGGCGCCCGAAGGCAGTGACAAGCAGTCAGGCAAGGCCCGGGCTGGTCTCCCCCATTTGCACAACAGCCGCCAGCCAGCCAGAAAGATCTGCGTGGCAGTGCAGTTCTTAGCAATACTGCCCAAATCAATCAGGTCTCCAGCCACGATGATGACGCAGAAACGACAATAAAAAAGTAACCAGCACCAAGCTATTTTCGAAGCTGGACAACACATCTGGAAAAACGGGCGAAAACGTTACTCGCAGTGCAAAACTGGAACAACACTCAGGGCCGTTTAATCGGGCATTTCTAGTTTAGAATTCCGAATACGTAAGAAATACTTAGGTGTCCCCGAATATTTGGTGCTCCTCTTTCTTTTCAGGCCTACAACCTCAGGACACATATGCCCAGTGTAGCGTACAATACAGACACAGGTTGCTTTGGTGGAACTAGCGGTACATTCTAGGCTTCTGCAGGCACAAGCGGTGGTGAGCTGTGTCAATAAAAGGCGCTGTTTTACGCCCCTGCTGGAGACTGGCTTGTGCTGTTTATGCGCTTTCCCATGCACGGGAACGATGCTTCCGCAAAGAAAGGTGGAAAACGAGGGGAGACGGATACGCGCAGCACAGTATTGCGCAGCCAAACTCGAGCGTACCTGATAGCATACAGAACCGAGCAAGCACCTACAAAACGTAAACAAACCCTGCCTATGGCCGGAGAACGGAGGATCAGAAGAGCTTACCGTTGCGAGAGACTGGGGCCCGGCATACCGTATGACAGCTACCGAGGGAGCTCAGAGGGGCCACAGGGCACGCTGGGTGAATCAATCAACGTTGGCGTTGCTATCGGCTGCTAGAAAGAAAGATACGAAAATTCGATTCCGCCCTGTTCACCGCCCCCCCTTTAATTACGGCCTACCGCTTCTCGCGCTATAGGTTGAACTCTCCCCACCCTGTGTATCGTGGCTTCCGAAAATGTCACTTTGTTTTAGCCGTCACAGGTGCTAGGTGTTCAAGCCGCTATACTTCCAAAATTGGTCCTCGGTCCCAAGCAGCAACGAGGCAGCCTCCTGCTTAATAAGTGGGCAAGCCTCGACGCCAACGGCGGTTTTGTGCAGAGCGGCCGAGTTCCAGCCACTGCTACAGCAGCAGTGGCTGGAACAACGAACCTCGCGCGGGGTCTGGTGCGGCCATGACGGCACCACGTCAATTTCCGCCATGTGGCTGGGATCAGCGAATGGCAGTGTGCTTCCATGCTGCAATAACCACTTATTGGGGAAAATGGAAATTAGGAGTTGGTCGGAATTTATATCAAATAGTGCAGAAGAAGAGAAAATGAATTGTATTAGTAACACCTTTATTGTTAAGGCCAGTTCGCGGAAAAGCTACGGGAGTACGGGAGGAGTGTGCAGTGTCTTTTACAGGGACGTGGCAGCTTTTCAGGGACCAAAGTAGGCCCCACCTGCATTGTCCGTGTTACGCCACTTTTTACGGAAAATGGAAAAGCTTACGCGGTCTGCCCGTCCTGTGTAGTTTCTCCTCTTTGTCTTGTCTTCTCTGTACAAATATCAACGGTTCTGCTTATTAAAGAACCCTCCACGTTGCTCTCACCATGTTTTTTAAAGGCTGTCGAGAAGGCTAGCTTTCACCCGCCGCGGTGGCTCCGCGGCTAAGGCATTGTTGCTGAGCACAAGGGCGCGGGTTCAATTCCCGCCCGCGGCGGGCGCTTTTCTGATGGCGGCGAAAAGCGAAACTTCCTGTGTTTCGAAATTTCGGCACATGGTGAAGATCCCCAGGTGGTAGAAATTGCATCTGGAGCCCCCACTACGGCGCGCCTTATCGCCTGTGTACGGTCGGCGCGTTAAGCCTCATAATCAATTGCCAGTCGAGAAAAGTAGCCTTCAAGAATATTAGAACAGCTCATGCCAAGAATAGCTCAAGGAATTAGAAGCGTACGTTAAGTCGAACGCGTAAAATGTATTCGTCATTGGGAAGCGGCTGCCTCCGATAAAAGCGGACATGCATTTTCGCCAGCCTCTTGAAGATATATTTTCAATACGAGCACTACCCCTAAGCGATCTGCATGACGAAAACGCACTTTTTCGACGTGAAACGAGCGTCGTTTTGAAAATTCTCTGAAAGCATTTTTGACGGCCCCCTTCGTGATGGCCCAATGCCTTCAGCGAAAGACGCCATTGTGTGCGACATACATTTTCTAATGCGTAGCACTCTTTGCCGAGTACCTCCACAGGCATGACCGTGTAATGCCATGAATTTCCACAAAAAGGCTGACAACACAGAAATTCCACCTGTAATCGTTTTAATAACAAAAATCGAGGTGATTTACCGAACTAAATTTTGAAAAAATAAAAAATAAATATACGAAAAAGTTCCGGAAAATGACGAACAACGTAATGCCCTGCATTTAGAAATTAATGGAGATTTCGCGGAAGTTCCGCCTGTAATCGTTATAATATCGTCAATGGAGATGGTCGAACAAAATTTCGCAAAACTAAAAAATAAAAAATATATAAAATGTCAGGAAGGTGGCGAACCGTATAACGTCGTGCAGTTCAACAATGATGCACATTTCATGGAAGTTGCACAGGTAATCGTAACAGTAGCATAAATGGAGGTAAGTTATCGACCATTATTTTGAAAACGAAAAAAAAGAAGAAAAATATTAAAATTATCCCTGCAATGCCATTCATTTACAAAAAATGTCTATTTTGCACACGTGTAGCCGCTATAATAGAGTACATGGGGCTAATAGGGGGACAGAATTGAAAAAAAAAACAATAATCGGCTATAAAGAACTCACACTCAAGGCAAGCAGTATAAAAATGCTACGTATTATTAGACAATACTCTGAATTTCTGCAGATGCTTTACTGATATGGAAGTAGTAGACGTAGTGGGGATCTTTAACTGCTCATGATGTAAAAACCGATGTTAATACTACGCGCAGGAAGAAGGTTTTTTTTTTATCGTTAAAGGCATTTCTATCGTTCTTTTCCGAAACACGGGCGTAGTTTGTACAAACTAGTGGATGGGTATTATCCCTCCTTCTATAGAAATTCAGGGCGCAAAATAGGCGAAAATTCTCAGGTTAAATGTATTTCTTTCGAGAACTAAAAATTGTGAGTGGTAGTGTTGTGAGCTAGAACGCCAAGGTTGAACGAAAACCAATAGAGTCAGGCGAGTGACACAATGCCATAATCCTACTTACGATGGCATTGGTTAACTACGGAAGGAAAGAATTCAGGGAAAGCTTTCAAAACGGGATCCCTGTTGATATATTTCACTGCCAATTTTAGAACATGTATGACGAAGAAATTACCCTTAAATCTCATTTCGAAACGTCTGCTGTACCACAATCGACGAGTCCTCGGTGATTGCGAAAAGGCCGAAACTTACGCTATGGAAGGGCGAAACTGAACCACCTGAGCGTTAAAATTACAACCCCAAGAATAGAATGAACCAAAAATTCACCACTAGTTTTGGTATTGCGCACACCTGCGGAAAAGAAAGCAATAAATAGGTTCTAAAAGGCATTAAAAATGACATTAAAGAGAGCCGAGTTAATCCGGTGACTTCCAGAACGTCAACCTTCATCAACCTTCGTTTGATAGCGCAAATCGGTGTTTCGGAAAATATCTTTTGATTGGCACTTGAGATAATGTGTTCCTGCCAGCTTATTTTTCTTTCTAAGCCTTCGGTGATGTGGTTTTATAAAATAACAAAACGTAAAAAAAAACATTTATCTTTCTTAGTTTTTGTTTTGCCAAAAAACACATCCTACTCAAAGTCGTTTAAATTACACTGAAACCATGGTCTGAATTTTTTCTGTTTCGACTAAACAAAATAAACGTGAATTTCAGTGCTCTCTAAACGTCACCATTGAAGGCATTTTTAATCTGGAAGCAAAATTTTTGTTATTGAGAGCACAAACTTTGGAGCATTTTCACTGTCTAATTTTGAAAAGCCCGCTCACAGAAAGTCCACTCACAGAAAGTCCCGCTAACGGAGTCTCCACTCCAATAACAGACGAATCAGACTTCAATGGAGCTGTCTGTATACACCTGAGGGTGGCCACGATAAGGTGAGCTCATGTGCTACGGCGTGAAGTACCGCAAAAATGGTGCAGGCGGGAATGAATTTTTTGTCCATTTCGGCCATGGGAAAGATTACAACTCATGGTGCACAAACTTCCATGGCGGAAAGGGAGTCTTGTGGGGGTATTCAAAGTTGTCCTGTAGAAGGCTCCGCACAGTGGACGCAGACACCTTGGGTAGAGGATGATCGGCCCAACGGGTTACATGAAGGAGGCTGGTGCGGAGGAACTCTTCAACTTGTAGTGTCAGGGCAGACTGGCACCTTTCAACGCAGACAGATCCATTTATAGATGTTCACCTTGTAAGGCCCGGACAGATGCGTAGAACTTAAGACTGCGCACTCTCTAGCAACCTGAAGTTCGTCTTGAACAAATCAATCAGGGCTGGGAGGCGGCACCGCAGAAGACCAAGAAAAAGGACCTTATAAAGCCGGACTAGCCAAGACACTGAACAACCCCACGTTTTTCCTCTCAAGATCCGCAAAATCGGCAGAATTGAGCTCGGGCGTTACAGGGGTGTAATGGGTGTATGGGTGCACGAATGTGGGAGTGTAAGACAGTGATTTATGTGATATCACTCCTAGAAATTATTTTATGGTTGTGAACGGCCGGGATTTCTGTGTAATTTATGACTAGAGGATAATGGGAAACATCCTGCCTGGTAAAGGCAACTGCGGCACACTTCTCGAGAGAAATTGGCTGCCACTACCACTAACTTTCCCGCTTCCTTCTTTCCCCGTGCAGTCAAGGAATGGAACGACCATCCCAACCACAAAGTCACAATCACCTGCCCATAAAGCTTCACAGAGAGGGTAACACGTAATCGTTGTCAGTGATTACCAGTGTACCCAAACGGCTTCCACAGCGATTTGATTAACGATTTAATTTTCTTACATAGAAAGTAAACCAAATTTTCTGTTAATAATTCTAGTGACCAAATTGACAAAGGTGAAACACAGGACGTTAATACAGAAAGCAAACTCCAGTAAAAACACTGTGCTACCGAAAGGCAAAGTCTGGTATCAATTGGAGACTGACACAACGCGTTACACTATGTTATTTATCGGCGTATCAGTTTTGTTCTTTGCGTTGTATTCGAAGATGCACAGCCTTGCCCCTCAGACCTGCTCTAAGCATTTGCGTGTAGGGGATTCGTGGGAAGAGCTTTATTATAGAAAAATTAGAGCCGTTCCAATCAATGTGAAAGCTGTCAGAAGTGCAGAGCAGTGATTCGCCATATAAGCTGTACCGCCGTTATCCGCTTACTGCTACCACACCATGCAATTCAAATTTCCCGCCTTCGCAGTGCCCGCGCGCCCCCTGATTAAAACTGCGCCAGCGGGAGTTATGTTCTCTTTGTGCTTTTCTACCCGCACGTGCCGGCGTTGCACTGCCACATTTTGCGTCTACTATCGTAACCAACTCAACGGGCGCCCTTAACTAAAGGAACGTGGGTGCTGCTGGTTAATTACGTATATTTTTCTATATCTTTGAAACGTTTCCGTGGACCCTGGCCCTCTCCATCGTCCCAGAGAAAAGTGTTGGTTGCCTTATTTGACTATTTACACGGAATCAACGTCACAGATACAATTTAGAACTTTACCTGTGAGATCGTGTGGACTTTTACGTCACCACGCAAAGCTTTGTGTTCACTTTTTCTTTTAATCTCTTCCTTGTCCCCTTTCTTCTGCCCTACTTCTTTAAAGGCCTTTACTCCCATCTCCCCATCCCCGCAGAGTAGCATGTAGGCGGGAAAATGCCGGCAAACCTCTCTGTTTTCATCTAATCAAAAGCTCTTTCTCTCTCCTCAAATGTACCGATAGTTTTCTTTGCGCTAAACAACGGGAAGATGTATGACAAGAGCCAGTGTTTCACGAGTTTCGAACGCTTATGACTATATAAACCGCTTGGCTTTCGAAGCCTCTGGGGTACGCCGCGACCAACAGCGTTACCCCGGGACGCCGACTTGGTGCTCTGTATACTTGGGTCGAGCGAGCGAGCTAGGACGACAAGGCGAGCGCCTAAAGTGCTCTGCACTTAATGCTAGTAAACCTAGTGCACCCGCAGCCCTAGTCATGGAATCGCCTGATCCGGAGAACAAAACTCTCGCCGAGGAGCTCCGGCTTGCATTTAACAACCTCCACCACTTGAACGCTCAACGCTTCTAAGTGCACGAGCGGCAAGAGTTGTGGGATACGGTGGACGGACCATCCGCGATAGCACAACAGACGAACGCCCTGCCGTCGGCACCGTGCCTCGTCAGGGCGTCGCCACGGACGAATACAGACTGGTACGTATGTGCCGTATTTTATTACGGTTAATATAGTTCAACTTCAGTAGCAGTATCGCTTATGCCAGTTGGCCGGTGTCGTGTATGGAAAGCCGTTCGCGCGAGCTCTCTGCTTCGACCAGAAAGATACGAGCGTCAATGCACGGTGTTTACGGCATTTTTTCCCCAAGTCAGAGCGCCTCGAACCTGAAAATTCGTCTGCGCGACGGCGAGATGTCGAGCTCGGCCAGGCGGTTGTTTCGTACGCATAGAGATGCGAATTAATTTGACCAGTATGTCTCGAGGCAGCCACCGCCCATATCCAAAATGGCAAAACATAGTATTGAGTGGGAACAGAAGCTGCTAAGGTGACTAAAGAAAAAAAAAAAGAAGTGATAGAGGTACACAGTGAATGGGAGTGAGGGTTTTGTAAGAACTAAGTGGTATTTTTATGTCCGCCATTACTCTTTTTCGAAACAACAAGAGAGCCCAGTCTTCACTGCAGATTAGAATATTTGTACGAGGCCGAATTTCTTTTACAAATATTTGAAATTTCGCCTAAATAAATAACACCCTTTAGTGCTTATTCCATTACTTCAATATTTGCTTTTTTTTTCACTAGACTCTGGAGACGTGCCGCTACCTGCATTTAACAGCTCCACAAAGAGGTGGTTACAAAAACCATAGCCAGAGCGAAGAAAATGTCAGCGGCACATTTAATTTTACAAAGTGGATTTTGGTTTCTTCAAACCAATTATACAAAGAGGGTACTGGATCCTTCTAAGTGGCAAAACACGTTAAAGACCTCTTCCACTCGTAACCTTTGATATTTCCCTATCTTCTCGGGGATCGCCTGCAGGAAAATATAAAAATAAAACAGGACGAAAAGGAAAGTTCTCTGCGCAGACGAAAAGACCCGGCTCTGGTTTCGCTTAGTTTGAGTAGCGCGCTTGTGGGCAGAGCTCAGTGTTATCTAAGTTGGAAGTTTCAATCAGGCGGTTTTGCCTCTGTTTAGGGGAGGTTTGAGAAAAATTACACAGCACACTGGCTCTAAATATGGTACAACCTCTCATGCTCTGCTAAAAACAGTATTTCGTATTTTTTTTTTTTTGCCGCGTGGCCAGCCGTTGGCAGTTGATTGAAACTATTGTAGGTACGAACATTGGGATTTTTGTTTACAGGCAGACTGGCAATGCATTACTGTATTTTATTTTTTATTTTTGATTGTCTAGCGTTTTTCACAAATAATGTACACGGGAACTACTCTAATAATGAACTCTGTTAACCTTGCCAATCTTGCATCATGTAGTGCAGATAAAAGGCAGTTCATGGTTGGTGGTTTCTTACATTTTTTTTTGTTTTTGTTTCTCCGAATTCTGTAAATTTTTCCTGATTGTGTGAGGGCGGTGTACAGATTACACGAAAGGAAGATTTGAAACAACCAGAGGGAGGAAGAGCATGACTGCGGTAGATAAATACAAGAAAGCGGTTTTTTTTTACAGCGAGGAGTTTAACTATATTAGACAGAATTTGGCTCGAAGAGGTCGCCTAAATCATTCGTAGCGTAAGCTGTTGCCTCCTGCGTCTTGATAATGAATCGCTTAGAAACATTCAGGCAGTTTTTTTTTGTACTTGAAATAAATTGCAGAAATTATTATGTCATAACGCTTAAGTACGAGAAAATGTGGCGCACATAAAATGGGCGTAAAAAAATGCTTGAGACGAACGTATTGGATCAGACAAATATTTAAAAAGACATTTATTGCACAAAGTGAGGAATATTTAAAGATTCCAGTCGCCTTTTTTATAGCTGCTAGGGTTGTACAGAACGTTTATTTATACAAGACTCACTCGCGAATATTGCCTTAGGCAGCGCTGGAGCCTTTTCAAACTTCAAATTTCCTAAGCTTCCCAGATGCGGAAGGAAGAGAACAAACCAAATAAACTATGGGACCTTCTATAAGCCCCACCAGGGCTTCAGAGTTAATTCGAAAAGAAACCTAAATGCGTCAAGCCAAGACCTCCATTATTCTGCTCGGTTGTCAAGCGTCTGCTAAACACCTCAGGATTTTGAGGTGCTCCTCGGGAAACAATGGGACCTGCAGAGGCTAGGACGTAGGGAAAGCCGACGTGTATACGTCATCCTTTAAGCGCGGCGGTTCGGAAACGTAGGCGGCGACAGCGCTCTCGACGTGCTTCAAATACCACGCCTCCTTTGTCCCTGCAAAAACACTTACGCCTTCGTCTTCGGCTCAAACAAACACACATTCAAACCCCGCCGCTCTTCTTCCCCGGAGAGGAGTGTAAAGGCTTGGTAAAGGCGGTTGTGTTTCTCCGTCTTGGTCGTGTCAATCTTGAAAGCATATTCCTCCTCCGACTGGCGAATGTTCAGACGCGTATTTCCGACTTTCTTGGCTCCTTTGTGTGTGAGTGTGTACGGGGAATTCCTGTTGTTTGGGAGCCGAAGATAGTCCGCCTTTACGTGACCAGCATTCCGCAATCGTCGAACGAATGCGGTGGCAGCAGGAAAGTTAATGCTCCTTATCAGAAAAAGTTGGCTACTGTTTTCAGTGCTGCCGGAACGAATTTGACGATGCGTTTCGCGAAGCGATCGGCGTGAGCTCCAGTCGACACTCGGGCGCTGTTCCAAAGTTTGAATATTTTTCAGTAAGATTCACGAACGAGAAAGAAGGGGAAATTCAGAAAGTGAAATGGTTAATGACCCTTAAGGTTAAACTCTATAGGAAAGAAACCGTGCGATGTAGTCGCTGCGATAGAGCATTCGGACGAGTATTGGTCGGAGCGTTCGCATGACCCAAGTCAGCGTGAGCCCGTACTACTATGAGTGTTAGAGGCTCTAAGGGCGTACGTCGGCGCGCCGGAGGGATACTAGAAGCGCCTCGCGCGGCGGAAAATTGCCCTAGAGCGGCGTACGCGTACCGGGCTGCCGTGCGGCACGGGGCTGGTTCCGCCCGCTCTTGTCGAATGTCTTGGCGCTCACAGGCTAAGTGCAGGAAGATGGGGATACTAAATTGAATTTTCGCATGCAGATCTGCGGTCGAACACGGTCCGTAGCCTCCAGGACGTGCTCTTGCAAGGCGGGAATTACAGGCCGCTGTAAGCATGCCGCGCCTGTGTGCGCCTACGCGAATTAGGCAACTGACGAGACCTGCACAAGCAGCCCCACGCAGTTGGGAAAATCATCGAAAAAGCTGAAGCGGGACGTGAACAAGAGCCTCGCGAACCTGTTCCCAGGTATTTGGTTAGGAACGCATTCGCTCGACTCCTCTTTTCCCTGTGGTTTCATGATTGATTGATTATGAGGTATAACGCGCCAACGCTACACATACGACGGGGCATGCCGTAGTGCAGGGTTCCTGGATTAATTTTGAACGCCTGAGGGTCTTTAACGTGCGCCGAAATCTCGAACACACGGGCGTTTTTGCTTTTCGCCTGCATCAGAAAAGCGGCCGCCACGAGCGTACACTTCCATCTTAGTCCAGAGCAGCAAGCCCTTTTCCAAGGCTTTTAGTGGAGCATTCGTGTCTGGCGAGCCGTCCTTCTCCGACGTGTTCGACAGCACGTCCACGGGTGAAGACTCCTAAGGCGGATGGGGCTAGGTCAAATTTCGCGCAGCGGATCGACCCCCCTCCGCCCATCTGCGGTAAAAGGAGGGCGCGTATAAGTCGGTGCGAAATGTGGTCGCTCCTCCGCTTCATCTTACCTCTCATGACTTTCACCGCTTACCTGCCGCGTTTTGTAAACATCTGGACACAAAGTCGGCCGGTAGGCTGGGTTGGCCTGGCACTCGCTCTTTGCGTTGTTTACGAAGTGCCTGCTGCATATTCGTGTGTCTTTTTTTTTTGCAGCCACGGAGGGCCATCAGAGCTATTAGAAAAAAAAACTAATTTAGTGCAGTTGAGCTACCTAACCACAGAGAGAAGCACAGAAACGGTCACTCACTTTGCCCGCCGCACAGCCCTGACCTAGAGCTTCTCTGGCGGTCTGTCTCGAACCACTTGACGCGAAACGCATAGAACTTCACTAGGAGCTCCTTTCCCTTCGTGTTTAAGACGCTAGTTCTGGCACCCAACTACACAACAATATCTAGTGCCCTGTCTTTTTGCCTTGGGCGGGCTAAATTCCATCACAGCGAGGCAGTAAGATGCGTACGATAAGCCAATCTCCGGAAGAGCGTAGCCCGTGTACGCCGATGAAATGTGAGCAAAGCCCGCCCGGGAATGAAACGGTGCTGCATATGCGCTCTGAAACATGAGCCGTACGCCCTTATAGCTCGCTCCAGCGGTGAATGGCCCGGTAGCTTTATTCACCCCCTGTTCTATGCGAACTTAATTAAAGATCTTTCAAAAGCCGCAACGCCAGTTGTCCTCAATGTAAGACGCATCATGTATGAAGATTCACGACGGCAGATAGAAGGGGAGAAAAGATTTTGTTATTTTGTATAAAATAAATAATATAATATATATAATATATATATATATATATATATATATATATATATATATATATATATATATATATATATATATATATATATATATTGAGTTGAAATGTAAAGAAGCAGCTTTTGCCGCTCCTTCGCATACGCGTTGCGCATGCATTGCTCCTGACAGTGTCAGCTCGCTCCGACGATTCGCAGAAATCTCTCCGCCGAGAAACGTGAACGGTCGGCCACGGGGCCCTTAGCCACTCAACACCTCCGAACCTGCCGCCTGAAGACGCGCAGAACGACCGAAATATACGGCCCCGGCCGCGCCGAGAATCCGAGCTCCTCGAGAGCACGAACGCGCCCCTGACTCGGGTGTGTTATGCCCGAGAACATGGAGACGCCAGTCGCAACGCGGGTGTTTATGTTCGGTTTCACCCTCTCACGTGTGTGTGCCGTTCGCCGGAAAGTCGCCCCACGCCCGAGCAGCGCGTCAGACGTTTTCTTTTAGTGCTCCTGTGTCTATATATGTAATCCCAGTTTGTTCAGTTAATTAAACATCTTTTAAATTGTCAAATCCCAGTTTTTTTAAGAGCGAATGCTCTTTATAAGCGACCCCAAACCATCCACCGCCGGCGTCGGCGGCGGCGTCCGCAGTGCTCTTTAAAGAAGAAACAGCATCTGGCGCCAGGTTTCGATCCGAGGACTTTGCGGGCCGCAGCGCGACGCGCTACCGACCAAGCCACAGACGCGACGGTGATATCAGTGTTAGACGCGCCTTATATCTTTAACGCATTCAAACTACGTCGTCAGCGGCGTGCGTTGGCGACTCAGCGGCGTTATAGCGGCTTGATAACTGCGTGGTGTACACGTGATACTACAAACCCGATGGAAGAGATGGAAGAGAAGGCGGCGAGGGGGTGGGCTGCGGGGGCCGAGCGCAAGCGCCGCAAGCGGGCCGACAACCGTGCATTCGCACTTTCACATTCTCCCCCTCGGGGAAATGCGGGGGAATTTTTCTTCTCAATATGAGCCACGACCAAGCTGACAACAGGAGCCGAAGATCGGCTTCCCATTAAAACGCAACGGGGTGTTTTACCTCCCTAACCCCGTAGCCGCGGGCACTGTGCTTTTTCGAGATATATGAACGCCAAACGCGGCTTTATTTATGCCTACCAATGAAGAAGCACAACCCTATACTGAACTTTTAATGTTCGAAACGGGAAAATGGGGAACACAAATCGCTAACATTTCCACTTTCGTTGTGCAGGGCCAGCTCAGACTCTATAGGAACACTTTCGTGTCCCTTTTTTACAACAACACAGAGACGTTGATGTCCTTGTCGCTGTGAATGGGGTTTTACTGCAGTCAGAATGGAACGCCGCCTATATTATTGCGCGACCACTGTATCTACGCATTGTGTCTTTGGCACGTTCAGTTAAGAGCAGTTTTCGTCAAACTTGGCATAATTGCTATCCCACTCGCGCGATATTTTGATTATGGCAAAGTTGCATGAGTCTTCAGTTTTTCTTCATGCGGCTTCGAATTTGAGGACAAGAGCAGGCGGAGACCGAATACTGAGAAACTAGAAGGCTCCTGCTAAGCGAGGTGATGCATTAGCTAAATAGTCCTCATTTGACGGTATTGGTAAACACAGTCTGCACATTCTGGATCTTTTAAGCATAGGATACCGCCCTAACGTTTTTGAATTTGTCAACTTGCGCGGTGCTAATTTAGCCCATCATACACCCTGCTTTGTGTCTCTTTTTTTCTTCGCGGCGTTTATGGGTCTGCACCGTTGTTAGCTCCGGACCGAGAGGGCACAACTTGCAAAGACAGAGTTTGGACTCCTGTACTGAGAAGCCATAAATGAGCTAAACATAAAATGAGCTGCGCATAAATGAGCTAAACAAAAGTTTTGCTCGCTCTCTGTTTTCTCGTGAGGAAATTTCTCTTTCCCTCTCAATTCATCTACTACCATACTAGCAGAGTTTGTTCTTTATTTTAACCTGGTCCTCTTAATGAGTTCTCGTCCCGATCAAAGGATCGTGCCTGTCCACACCGCGGTTATAGCTAGCGGGAGACATGTTCGCTCCACTTAACGCAGTGCACCATAGATGAACAAGGGACTTCCGCTACATGCGACGGCCAGCATGAATAATTGCATTGGTGGTGCGTAATCATTCCCGCAATATAGGTTTCGAAACGCGCCCAGGCACCCAAAAGAAACTCATCTAATATCCACGTCGACGAGCACCAGTCATCGAGAGAGTACATTTCCAATACGAAATCGTGCGAACGCCATTATGCTTGAGCCAGACGCTATCGCTTCGCGCATCTATAATGTGTGGTCTCTCTACCTCACAATATGCATAACCCTAGCATTGCACAAGGCATGCACTCATGCACACTGCGAGGAACCACCGCGGGTTCGAGTTATTTGAGCACGCTCACGATACTGAAACGCCGTCGCGCCAACTTAACACCGCCTCTGTTGGGCAGGTGGAGAAGGGGGCGATGAAGGAATATGCCCAGGGTACGGAGGGAAGACGTTTATTTTATACTAACGTTCTAGACACATATTTTCCAGTCCCAATTACATAATTTACAGTACAGGTACGTATACTTCCCGTTACGTGAAAGGGGCCATGGGGCGCCACGCGCAAGTGTGCGCGTCGTCGGCGCAAAGCCAGTGGGCTCTTCGGTCAGGGCAAATTCCTGGGTGCGCGCACGTTGTGCGCGCGCTCTCAGCAGCGAGGGAGACGGGACCCATTCGCTCACAGGCGCGTACCGCACGGCGTGTTCGTCGAGTGGTCGGTACGGCCTTACTATATGCAAGCGTAGGGACAACAGGAGCAACCTTAGGCACGGGCCGCAGCCGGAAGGGCTGGTGGCTTTCGCCGGCGCAACAGAGTTGCAGCCGGCTGGTAAAGAAAGCGTCACATACCTTCGGCCAACGCCTTCGGCGTCCTGGAAGCGTCTCCCCGAACGGACCCCAGCGCAGGGCGCGCGTTCGCGTCCCGGCGAGAGCGGGGTTCTGGAATCGTTCAAACGGGCCAATGAGGTGAGGTTAGCTCCCCCACCAGGGCGGAGCGCCCGCTGCGTGACAGTGTTTTATCGCCGCAACGGCAGCCTTCACCTCAGGCAGGAGTTTAAGACGGCTCGGCTGTGCACAGTGGCGCCGAGACGAGCCGGCATTTCGGGGACAGAGGGGAAGAGCGCCGCGCAACGCCACAAACCCAGTGATCGCGCAATGGCTTGGGCGTCAGGATCCCCACAAATGGTAACAATACTCTTAAGGACCAACGAATTTGGAGGATTTCGGAAGCGTGCAACATTTATGAGCCTGCAGACACCTGCATAAGCCTCCCTATTCTAAGCGCCACACTGGAAGGAAAACTATATATCTCTCGGATTTTCTACACCAGATATGTATGCGTGTTCTTGTTTGGTTGTATTTCCCCCTTGAGCATGCATTTATAAACTGGGGCCGAAACAACGCATTCGGTTGTTAGTCAGCCTCTAAGCTGTGTTTCATTCGACCCGTCCGTAAGCTGTTTTTATGTGTTTAATTTGTGAGGCAGACAACACTTCTGTATGCGGGTAGCGAAGTACGGTTGCATCGCCGAAACATTTCTGGTATCTTCTAGATTAAAAATACATTTCCTGGTAAATATGACTTCTCGGTAAACTACTACTATGATAAAAATATACCTAAAGTTTACAGGTACAGCGCAAGTCGATATGCACCATAAAATACTGGCTCAAACTTCTACAAAACAATGCAATTTTTTCCTCGTTCAAGCGACGTGTAGTTCACTCGTGGTGGGAGTTCACAGTTTTAGAAGTTCAGGCATTTGGGACTTGGCGTAAAGGGATTATCAAGCACCCCTGTCGGGAAGAAAAACGGCGTAGGCGTAAATTGCGTGTCTTTGCTGTTAGTCGCTTGAGCTCAGGTTAATCCTGGTTAAAGGTGTTAAATTCGGGGTAACTTTAGTTGCACCGTTCGAGGAACATTTCTTAGCTCTTTTTAAATCGAAAATAAGAGATGAAGACGGAAGAAAATAGAGCAAGCGAGGGCTAAAATGGATACTGTAATGCCGGTGCCAGCGAGAAGGGAACAACAAAGCCGTAGCGTCAAGACTTCGGATTGGAAGGCCCGATTTTTTTGCTACCATTGCTCGAACCAAGTTTCTAGTTATTTCTTCTGCCCGAAAGCCTGAAGTCTACGGGGGAGATAAATGGCGTTTCTGAACGCGACGTGTGCCTTTCTTGATCGTGGAAGGAGCCGAAATTAAATTTCTGGAAAGCAGCGGGCGTAAACATCGCTGAAAGGGTTGGATGAAGCTTTGTCATGCGTGTTTGCTTTCCTATATAAGAACAAAAGGCACAAAAAAATAAAGAATTACTGTTAATTAATGTCCATACGAAACGCGAAAACAGTGCGCAACAAAAATTTGTTCCACTAAACGGGGTAAACATAAATTAAGTAATTAAATATAAATTAATTATTTATACTGCGATCTTTGTTCAAGATCTTACCAGGGTGCGAGAAACATAATTTACATTAGTACCTTTCGCGGGCAAAACACACACACAAACATACACAACATTTTTTCAGAAAACAGAAGAATGCATCATGTGAGCAGGTGCGACTCGAAAGCAGATAGCGATTTTTCGGTTAACGCATTGTTAGAGAGGTTGTTCCAATCGACAAACGTTCTTGTGAAGTATGAGTATTTGAAGCAGTTGTTGCGTGGATTGAGTGGTGTGACTGTTAGCGTGTGTCGGCGTCTTGTATCGTAACCAGTTGAAAAGTGAAAAGATGTTTGGAGGTGTCAATAGCATACTGTCCAGTAACTATTTGATAGAAAAATTTAAGGCGTTGGATTCCATTCCCCTCAGATACTGTGGGCAGGTTGCTCTTATGGAGAAGTGCAGTTATCGGTGTGCGCCCGTAAGAATTGTATATAAACCTTACTGCCTTCTTTTGAATGTTTTCTAGTTTTTTATACTGGTTTGAGTGTATGGATCCCAAATAATTACCCCATACTCTAGCATGGGAAGAATAATTGTGTTGTAAGCTAGGAGGCATACAGAGGGGGTTGAAAATTTTAAGGCACGTCTTAAAAAGAAGAGTTTTCGGAGAGCATTAGCCGAGGCAGTATCGATATGCTTATTTCAGTTAAGACCGTTAGGAATCCACAAGCCTAGGTACTTATATTGGTTCACTTCTGTCAGTCTAATGTCACCAGTAGTATAGATATAGAATACATTCAGGAATCCCAGCTTCCAGTTTGTATTTCTAAAGTGCGCGAAGCCTAAATCAGACGCCTTGGAAAACATTGAGAGGACTTTATTTATATGCAAAAGCGCTTTTGGAATGATTTTATGGCTTTGGATATCTTTACCTTCCTCATCCTTGTACCGTAAAGTCATCCTCGTAAACTGTAACATTAGAACAACCCAGGTCCTGCATATGTCAGTACGAATTGTCGAATATAAAGGGCTCCCAAGGTCAAGGTCATTCACATATGCGTTTTTGTTGAATCAATCGGGTAAATCAATCGGGTGTGGGGTTTCAATGAGTTGAAAGCTGTTGCATGGTTTGTCCCTGTTGGGTTTTGTGCCACTCACGACAACGCGAGAACAACACCTTTTTGTTTTGTTTTTAAATTCGGAGCATTTCTTAGGCTCGCGATGTC